>CAOLHI010000465.1:0-629747 GCA_948474755.1 Ctenosaura bakeri | reverse complement strand
CGGTTCTCCATTAGATAACCAAAAAATAAATAGCTGAAGTAGTTTTGAGAACTAGACTGAGACCTCAGAAGACCAGGATTCAGATTCTCAGGCATGTCAATCTGCTGGTTGAACTTGGGCAAGTCCCACTCTCTTACTCTAAGAGGAAGGCAATGACAAACCTCCTTTGAATAAATCTGGCCAAGAAAACTCTGTGATAGGGTTGCCATACATTGGTATCCCTTTGAAGACACATAAAATGATAATCCTCAAAATGCAGCATCTGATACTGGTGCATTTTGGGGGGAAGGGGAAAAATCCAAAACAGGAGAAAGAAATGCCTATTAAATTTTTATTAGTACCAAGTTAAAAATAATCACTTAAGAGCAAGTTTGCTTTTGAAGTTCATGGAACACTGCTTCAGGCCTGATGCAGAAAGGCAAAAAAAAGGGAAAGAAAAAGGTATTAGTACATGGTGTAATAGAAGTCTGAAACTGTAGTCTTCTACTTAAGATGGTGATTGATTTAGGACAAGATCAAACTGTATTCAGTGCAAACAATCACAACATATTGTGACAAAATAGTCATGGCTATTCTCCTTCTGAGGATGTTTAAAAACAAACACCAATTGTCTCTTAAGGCAAGCAGAGAATGAAATATTTTGTGGTATTTACATTAGTTCAAATGGAGATTAGTTTACATACTGGAATAGCTACTGAACCGGTTTTAAGGCAGAACTTAGGATGACAGATGCCAAAATCTCCTAGCCGGGATATGGCCAATGGAGGCAAGTGGAAGATTCTGGGAGCTGTAATCTAAAAGTAACTTTTACAACATGTGGTTCAGGGCTATGCAAAAATATAGCTATAGTCCTGTTCACAGGAATCAAGACTGGCAATGTTAACAGTAGATTTCACTGGTCTGCTTAAGGTATTTCCATTATCCAGTCAACTGAATATCCCCATATTGCTGCCTCAGCTGCTTTTGTCTGGTAAGCTCCAAAGCCTTCATTAGAGGTCATTTCTCTTATATGTCTCTTTAAAAAATGGAATGGAGGACACAAAGAGGCGATATCCTTGAAAATAAAAACCAAGGCCATGGGTTTCAGATGATGCTTCTCCTCTCTAAAGAGTCCCAAAATCCTTGCCCCGTCAGATAATTTAACAAGCTCTGTTCGGGAAAGAAAGCTGAATTCGCTTTGTTCTCTTTGAAAGGAGACAATTGGGAAACGGGGGAGTTGGCAAACTGTTGGCATGCAGACTCAAAACAAAAAAGCAAGCTGAAATAAGACAGCTGTGATTCAAAATGGTAACAAGCTGCATGCAGTTCCATCTAAATTTAACAAAAGCTTTGTGAGCTTTATTTAAAACTGCCTGGCTCACACCGCCAACACAACAGGATGCCTCTGAATGTCTTCCCTGGAAGAGCTGTCTCTGACACAGCTTTTTTATAAAGTGGTGAGTGCCTTCAGACAAATTTTTATCAATTAATCCCATCCATTAGAGCAATGAAATCCAGTAGAGTTTTGAGGTGACACTGGAATAGTTGTCCCTTGGGATTTTAGGTGCACTTTCTCATCATTTTGAACATGCAACGTAGATTGCATGTATACATCCAACTAAGTGACTTTTAGGTTCTTGTAACCAAAGCTCATGTCAGATGATCTCCTGGTCCATGGCAGGAGGGTTTGAATCACTCTGTCAATGGTTAGTGCAGGCTAAGGCTATGGCAGCTGATGGCTCCCATGTTGTGATGGTAGCGAATCCCTTCTGGGATGTAGTTGGCATTTGAAAGGAGCTAATGCAAGGTGTTACCCTGTATGTTGGGGGTCCTGGGAGGGGTGCCCAAATACCCAATTAAAAACACAAGATGGGGAAATTAAGCTTGAGCACTCTCTTAAGCTAATGAGAGGCAGGGTAACTTTAGCTAGGGTCTTTTACCCAATGTCTATGGCTTCAGGTCAGAGAGTGTAGCCAGACAAGGTTTTAAAGTAACAAAAATAACATTTATTGAGCACAAACAACATAAAAGACACCACATGCACACAGCTAACTAGAAATAGAAATGGAGAGCTTCTGGGGAATGGGTAATACGACACCTGGTCTCATAGTCCTGGAGAGAAGCGGGAGTTCCAAGAATGGAGGCAGACTCAGTTATTGGGAACTGAGGGGAAAACTTCACTGGACAGAGCGGCAGCAAGGCTAGATGGAAGTCCAGGGTGACCCAAGCAGTCCGAGCAAGTGATCCAAAGTGTTCAGAGGAGGGCTCGAAAAAGGGGACTTTTTATAGGGTGGATTTCACCTACAGGCTATGCCATGCTCGGTGAGAACAAAGGAATTTTGGAGCTGGACAAAGGAGTTGGTAAAGGTCAAGTCTGGCATGATGGGCTTAGCGCTCAAAGACAATAGTATGGCCAGTATGCTGATGGCCCAACATAAAGGAATGGCTCAGCTCTTGGCCGTGCGTCTTTGTAAAGATTCGCGCTGAGCAAAGCCGGTTTGCAAGAAGGTTTTTCCCTAAAGCATCGGAGAGGCTTAAGTTGCCTGCCTAAATGAGATTTGGATTGTACAACCATTAACGGCTGCACCCAATATGTGCTTGTCCAGTGGACCTCTGCAAACACATGGAGTAGGGTGGCAGAGAAAGGTCAAGTAAAGGCCGAATTATTTGATATCAAAAGGATATCTAGTGCTCTCACCAGACATATCATAACCATGATAACAAAGGTACTGAATCAATTTTGCCAGACAGGACTCAGCACTTTGATTACTGCCTTCCAAGTTCAGACTAAAACTCAAAAAAGATTCACATCTCTTCAGCAACAGAAGATACCAGCACCAACAGAAAGATTAAGACATGTTAAGGACCCTATCACACTACACAGTTATAGCACTATGATTCCACTTTAAGCTCCATGGTTCCATCCCATGGAATTCTGGGATCTATAGTTTAGAGAGGAGTATTTAGAATTTTCAGCCAGAGGGCACTAGTGTCTCATCAGACTACAAAGCCCAGCATTCCACAGGATACAGCCATGGGAGTTAAAATGTAATAATAACAAGATTATAAGTGTACAGTATGATAAGACCCTGAGTCTCTAAGTGAGGTCAAGTTGGCATTAAGCCTCCCCCTTCAAAGAATATTATAACGATTGCATAACAATGATGAACAATTTGAAATTTTTAGCAAGCTTTTTATATTAGAGATCCTTCATGATTCGAAGCCCCAAATTGTAGTTTACCTAGATTGTGCTTAAACTTGACTATAGTACAAGTTTAACAACAACAACAAGCTTGGGAAGGAAGGATTGGCTACAAAAACAAAAGGCAAAACAGAGGAGGAGACAGTAGATTGTGCACATTATTTGGCCTATGAAAAAGTCAAACCAATATTTAGACATTAGAAGAAACTTCAAAAATTAATCTGAAAAGCTCAAGAACTCTGCAGGAACAGCTTGCTGGATAGACAGATTTATTTTAATGCACCCTGAAGCTAAACAAAATACTTGCAAGATAATATGGTGAGTTAAATTAAAAATTAATATTCTCGCAGAGCAGCACCTAAGGAGCCATTTATTTAAATACATTTTAAACTATTCATTTCCCAATGGGATGAAGGGTGGAGGGAAAGTTTGAGGCAGAACATCAAAATACGAAGACACCGAAGTGCAGGAAACATGGAGGCTCCAACCTTGGTGGAAGTGGGGCCTGAAAGGATTTAACAAAGCAATACGAAGAAGCCTGTTCAGAAGTAGTGTTGAAACTGAATTCATTTCAATTTGGGTTTCTTTCCTCAACCTTCTTATTAAAAAGCCCATATAATGGTTGTGAAACACCCAAGGTCCTGCCCAGTCTGACACCTCTTTATGTCCAGGACTGAACAGCAAGGGATATCTCTGGATCAAGCCAGGGCTATGACAAATAGGTCTGTTTGTATTCTCCCTTCTGGAGAATGCAGCCCCCTTCTCACCCTTGTCTCCCCTTGGCTACTCCTTCCAGGATTACCTCCCTTTACTGCTTTCTTTAAATTTGTCACTTTTCAGATATCAGGATGAGCAGTTATTTATCTCTTAAATGAATGTGATACTATCGGTATTATGGTACCGTGTATAATCCAGTCCAGAGAAATAACACTTTCTTGAGGCGGCTTTTATAATAAGAGATAAACAAACCTTTATTAAATACACTGTCAATGTAAAACTTTTTTGTAATTAAGGACTCATAAATTAGCACAACACTTCTTTCTCAAATCCAACACTATCACACCATCTTTCTCTCACTCTGTCACACCAACTCTCAAGCTAGAACCTCAATCATCTGAACAGTCAGTTAAATTCCATTATTCCACTCTCCTTCTCCTGGGCTATCCAAGGTTCCATTCCAACAATCAATCACTTTTCAACACTCTTGGTCTCTAAGGAGGCTCTGTTGTCAAGGCCCCCCCTCAGGTTCGTCACAATGGTCAACTAGCATTCTGCTTTGTCCTGCCTGCTAATATGCAATGGGTTTCCCTAAAGCAGAGGTAGGCAACTGCATGAGGCCAAGACTAAATTTCTCCCAGACCATCCCACAGGCCACACCTACACAAACAGCAAGCCCAGATTTTTCTCTGTAGTCCCTCTCAAAATGGCAATATGCTATAACTTCCTCTTGCCATTTTGGGAGGGATTGCAAAGGAAAATTATAGTTTGGGACACAGGACAGGATTCTGAGGTGCCAGAGGATAAAGATTATTTTTAGATTCAAGGGTCAGTTCTAACTCCACTGATAGCAAAATACACAAGACATCCTACTGGAGGAAATAAGGCCACAACTTTATTGACAACAGCTAAACAAAGGTTAGTATTATCATGGGATTGGATCCAGCCTGTTGGCTGATGAGCCTGTGATCAGAACCTACTAGGTGACCCAAGGATGACAGCTCCAGGATTCCACATGGGCAGACACCAGTTCATAGTTTCCCTGTCACTAGGGGTGTGATGAAGTGAACATCCTCCCAGCAGGGTGCTCCTCCTGCTGTCCACACTCCCACAGTCCTATAAGAGGACCGCCCCCCCCGTTTGTTTGACCTACCAATTTCCCAGTTTCCTGGATCTAGACCCCATGCCAAACCTCCACAAAGATGGGAGGGAAGGCCCCGCTCCCTGCCATCTCTGTCAACATACAGCAGCAGCTGCAACTAATCACACCATTTGTTGTACACTACATACAACCAAGTGTCCAGTTCTCATTCTGATAGGTGTACACCAAAATCCTGATACAGGCCTCAAGCTTGAAGGATATGTTATAACGATGAATTCATTTGGTGCCCATGGCAACAACCTGTTTGCCAATGGCCTTAGTCAACCTGCATCACACAATGGCCAATATCTCACGATGGCTCATTCCCCCACAAAGAATGCATTCCAGGATGCCTCACCAAATAAGCCAGGAAAATGTTCTCCCATTTCTGCTTTATTCCTCTTGGCTTTACCCAGGAGGTCCAGCTTCATGCATGTCATTTTCTCCCAGTTGTATGATAATTGTATCTGAAGTCTCTATATGCTGGGTCCTCCAAAAGAGTTGACAGCAATGAGTCTGATTACATTCCTCTCTTGCCAATCCAGTCAACCTTAACATGCTCCTTCATGGACAGGTTTTGACCCCAACTATTCCAGGACACGTACTCCAGTCTGCACATGCACACTGCCTCGTAATCTGACTCTAAAACAAGGGACGTGTTAGACATGAATACTTCAGGCAAGGACAAATGTGAGACCCTTTCCCCAGGATGGCATTGTGCATAAGTGTTGTCCAAGTCCCATCCTCCTTCTGTGTCCCCAATGCATCATCTCACATTGGGGACAGGTAGAGGATGGGACCCGGACAACACTTATGTACAACGTCATCCATGTTCCATTGTTCTCCTGTCCCCAGGCAGCGATATTGAGCTACAAATCATTGATGGGTTCTCCCTGTCAATGACCAGTGATTACACAGTCCTTGCGCACTTATCTGAGCTGTGGAGGGTCAAGAAGTGTGACTGGTGTGTGCGCTAAGCCCTCCCCATGCAACTCTTACTCCATAATTTTTTCCTGCTGCTTGAGATACCTATATTGCTTCCAGAGTTCTTTGCCTGCCTGAGACCCATGGCTATGAAATCCTGAGGTCCAAGTGGAGGCAGACCTCACCATTATGTTCTAACTTGCACTGGGCCTATGTCATTTCCTCTGGTTGAATTCCCAATAGACCCACCTACTGGAATCTTTCTCCCCACAACAGCACAAGGTCTTTAAGGCCTACCATTAAGAAATCTGGAATTAGAAGTGGATGCAAGAAGAGGACTGTGATGAACTGATTAGAGTTAGGATGGGCAGAGATGCATGAAATTATAGAATATGGCAAATTAATGAGAATTAGGAAACAAATGGGGGGATATCATATATGTTACAGTTTATTGAATCTGAAGAAAAATATAAGCAGCAGGATGTGGCATTCTAAATTCAGGCAAGAAATGAGGAGATAACATATATATTTTAATGAATCTAGGGGACACATTAGAAATAGGATGTAGCATTCTAGAATTCATGATTCTGTGAATTATGTAAAATAATATTTAGAAGTACATAGAAACATTTCTCTAGAATAGAAGTGGCTCTATAGAAAACCAAAAGACCAGGAAGATGATTTGATTTTGTTGTTGCACAAGATTTTAAGAATGCTTTCTAAAAGGAATTAGGAAATTTGAAGAATTCTGTTAGAAAGAGGATGACATGTTAGGCAAGAAAAGTTTTGCAGGATATGGAGAAAATGCAAAGAAGTCAGCTAAGTGGGAAGACATAATCAAAAGTGAAAAGTACAAAGGTCAAGGAGAGTGAGCAGTCTAAAAGGACAGGAAAGGAAAGAAAAATTATTTAATTTATATATAGATTAATGGATAATGGAATAGATTAATAAGAGAAAACTATTGAATTGCAGAATATGTAATAGTGCTGAATAGGCCTACTTTAAAAATGTATTTATGTGAAAAAAAACAATAATTGGTCTATATGAAGGGTTTTGAATTTGTTGTATCTAATCTATATTTTTATTACTTTTGAAGTTAGAATTTATCCACAGTATTAAAAAGAGAGAAAGAGAAACAGGGGGACAGAAGGATAGGAAGGGAAATTTCAGTTAGATTTTTGGAAATCATATATGTCGGACTGATTAATGCAATTGTCTGGGGAATAAATCTGGATCAGAAATTATAGCGCTGACAAATTTACCACCAGCCCACTCTGAAAAAGTGCAGAGATCTGAAATTCTTAGCAAGCAAGTTGGAACTAGATTGCCTAAGATATAGATAGGGTGTGCCATTTAAAATGACCTTTAGATATATATTAAGAATGAATTACTATCAAGAATACTGAAAGGCTGGAATTCCTAGAAAGATGTGAAAGAGCAAATCAGCAGTAAGCAGGAGGGGAAAGAACTGGCAAGAGAAAGCTGTGAATCAAAAACAGAGTCTGAAATTGTTGAGAAAAGAAGAGAAGTTGAAATTTCAAAAGGAAGCAGGATACAAGATGGGTAAAGAGTTGTAATTGGGTAGATGAGTTTTTGATACAGAGAATAAGAAGTGAATCTTTTGTGATTTGTTGCTAGGTTAAAGATGGCAAGTGTAAAGATATGGTAAGCAATATGAAGAAATGTTGATCTATATTTTCATATTGTGCTTTGTTAAAGGGACCATTGCTTATCCAGTTCTGACGTTGTCCTTTGTCATAAAGGACTTCCACATAGCTGTTGCTGGCTCTCCGTGTGAGGGGACCTGCTGGGAACTATGAGATACCAAACTGGATTATGGAAGCTGTAATGTAGTGGGCGTTCTTTCCCAAAGGTGGAGTGACTGTGTTCATCCTGTTGATGTGAACATCCAAATACCTCCAGCCACACCCCCTCTAGCCATTTTTCATTAAGGAGGCCATTCAGATCCAGCTGTATCTGTAAGGTCACCAGAAGACTCACACAAGATAAAGCGGGGACTGTTATGATCATGACAAGCACACAGCATCAAGGAATCTTGTGACCACTATGATAGGCAGTGTTCAAGGCTAAGCGACCACCAAGGCTTTGAACTGTCCTGAGTAGAAGCTTCAAGCAGGACATAGAAGATGAACTATGGACTTTAACTCCAAAACATATGTCCCAAAAAACAAAAAAAAAAACAAAAAACATTAGCGTGCTGACCAGCAATCAGACTCCTTCAATTCAGATGTTTTCAGCTACAACTTCTATCAGCCCCATCCAGTGGATAACAGGAATCATGGTACAAAACATCTTCAGGACATGGGGCTGGAGAAGATTAGCCAAGACCAATTTGTGCTGACATTTTGACTGAGAAAGAATAACCAACTGATCTTAGTGAATGTGACTTCTGCAGTTGCCATTTGCTTTGATCAAACCTTAGACCTTGCTCTGGAGCAATTATTCTCTTATCATGGAACATTTGTCCAACCTTCTAATCAGTTGTAGTTCATAGGGAAGAGCTGGAGGGAATGCTCCTGCCACAGCTGTTCCATATAGCTCACAGCAGTTGTGTGTAGGGGTCGGAGAGGTGAGCAGCCATAAAACTGAGAGCAAATTTGCCATTCTTGATGGAACTTATCCACAGCCCTTCCCAGTTAAACATACTCATTTCAAAAAGTCCCATTAAGGACTATTATTTAAATATATGCATAGAAACATAATGAACAACATTGTCTTGAGCCTTCCCTCAGACCTTTTAAATCCATGCTACAAAATACCCCCCCCAACTGATATGCAGGTGTAGTTTGACCAGGTGTTGGCCCCATGCACTTTCCCCAAGACTAATATGGTTTAATTGGCAAATATTATTTAATTGGCAAGTACATTAATTGGCATTGATATAAAATGGAACCTGATGTAACAGGAAGGTCAAGCTGGACAGAGGAAAATTACTGACTGTAAATATGAGATTGCAAGGCAGGTCAGCCCAAACCCCCGATGCACAGCTGAAGTCATTGTCAGGCAGATTACAAGGCAACTCTGGAGATAATAGGCTTAAGCTGAAACTGGAACCTCTCTGTGCAGAAAAGGGAAGTTCTCACCAAACAGTGATTGTTTCAGCACTAGCTCCCTCACATCTGGATGTTTCCCTGCTTTGTCTCCAAAACCTCTCTACAATAGAGAGCTATTGTGACAGCCATTACTTCTTTGTCATCTAAACACTGAAACCATTCAACTTTGTCTGGACCTCATTGTTTGTGTTGCAACTCCCATTGTCCACTTGGCTGGGAGAGTCATTCACACCCATACATGCAGGCTAGTTTTGGGGTATAAAACCCCTCAGTTTTGAGCAATTCAGTTCAGTCTTTGCCTTTCTGATTTCTGAATGAAAACTGTCCTTAGGTCCCTACCTAAACCACATTGCCATTTTTCCTCACTTCCCTCTGATCTGGCAATTGAACCCTAAAATTCTTCTGTCCACAACTTTCCTCCCTTTATCCTTCAGCAAGTCCTTGTGTGTGAGAGAGAGTGCTTGGATCTTTTGTGTGTGTGTGTGAATCTTTCCATAAAACACATTTTAGTTTTTATCTTGGATTCTCTGGCTGGTTCTTTCTTGCATGACTCCATAAACATTGGTGGAAAGATCTCATTAAGTTACCCCTCACTCTCTCAGGTCTCCTAATTTTGAGCTATTTAATTCCCCTCTGTCAGGTGGAAGTACTGGCATTGTGGGTGGACACCTGACACAGGACTCAGGAAAGCTTGACAGCTGAGACTGGGGAATTGTATTAGAAGAAGAAAGACCATCCTCTCTTAGGGAGCCAGTAGAAATTGTTTTGAGGAAAAGTCAAAAAGAGGGATCCTAGGTGGTCTTTAGATAAGTCTGTTGCTGTCATAAAGTGTACTTTCATTTAAATAGGCTTTGCCAAAGGCAATCCCCCTCTGAATAAATATTGCCATGAAAACCCTATGATAGGTTTGTCTTTGGATGGCCATAAGTTGGAAATGACATGAAGGCACACAACAGCAACAATAAGAATTTACATAGTCAGACTAGCAGTATGTTTGAAATTAGCATGTTGAGTTTGGGTGTCTGTTCTGTTACACTGTTGTTTTCCAAGTATAAATTCTCTTCTTTAGGCTTAGAAGCAAACCTCTTTGGGTATTTAATAACAACCTCTGGAGATTTCTATTTCCATTCTTTCTTCCATAACACTTTATTTTCAGTCAGCCCTACCACTAGGCAGTGAAGTGGCTACCTGAGACACCATATGCATGGGCACAAGGAAGGTCAGCAAGATATTGAAAAACAGTTGTGTGGACCAGATAGTCTGATCTGTGACCTCTAAGTTGGCCTGTGGTCCTCAGGTATGGTGATAGTATGAGAAGATGCTCCTTTCACCAGTATCCAAGCAAGATTCCTCCATATTTGGAATGTTGGGAGTGCTACCAAATTGGTTGTTTTAGGCATCAAGATGTCCTGGACCAGCCTCAGTTGCTCTCAATGCTTCCTACAGAGTGCTGATTTTTAATACTGTGGGGTTTCTCAACTCAAATAGTGGTAGCAGTGAACTACTGGGCAGAAACTGGTCATGTTTCATCGACCACTTTATTACTGTTGGTGGAATGAGTAAAAATGCACTTAGTTCTCAATAAAGTGAATGGGAACGGGAAAAGAAGAAGACTACATTTAGGTAGATAGACTCAGTCAAGGAAGCCATAACCCTAAGACTAAAAGACTTGAGCAGGGTAGTTGGTAAACATGGGCTCTTGGATATCTCCGATTCACAAGGTTGTCATTAGTCAAAGGTCATTTCCACACTACACTGTTAAAGTGCTATTATTCCACTTCCAACATCCTATGGAATCCTGGGGTTTGCAGTTTTAGGAGGGACATTTAGAATTCTCAGTTTGAGAGCTCCTTGGCCTCAGTAAACTACAAACTCCAGAATTCCACAGGTCATTGAAAATGGAATAGTAGCACTATAACAGTGTAGGGCAGAAATGGCCAAAGTTGACTTGTCAGCAAGCACAACAAACTAGTGCTGGGGAGCAAGGCAGAAAGGAAGGCACTTGAGCAGATCAAATTCTCAATGCTGCTTTAAGAAGAGCAATTGCCACTTTTACTTGTTCAGGAAGAATTTTTCCTGTTAACTGCAAAAAATCCTTCCTGTCCATTTTCTCTTAGAAATATAATGTATATAGAAATATTCAAACTGAAGGACAACCCTGGCCAAAAGCAGAAAATAGAACAAGAAGTAAAAATCTTGAGTTCAGTGCATCATACCGTTCTGTTTCTTCCTGGGGGAAACATTGAAATGTAATTTAGTTGTCTGTGACTGCTACTCAGAAATAATCTTGGAGAAATCCTACAGCTTATTTTGACAAGATCCCATGCGTTAAAGTTCTGTGACTTTGAAAAGGTTAGTGACTTAACACAAATGGCTTACATGGGAGCAGAGACCATTTTTCTACCTAGTGGAACTTCTTAATGTGAAATCTTGAAGCCAGAAAATGGCAAGTGGAAGTTGTCCCAATTAAGTTATTTTAATTATTCTATGTAGCAGGCACACATGATGCTTTGGCAGGTTTTCCTGAGCTTCACAATTGGGAACTTAGGCTCTTTGTCAAGAATGCTGAACTTTGCCAAGCATCAAATACTGCTCCATTGTTAGCAAGCCTCATTATTAGACCCTGAGGGTGGCCCTAGGGACCACACAAGGGGTAATTTCCTTCTAGCCTTGGCAACCTCTCCCACCTTTTGATCATGCCACAGCAAGTGGCACTGAATGTTTGTCTGGCTCTAATACAGCTTCCGAGGAAATAATAAAGCAATGACCAAAGCTTAAATAAAATGGAAAGATGCCAGCCAAGATTATTGTGGAGTCCAGAGAAACCACATGTTAATACGATTTTGCACTTTGCCTATTTGAAATAAAAAAAACCTCTACATAGAAAAGAGAAGAGACTAAGAGGGGTATGAGGCTTTGAGAGCCAGAAACATTACATGAAAATGGTGGAATGAATATTATCTAAAATTTCAATTTCATCTCAAATAGAACTTAGACTACTGCTGGCCATGGTGACTGGGTGATTCCGGGAGTCATAGTTCTGGGAGATATATTGCAAAAGAGTAACTTTTCAAAGCTATGATCTAAGATTAAGTCACTTTGTAAAAATTACTTTCTTAAAATTATCGATGTATTAAGAAAACACAATGCATTTATGAAATCATTCAAGAAACACAAAACACTGTTTCTGAATAAACTGATACATCCCATCCAAATATTGTTATAGTTTTTTTTTTAATAAATCCAGTTCAGTAGTTGAATTCTTAGTTCTCTGCCTGTCTTCTTAATGAATCTTTATTTTGCAAAAGAACAAATCGAATTTGGGGGTAAGGGCATCTGACAAAAGACATGTTTGGGATAAGCCTACCCATATCTTACAATTGTAATCCAAGGCTCTGTTCCATGTCCCACCACCAAGCAAGGCTAGATTGGAGAAAATACAGGCTAGGACCTTCCCTGTTATGGCACTCCTTCCCAAGGGAAATCAACTAGCTTATTCACCTTTACCTTTTGATGAACGGTAAATACATTCTTGTCTGCTCAGCATGCCACGATTAAGAAGGAAGCCAGTATTTGGTCTCACTCTCACATTTCGTTGCTCTACTTGTAATCTGATAATTGAATCTGTTTCTAAATTTTGCATTGTACACCATATCAAGGACCATTGGTTAAAAGGCACTGTAGAAATATTCCAGCAATAAACACACACCATAGGGCCAAATATATATCTATCTATCCTAGCACTGTGTGATCATGGTCACCAAAATGGTTTTGGAAAATTTAGAAGCAGAAGAGATTATGAGAGGTTATGAGAGATACCCGTCTTCATTTTTTATTAATCCCCATCTGCATATGAAAGACAATTACTGCTGTGGTTAAACAAGAATGGTAAAAGTGGGTATTAACTTTAGCTCCTTTAAGTTTGGACTGATGTTCAAGTCCAGAGCACTCACTATCCCAGCTCGCTACTCCAGTGACATGGGTGATACTAGCAGCCACTGAATCAGACTGACACCAGATTGCTCTCCAATGATATAGGGCCAGGGTTATGTGGCAAAGAGTTCCCTCAGATCACTATTTGAGCTAGGACCTCTGTAATCTTAATGTATTCAAAGGGCTTAATTCTGAACTTGGAGAAATAACGTGCAGCTATTTACAAAAAGACACAAGTACTGATTCAAAACAAGACTGCATCAAGTGATGAGTCATAACTGTGTGTCCATCAAAGACCATGCACATATGAATCAAAGAGCAAAGAAGCAAAGATCCAGAATGGTATTCAGAATCCAGAAGATCCAAAGATCTGGATCCAAAGTTCCAGAATGGTATTCAGCATTGGACTATGACCGTGGAGACCAGGGTTCAACTCCCTGCTCCACCATAGAAACCCACTGGGTGACCTTGGGCACATCACACACTCTCAGCCCCAGAAAATACCATGATAGGTTCACCTTAGGGTTGCCATAAGGTGGAAATGACTTGAAGGCACACAGCAGCCACATACAATGCAAAGGAGCTCTGTTGGTGAGGGGAGTGCTGAAGGATGGTGCATCCAGCCTGCTCCCACCAGTAATCAGCCGTGCAACAACCAAAAGTGGGGACCCCTGTAGTGTCCTTTCACAACTTCTCATTGCACGGAGAATCACTGTTAGAAGGGGAGTGGATTCATCTTCCTTTAGCACTCTGCTCACCAGCAACACAGAACTCTTTCACTAGGTATGGCTGCCTAGCTTTTAGTGTGGGTTTTAGAAGCATTTGCAATTGTGGTAACAATGCCACTATTGTAAATGTGAACATTAAAGTTATGAAGTTGAGTCTCACTTACAACATTGTTAACTGCCTAACATGATAGCAACAATAATGTACGAATCATGTATACTATGATGACAGTGCAATACATCCAGATGCACAATGTACAGTGCATGAGTGCTGAAGGGACAGCAAAGCTGAATGCCACCTGTGCCAAAATAACCGGTAATCAAGACAAGGACAAGGTCTGAGATCAGAGTGGGTTATATAGCTCAAATATGTATTCTGCTTAACATAAAAAAGCAGTCAACATTCCCTCTTTGGAATTTTTTAAACATTCCCCATCCACAGCCAAAGAAAGATGGAGAAATTTGAAGTACTAACTTGTGGCTAATGCTCACTGATGCTTCCATTCCCAACCACTAGGGAGGATTGAGATAGCAATGGAAAGAAAGGCCAGAATGACTTACTGGGGATGCTCTCATCTCTCAGAACAAGGGAGTATGCAAGAAGATGTTCTATCTCTTGAAACAAGGAAATGCAGGCTTTCCCTTTTCTGACTGGAGAAGCCTTTCAAAGTTCAGAACTGATGGTGGTTTTCAGGTGGTTAAACAGTAAGTAATGTGTGGCCCAGCTTTTGAAAACCACAAGTGAACTAATGTATAAATTTTTTTAAAAGTCATCTCTTTTTTGTCATATGTTTTCATATGTTACCTGTTTCACCCTCACCTGGTTGGAAAGGGCATTTCACTCCCCCACAGTGCTGTTTTGTTGCTGAATTCACATAAATCGAGATCTATAACATTATGACATTATTATCAGAAAAACATGTCCACAAGTTTCAACCACTTGCCACATACATGCCTTTTTTAATATAGACAAAAAAGCTCTTAGGAAAAAAAATGATCCCAACAAATCTATTGCATTTTACCACGGATAAACTTTGACTGTTATAATTGTTATAATCCCTACAAAAGAAGAATGGAAGTTGATCCTTTTTTCTTTTCCTCTACTTTTCAATTTCTAATTCAAATCATTCTTTTTATGTTGTTCTTTTCCTGTTATGTACCTGTAGAATTTTAGTGTTAGAAATTATTAATAATGTTTAAAAAATACATCTGCTAGTACAACCAGCTGTGCCACAACAAGATTTCAACCTATTAGTGATCACTGCACATCTGAAGATGAGAGCTGCTAAGAACCTGAAGACACTTTTCCTTCCAAGCATTAAGCAAAACAGTTGGGAAGCAACCTCTTGAAATTGCTTCTAGGTGCTTGTGGAATTGCCCCAAGGTGAATGTAAAAGAGATGGGTTTAAGGAGCAAGAAATCTAGACATGAAAGAGCAGCCAGTATTGGGCTAGAATTTTGGGCAGACCAGGATTTGAATCCCTGCTCAGCCATGGAAACCCTCTGGATGACCTTGGGCCTCTCAGCCTAAGAGAAGGCAAGGACAAATTTTCTCTGAACAAATCCTGCCAAGAAAAGGCTGCCATAAGTCAGAATTGACCAGAAGACACACAATAACATCAGTGAAGGAACAAGAAGTGCATGCTTACTTGTTCTTGCTCAGGAAGCACAAGTGGAGATACTGATGTCATGAGAAGCAGAAATGGAAGAGCCTGATACAAACATCTCTACAGAGTTCAGTGGAAAGCAACTGGAGATATAATTTCGGAATATTCAGAGGCACAGAAGAATACAGATGAAGAAACAGAGGCAAATGTCTTTTCCAGCAGTCTCTGCCAATTAAAATAGGAAAATATGGCAGTGCCAAGACGTCATATCCTTTGAAGGGAGGCATCTACATGAGCTGGCAGCATAGTGAACCATGGGAAGATGAGCTTAGTTTCATTTTGGTGACAATGCTGCTGAAACCATATTTTCACACCGGATGAAAGGTGATGGGAGTTCTTATAAAGTAGCTGAGAACTGGCAGAAAGTCTGCTAATCAAAGACCTAATGTTAGTTGGTACACTTCAACAAAGTATACCTAACACCCATCTGCATCCTTGTTTTTACTTTAGGAATAAAGCAGAGGATAAAGAAAACTATTAGGTGGTATATCAGACATAGGAAATTTGCTTAAAAGGATCACTGCAATATTCAAGTGACACATTCTGATTGTGAAATGGCTGAAAAAGAATGCTCTTTGTTTTGAGAATATTTCTCTTAGCCTCATGAGACGTACGTTTTCTGTGCCCATGTGGCCAAGGAGCATTTTTATACTCTGAAATACACTAGGTCAAAAAAAACACCACCCCACAAAGAAGGCACTCAATGCAAGCCAATTTGAAATCATCTGACTGCATGGAAGGTTAATGCTCAACCATGTAATCAAGACTCTGGGCACATAGCTTGAGATGTCTGCATTTTCAGGGAAGACATGTTGCTATCTGTTTATCATTTTTCACACAAAATTTAGTTGCCTGTTTGTTCTTTTAAATCTATTCAGTGACTACAGTATTATTTATGTGGCCCTGGATTTTCTTTCTTCACATCTAACTTTCTCCTCTGTTTATTATGTCTCAGAAAAAAAAATACACCCAGTGAATATACATTACCAAACAAATTAATAGCTAGATGAAACATGTCAGAATAGGTTTTTCAGAAATTCCTTTAACTGTCACAGAAAATGAAAAACAACTTTTTCCCCAAAATAATCCTCCACAGTAAATCTGTGTTTCTTTTGGATCTCCTTGATGTGACCCTGCTGGTTAATGAGTTTGAGATAATTTGAAATTGAAAGACTACTGTCATTATCTTACACACAGATACTTTTGCTCTCTCTACACCAATTCCTAATAAACAAGGTTTACAGAGTGAAATAATAAATCAACATATGCATGAGGAGACAAATATAAATGATTAATGTTATTATTTTCTTCTTAGAATTTGATAAACCTATATATCTCCTTTGATGTTTCTCTGCAAGACTCTGCACAAAGCTGGATTAACATTATGGTTTCTATAAAACAGCCTTTTAGTAGAACAAGAGGAAAGAAGCCAGCTTTGGTTACTTTGCTGTCTAGGAGAAAAGCCTGTGTGGTTTGCATATGCTTTCAAGTTGCCTGTTGACCTTACAGCAACCCCAATTTTCATAGGGTTTTCTTAGGCAAGGAATATTGAGAGGTGGTTTTGCCAGTTCCTTCCTCTGAAATATAGCCTACAGGACCTGGAGTCCATTAGTGGTCTCCTGTCAAAGTACTAATCAGGGCTGACTCTGCTTAGCTTCCAAAATCAGGCAGGATCTTGTGCTTTAGGGCATTTAGTTTATCTTTTGCCTAACATCCATCAAAGATTTTTAGGGCTCTTCCCAAAATCAGGCAGCAAGGACCTAATTCCATTTGCTAGTTTTTCTAGAATACATCCATTGAATCAATGAGATCTACATAAACGTTGGCATGGCATTACTTAATTCACTGGGTACTTAGTCAGGACTAGCAAACTGATTTAGGGCAAGGTTTACATCCTTGATTTATATGTGACACATTATAAAAAAAAAGAAGCACGTTTTTGTACACACAAAAGATGTTCGCCAGTACTCCCCACATTTTTCTCTTTTTTAAAAAAATATAGTTAATTCAAATACAGGCAGCACAATCTACTCCTACAAACATGTGGAAGTGACTTCCAGAGAGTAAAATGAATCATTGTCTACTGGTTCTTAGCTCAGCATATTGCTGTTGTAGGACAATGTAGTTAGATCCTTACTGATAAAGGAAAGGCTTGAACATTGGACTACAACCCTGGACACTAGAGTTCCATTCCCCCTTGGCCATGGAAACTCACTGGGTGACCTTGGGCACATCACACACTCTCAGCTCTCAGAAAACCCCATGATAGGTTCACCTTAGGATTGCCAGAAGTCAGTAATTACTTGAAGGCACACAAGGACAACAATAAAGGAAAAGGCTTTTATATTTTACAAAAGAGACATCCAGCATCCCATTCCTCTCACCGTTCCTGGCATGACAAATGGTTGGGGACAGTATACTAACAATTTTGGAAAAACAAAGTTTAGGGTGGCAGTCATAAACTCATGAACCAAGGTAGAAGCCTCGTTAAACTCAATGTTTGCTTCCAAACAGAAACAGATCAAATTGCTCTTTTCATCCTCCCACTCTTGATGAACATCACCAAGTTGTTGTTGCTGTTGTTTCCCAATACATTTTTTTACACTTAAAGTTCCCTTGATGAAAGTAGCCAGAAATGTAACCAAAGGACCACATATTCAGGCCCCATTAGAATTAATAGCCCAGTAAATCCATTCTTAATTATTCTGTACTCCCACTGAAAATTTGTGGCCTAAAGGATACCAATATATTGGATTCTTTGGATTTGTTTTTTTTATTTGCCATCAAGTCAGCTTTGACTTACAAGGACACTAAAGATGAGACACCTCCATGAGCCCCAATCATCAACAGCCCTTGGATGTTGATCTTATAGGTGATACCTGATTTATACAATTGCCTACATGCAAGTTCCTCCCGCTGTTTTTGTTTTCAGTACATACTCTTTCCCAGATCAAGAACTTTAATATGATCTTCTAAGGGAGGGTTGGACAAAGTGCACCCTGCCATGGTCCCCAGCTGAATCTTTGACCGGCAACCCTGATTCCTTATATATATGACTCATTATTTGTAAAAGAAAAATAACTGTATCAGCATGTGTTGCGGAGGTTCTGTTATGACCTGTTGAATTCCAGAGGCCAAAAATGGTTCCCAGACTCACCAAAGTTGTCCATTCCATTACAAAGACTCCTCCGTTACATCCAGCTATTGTAGAATTACATTAAATTAGACATTATATTGAGACATTCTAAGATATGGATTACACATAGCCATAGTTTTATCACATAGCCATAGTTTTATGTACTGACATTTTATTGCAGAATTCTCAAGTTAAATACAAATCTATGGGGTTCTTCCATATGAAATTAAAGACTAGCGCAACTAGATTGTTATATTTGAGATGTACAGATGATTGAAAGATAGTTAATATTCTTCCTTGTACTATATTTACACATGTCAATATATTGTTTATTATTTACATTTCTAAGCATATACCATAGATATAAATTGGTTATTTGAACTGTACAGCTTTTTGTTACAGAGATTAGTTAGTATTGCATTTATGACAACAGCATCTTCAGGTCTTCCTGATGAAATCTTATGAAACTATTGATCAGGCTACATTAGTGAAATGTCCTGATATCTCTTCTATGCTGAAAAATATTAACATAAGAATAGCTATATTAGATACCAATTTGTTGTTTTTCTAATTCTAGTAAAGAGGTGTAAAAATGGCAGAAATATTTCTTCCACATAACATTTGGTTGGGATGGCACTTTACCTGAGATACAAAAAACTATCAAAAGCTAAGCATAATTCCCTTTTAAGAGAAAGGTATATAGGGGATACATACTATGAATATAGAGAAAGATGTGTGTGAAATTCTATCAGTCATCTGCAAAATACCCCATTAGTATAAAACTAGAATGCAAGTTCTGCATTTAGGAAAGTCTGATGTGCAGACTCTTTTCCTAGCAATTCCAGATTTTTTTTTCCGCCATGATATTCTTCTTAATTTTTTAATAGGAAGCAATTCAAATTCCAATGGAGCTTGGAAACTGCAATGAGTCAGCTCCCAAATGGAACCTATAAAGGAAGCTTTTTCTTCTTGTTCCAATATTCACTTTTTTTTTTATTTAACACAGCAGATACCTCTGGACCAATAGTATTCCTCATAATTGAATTTGTAACAATCCCAAATCTGTTGATACTATAATTTTTTCCTTCTTTTTAAGTGTTAAAAATGTTTACCATCATTAACAGGTGTTATATATTGGCTATTTTAGTTCTGTGTGTTCTGCTACTGGAAGAAGTCTCTTTAGGCACGATATGACACTTTGTAAACTTAAGAGAAAAACTTTGCAGAGAAATCATATATAGAATGTAAAATGAGCAGTTATCTGGTGTCTGAGTAAGACACATACTCTGTGGTCTGTTGACATGTTGAACCATGCCACAGAATTCAGTCTCATCTCTACTAATTTTATTACTATGTAATAACTTCATGAGAAGATTAAAACCTATAGAAATACCTGCTAGTACTGCACTAGACCCAAACTCTCATGTACATTGTATTACTTTCTGGAAGAATTGGTGTAGCAGCAGTACATACTCTCCTTTGTGCAATGTTGCATTACAATAGCCTAGATAATGCAGCACTACCAGATCACCCTTACTATTGTCTTGGAATCTCGCAGTCATTTTATCCCAATGAAAGGAGCCATACCCCTCTATTAAGAAAGCCACAGAACAATCTGACTAATTCAATAAAGCTATTAAACAGCCATGTGCTGGAAAATGAGGACTCAAACTGGGGCAAGACTGGATTTCATACCCAATGTCCCCAAAACATGCACAGCTAAATAGTAAGACACTTGCAAATAATCTTGTCGTTAAAATATATATATTTTTTAAAAAATATCCTTAAGATATCTTTGTAGCTTCTTAGGAACATGCATCTATCACATTTTTAAATCAATCCTCCAAAGTGATTTTGGGGTGTGGGACAGCAAACAGCTCTGTTTCCTACCATTCTCATATATTCAGACATCTACACTTCTGTCAGGCAGCAAGTCAACAAGTACAGCTAAACTGAAAGGCATAAAAACTGAAACTAAACTTAAAAGGCACATTTGAAGAGCTCCTGAAATCAAGATTTTTCATCTGCACAATTTACAATTAATCCAAATCTGAGGGGGGGAAAAACAGGATTTCCATAGATCAGGGATTGGGGACCCATGCCTTCCACAGGTGTTAATGAATTACTATTCCCATTATTCCCCACCATTTGGGGACAGCAAGCCTAACTAGGAGAGTGGGAGAAAAGTGCAGCGTCAGCCTCTTTGTGGTATTGCTAGCTTCCTATGCGCACAGGACTTTTATGTGGCAAATACTCAAAACCCATATATTTAGCCCAAAGTTGTTTAGCACAGGAATAACCTTTAACACTGGATTCTACAAGTCTACTATTTGGATCAGTGGGTCCCTACAGTAAGTTAAATAACTATTAATGTTTGCTAGAGCCTTCTATAAAGTGCAGTAAATTAAGGTAAAAAAAATTATAGTTTGTTTGATTTGTTAGACATTTTCAAAGGAGAGAAGCTTTTAACTTGCACATAAATCCTTAAATGCATGTCTATTTTATACGGGTGACTTCTTCTGGCACACTTCATTTTCATATGTAAATGGTAAGTGTGTGAAAACAATCTATGATTCTATGATTCTAACCAACTTTATTGGTAAGTACCAGGGGAGACTGGAATAGCTGAATCACCAGATGTCCAGCTTTCCAAACTCTGCCCAACAAAATGAAAAATCCATGCAGAGGGTGGAGAAGTATCTTGGTTGTTGGCTGTGAGGGTAGCTGGCTCCTTCTGCGCTTCTCCTCCACAATCAAATGAGCCTATGTTTGGTGGAGTCAGGCATAAAATGCATCAGATTAAGATCCTATTTGTCGTTATTGTTGTTGTTAAGGGTTCCTATCATGTTAGGAATTCTGAATAAGGCAACAACACATTAAAATATATTCTTTACCGTAAACTAAGATTCTCATTATAAAAAAAATCCTTGAAAATTAGAAGTCTATATACTGAAAATATTTGATAGTTTTAAGCATTAAGTTATGAATACATTATTATGGCAGAAGAAATCCATTTCTTAGTGTATAGCCAGCATATCTCAGAAAGTAAAGTGAAATAATTTATTAAACATTATTTATGCACTGCAGTGTGTAACATCTGGAGATTTCTTGTGTCCATGTACGTGGCATACTTTTCAAGTTCTAGATGTTGCATTCCACTGAAATCTGTTACTTGGTTTCACTGTGTAAACAAAGGTAACACGAAAGGTATTTAAATATTTTGCCTCTCAAACTAAAACAAAAACAAGCCCATACAACTCCCATGTGACCTTACCAACCAATTCATTCATCCCATTTTCAGTGCGAGACTGATTATTCCTATTAGTTCACAAACACACTAGACACCAGAAATATTTCCATCAAAATAATGAACACAATCAACTAGGAACAAAGCTCATGGAGATGAGACAATCAGTCATTAGGTACCAATGAACATAAAACACTTTCTTCATTAACATAATAAGTCAATTACTAAAGGAAAATGGAAGCATGATAAAAAGAAAAAGTGAGCTTCCATCTCTTCTGTGGGCACTGAACAAGAATGTGCTCTCTAAAGCCAACATGGTCTTCTCAATAGCCTGTGTCATCCTTTTCTTTGGTAATCCAATGATCGCATAGGTTCTTGCTGAACTATACTAGAATGCTTCATATGAATACATAGGTGGATAACAGTGTCCCACACAACCAGAATAATGAAAATGATGCCACAACAGCAGTATACTTTCGTTGTTGTTGTTGTTGTTCTTTCATCTCTTGTAATGGTTGGGAGCATCTGCAAATGCAAACTTCAATCTGTAGGCTTCTGCAAGGAGAACACTGATCTCTTCATTTCCCCAATGCATTGTGGGTAAGTTCTGTAAAAAGATGAGTAGTTCCTTAAAGGGAAAAGGAGAAAAAAGAGAATCAGAGTTGAAGATGATCTGTAAATAGGACTTACTAGGCTAATGAAGGTTTGTTTTGCTATAGCAACCAAATCCTTTCATCAACAACCAGAATCATCTGTTACTGTGATTTATTTCTAAAATGGCTTTGGTCTGAAATATATTTATGCAATATAGGTAAAACAAAGCTAACAGAGTTACATTTTAAATTTTAGGAAGCACACATTTGATGAAGAAAATGTTCATAAAAATTGTTTGAGAGATGCCCAGAGACTTTTACAATGCAGCATCTATGTAAATATAGTAATTAAAAACAAATACAGTATTCCAAATAGATAACTAACCAAGCTGAGGAAAAATCAGGGTTAACAGACATGGGAACAAGTGAAAGAAAAAGAAAAAATAATTAAAATTCTCTTATTAATAATTTTATACTGACAATACTCCCCTTGTTGCCTCTTATTATCTCATTTCATTAATATTTAGTTTTCATCTATACCTTTTAAAATGAGCCAGAATGGCACAGTAGTTTGTACTACAACTCTGGAGATCCAGGTTTGAATCTCTGCTTGGCCATGGAAACCCTCTCGGTGACCTTAGGCAGGTCACATTCTCTCAGCCTCAGAGAGAGGCAAAGGAAAACTCTTCTGAACAAATCTTGCCAAGAAAGGTCAAGGTTCCCCTTAAGTTGGAAACAACTTGAAGCCATACAACAACAACAGCAACAGCAACCAAATGGGAGGGATCATTTAAAATGGGGTTCCAAGACAGCTGCAAAGTATAATGATTCTGTTTAATCCTGAGTCAGGACAGGCAACTTTAGTGAAGTAAGACTGTTTTTTAAAATGCTTGCAGCAATGTGGATAATATGTATAGAAGAAGAATGGAGTTAACTCTGGCACATAAACAGTTATCTCACAGAGTGTGCCACTGCTCTCAGAATATGACTACAGTGGGCCATCTGGAGATTCAACCCCAGAATCTGTGATTTCCAGCAGCCCCGGAGTGCTGAATCCTATACATAAAATGGCAATGACATGAATACATATGTTCAGAAGCATTTAATAATATGAGATGCAATCATCCACTTTTTATTTTTATTTTTTTGCCATTCATAGGGAGCCCTGGAATTGAACCCCTGGAGATCCAGAGGGTCCACTGTACCAAAGTACTATGAAGGCAATATTGAAGTAAAATAAATGGAGCCTCCATTTATGCAACAGTAAGCAACAGCAGTTCTAGGTTAGGTGCATATATATCATCCTATATATTGGACTGGGCAAAGTACAACTTGTGGCCTGTGTGTGGACCTGGGGACATGTGTGGCCCTGAAACCCCCATATTATTTTTTTTAAAATGAGAACAATTTTCAGATGATTTTTGGCCCGAAAACTGCCCCAAAGCTGCCAAAACTGCTTGAAAATGTGCTGAACGGCAACCTGGGATGGCCAAAGAGCTGTAATCCCACCCTTGCTTTAATGAGATGCTGCCTACATCTTTTACTTCTAAGAATGAAAATGATACTGTAGAAGCTGTAGTATATATCTGGTAAGAGCAGGTTGCTTACCTGTAACTGTGGTTCTTCGAGTGCTCATCTGTGCCCTCACACAATGGAAAATCTTTGTGCATGCACAGTAGCTTTTCAGAAAGTTCCAGAGCTGAGCAGCTAGGCGGGAACCCCTCCCCCATCCAGTACTGAGCATGCTCGGTCCTGCCAAGCTAATGGCCTCTCTTCAGTTTCAAAGTCCACTGAAGCAAGGACCTGAAAGAGGGGAGGCTGGGCGGGTGTATCGGCGGGTGTGGGCATAGATGATCACTTGAAGAACCACAGTTACAGGTAAGCAACTTGTTCTTCTTTTTCGTGGTCGCTGTGCCTCGCACAATGGGAGATTGAGTAGCTTACCATTGGACGGTGGGTCAGAACCTAGAAGACAGAAGACAACACCACACAACCAAAGCTAGCATCCGGTCTGGCCCTGCAGTCAAGGCAGTAGTGGTGGAAGAAGGTCAAAGGCCAGGACAACATAGACACATGACAAAGCTCCTGTAGGTCAACTCCCCTGAGAAGGGCTGCTGAAGAGGCCATTGCCCTGGTAGAATGGGCATGAAGCAGAGCTGGGGGAGGTTGCCTGGCAAGTTCGTAGGCAAGGTGAATTGTCTAGGCAACCCATTTGGAAAAACATTGAGTGGAGACCTTGTGACCTTTCCGGCACCCACCGTAGCAAACAAAAAGGTGAGGAGTCTGACGGAAGGTCGAGATATGTTGCAGGTAAAAGGCGAGGGCACAGTGTACATTGAGCGAGTGTAGAGAGTGCTCGAGAGGCAATGGAGGCTTCGGATAGAAGGTAGGTAGAATCAAATCCTGGTTCAGATGGAAGTCGGAGACTACTTTGGGAAGAAAAGACAAGTCCGGATGCAGGACTACCTTGTCCCAATGGAACACCAGGAACGGCTCATCAGAACACAGCGCAATCAGTTCTCCTGCCCGTCTGGCTGAAGTGACAGCGACCAAGAATGCCGTCTTCATAGTAAGGAGATGGTCATCAGACATGGCCATCGGTTCAAAGGGATGGCGCATGAACTGAGAAAAGATGAACGACAGTGACCATGGAGGGAGCGGTGGGGTGAGAGGAGGGTAGAGGTGTTGCAGACCTTTAAGGGATTGCTTGAGTCTAGCGTTCCAGAAAAAGGCTGAGGAAGGAGAACCACATAGCTGATAAGCCACGATTGCAGAGAGATAAACTTTCAGGGAGGAAAAAGCGAGGCCCTGATCCCACAGTGTCAAGAGGAAGTAAAGCATTGTTGACAGGAAGGTCAGAGAATTGGCCTCACCACGGGAGGCGGCAAAGGCCACAAACTTCCTCCACTTGTATTCATAGGATCTACGAGTAGATTCCTTCCTCGCAGCCGTGAGGACAGCTTGGATAGTGGGAGAGTCTAGAACATTATCCGCCATGCGTGCAGGTGCAGGAGAGGGAGGTCCGGGTGCAGCATGCGACCGTCTGAGTGAGAAAGGAGGTCCAGTGTGTTCTGAAGTCTCATACTGCAGCCCCGTGCGATGGCGAGAAGGGGACTGAACCAATGTTGTCTTGGCCAATAGGGGGCTACGAGGATGGCGTCTGCCCTGTCCGCTGCAATCTTGGCCACCACTCAGGCCAAGAGAGGAAATCGTGGGAAGATGTAAAGGAACTCCCTGCTTCAAGGGAACTGGAACACATTCCCGAGAGAGCCGGGGTCCAGGCCAGCTCTCGAGCAATAAAGGGGATATTTCCTGTTCTGTTTAATTGCAAAGAGATCGATGGTTGGAGTGCTCCACCAGGAAACTATCCGCCGGAAGGCGGTGTCAGAGAGGGACCATTCGTGATGGCACGCTGTGTCCCTGCTCAGCATGTCCATTGTCACGTCCCGTCCTGCTAGGTGGACTGCAACGGGATGTATTCGTAGTGGAATGCACCAGTCCCAGATGCACAGAGCCAGATGGAGCAAGATGGAAGAGTGAGTGCCTCCCTGTCGGTTCATGTAACAGACAGCTGTTGTGTTGTCTGACAGAATCTGGACAGTCTATCTGACAATGAGGTTCCAAAAGGCCGAAAGAACTTTGAGGACTGCCAAGAGCTCCAACGTGTTGATATGGAGACACATCTCCAGGCCGGCCCAGTGACCCTGGACTGCGAAACCATGACAGTGAGCTCCCCAACTGAGGAGGGATGCATCAGTCGTGATGGTAAGTGTCAGACGGGGCTCGACAAATGGTATTCCCGACAAGAGATGGTGTGGGGACAGCCACCAACGAAGGAAGTCTTGTACTGGACAAGGGACCCACAGAATCTGGCATTGATAATTGAGCAGAGGATCGAAGCACCAGAGAAACCAGTGTTGCAGAGGGCGAGCCCGAAGGTGGGATGAGTAGGTGACCGCCGTCATGGCTGCCATGTAACCAAGAAGCTGTTGGATCCTGTGGGCACAAACGGACAGATTGCACAGGATGGCAGCCATGGCCTGTCACAGGTTCCAAGCACACCTCACGGGTAGGAAGGCCCTGGTGCAAGTGGAGTCCAGGGTGGCCCTGATGAAGTCCAGGGTACGTGAAGGTTCCTAGTGGGATTTCTTGGGATTCACCCTGAGTCCAAGATTGGAAAGAAGTGAGAGGGCAATGTGGATGTCCTCATACAGTTTCTGTTATGCCACCAGTAACCAATCATCCAGATAGGGGTACACCACAACGTTCTTCATGCAGAGGTAAGATACCACAGGGGCTAGGCACTTGGTAAAGATTCTGGGGGCGGTGGACAGACCGAACGGCAGGACCTTGTATTGGTAACAGATGCTGTCGACCGCAAATCGGAGGTACTTCCTGTGGTGGGGGCAAATAGAAATGTGGAAGTAGGCATCTTGTAAGTTGATGAATGCGAACCAATCCCAACGCCTCAGGAAGGGCAGAATGGAGGACAGGGTGACCACCTCGAATTTCCAGGGGGAAATGAGGGAGTTCACGCCCCTGAGGTCTAGTATGGGTCAGAGAGTGCCATCTGATTTGGGTACCGTGAAGTACCGGGAGAAGAAGCCGGTGGATTTGGCTGAGGGTAGCAGCTGTTCTACAGCCCCTTTGAGGAGGAGGGTCTCGACCTCTTTGAGAAAGGCCGGACTGGCAGGCGTGGAGTAGAAGACACTGAGAGGAGGAGTATTTTGAAACTTGATAGCGTAACCAAGATGGACGATGGTCAGAACCCAGGAGTCCAAAGAGATGTTGCGCCAGGTGTTGAGGTGGCGAGCCAGTCCTGTGGTTCTGGATAGGTGGTCGGGCAGATGAAAGAGAGGCAGAGGTGGCGACCTGCAAGGGGAGTCAAAAATGTGACTTAGCCATCGAAGAGGATTCCTTAGAAGATGACTGACATCATCTAAACGAGCGACATAAAGAAGCCGGCAAGGATGATTGGTGAGAGTTGTGGAGAAGAGAGCATGACCTATAAAAGTAGGAAGGGTGCCTCCATGAAGAACGGGATGAAGATGGTCTTCTAGGTTGAGCTGTTGCATGAAGGACCATCTTCTTAGCTGTCAGTCGAGTTTTCATAAGATGGTCCATAGCATCATCTGTAGTCACATGAAAGAGTCATTGGCCATCAAAGGGCAGGTCCTCGATCCTTTTTCTGCTATCCTCAGTCAACCAGCAGACCGGAGCCAGGTGAATTGGCGTAAGGCGATCACATCCACCATCATGCATGCCACACCTTCAACAGCATGTCGGGACAAAAAAATCTGTTGATTCGAGAGAGTCACAGACTTTAGTTAAAATACTGAACGGCAGTAGCTCATCCGGCAGGCGGGAAAGGAGGGGAAAGAACCTATCCCAGATGTTACATTGATAGGCAGACAGGTAAGCTTGAGCGTTAGAAATCCTGGCGATCAACGAGGAGGCAGAGTAGAAGCAACGGCCAAAGACATCCAAACGGTGGCCCTCACAATCAGGTGGAGTCATGTGGACCCTTTGTCCACCTTTTGTTTGGGATGACTTGACGACAATCGAATTAGGAGTCAGATGATTGAATAAGAAATCGACATCCTTCTTCTGGATCTGGTAAAGATGTTCCAGGCAGTGAGGGATCAGTTGAAGCAACACAGGCTGGGCCTGAGGATGTTTCAGAACCTCCTGCAGGATGGGCAGAAACAGAATCAGAGCTGTCAACAGAGGCCGAGTGTCAACATAGTGGAATACTGGGTCCTGTATGACAGGAGCAGGACCAGAACGGTCGAGGCCCAAGGCGTTGGCCATTCTGACTAATATGTCAGAGAACTGCTTGACTTCCTCAGAAGCTGAATCAGGAGACGGGTCCCCAAATGCTAGAGATGGGGAGGTATGAGACTGCAGTGTAGAATCTGTTGAATCACTGTCAGAATCATAAGAAGCAGAAGAAGGAGACAATGAGCAAGGGGATCGAGAGTGACGATGTTGTGCGGGTCCCGTTGCAGGAAGAATAGACGGTGGGGTGGAAGCAGAGACCGGTAGAGCAGTCGGAGCCTGTAGTGAGACCGAAATTTGCACCAGTATCGAGGTCAGGATGCGAGGCGGTACCAAGGTTGATGCCAATAAAATGGGTAGAATGGTCGGGATCGGTGCAACGACAGACTGCATCGACAACAGGGCCAACAGAGAAGTTGGCAGAGTGGATGCAGGGTATCTGGCAGAGGCCAGAACACCATTGTTGTCACCGGAGGAGGAGGCAAAATGGCCTGATGATGAGGCAATGGGTCTCAGGACTGGTGACAGAAATGAGATAGTGAATGCCGGTAGTAGGTCGATTGGGACTGAGAACGGGATCTGGAGCGGCAATGTTGAGGGAAGCGTCGGTAATGAGATCCCAAAGGAGATTGTAACAGGGAACATGAACATCGAGGGCGGTAAGTAGACCAACAATGAACATTAAGATAGTACCGGTCATGATAGGCAGGTGAATATGAGTGGTAGGAGCTGGGTTGCTCTATCCAGAGGTGCTCATGGACGTACCAGGTGATATACGAGGCCGACAAGAAAGGCGAATCGACTCTCACTAACAAGGGCTTGTAAGCAGTGCGGTAGCTGTAGTCGTGACGATCTGGGGATCTACCCCTTTCACCGCATCCCAGAGAGTGGGCCACACTAAGTTGACACCGGTCTCAGGAACTAGCCCAAGGATTGTCTGAAACAGGTGAATGGTCCAACTCGGGATGGCCAGAAGAGAGGGCCAGGGCCAATGGAGTCTGCAGATACCCATCTCCGGACTGGTCTGATGTAACAGGCAGAGAGCTGGTGGCGAGGGCTGACGGTCCAAGTTGGACACGAAACCCACAGCAGCCAGAACCAACACCACTGGGAGCTGGGCAGCATCCCGCACTGGTGAATGGACAGGAGCATCCTCCTCTTCAACAGTAGACATCACAGGTTGCACTGGAGGAGGTGTCAGTAAGGGGCCGAGAGAGGAAGGTCAATTAGCCGACGGATGGGCAGTGGGAGGAGGAGAGCAATGCTTCTCCTTCTTCTTTTTCTCCTTATTGGAGGAAGTAGAAGGGTGGTGCGACGAGGCCCGTTTACGCTCTGCCAAGGTAGGGATCTTATAGGCCTGGTGACCAGGAGCCTCCTGTGAGGTCAAAGGAGCACCTCTAGTGGCAGATGGGAGAGTAGGCATCCTGGAGAGCTTTGGAATCTTTGGTAAAAAAAATATCGATGGTAAAGCCAGCAAGGTCAAGGTTGGTACTGGTACTGAAGCCATCGATACCGAGGGACTGGTTGTTACCAATAATTTCGGTACTGAGGCAGTCGTAGAAGGCATTGATACCGAAATGGTGGAAAGAGCGGTATTGGAAGACTCCGGCTCTTTAAGGCGAAAGGCTTGCTCCCAACAGTAGGATTTCAACCGAAAAGCTCTATTCTTCAGAGTCTGGGAGGTGAAATCCTTACGAATGGAAGAGGCCTGAACATTATGGCCCACCCCGAGGCAGAACAAGCACTTGGGGTGGGCATCGGAAAGAGAAACCTTGCGGCCGCAAGACATGCACAACTTAAACAAAGACAACCTAAGAAGGGGGAAGAGTTCTTACAGTTGTTGTTGTAAAGAGATGAAAAATGAATGAAAGAACGAAGAAACAGGCAAGAATTAGAAGAACTGCTCAGCAAGGAAGTCTTCCGAGCTAACAGGTCGGTGGACAAAAAGAAACTGAGGAGAGACTGTTAGCTTGGTGGGACTGAGCACGCTCAGTACTGGATGGGGGAGGGATTCTTGCCAAGCTGCTCAGCTCTGGAACTTTCCAAAAAAACTACTGCACATATGCAAAGATTCCCCATTGTGTGAGGCACAGAGACCACAAAGAAGAAGAATTATTACAGTTTTAGTACATTATAGTAGCAAACAAGTTTTTGTACAATACAATCCCTTAAAAGCCATCTAGCTGCTAATGTTAGTAGCCCCATAGTTTAGACTGCAAAAGAAAAAAAATGCTTAAACTGGGAGATAGATTTTCAAAATAGGATGAACTTCTATCCTCCCACTGAAGCAGGATAAAATATGCGATGCTTTGGAGGAAGAAATCTTAAGAGGACTAGGAAAACATTTGCACAGGCTGTAACAATGCAGGCTATAAAAAGAATGCACTCAAAATTTAAAAATAGAAGGGGCAAGTTTTATATCAGCTCTCAATGATGACCTCTTCCGGTTCCATGGCAACTCTCAATGAGGACCTCCTCCTCCTCCTGTCTCTGCTGCCCCTCCAATTGCCCTCCTCTTCTGGATACTATGAGTACAGCCAACCAGAGAGAGAGTATAGCTCAAGAGAGCAGCTCAATCTTTTCACTTTGGTTTTTGTTTACATAGAAAAGCAAGTGAACAGGTAGCAAGAGTAAGAAGGAACTGCAGCACAGCCAAGAGACTCAGGGGCTGAAACAGTTTCCTTGAAGGGTGGACTTGGCCTCAGCAGTTGCTCAATAATGGCCTACTAACTCCTGTCCACCTTCTCAAAAATCTTATGCTTAATGTCATGCAAATACCTAAAAAGCAACACATCATTGTGCAGCTTGAACAAGTTCATCACTATTTGTTGACTATTTGATAACAGATAACAGAGAAAATAAGAAATTTGATAATAAGCAATTTACTTCATCCAATCAGTGTAATTCTTACTGTAAAGAGAGCCACTGTTCACATGTCACATTATTTTACTTCATTTATTTTATAAAACTTTAGTACTTAACATTCACATTTCACTGAAACACAATAAACTGTGCTGTTTATCAAAAAGATTTCTCTTCTTCTAACCAACAAGGTATTCAGTATATATTCAGTATTCATCATATTAGTTTAACCCTATATTAGTAGTAGTTATTACATAGTGATATTTATTCTAAATTAATATAATAATTTCTTATACATATCTTTATCCTTACTCTGTACCTCTTTCCCTCTAAAAGTAAAGAAAATCACTAAATATTAAAAACTCAATAAAAATTCTCCTTTCACGTATCCTCTCTAGACATCTTACATATTGATTGTCGCAAGTAATTTTATTTGATGTATTTTAGTACAGTTAGATTAAGGTTTTTTTTTCTATTTTTATTATTTTGATTTTTTTGGTTTTTAAACATTTTATTTGATGTTATAAGTTGTAGATTATGGTGTAATTACAAAAGATTTCCCCTATTAATCTTAATTTTCAAAGGTGATTTGTGCAAAGTGATTGAAAAGCACAAGTTTGAAAAGCGTATGCAATATTTATCAGGACTGATTCCCATGAACTGTCAACATGGTGATGTAGTGGGCCCAAGAATGCACTCCATTCAGAGACACTTGAAGAATTTGAGTTTTGCTAATTATGGTACAATCTGATACAATTGTTTCCCTTAAATGTGGAATTTAACAGGGGTCTGAGAATGCTGAAACTCAGTGATACAGTGTTTCCCATACACTGGGAAAGCAGCGTTCAAAAACCTAATCGGCCATGGAAATGCCTGGGTGACTTTGGGCCTGTCATACTCTTTCATCCTCAGAGGAAGCCAAGGGCAAACTCCCCCTGAACAAGAGGGAAAAGAAAAGAGAGAGAGAAAGGAAGAAGGAAGAAGTTGAACAGTGAAGAGACTAAAAGGGAAAAAAAGAGAGGAAAGAATGAGGTAATAGAAAAAGAAAGAAATTAGGGGAGGGAGGGAGGGAGGGAGGGAGATACAAAAGGAGGAGAGAGAGAGAGAGAGTTAGAGAGAGAATAAAGACAGAAAGAAAGGGGGAAGAGAGGAAGGAAGGCCAAAGAGGGAGGGGAATAGGAAGGGGGGAGAAAGAAAGAAGGAAAGAAAGAAAGAAGGGAAGAAAAAACAAAACAAAATGGCCTTATAGACCAGAGCTTTCTTCTCAGCTCAGCTCAAAAATATGCCTTTTTTAAAAAGAGGTCTGTACTGTGATCTCAACTATGCCCCTGGTAAGGAAGGCAAGCTGGATATGGGGACAGCCTCTACCACAAAACTAGCCACAGAGTTATTACCAACAGAGTTGACAGCACTGTGGTAGATGGATTACATTTATTTTCCTCGTTATGGTAATTTCATTAATTAATTAATTAATTTGTTTTTATTGTTAGGACAGCTACATTGCTTAGCAAGTATGATTCTCTATTAATGGCTCAAAAGACATAGACGGCTGAAGTTCAGTGGTAGTTCATGTGAGTTAATTCTAGCACTTTCTGAGTTTCTTAAAATGAAGGAATGCATGTACTATATGGTATGTCAACAACACCAGTACTACAGTAAATATAGACACTGTACCTATTATTTGATATTAAAATATAAAATAGTAATTGCCCTCTTTTTTAGTACTCCAGCACTACCAATACCATATGAGTCTGTAAATGATACACCCTTAAAGTGTGAAGGAAACAGCTTTTTTGTGAGAATGCAATGCATATTCATGAGACACTTCAAGATTTCAAAGTTGAGTTAAATTCAGAAGATGTGGAGCGGCATATTTTAGCTATGCCATAAATCAGTGTCACTTTCAAAATCCTCCTGTTCATTTAACAGTTCTAATTCCATTCCCCCCTCCACACACAGAGCTTGAAAGAAATCCATCAATATACACTGAATGACTCCAGCATTCAGATTATTGGATTTTGGCAATCTGATTTAATGCTGAACTTTCTTACTTTTCTTCATAATCCTTGACTTTTGGTTTATTTGTCCTAATTGTTAGATTTTCAATGGAGTCTGAAAGTTTCTTGCAAGCCCATTGCCTATAAAAAGAACACTCTTATCTTATTTTTAACCTTTCTTTCACATTCCATGACCTTTTAACCAATGGATCAAATAGAACACAAGTGTGATTCATAGAAAAGATTAAACTATGTGTAGACAAAAAAAGGTCAATCTGCAAACCAATGAGAATAGCTAGATCTGAAGGTGGATATCTTTCTCTCTCTCAGACACAGAAATACACACAGTCTAATGCCTCATAAAAAAAAAAAAATATCTATGCCATCACATCACATTTAACAAGCAATCCTTTACTTTCACAAAAACCTATTTTCCCCCTATTTTTGTGTAGCACACCTGGGATGCCTTTAAACTGTTGCCACTTTTTGAAACACTTGAGAATTCTGAGCAGAGCCTTTGCAGTATGACTTTTATCCATCACCCTCAAAATTATCTCTGATCTCACAGACATGGTCCCACAAACATCCCAAGCTTCAACCCTGAACGAATCAGTAAATGCAGTCTCTTAGAGCTGATTTCTCTGACAATTCTGTTATTAGTCTGAAAAAAAAACTGTCAAGTTCTAGAAGCAGCAGCCTCTAAAAATAGAAAAATAAGTGATAGTTACATTGGACGCAACTGCCAGCTTTTAAAATTGGTCAACGAGGGCTGACAGTTCTCAACAAGGTGAAACTGAGAAGGTGACAATTTGACAGAACAATCTTCCATTAATCTTTTGATAACATAGGGAGAGATATCGTCCATGTGATTAATTTCAAATTTTCCAGGAGAAACAATTTCATGGAAAGAAGTGCCTTAAGTCACAGAAAATAAAGGTAACAAATTGAGGGGCTGTTTTGTCCCCTTTTATATTTCAAATGGTATACAAAGAAACAGATTTCCAGGAAAGTGCACAGCATATTTTGAACAATAAAATAAGTTAGATGGATCTCCACAGGAATCCATCGCGGAGATATTTTAAACTTCAGTTTAAATTTACCTTCTTATATTTGCAAGTAAACTATCAGGCAGCCCCATTCTACTCTTATAGGAAAAAATTACATCTTCGTGGCTTAAAAAATTACAGGGTTCACGGATCCATGCTCTTACACAAAAGCATACTGTGCTTGTAGAAATCCCCATGATTTTTCCATTTTGTCTGTTACAACCCAGATGTCAAATAAATTTATTTGAGATTGTTAGCACTTGACATGCACAAGGTAGTCAACCATGTGAAGGTGCCAAGTTATTCTTTTAATGTGGCACAAAAGTTAAGGAAACAAAAACAAACTGGCACTTGGTTGAGAAAGTATTCACCCCCTGAGCCACAGCACATTAAAATAAGCTTTGGTGCGATCCACCGCACCTCCAGAAGTAACACAAGTAGTTGAACAGAGTCCACTTTAGTGCAATTCCAGTGTGATATGTAATCTGAGATTAAGTACCGCTGTTCCTGGAAGGCTCTAGAGTTTGCTGGAGAGCATTTCTCAACTAATAGCATCATGAATACCAAGTCTGGAAGTCAGGACTGGGCTAAAAAAAATAAAAATCCCAAACTATGAACACCTTCCCCTTCCCTATACCATTAAATCTATTATTACAAAATGAGAAGAACATGGGTGAAGAAGACATTCCATCAAAACTCAGTGATTGGGTAAGGAGAGTATTAGTGAGAGATCCAGTCAAGAGGCTAATTCTGGTAATTCTGAAGCAGTTCAAGAGATCTGCAACTGAGATGGGAAAAACTGGCCAAGAGACAACTATCCCCTGAAAAGTCCAGAGTGGTGAGAAGAAAGCTTTTACTGAAACATATTAAAGCTTGGAGTTTGCAAATGTTGGAGTTTGCAACAAGCATGCAAGAGACATAACAAACACGTGGGAAAAGGTTCTCTGACATGATGAATGCTATGTGCGGCACAAAGCTGATAACACCTATCCCCTTGAGAATACCATTGTGATGGTGAAGTTTTATGGTGTCAACATCATGTTGTTGGGGTGGTTCTCCTGAGCAGGGATTGGGAAACTGGTCAGAAGTGAGGACAAGATGGACCAAATGCAGGGCAAGTATAGAGATAATACTTGAATACAATTTGTTTCCATCTACAAGAGACCTGGGACTGAGGTAAAGGTTCACATTTCTGCAGGACAATGATCCTAAACACAACAATGGCTGGCATCTTGTTGGTTAGTCCTCACTAGAGTAGGCCCATTCCATCATCTGCTGAATGGTGAATCTCACTGGAATGATAAATTCCACTGATTCCATGGGTTGACTTTCACAAAGTAACACCAGAATGGTTTAAAAACAAGTATATGAAGGTCTTGGAATGGCTGAATCAAAGTCCAGACCTCAGTCCAACTGAGAATCTGTGGCAAGACTTGAATTTGCTGTTCATTGCCAGTCCCCATCCAACCTGACAGAGCTAGAACAATTCTGCCAGGAAGAGTGGGTAAAAAAATATAGAGGCATATGCACAAACCTGATAGAGATTGACCCAAGAACACTGCAGCTGTAATTTCTGTGGAAGGATTCCAACTATTGAACCAAGGGGGTGAATATGTTTGCAATTAAAAGTACAAACCAACAATTTTTGGCCACCCCCTCCCCTCTCCAGTGCTTCCCAGCACTCCAGAAGTAGATGTCATGTCACCTTTGCTCCCTATTTGGTGTCAATTTTTCCCCCTCAGACAGGTAAATTGGATGAGCTGTGGGTTCTGTCAGGCTGTAGTGTTAAAAGACCAAAGTTGTGGGTGGTTTCCTTCTATTTTGGATTGCTTTTGGGTTTAAAGAAAAGTCCACAAAAGTGTTGTTGTTGTTGTTTGAATGGATGTTCATAGGGCTTTGAATGCATGCATTCCATGGACTGTACTTTTTCCATCCCTGATTTAAACATTAGCCTGGCTATATGGCAACCACTCACAAAAAAATCGCTCACACACCACTCTAGTAATTCTACAATCCTTCTAAAACATTTTTGTATTTATGTCAAACTGAATATTCTTTCACAGCCCCATTTCCTATTTTGGTTTGAGCCTGTTGAGGGAAACGTCTTTCTTTCTTTCTTTCTTTCTTTCTTTCATAGGAGAAATCTGAAGTTAGTTTTTGGGCAAACAGGGTACTCAATCCTCTGTTCCTTCACAGAACCTTTGTGCCTATAGCACTGGCTAATTATATTTTAGAAGTATGGCGCATCTGTAAGTTGTTGAATATAGCAACAGCAGCATAGCATCTATACACAATCTGGAAGTTTGCTAAGCACTACTTTTATACCCACAAACTTGGTTTTAAAAAATTAATGCTGCCTATGATAATTTTGAGGGCCTAATATCACAGCCTGCATGTTGTAGTGGCCTGAGTGCTGGACTGTGATCCTGGAGACCAGGGTTCCATTCCCTGCTTGGCCATGGAAATCCACTGAGTGACCTTGGATACACCACACACTCTCAGCCAAAGAAAACCCTCTGATAGGGTTGTCAGAAGTTGGAAAATAAAGGCACACAAGGACAACAATAAAGGAAAGGCCTTCTGTACTTCACAAAGGACCTGAAGGCACACAACAACAAACATTCCAAAGGCCTTAGGTCCTACCTGGTCTTGGAAGCTAAGCATAGTTGGCTCTGGTCAGTATTTGGATGGCAGACCACCAACAAATACCAGGTGCTGTAGACTATAATTAAGAAGAAGGAACTGAGTATTACTTGTCTAAGAAAACCCTATGAAATTCATGGGTTATTGTAAGTTGACAGGCAGCTTGAAGATGTGTGTGCGCACACGTGTGCATGCATACACACACACACACACATACGCACACACATATTTTGACTGGGGTAATCTTTGGTAAGTTGTATAGTATCTAGAGTTGAGAAAGACAAGGAGGTGAGGCTTATGGGAAAATCAGTCTCTCAGGTTGGATTATCTACGGTTACCATATTTTTAAAAACCAAAAAAAGGGCACATTTACCGACTGACTACTTCAAGTCACCAATTGCAATCATGATCCTCACTTTAAATGACTCTACTATATAAATTTTAGCACTGTAAAAGAGGGTATGTCTGGGAAAAGGAAGACAGATGATAACTCCAGATAATCATTCTCCTGCTAAAATTGATTCCAAAAATGAAATAAACCTGGCAAGTTTCATACATATCCAAAGCAGGCTTCTGCTTCCATACCTGGCCACACAAATATTAACATTAAAGGGGGGAGGTTGCACCTCAAATGCTCATGCAAACATGAGATCAATCTTCTCCAACAAAACAAAATGGAGTGCTACTATTTTCATCTATCCTTCACTGGCTTTAAACAGAGGGATGTGCTAAAGGCAATAATCTGAACAGAAGCATGATTGCCTTTATCACAGTAGTCACCAGTTGGCTATAGCCCCGGGCTGACCATTCATTCCCAAAGCCTAGTGGAACCCTCTCATGATTAGGGGGTAGGCAGAGGCCATTTCTGTGAAAGCACATCCATTTCTTTGTCCACATGCCCAGGGAGTCTAAGACAGACAATCAGATATCTGTGGGGAAGAAAACTTCAGTGTTATCATGATTGCAAAAGCCAACTAGGATTTATAACAACAGGCTCTCTGTTACAGATACCATTTCTGGAAGAATTTTTAAATCTAATTTGTGACACAACAAGGGATTTATAATACTGCTTATTTTTCAGCCGTGCTGCTGCAGTGTGACAATTTTGTTGTAAGATAAGAACATCTACATGCACTAGCACTTAGTGAACCATAAGAGACTAGACACAAACAAAAAAGAAATAAATCACTCCTCTTAGATCAGCTTGTCTGGAAAGAAAGGCATCTGTTGCCACATTCCATATCACCCACTACGTACTCCAATCCCTTTCTGGATTTCTGTTTATCCTCTTATCAACAGCTCTGATTGAATTTGGTAGTTAAATATACAGGGCTCCTGTGATTTTCTTTTCGCTGGGGGCTGCACACTGATAAAGCCAATAATTGACATTGTTATTCAGTTTCTACTGAAGAAAGAAACATGGAAAGAAAACAATTTATTTTAGAAAGATGTGTCTCCAGTGACAGCTGTGAATTGGCAACAGAATCACTGCTAGGACACTTGAGCTCCGTAGGTCACCTAAATTGCTAAGAAGAAGAAGTTACATCATCCCATCTCACCCACCCCTTAATGAAGTATTCCCCCCTCCATATTACAATGGGTGGGGCACAATGCATAGCTGTTTTATAGTGTTTACTAAAATATAATAATACATAATAATAGTGTTAGAGAAAAGGATATTCTGAAAGACACCAAACTGTCCTCACAGAAAATTACTGCTCAGTGATTTTTTCTGTATTGTGACACAGGTATGGTTTAAAGGTTTTTCATACACACACACACATACATACACACAAATACCAGATGTAATAAAGAAGAAGTGAGTGTGTTCTCTACTGAGTATCTTTGGACAGCTGGGATGTCCATGTTGTATTCAACGTGTAAGTATCTGAGTAAGTGTATACAGGACTCTGACAAAGCCATACTCTGCTGTCTCATCTTGATTTGGAAGTGACCCTTAGATCTCAAAGACTATACCCCACAAAGCAGAAGCTCCAACAAGTTCTACCAAGCTAGAAAGTCTTCAAGAATAACCTATTATGAACTTCTATATTATTAAGAAAGGATTATCCAAGTCAGTATAATGTATCCTGCTTTGTGTTCTTTAAAGATAGCACAACTAATGAGTTAATTTTCCTATCATTAATGCAATATACTGGATAAAGGACACGTTGTTGTTTTTCTTTAAGTAACCTTTAAAAATATGGATATTGGGATGTTTCTGCAATGTGATATATTTTTAATGAATGTGATAGTATATTTCTTATCTTTTTTTTGTGATACCTCATTTGTCCAATTACATGCAACTCCTGGTTAAGCAGTCAGAACAATTGTTATTTTTATGCTGCTTTTGTGGACACAGATCTCTAAATACAATGGTTGTACTCAAAGTAATTCCTGTGTGCCATTTTCTCTGAAACTACTGAGCCAAATGTAATGCTATTACACCATCAAGGAGACTAATACCTACTGAATGACTGACATATTTTCTATGAAGTAGAGACAAAGATGAGTCATCAAGCTCTTGACCAAAGGAGGATATACTGCTGCTGGCATCCACAGAAGGCTCAGAAATGTGTATGGTGAGGTGACAATGGATGAGAGTAATGGGTGAAAATGGGTGAAAAAGTTTAAAGAAGTGAAAACAGTGCTGAAGACAAACCACATAGTAGAAGGCCACTGATAGTCATTGGCCCTTTTCACACGGAGTAATTAAATCGGGGCAGGGCGACCTCTAAAGGGGTCTTCTACACCTTGGAGAGCGCTGGGTTGTATATAATTTTTCCGTTCCACACCTCAATCCACGCAGAGATGCCGCCAACTTGCAGTCACGCGTGCCCTTCAAAAACTGGAAAAAATGTGTTTCTTTTCCCCCAAACCGCGCTAACGAGTTCCTGTTCGGTGGTGTAGAAGCAAAGATATGCTCTGATTCGCCCATGAGATCAACGGAGGGCGGGTTGTGGGCGTGGCCAGCTTCAGTGGTAAGTCTGCCCCACAAAGAACAGGACGGCACCATTTTTTAATCCTCGGAAAACAGTTAGCTACAGCAAGAAAAAGGAAAAAAGATTGCAGGTACACAGTTTTGATAAAATTAATCGGTTTATTCCTTTCCTTAGCACTTTACGATTACTGCATGAGCACATTGTGTTATTGGCAGTTCAGGAGCCTGGGGATATTCCGTTGTGGGGCCCTTTACTTGGGGGGGGGGCGCCTTGGGCAAGTCACGTCAAAGGGAAGTCTCCTCTTGAGGCATCCGCCTGTTAAAACCCTAGGAGGGGTCTTTGGATGTGGGTGCCGGGGGGGTCCTGGCAGGGGTTGGGGGGGTGTCCTTTGCTTGCCAGCCTTGAGGGCAGTGGAGAAAGGGCGGCGTGGGGGCTGGCCAGGGGCCCCATGTGAAGCCTCGCCGTTTAATTTGTACTTATTAATGGCGCTGTCGCTCAGGAAAACTGCTGTGGGGCTCTCATGCCTCTTGCCCCACAATGACCAGAGCATGGGTGTAAACGGGCTTGGGGGGCCTTTGTGGCAGGGAGCGGAATGTGTGTGTGTGTGGGGGGAATTGAAAAGAGGTTAGTGCTCCAAAGAGGGTCAGCCTGGATTTGTGATGCGGATGTCTCCCCCCCGCCCTCTCTCTTTTGGTGGGGAGGGAGGGGGATGACCAGTTAACGCTGCCCTCTCTCCACAGGCGAACAATGGGACGTGGAGTCCTCCCCATGAAGATAGCTTTCCTGGACCTTGGTGGAATGGCACCGCGTCCAGGCCACTGCAGCGACAGTAAAGGTAATGCAACCTTCTTCAAAAATCACACTGACTAAGCATTAGAGTAGGGATTTAGGAATGGATGTGTGGCAAGACCAATTAATGCTGCCCTTTCTCTACAGGCGCACAAAGCGACATATACTCCTTCCTGTGTGGACAGCTTTTCTGGACTTGGGTGACATTGTGCTAAGTGCACGTTCATGCAGCACACAGGAAGGGAAAATTACTGCAACACTCCTCTGCCTGACACTGGTGGGGATGAAGTGTGGAAAGAAGGGCACCAGAGAGCATTCTCTTGGCTCTATACCAGTGTCAAGCACTCCAGGAAGTCTGGAACCAGAGCTACATCGTGACACAGGAACTCCAACCTTTCTTCCACTTCGCCACTCATGCTGTATCCCTCACATCACACTTTCCCACCGCAGAAAACCCTGGCAATGACACACAAACTGTAAGACACAGGAAAACACGTGCAACAATGGAAGGCCACATGAAAGAGATGTGAGAATCTGCATAGTAAAAAATTCTTTAATAAGCTATTATTTAACAAAGTGCCCTTAACAATTAGTAACAGTGGGATGGTGGTGGATTTCAAAAAAGGTAGTGGTAGTGGTAGAGCCACTGGTCTTCATCCCATTTCTCAAGAACCTCTTCGGTCCACCACGTCCTGTGCATCCTCTCCCGAACCCACCATCTTCTTGGGCGTGGCACACACCGCGAGAAGACTCCCAGTAGCGGCAAATATAACCGTGCATTGCGATGGTCTCGACAGAGCCTGTACCTCCTCGCTCTATGTCTGGCCCACCATGTTTGCAGTGTTGCGAGCACAGCTGCAAAGGCTGTCATAAGCGGGCCAAGGGCCCCGGCAACGTTCGTCATCCCCTCTTCCTCCATAACCAAACCAGCCGAAACCAAGAGAAAAAGCAGGCGGAAAAAACGCTCATTCTCTCCACAGAGGCTTCAAAGGAAGGCGGGGCGCAGGGAGGGGGGCGTCGTGGGAGGACCTAGGTGGCTGTGCGCACGTAATGACATCCGTAATGACGTACGGCACCATTTTTCGGAAAAAAAATAGCCATTCACAGCCGAAGAGGGTGGGGAAAGGATACTAACGGGAGTGGTCATACGAATATGGTGTGGATGCATTAACACACACTAAACTAGTTCACTCTAGAGCCGTCTGGAACTTCGTAATTTAAACTCCACGTTAGCGGGGATAAAGAAAAAAACTGCCGGAAGCGTCACAGCGCGATTTCCTCAACACGTGTGAAAAGGGTCATTGATGAAAACTAAAACACGGTGGATGACACAATGCACACAGACTGGAGTACGACTGTCCAAGAGATTGCTGAGGAACTTTGTTGTAGTCACAGCACTGTCAAGCAGATTATCCATAACCTTGGATACAGGAAAGTGTGTGTTAAGTGGGTTCCTCATCAATAACAGTTGATTTGAAAGAAAAGGGACTGCATGTGTGTTCAGAACTGTTGACAGCATTTGAACCCCATGAAGACACTTTTTAGGGGAACCTCTGCACTGGTGATGAGATCTGGGCATACCTACATGATCCAGAGACCAAGAATTAACCCATGGAGTGGTGGCACCCCACTTCTCCTAGATCAAAGAAATCCAAAAGCTAGCATTCAGCACAGAAGACTGTGGTGAATTTCTTCTAGGATGACAAGGGAGTGATTTTGCTTGATTCCCTTGAGTGTGGGATAGCAACGAACAGTGACCACTACATTGCATCACTCCAGAAACTTTGAGAAGCCATCTATAAGAAAAAATAATAGAAACAGCTGAGTGCAACCAAGTTACACAATGATAATGCATGACCCCATACTTCTTTGGCAACTTCACCACTTCTTGCACAAATGAGATGGCCAGTGGGGTCACATCCACCTTACAGCCTCAATTTGGCACCCTCAGACTTTGCTTGTTCAGTCAGATGAAGAAAAGCCTTTGGGAATGGTGCTTCAATGTAGGCAAACTGGAAGAGTATCCAACACTGGGCCAGGGAGTGCCTGAAAGAATTCTTCCAAAGTGGATTTGATGAGTGGGTTCAAATGCATCACCAGTGGTGGAGACTATTTTGAATAATACCATATTGTGGAGAAAGTTATTTTACACACATATGTACTTGCACATGTCTCATGTTGTTAGTAAAGGAGTTATGATCCCACAGGCACTACTTTCAGTACAACCTTCACGTGTGTACATGTAGTTTACAGGCGATAAAATGAAAATGAGAAGAATAAAAGGTAGTAGAAATCACAACAGCAAGAAACCAACTTGAATGACAAAACAACTTTGTTAAGTGTGGTAGAACAGTATATTCCCTGCCATTCACTGTAATGCAGAAAGGGAAGTTGTCAAACACGCCTCAAAAAAGCTTCCAGTGCAGTGGTTCTCAACTTTCCTAATGCCGCGACCTCTTAATACAGTTCCTCATGTTGTGGTGACCCCCAACCATAAAATCATTTTCGTTATTTATTTATTATTTAGTTAGTTAGTTAGTTAGTTAGTTATTTCCAACATCAAATAGATTGGAAACACTGCCCTAAATCACTGCTCTCGATAGACTTCTAATGCCTAAAAACTGGTAACCCTCCCCCCCCTTTTTAAGCACAGAAAGCGTCCATCAATGCCAGAATTAAGGCAGTAGTTCTAGTTCTGAATGTTGGGTTTCCACAGTTCAAAAAGCCAGTCACTCCCAAAGGCAATGCTGAAACAGCCCACATTTTACACGAGACGCAGGGAGGAAAGGACAGGGAGAGAGGAAAGATGGCGGCGGCATAAGCAGACGCATTTTGTTTCACTCCCTCCCTCCCTCCCTCCCTTAAAGGGAGTGTGGACGTTGAACATACAAAAAGCGAGGAATGCAAGACAGTCAGGGCGAAGACCACAACACGTGCGTGTGGCAAGCACCAAGGGTCCATGCACAACAAAACCGAGAGGAGAAAGTCATCCTGGCTATTTCTGCACTAGACTGTTATAGCGTTATGATTCCATTTTCACCATCCTATGGAATCCCGGGGTTTGCAGTTTGAACTGCAAACCCCAGGATTCCATAGGATGGTGAAAGTGGAATCATAGCGCTGTAACACTGGAATGTGGAAATGGCCAAAGTCCACAGGATGGATCAGAGCAGCGCTCTCGGGTCAAAAAACCAAAACAACAACAACAACAACAACAACAACAACCAAGGAGCCTCGGGGGCTCTTGCTACACAAACTGAAGCCCTTGGCTGACGCCCCCTGCTCCTTTCCCGACTGAGTTCTCGGTCTCGGAGGGACCGATCTCCCCCATTGGATGGCAGATCCGCCGCAGGAAAGGTTCCCCTTTTGCCTGCCGGACCAAAGGCGACAGCCACACCAACAACTCCCATGGAGCAGCGTGCCCAGAATGAATGGGCGACCGGGCGATCGCCGCTGCTGCAGCCCCGCCACTTTGGGAAGCAAGCGGAGCCCAGCTGCTTGCTCGCCCCAACAAGCAACTCTGTTTGCCGGCATGAATGAGCGTGAGGCGAAGAGAATGAGGGGACGGGGCCTTACCTCCCAGACGTTCCACTGCAGTGCCATAAACCCTGAATGGGAAGCCCTGTGCGTGTGTGTGGGGGTGCGGGCACGAGTGTCCAAGCAGCGCCCGGCTGCTCACTTGCCCCGGCAAGCAACTCTTGACTCTGTAAGCCGGCATGAAGGGGAAAGGAACACTGAAGGGGAAGCCCTCTGTGCATGTGTGTGTGTGGTGCAAGTGCGAGCATCCAAGCAGCGCCTGGCTGCGCCCGCCTGCAAGCCGCCTCCTCCCCTCCCACCAGCACATGGTCCCCCCTCCTCACCTCCGCCTTAACGCTCTGGCTCCAGCTCTCCTCTCGGTCTCCTCACCTCCAGCTCCACCTCAGGCTCCTCCAGTGCTTTCCCACCAGGCAGGGAAAGACGGGGAAATGCCCAGCACGCCTCCTCTCCCCTCCTCCCAGCGCAGGGGTCTCAGACGCACTGCTCCCATTGGCTGTGAGGTCACCTTCTTTTAAAAGGGGGGCAGGATTGAGAAGTGGTGACCCCTGTGAAATGGTCATTCGACCTCCAAAGGGGTCCCGACCCCCAGGTTGAGAACCACTGTTCCAGTGGGTAAAGTGATGAATTTCAGGATCTCTCAATCAAGTAGATTCCTCTGTTTCTGCCTATTATGAACAGGCCATTGCCCAGGTCCACATTCCTACAAGGGTCTCCTCCCCTAGCACTTCAATAGAGATAAGAGTTTGAGATGAAAAGGGTTATACATAGGGGACATCCCTCTCCACTGAACAAGAAAATCTTGTAAATGAGACCTTTGTGACCATGTAGGTTTGGAAAGCTTTGTGGACATGTAGCTTTGGAAAGTCGGCATCCACAAGAAATTGCAAATGAGCTCTACTACTCTTTATGAGAACCAGTGTGGTACAGTGGTTTGAGCACTGACTATAACCCTGAAGAGCAGGGTTTGACTCCCTGCTTGGCCATAAAACCTTTGGGTGCATCACACACTCTCAGCTCTCTTCTGCTCCCAACCTCATGGAGGTGAGAGTACAGCCAATTGTAAACAGATAAGAACACAAGCATAGACCTGTACAATGGAATATATCACCTGTTTAATCCAGCATCCTTTTCCTCACTATGGTCAACCAATTCCTCTTTGGAATATTGTGGCAGAAAGGAACTTTTACTGGCTACGTACAAACCTCTCTCTGAACAAATCTTGCCAAGAAAACCCTATTACAGGTTTGCCTTAAGGTCACCATAACTCACAAATAACTTGAAGACACCACCACCACCACCACCACCACCACAACTGTACCTTTTATCAATGTGTTTTTCTAATTACTTTCTAGTTCAATTATGTCTTATTATTATTTGTTGAGTTATATTTTGTATTTTATCTGCATCTGTTTTTACTCTTGTGAATTCCAGTTTGGAACAAAGACAGCAATAAACCAAAAAACTAGGTAAATAATAAGCAAGTACATAAAGGGTCATGGTCTAATTTTAAATTTTATGTACATAATAAGCATATATACATATAAGCAAAATGTTGTAAATTCATCACTGAAGTTTACACTGCTTTCTGTAAGTCTGCACAATTTACTATAAGGTTCAATATCTTGGTCTGCATAATGGGAAATGGGATTCGCCATTATGCAAAGGTGAGAGGGACAGAGAAGAGGACAGAAGAATCTCCCCTGTCCCTTTCTTTTCAAACTTTGGCCTCATCTGTCTTGGCCAAATGGCTGGCCACAAAGGACCAGAAGTGATAGAGAAGGCAGAAGAAATTATCAAAAAGATGATCCTGTTTATTCTGCCCCTGTCCCTTTCTCCCACCTTGGCATAATAGGGATTTCCAAATTAATTTCCAAGTTCTTAGTAAAGATCTGGTAGAGATGGGGGCAGGGGGGTGTCTTTCCACTTGTTTCTACCTAATCAGATACTGGAAGCCCAACCTATGTGCTAGGCAGTGTCATTCTTGCCTGGACCCACATAGAGAGGCATTGAAATGACACAGTCACAAGCAGACCCTTCTTGTTCAAGAAGTAACACATACAGAGCCTCTGGGATTGATCAAAGTCAGCAGTAAATGGCCAAAGCCTGCCTGACATTTAAACAATGCATAATATGGTCCAAGCCAGATGTTGGGCTTTGTGTGAATGAAGGCAAGACAATGTCCCATTCAAATGAAAAACAGAAATTACTTTCAACAGGAAAGAAATGTCTGTTCTAAGGTATGGTAGGTCCACACAAAGAGCACCTAACTTTCTTACTCATTTGGCAGATGTTATTGCCACCAAGAAAGCCATCTTCCAGCTAAGTAGACAAATGTCACAGATCGCCATTGGCTCAAACAGTTTCTTAGCTGGGATACAACCAGTTTGAGATTCCTTTGAAGTGTGGATTCAGATTCTTGTAGCCCTTTAGAAATCTCTTAACCAATGGGTTCTGGAAGCAGGAAGGCTTACCAAGGGTTTGGAAACTGGAAGAAATCACTACCAAGTAACATTTAATGGAAGAGAGAGAGACCTCCATTGGATAGTGATAGGAGAAATTCCAGCACACAGTGGATTTGTCCCTGCTCTGGAAAGATCCCTCAGGGCAACAAAAAGGACAAGAATTTGGTTCACATATAGTCACAAGTCCACTGAGTTGCAAGCCTAAGCAAAACTACAACAACTGGCTTCAATTCAGTGAAGCTGTGCTTAGGCTTGGGCTTAGGCCTTCAATGAACTGAAGCCAAAAGAGAGTCTAAAGAAACACTTGCAAAGCTGTCAGTCTGAGAGTGTACAGTTTTGGATGTCTCACTTGCTCATTGTGCAGAGTCAGGAGGTCTGGTCTCTCTGAAATAGGGGGTAGGACTGAGGTAGGACCCCTTAGTGAGGTGGAGAAGAGGGGCAAACCAAAGCTGTCTGGGCCAACATGAAGTGATCAAGATGCACTTCCCCTTATCTCTCCAATTTTGGCAATCACCCTGGTGACAAGGGGAAATGGGGGAAAAGCATACACAACAGGGTCTCCCCAATGAAACAGGAAGGCATTGCCAAGAGAACCCTTCCCCCAATGTGCCCTGGAGTAGTAGGTCTGGTACTTGGCTGTTCTGTACCGAGATGAAGAGGTTCACTTCCTGAAGATGGTATGGATTACATCTGGATGAAATCTGCATTCATGTCAAGAGATTAGAGTTCTGGTGACATCACTGGCTAGGACATTCTTCACAGAGATGGAAACACCAATGTCAATGTGCAGTCCCACAGACTGAGCATGAGATGACGCAAGATGGTCAATTTTGTTCCTCCCATTTGTTCAGGCAGTACACCACCATGGTGTTGTCAGAGACTACCTAAGCATCCTTGCCATGTAGAAGAACATGTAAGGCCTGGAAGGTTTTTTCCATAACCAACATCTCAAAGTACTGACGTGGAGATCACTCTCTTCCTCTGTCCAGCAACCCTTGATAGAGAACCCTTCCATGTGAGCTCCCCATCCTTCCATACAAACATCTGTCATCATCTATGTTGTGCACTGATGAGGAAGGAATAGCATGCCCGCTTGGATATTCTTGAGATCACCATTCCAAAAATCAAGAGACAGCTCTTGGTATGATCAGACACACCCAAAGGAGATTTAAAAAAATGGGTCAAAGGAGGATCAGACCTGCAGATGGCACATCTGAAGCCTTGTGTGTCATGTTACTGGTGTTGTAGAGGCCATGAACCTGAGCAGCCACTTGAACGTCCTTGTCACTTACTCTACGAACATGCAGCACTGTATGACAGCTTTCGTCATGTTTTTGAGCCTCCTGTCCTACAGGTAGGCAGCCAAGAAAATGGGAGTTGAGAACAGAACCGATAAACTTGACAAATGAGAGTTCTCATAATTCATGATCAACCCCCAACTTGTTGAAGTTGAGCATCAGGCAGGTCTTAGAATGGGCAACAAGGAGCCAATCACGGATGTAAGGAAATATGATGACACCTTGCTGCCTGACTCATGCAGCCAACACTGACTACCATGTACTTCATGAAATTCAGTAGAAAGTCCAAAAGGAAAGGCACAGAAACAATAGGCCCTTCTTCCCATACTGAAACACAGGAGGTACCAATGTAACTGTTGGATCTTGATATGAAAGTATGGGTCCTTCAAATTCAATGTCACAAACCAATCTCCCTCTTGCAACAGGGGCAGGATGGTACTAAGAGTGACCACCCAGAACTGCCTAGGCTGGATGTAAAAGTTGACATCCCTAAGATCTGTGATGAAGTGTTCCATCTTTATTTGACAAAATGAAGTAGCAGAAGAAAAAACCCTGTGGGATTGAGAGATTGGGAATGAGTTTGATGGCACCCTTGAGGAGAAGAACAGAGAGCATGAACAGCTAAGTGGTTTCCTGGAACTATGTGGTGATATGGTGATTTCCATTGGTGGTAAAATGATCTCAAACCACAAGAGTGGTGCCAATCATAGCCATAATCCCCATAAACAAGCTCCAAAGGAGGAGAGTGATCATGCCAGTAATACAGAGAGTATTCCTTGATAATGGTGGTAAAAAGGTCATGTTGCCTATGGCTCTATGGGACTGGTGATTCTTCAGTTCTAAGTGCTGTATTGGAAGCGGACCTCTCGGCACCCTTTCTAGTGCCTGAGTCTTATAAAGACCTTTTAATAGTGAGTTGGAAAAACGAGCTGGTGGCATTTGGTGCAGAAGAGGATCAAGGAACTGAACCATGGCCTGAATCAGAAGGCTGTGAAGACTTCTTACAAGAGTCTTTAAGTCTAGGTGAAGACTTTTTGCACACTTGAGTTATTGCTTTACAGTGAGGACATGACCCAACACTGTGGCCTTCTCCCAGACACAGTAAACAGTACAAATTCTCATATATATGAGGGATCTTACTCCCACAGGAAGTGCACCACTTGAATAAATCAGAAGGCATTTTAACTGCTGAGGGAACTGCAACTGGAAATCCACAAGCCAGTAAAGCACTTAAAAAACAGTGTGAGTCAAACGCAGACAAAGTCCAAAAGCCAATGCCAAGACAAGATCTGAAAAAGAAGAAGCCAAAAAGCAGTCCAACAGTCAGAATCCATGAAAAGATAATAAGAATAAGCAATACAGCTTACCAACAGTTCTTTCATTGTTGCTGCTGAGGCAGAAGAAAAGGAACTGAGAGCTTGAGTGGGAATTGAGCTAGTCACATGGGCCGGGGGGGGACTACCACCAACAGCTCTAGCAGTTTCTGAATGATGCACTGCGCCAGTGCAGTAGACCCATCCATGTGAGTCATAGACACCACCAAAAAAAAAATGTTCAACGTGGTAACAAATTAATCACAGAATTCTGAACAAATTTTGTTCTGAGAAGTAAATTAAATAACGAAGGAAAAGTGTCAGATTTTTTTAAATAATACTCTTAATTTGGTGAGCAGAAGTCAGTGATGAATTAGATACTGCTGAAGAAATATCCTAGTACAAGGGAAATGACAGTATATAGAGAAAGACAAAAAGACAAGGTAACATGCCTGCATCATTGATGGAGCATGTATTTAGTCCATTTAGGATAAACTGGAACCACTCCAAACATCACATCATCTCATTTAGTTTTGTACCTTCTACAAAGATGGGAGGATTGTAATACTGAGTTGGCAAGCCAAAATTGTTCACCTGCTGTGTCATGCTGGTAATTCATGCTGCTATTCTGCTACATTTATGCTCCTGTCACATTACTTTATGATGGAGATTTCATTATGGTCAAAGCAAGTACAGAAATGTAGAAGATAAACTATATATCAGGACAAACAATACTTCCTTCCCTGTATTCCTATTTGATGTTTCAACGGCAGGCAATTCAATCAACAAAGAATAATATAAGTATAATATATCTACCAAGAATTATACCACAGCTTGCTAGGTATTCACACATGAAACCTTTACAGAAATTCTTCCTTCACAAAAAAAGCAGCTGCATTTTTCATACCTTTGCACTATAACAATTACATGGACAATATCTTATATCTTTTCTAACATGTCTTGTGGTGGCTCTTCAACCATTCTACGTAACAAGAAAAAAAAATGAAAGATTTTAGAATGATTTCCAGAAATCTAAAATGTTTGCTACTTTTAATTTTTTTTAGCTACAGATGGAACAACCTGGAAAGTGGAGCAGACAATGAATCTCAGTGAACCAGGAAAAAAATTAAAATCTTGCGATCACCAGTTTAGAGTCCTCAGCAAACAGAAAGAAACCATGGAAGGCTGGATTCAAAACTACAGAACATATTGAATACAAATAGCAGTTAAATTATACTTTGCTTTACCATCATATATACCAATAACAGATTTGGGTATATGATCTAATGGCTATGTAGCCAACATTAGGCTGGTGAGAAATAAGAAGGGCATCAATATGCTTAGAAGAATACTGTTTATGTATTTTATACCCCACCTTTTCTCCCAACATGGAACTCAAGGCAACCCACAGCACAGATTAGAACAGAGTATAGGTAAACAATAAATTCCCTTACTGAACTCTTATTCCTTGAATGCTACAAATCTATTCTTATTTTTCATTTCCTATTTTTGTAACTGCTAAAAGAAGTGATAGGGAGAATGTACCATCCTAGTTTTTTATGGATTTTCTCTTGTGATACTTCTCAAACTCTGCCTTCCACTCACCAACCTGGACGAATATGTATAAATTCTAGCTGTCCCATTTATTGTGCAAAACATATATCCCTTTTCAGTACTTTATTAAAAGTATTTTTAAAGAAATGGAAAAATACAATACAGAAAGCATGAGAGGAAGATTTTTAAAAAGAACATCCATATTAATCTGCACTTTATAATCTGAATAGGTCTTCAGTGACAGATGTTCCTGAATTGAGAGGTCCTACTATCTAGCTCTTATGATGCATTCCAGTATATGTACTGTACATTCTGAGGGTTAGGGGTTTTTTCCCCCTGAGGTTCTTCCATTAAAAAAAAAAAGATGGAAATAACTAGGACTACATTCCTTTGCTTCAGTAAGTTTTAGCACATTATGCGTTCACTTTTATTTTTGTTTTTAATATCCACTTAGGTGACTTTATAGGTAAACACATACCACTCCTACAAGAGTGCCCTTTGTTTAACCCAGTACATTATAGTGTTGTTACTGCATTATGTGCTCTCAAGTCAAGAGAAAAGCTTGTAGATCAATTATTTATTAAGACTATATGTATTCAGTTCTCCCTCCATATTTGTGGGTTTGAGACTCGTTGATTTGATTATTCATGAGGGACTTGCCTCCCCCATTTCCCCCTCCCATTCCCTAATGCAGGGAGAAGATCTCCTCCCCTGCCCTTCCCCCACCAGCTATGGCACCGGCAGCTGGTGGGAAGGTGTAATGCGGAGGGGGGCATCTCTTCTGCCCAGCTACCCTTCTAGGCAGCTGAGGGCTCCATCGTTCCGGGGTGGGTAGCAGAGGGAAGTGGGGAGAGCAATCTTGACCATCCCGCTCTCCTCTTGCATGACCCCTGCGTGATCGCCACAGGGGCACGTGGGAGAAGGATGCAGGCAGCATGATCTCACTCTCTCCACTCTTCTCTGGCCTGCCATGGACACCATCTTGCCAGAGGTGGATGGGGGAAGAATGCTGGAAGCATGATCTCGCTCTCTCTGCTCTACTTCAGCCCACCACGGGAGCGATCCTCCCCTGCTCCGGAGGAGGCCTGCAGGACCAGCAATGGCCCATTCCCTGCATGTCCTGGGGCCTCTGCTCACTGGCAGCAACTGGCAGGGGTGTGCAGAGAGGATGACTGCCTGTTCTCTGCACATCTGCCACTGCCACTGGTGTGATCAGGCTCGCAATCTGCCTGCCAGCAGCCCCAGGAGCAATCGGCCCAGCAGTGAGGGGGAGGGCAAAAGGGAGGAAAGATTTTTCTCCCCTCCCATTTCCTGTCCCCTGCCAGTGATGGCTGGTGTGACCACGTGTGCAGGAAAGGAGGGGTGCTGGGGGGAGTTATTTGTGGTTATTTCATTTTCACAGGGATTCTCTGCACGTATCTCCCATGAATGTGAAGGGCATACTGTACTTTGAAAACTTGAATTCATGCTAGATGTATTGGTGAGTGGAATCAAGAGTCTCATGCTTAGCCTTTTCACAGCTAGTAGACAACTGCAGATTAAGTAATCATTGCATTTGAGCCATGCCTAGCTTCATTACCAATTCATAGCAAACTATTCTCACACCATACATTGCTTGCCAGGGTTCAAATCCTCACTCAGTTATGAAAATTCACCAAGTACAGAGTCAACATGAAGGCAAATAACTAACCAACTCACTTGGCAGTAGATATTTAGAAGAACAATATAAGAATTCACACGTTTCATGTCCTTTCCAGTTTTGATTTCATTTTTGTGTGGATAATAGATACATAATCTGCCAAGACCACCTAATTCATATTATTATCACTGTCACATGGAACATAACATTGTAGAAACAATAAAGTACCTAGCCTTTGCTTTTCCATTTGTGTGTGTGTATGTTTCTATGGAACTGACACACGTATGCGTTTACCTACATAGAGGAAAAATATGGGGAAAGAACTGGAATTGGTCTCTGCCTTGATCCATGGTTGGGCATGGTAAGAAATAATAATAATCATCTGCCTGTTTTGCTATACGGATCCACCTGCTTGATCACAAAGTCACCAAATTTGTTGTCACAAAGTAAGTGCCAATGCCTTAATTGCATGTGTGTTGTACAGGCCACTAGGACCTCCTCCGTCTTTATTAAAGGGAATACTAACTTTCTCTCCTGTATTACAACAAATTTGTTGTGCTATCTAATGGTACAAAACTAACACTGTAGAAAGGTTTTAGGCCTGATCTGTTGAGTTCTTATACTTCTTTAATAAATATCTCCTTTTATTTTTTTCTAGAACACTTATTACAAATTTATTTCAACAAAACTTGATATCTAGATGTGATTTACATCATGAACAACTTGCAAAGTCAAAAGCAATCATCAAACTTTGACTTTTTCTTCCTATTGCTGGTTTTGGGTCTGTTTGCATGGAACTTGGTATAAAACAAATTTTAAGGATTGTAGCTTCAATCAATCAACATTTCATTTCATTCAAATAATATAAATAGTATAGTATAAATAAGAGTCTCTAGCAGTTTGAATTTTTTAAATAAGGTGATCATAAATAAAACCATCAACATCAGTCTGGTTGAGCAAATCAGTGAGATGAGCAAACTTCCTAGTTAATAAATAAATGCAGGGACATTTTAGTTTTGCTCATTATACATTATGTACATTATACATAATGCTCATACATAACTGCTCATTATACATTTATGTACATACACACAGAGACAGCATAAAAACAATATGTATTTTAATGAAAAAAATATTTCCACTTTACTAGGTGAAATACCACAGTAATTCAATGCAAGGAAAAAAAACCTAACCCACGTTATAATAGAGAATTTCTTGCTGAATTCATTTTAATCATTGCAATTGGTTCCAATTTATTGAATGAACTATTTTAAATTCATGATGCTTGCCAAATTAAGTATTTTCTGGTCACTTGGGCCATTCCCCAGATTAGAAACATGTTTATAGAAGTCCTAATATGCCCTCGGTATACTGATACAAATTACTATTATCATAGTAAATACAAGCACATAGTCTTTTTTTTTAACATTTCCATCTTATTTCTACAAACTTAAATTACTGGCTTGGCTTAATGCTAACCTGCACATGTTAGAACTTCTCCTGCTTTTCGAAAAACAAACCAGGATGATTTTTTCATTAATTGACAGGAGGCTCAATTTAGTTTTACATTCTGGCTTCTACACACATTTTCTGTGTGTAAAATAAAATATCTTCTGTTCTTTCTCTGTAATTACAATCCATACGGAATACTGGTCAAAACAGCAATTTACATATGAATACAACATAGCTAAAAATTTTACCCAATAATCCATAAACACAACGCAAGGATACTGGCAATCCTAGTCTAAAGAGTGGATAACTTCATAGATGTAAGGACAACTGGTAGGTATCATGTTTTGGAAGTACAGTCCTCCCTCCACATTTTCAGGTTTGACCTTCGCAAATTTGATTATTCGCAAGGCAGGTGCTTTTCTCCCCCTTATTCCTTTGCATTCCTCAGCTCAGGCTTGCAAGACTTACATTTAAAATGGACATTTTTTTCCCCTTTTGCGGTGAACAAAGCCCCCTACCACTGCTGGAGGCATGTCCCCTCTGCCATGTGACTGTACATTCTGCTGTGTAATGACTGCTGATTGGTCAGGTGCTTTCTTTGTTCCTATCCCTCCTTTTTCAAGATGCCTGCCGGAAGTAACTAGAATGCAAGAACTCTGCACAAGAACTTCTCCCTCTGAGGAGAAACTACCGGTAAACCCTTTATGTTGTCTTTTTTCTTCCCCACACCAGAATGCTGAGGCTAAAGGCAAAGGAATGAGAGGGGAGCTCTGGAGGGGAATCATGGGGGGAGGAGAGGAGTTATTCATGGTTTTTCCACTTCTGTGAGGATTCTACACCCCAAGCCCTCACAAATGTGGAGGGGCTGCTGTATTTATTTCATTTGAGACAGTTATGTCACACACACTGAAACAAAAATGTTACAAAGAAAATCTAAGGCATATTTTGAGGCTAGCCCAAGGAAGAACAACATCAACACTTAAAAAGGCAGAAGGAAGGTTAACTACTATTACTCCGCACATTGGTCACAAGGAAAAATTACACAGCTGTAAACACAGGCAAATTACTTTTCACTTACACTATGCCTTTCCCCTCTCTACTTCTTCAAGATAAGGATGCACAAAAGACTCAGGATTTGGATTTGGGAAAAAAAGTTTCTGAGCCACCCAGAAACAAAATTTAACAAAATGAATTGTTAAAAAAAAAAAAAAGGAAAGTTTTAGAGAAAAATGAAGCAAAAAAATCAGAGATAGAAAAGAAAACATAAAACAGTCTGATTAGTGCACTAGCATAGCTTAAGATGTTTAACAAGCAATTAATGCTTGAAAGTCAAAGAGATCACAGGTGTCTAGTCATGCTAGCAAGCAAAGCGAGGTTCTCTCTTAACCTGGCAGCATGGACTCAGAAGCTTGTATGTTCAAGGGGAAAAAGACTGACCCAGCTGTTAGAAACAGGTATTTTAAAGAAATATGTCAAACCACCTACAGATGGGGAACAGGTCCAAAGAAACTGGGACACACTAATTATTGGCAAGATAATACAATGAATTTGGACGCAACTAGTGTGGGGAGAGGCATTCAAAAATGAGATCACTTCAGTGGCCAATACTTTCTAGTCTTGGAAACTTAACTTTTAACCTAGGATAAGCTGAATAGATAAAAATGAAATGTCTGTATCAGTTGAGGCAAGTAGTGCTTTTTAGGTTAACACAGTCTCTCTAATTTGGTCAGATTGTGTGCAACAATTAAGGGCAACTACAGACATTGTTATTATTATAAACACAATCAACTTAGGAGGATGGAAGGCATTTTCATCCTTGGCATGGAGAAGCATTTCTTCAAATAATATTTGCTCCAGAACACTCAATGGTGGTAAGGGTTATATCCAACATTATTCACACAGACCTTTACTCATACAGCAGGACCTCCCCTTCCTCTCTACCTCTGTCTTCATATAAATATGCTTCAGAGATTTTTCTAATCCTCTGGGGAAATATTTCAGGGATTGCAGTAGGACTACAGCAGGAAAAAAAAGAGAAACCAATTTTGCCAACCATGTTTGTTCTGTTGGCAGACTGCTAATGCAGGATTTCACCCAGTTTTAAGTTTTATTAAACATATTATTATTGCAAACAAAATAAAATAACACTGTTGATGTAAAATGCCACTACAAAAAAATGGCATGTTATAAACTCCCTCTTTAGAAAAGTTTGATGTTACAAATATGAAAGGGCATATAGAAAAATTCGGTCACTGTGGCCAAATTAAAGAAGTTAATGGCTCTCCTAACAAAATTATTAAATATCACTACAGATGAACTTTCTTAATGTCTGGCAAGAAAACAGAAGGGGGTTCAAAAGGGCTGGCCAGAAAAAGAGGTCAATTTTTTCCCAACAGAAACTGGAAAGAGTTATCTTTAAAAATGAAATCTTTCTGACCAGGCAATCCCTTTTCTCAAGATACTTAGTTTCATAATCAAAATGGCTACAAAGTTAATATAAAGATAGGAATATTTTAATACAAAGAGGGTCATTTCTACAAAGTTTTTTTTATGCTTGTCTTTCTCCTCTTTTTCTCCTTGTCCTCTGCCCAGCTGAAAGTTTTTAGTAGCTTTGCACTGGGAAGATGTGGAAAGAGAGCTGGAGGAACATGGATTTTTAATGTCAAGTTGTAGCAGCATGTCTGCAGTAAACAATGCAATAAAAGCTTGAGGTGGGATTCTGCTCTAGCCAATCCTGCTGCACTTGCGTGTGCCTGACTATAACAGGAAAGATATACAGACGCTTCTCCCAGAATTCCATATGTAGCATTTGTGAACACTGAGGCCATTTCCGCACTAGGCTGTTGTAGCACTATGATTCCACTTTCAACATCCTATGGAATCCTGCAGTTTGCAGTTTCGGGAGGGGCCGCCTGGCCTATAACTGGCGAAAGCAGACAGACCTGCCTTACCAGCTAATGCTATAGACCTGTAAGTTTAGTCACAAAAATAGAAATCATAAGAAGTGAAGACTAATGGAAGAAAAAAAAAATCATCTTTCTGCCTCTGATACCAAAGTTTCTGTTAAAGTAGTGACATGGACTTCATCCACTGAGGTATACCTGTATTTGCCACACTGTCACACATATTTGGAATCATCCAGTGATCCCAATTGTCAGTGGCAGAATTGTGAGACAGAAGACCAAATAGGCTATTTTCAAGAAACTATCTAAATGCAGGAGGTGAATGGCATTGATTTTATTCAATAATCCAATACTGCACTTTATTTTACTAGGAAGTTTCTCCTGAGATATGCAGTACCATATAACATTTTTCACTTAGTGTTGTTTCAGATGTTTCACATAAAGGAAAACAGAACAAATTTACTAGCCACAACGTCTAGAAGTCTGTTTATGCAGGATCGTGTTTTCTAAACCTACATTATGTTCCATGTACTTCTTGACTGCTTCCTTCATTGCATTCCATCTCAATCTTTTCTATCTGCCAAAAGCAACTTTATAGTTTTATCCTTGCCATGATGCTCTACCGAATCAATTTGCAGTCACAGACAAGTTATTAAACACATCTCTTCCAAAGCCCAAGCACAACCAAGTATATTCAATAAAAAACCCCAAATCCTTAACAGTGAGACAATCCATGGGCAGGATCCTCTCAACCAATCTGGCTGAGCTCCCTTAATTGCTTCCCAGTTCAAGTTTTTCGGTACAGAAGTTTTCAGGCATTCAAGGACATGGAGAAACAGGATCTACTTGCTGATCTTCATCCTTCATTTTTTGAGTGGGAGACTGCAGTTTCAAATACTCATTCTAAAACTGTGCAGTTGCCACTGTCATGGAAATTCAGGCTGGTGGCAAGATGAGCAGCTCCTTCCCAAAACAGCAGGCAAGAAGCCTTACTGTCTGGCTCCATCTTAGTTGGATCTGAGCTAAGGACCATGGAGGCATCAGACAATAAGAAAAGGCAAGAGGAAGAGATCACTGTTCCTCCAAACAGGCAGCTAAAAGTGCTGGTCTACAAAACTTCTCTGATACTGTCTGCAAAAATAGATTTTTTTTTAAAAAAAATCCATATTTCTCCTTAACCGTTGCTTAGTAATACAATCTGACCAAGTTAGATAATGTGCATTGCATTTAAAAGTGAAGACAGCATCACAGATAAGTTTTTAAGAGGAGCAACTGATTAAGAGTGATAAAACAACTGGGAATGTCAAACTATTAAACTTTGTAACAGGTCTGCTTACTAGTATTCACATTCTAATCTGTGAAGAGATTTATTGCTATGGAATTATTTGGCATTATTTGGCAAAAAAAAAAAAAAGGAATTATTTGGCATTTCACAACTAATCAGTAGACAATTGTAAATATTGCTTTCTATGCACAGAGAATACAAATGCAAGGGATCTTTTCCCCTGAAAGGAGAATTACATCAGTGTTCACTTTAGTAAAATGTAACAGCTGAGCCCTAAATGACCTGAATGCCGCAGTCTCTTGTAAATGTATCCAAATGAAAATAATTGACGAAAGGGAGTCAGAAAAATTCAGCTGCACTTATTCATGTCAAAATATCTTATAAGACCCAAACAAACTGTATTCTATGTCTATTACCTCAAATCCTTGTACGTTTCTCAAAACTTTCATTTGGTAATCTCTTCTTTTTGCTACTGCCTGGATTTTTTATCTGAGTCACTTCATTCAAATTGCACAAGGAAACTTTTTGCAAATACAATCGCGTAAAGGATATTAACCCACTATTAAACGCGTTGCCTCAATTAAAAAAAGGCACTAATGTAGACAAAACCCTTTAGTTAGCATGAATTTCATCCGGCGTTTTCTCATTTTAGGAATTCAGAATGCATTCCTGGAGCAAATACCAAAAGCTGACCAATGACATTGCAAGGTTAATAGCGCTAACCTAATCATATTAAAAATATTCATGTTTGAAAGAGGGTCTATTGGAATCTGCATTTTATTAAACTGCTGAACACTGCAGAAAGGCAGAATTACACAGTAAACTTATGCTTTGGGGATTAAAATGTTAGGATCACAGACTCTGAAAATAGAACAAGTCTTGAAAGTGAAATCTTGCATGAGCTAGTGTTTAGAAGAATGATCCTCAAAGCCCTTGGGTCCAGATTAGACTATACAACTTTTGTCCTTTTCAACCCTTTGTTTTCTTCCAGACCACCTTTTGACTCTGAAACTGCTATAATTGCAACTCTTTAGAGACAAAGTGAAGTAATATATTTGTGATATGCTTCTTAGGTTGCTATGTTACAGTGATTATCTAATTAGCTACCTGCCTGAAGTGAATAATAATGGCAGCATTTAGACAAATCGATAAAATGCATCCAATCAGTTCTTGGCAAGCCTTGATGTGAGTTTTATAAATACCAACTTAGAAAATAACCATTCAGAAATATGCTTGGGTAGCTTCACATGGGACTTGTACACTGTAAATGCTGACACATAAGACAATCTTGTAAGTGAGCCCATTTAATTGATCTAGAAAGCAAGTTCTATTCTCTGAAAGCACTGATAGAATGATATTAGTATAATAATACATTACTGCTGCTTTTGCATCTTCTCTGAAAGGAAATGTACGCTACAGAAGAGAACAACTCTGCAAGTTCAGTGATCATACATTTTCTAGAAAGTTGTATGTCAGACTTGAAGTAAAATAAGTGTAAGGCTAATGAATTAGCAAGGTCTAACTTAACTGAAAAGAATGCTCTCTCCCTCTCTCTCTGTATGTATGAGAGGCATGTCCTACTAAACAAAGTATCTTGATAGCATCATGGTGGCTAATAAAGTAAAATAAACAAAATCAGACATATACAGGAACCAGAATTCACCAGTCTGGTTATCATTTTCACCAGAGAACCAGTATGGAATGACACATTCCTTGACGTAGCCACTATCAGGAGTTCTAAGAGCACTCTAGATTCAGAAATATAGCAAACCTGAATTCTTGATCTTTTAAGAGGGTAACCAGTACTATCCAGAATAAAATTCCAAACTCAGACCTCCATCAGCAATATATCTGCTTGGGGTGTACTGAACTATATTTTATCTACCCTTATTCAGAACCTATTTATAAAACCACTGGGGGATATTTTTAGAAGGCATTTGATTAACAGAAGTCGATTTAATATTGTGAAACATAAACCAATTTTTAGGGAAAATTGATTTGCAGCATTTGTATTGTTATGACTATCTTTCTTTTCAGTTGCAGTTGTTATTGTTCAGGGGTTGGTAGATGCACAGAGGTAGTTGTATAGTTCTTAAGTTTTGTAGTCTTATTCATCAATATGTTACGTTGTGTTGTAAAATAACAAATATACAACAACAACAACAAAATAACCCATTTATAAAATGGCTCTGCTGCAATGGGAAACTGAAAACCACTCAAGATTCCCAGACAACTCATTCTTAAAACAAAGGGTACAATATCATACCACGCAGCACAACAGTCACCCAGCAATATCTATGAAAACTTGACAGTTAAGAGTGAAACCCATCCAACAGTTACATAGTGCCTCTAACTTCCAATCTAATCCAGTCTAGACCAGCAAAGATGCTTGCAAACAACTCATAACGTTGGTGATTAACAAGTGAGGCTCCTACTTATAACCCCTACTTGTAACTTTTAGTGTAGATTCAGGTCACAGTACTCAGAACAGATCCTGCCCTATTATCTCATATTGAATGCAGATTTAACTTGGACCAGTGTATGTTTTGCCATCATCAGTCATTCAAATTAAGTAGATGTTTATGTCAGAATATCTTTCTCTTTCCTAAACAACAGCTGTGTCAATTCTAATTAGGGTTTTTAAAAGGTAGATATAATGTAGATAAATGTAGAACATTTCTGAGTACAGTAAAACCTGTCTCATGATTTGTGTGCAAGATGTAAAATTTAGCTCATTTGTACTGTCTATGCTTAGTTGATCACAGAGCTAAAAAATGACTACTTTCATATTCATCCCATGACTTTGACATTGACTTATTGTTCATTTCTTTAACTACAGCTATTATTTTGAGACCTTCAAAGAAGTGAGAAAAACAGATGTAAACACTTGGCAGTGGCAAATTATAAAACAATTGTGCATTAAATTTAACATATTCTACCTTAAAATACAGTAAAACAACTGGCATTTTGATAAACAAGTTTTGTTTTTTAGTCAGGCCTCCCAAAAATTTAGACTTCCATGTGCCGGAACCATTTTTAAAGAACGTAAGGCCTAATCCATCTGTTAGAGTAGGCCCACTGAATTAATGGAACTTATGTAAGTTTTCACTTGCCAAGAGTCTATTAATTCTATGGGCCTACTCATGGATTTAGGCCAAAGCAGCCATTGGATTTCTAGAGTGATGGCTGATAAATATATCGGCAGCCACAGTATACCTGCAGTTATATGACAGCAAGGCCTATTCAACTGTAGTTCTATATATAGAGCAGACACACAAGCAGGCATATCCAGCAAACATATTAGCAGGCATGTTTTTTGAGGACAAACGGAAGCTGCTGCTCCCATCCATCACATCATCATCTGTCATGTCTAACTTGGAAATTCCAATGGGCCAGGTGGGCTAGCTCTCTATCAGATAGTAATGTAATATTTGTTTTCCCCTTCAGTTGTCTTTTCACCTAGAAGAAATCATGCTGGGACTTCATCAAATGAGCCCAGTCTGCTCTCAGCAACAGCAAGAGAAGCAGCAGCATTGTCATTACAGGTAATACCCTATACTGTCCCATATGAAATCATGACTGACAAATAGAAAGGATACAGTTATATCTTCTTCCTACCACATCCCCCAATTGCCCAAAGAAAGTAACAGAAATGCCAAGAGGATAGATTGAGCACACATGATACTATCATACTGTTAATAATGTTTTGAAGATAGCCAAAAATAATGTTTTACTTACCTGGAAGTCTTTTTCTTCTAAAATCTCCTTCTTCCATCTGACAAGGAAGGCAGCACAGACATACAAGTGGAAGTGAGAAAAACCCTCTGGTTCAGACTGTGAAAATAGCATATTTATAATGTGATTAGAAGCTAACAAGAATACTGCAATACGTTTATGACTGCATACTGTCATATTTCCAGGTATCCTCAAATTAATCCAGAAACCAAGCTTTTTGTTGCTGTTTTTAAAAAAATCTAGTTAGTAAATCCAACTTCACAATCAGATTTTATATAATCTTACCCTCACTTGGCAAATTATAAATTATTACCAACAAAGAATGCTGCTCCACAGCAGCAAAACAAACAGTTATATACAAGGCATGTTGAATCAAGTAATGCAGTTTGCATCAAGTAAAGCTATCTGGCTTCATTTTTAGTAGGGATAATGAAACTGCTTTGAGTGTGCTTGTTGAGCAATCCCCATAATTCAATACTGTCTGGAGAAAGTGAGAGAACAACTTGAGCAGAAAGTTCACAAGGAATTTTAGAAAATCTTTACAAAATAAATAAATAAGAAAAATAAATAAGAAAGAAAGAAAAAGAAAGAAAATAAAAACCTAACACCATTCAGAGATGAGTTAGCTCAAAAGGTTCTTGTTAAAAAGAAAAAGAAAACTGCAAATGAAGCCAAAGTTCTGGACTTATTCTTGATATTTCCCTTCTCACATTGCTTTCCAATATGTTTTCCTAGGCACTTTTAAATTAAATCAAACAAGCTTAAGTATTCAATTCATTAAAGGAAAAATGCATATTCCCCTTAGATTTAAGAACTCATCATGGTTCAGAGATAAAACTAGGCTACAACGTATTTCAAATGGATAGTCTTGGACAGTTTTGGAAATTGAGCAAAGCACCTAATGCATAATTGCCTTTCCTAACACCTGCTACCTATTATAACTTTCCATTTGCAGCCCTTGAAGATTCATCTTTAAATGTATAAAACAGTAGACAAATAGCTAAAAGCTGCTTAAAAATCAAATATAAACAATGACCTTGATTTAAATATTTTAGCAAAAGATCTTAAAACAGATGTACAGCCTTCCAGAAGACTTATTCTCAACATATTAGGCGTGACTCTGAGCGCATCACCACAGAGCCATCTGTCATCATCAATAAAAATCATTTAGACGGTTAACATCACACAAATATCACATTGCCTTGCAAGAAGTTTATCGCGTCTCTGGATGAAATCGAGCCATTATTTCAGACATTGCCCACAAAAACCTCATGAATTACTCAGAGGCTACAGACTGAAAATAAAGTAGTCCGCAGAAAATATTTTGCAGCTAACAGTGCAACCATCAGATGAAAATGAAATGCTCTTATCTATGGAATATGGTTTAATATCCTATCAGGTTTTAACTGCCCACAAACTTGTTTTCCTCTCACACTAACAGATATTTAAATCAAACATTTAAGAAGTCAATTTCAGGGTTTAGAAAGGGGTATAAACTTATTGCTACTTTCAGATTTTGTCTAATAACTTTTAAAAGTAATAACATTTCTAGTCCTGCAATATGAATCTTAAAGGCATCAAATATTAACAATATTCTTTCAACTGTTTTTAAAGTACCACACCATTGTGGTTATTAAAAATTTAAGACAATACCAGCTCTGAATAATTTCTGAGCATCAAAAATTCCCATCCTCTGAAGATAGGAACACTGAATACTTTCTAGGGAAGCAGTTTTATAAGACTTGCCTAGGTATAGCTGAATTGAAACAATTAGAAGGTTAACTTGAGGCTTGACTAGACATGACAGCTGCAGATTTGTGTATCTGAAAAGCAGGGTTATAGGGCATTTGGTTTGAACAGTACAGAGGATCCACAAGTGAACAGCATAAAATCCTTTACTCAGCTGTGGGCGCATATCCAAGTCCCTGTCTACACAGCTGAGCTCAAACAGTAGAAATGATCTCAGCCAGAGGAGGACATGGCAGAACTTGTCATGTGAAAGAGGGGTTTCAGAGAGAAAAGGGGGCAAGGAAGTTTCTGTGCCCTTCACCCATGGACCATTTTGCTATTTCACTTAGATTTTTGCTGAACATTTACAGTACTTGACTCTATTTTTCTCTTTCTTTGTTGTATTCATTCTCAATTTATTAGGGAATTAACATGTCCCAAGTCTTGGTAGTCCTCAGAGGCAGAGCTGAAGTAGAAAATTCTGAAAGAGCCTCTACCTATAAACTCGTTCCTAATTCAGATTAAAAAAAGCTTCTCTTACAAACTCCAGAGTGAAGCTCTAAAAGTCCATTCAAATCAGTATTTTAAACCCTATGCTCATTTTTAAGTACAATTAAATAAATGGAAAGAACTGACAAAGTCTCAGTATTCCAGTGTACCTCTCAACATACTGCATGTATTTCACTAGTGGCTGGGGCACACAGGCAGAAAGGTGCTATTATTTTCATGTCCTACTCATGGGTTTCCCCATGGTATCTCCATGGCCACTGTGGGAACACAATAATGGAGTAGATAAAGGCTTTGGTCTGATTCAGCGCAGTTTTTCCCAAGTTCTTACCTCAGTTCCAAGTCAAACAGGTTCAAGCATTTTTTTAGTATACTTATTTTGCTTACAGAGTCCTCTTTATGTTAAAGCTATCCACACTGAAGACAGAAGAGAATTTTTTACTTCTGTTTTAAATTATATCCTGCTCTAGAGATGGGAGGGGAGGATACTCTCAAGTACACTCTACTGTAGAATGAATTCCAACAAAAATGTGACACATTCAGAATGGAACAGGAATGGAATTGGAAAAGTCTTTCTCCTTTTATTAAACTTCCTAAAGTAACCAATTATTTCCTCTCAAAAAGGTGTCCAAGAGAAACTTTGTTTTGCAGTTTGCACAGTCAGTCTGGTCCTGCTCTCTTGCCATTTGAATCCTATATAAAGATAAGCTTATCCTGCATAAGTATAAGTTAAGGTTAATAATTATGCTACACAAGCTGCAGAGCAGAGTTTTTAACTTACCACAGCTTTAATCAATCCCTAACTAGGAACACTGTAGTTCAATGAACATGTCCTCACACTTTCCATTTTGCGTCTCAAAACTATTCACATAACTGGATAGAGAAATTGTATCTTTTTCTTATGTGCGAAATTTCAGAATTTAGAATTATATGCTTGGATACTATCAAAAATAAAATCAAAACATAATTCCTTTAACTTGGTCTCAGTAATAGGGTCTCACATCTTCCTTTACATGGCAATGATCAAAACATCTTTCAACAGTTCATTCTTTTTCTAATCTGCTTCAGAACCTGCTGGCTGCTTCCTTACTGGTAGTCACCAGTTGTCATATTCCTTGCTTGGAGAGAGGGGGAAGGAATAGCCATTAAGAGTTTTCTGGAATTAGAACAGCAGAGAAGGGAGGAAATTAGTTACCACTGTTGCATAATTAAGTGTTGGCAATTTGGATTTTTCCATATTTTCACTTACTTTTGGAAAACTGGAAAATAAAGACAATTTAAGACCAGTCATCATAGAATACTCTAAATTCTGTCATGCTGAATACAGAAAAAGAAAGCTAGGAATTTAAAGAATTTAAAGATATATAGATATATAAAAACTAGAGTCATAAAGACTCTCCTGATTTGGTTGAGAACCCAGAGGACTCCTGTTTGATGCCAATCTGACCTGCTTTGGATCCCAAATATGAATGGAGATTCAGGCAACAAAATATTTGGGTCACCCACTGACCTCTACAGGGAAACCAAAACAGCTATAACTTTTCAGGTTTTTTCAAGTGCCTGGTTTTTTGAGACTCAGTAGTCAAACTGCAGACTAATAGTGCTAGCCACCTTTAAATCAATTTTTTTAAAAATATGTATTTTAAAATCACATAGCGTCACAGTTGAATGTTCATTTCTGGTAGCTCATGCTGCTTTCTGCATTGTAATACCTGCCTCTGCTTATGCAGTAAGAGATGTACATGTATAACTCTCACACCACAAGAGCAGCAAGACACAAGAAAAAAAAAATAAAGGGAAAGATTTGTGGCCATCGGTACAACTTGAATTCAGAATTCCAGTTAAACTATGTATTATTTGAAGTACTTCATTTTATCGTTAAGTTTCAGTGTATTAAGTTTCTATTATTATAAGAGAGGAGAAAAGCTTCACCCTACATATTTTCTCTACACCATGTATACTGTTGTGCACCACTATCACAATCCCACCACCATCATTACATGGGTTATGTCTATCAATACTTGCATGAACTATCTGTAAAAATGGGAGACACTACATAGGGGTAGGGCCTCTTTTCATAATATGTATATTCCAGTAGGTTCATTTCAAATTCTCCGTGCAACAGAAAGAATGCAAGGTTCAATCATGGTTCATTTCTGAATTCTGCCATGCTGCTTAAATCAATAATATATTTTTTTAAACTGGAAAAAATAAAATGTCCTGTCTTCCTTCAATGAGATCCAAAATCCTCTTCTACTTTAAGAAAGAGAGCAATGACCTGACATCAGATTGTCAGATAATATGATGATGGCTTAAGAATCCAAGTATTTACTATTCTTTTTGAAGTAGCAGCAGAGACTGAGAACTCAACATTACCTTTAGTATTCAGAGAAGAAATGATAAGTGTGTATGTATTATTGCCCCACTTTTTAAAACATATTAAATTATTATTTGCAAATTCTTTTGAAATACACACATTGCAATTTATAAGGCACGTTAAGCATCAAAAGGACACACCTGCTGTAACTGATCATCCTTCCAGGAAAAAAAAAAAGTAGATATTGCCAATTATTAGACCTGCTTGCAATAGTAATAGCATTCATCAGAGATTTTTTCTTTTTGCGAGCTTTTACAATGGCCTTGCTACTTGACTGCAACCAGCTGTAAAGCTTCTTTATTCTTTTATCACATCCACATAAGGGAATGAATGCCAAGGGTTCAATAGTCCTGCTAAGGAAGCACAGTCACACAGTCGGAATAGCAATGAGTAGACTCGACCGAAGGCATCCTTTCACACTGCCTTGCTTTTGCAGAATAAATGCATGAATGGCAAAAAATAAAAATAAATAAAAATAAGAACTTCTCAAGTGCAGATGCTGAGACAGATACATAAAAATATAAATAATCTATCAAGTACAGCATGTCATAGAGTTTAAAGAAAAGGGCCTGGAGTCAATATAAATGATACAGCATCATAATAAGAGATAAAATTGACAGGTCTTATTTTGCAATTGAGAAGATATAGAGGAAAATCCTAGATGAAACACTTATTCTATTAACAATGAAGTGTTCAGAATTTCAACCAGAAGGCACACTTGCTAAAATATGAGATATTTTATACTTCCTTTTTCAAATGATCAGATGACCGCAAGAACCTTCATGGAAGCCAAGACAAACAGCATAGGACTCCTTCAGTTCTAACTTTTTGTTTAATCTCTACCTCCTCCGTATAACTACATCTGGGTGTAGACGATATGGCGTGGTAAATGCCTCACTGTGCCAGAGGAAATGCCTGCTGCCTTGAAGGAAACTGTGGTGCATCCTCTCCTGAAGAGGACCTGCCTGGTCCCAGAGGTATGTGAGAATTACCATCCTATCACTACTATTCCCTTTCTGGGCAAGGTGCTTGAATGTGTGCAGACTCCAAAACTTTAGGCATTCTTGAAGGAAATGGATTATCTGGACCCATCTCACTCTGCTTACAGCTGGGATATGGTATTAAAACAGCCTTAGTTGTCTTGACTTACAATCTACCCCAGGTGGAAGATAGGAAGAGCATTACTCTGTTCATTTTCCTTGATCTTTCACCAATATTTGATACCACAGATCATGGTATTCCACTGGACCAGCTCTGTCAGAAAAGAGTAAGGGGCACTATATTACAGTGATTCTGTTCCTATCTACAGAATCAGTTCCAGAGACTGGCACTGGAGATCTCATTGCTCAGCCCCATTGTCATTAAACTTCAGAGTTTCTCAGGGTTCTATTTCACCTCTCAAGCTATTCAACATCTTTGTGAAGCTTCTGGGAGAGGTCATTGGGTTTATGGGTGTTGGATGCAATCAGTATGTTGACATCATTCAGATCTACTTCAATTTTGTGTTGGGGCTGTCTGAGACAGATGCCAGAGGAGTGACTAGATGCTGTAATAGACTGCATGAGAGCCAATAAACTGAAGTTGAATCCTGATTAAGAGTGGAGGCTCTGTGGACTGGAAGTTCTCAGATTTGGGAATTGAATAAGTAACCTGTGATGGATGGGATGCACCCTCCACAAGGGAGCAGGTGTGTAGCTTAGGAGTACTTTTATATCCATCTCTGTCACTGGAAGTCCAGATAGACTTCTTGAACGATTCAAATGACCCACCAGCTGCATCCTTTCCTGGACAGGGATAACACAGCCACAGTAGTCCATGCACTGGTAACTTCCTGATTAGATTATTGCAATACACTTTATGTGTGGCTACCCTTGAAGTCAACTTGGACACTATAGTTAGTACAAAAAGGAACAGCTAGAACATCAACTGGAACACCATACAGATACACATAACACAAATATTAAAGGAACTGCACTGACTACTACTATGTTTCCAGTTTGAATTCAAAGTGCTGGTAATGACATTCAATACTCTAAATGACTTTGGGCACTTGAAGGAGCGCCTCACCTTATATATGCTTTCCCAACTTTGAGGTCTGCTGGAGAGGCTCTCCCATCAGTCAGTACAGGGTAAGTGTGGTGCCTCTCCTGTTATACAATACCCTCTTTAGAGGCCTGACTGGCATCAACACTACTTTCATTTCAGTACCAAGTAAAAACCTGGCTGTTTACTATAGCTTTTGGGATGTGACTAAAATTGTCCAAATGTCCACATGTGAATAGTTTTAAATTGTTCTAGATATTTTAAGGGTTAAATGGTTTACTATGCTTTTACTGTTTAAAATGGTTTTACACTGCTCAAACAAGTTCTATTGCACACTACCCTGGATCATCAGATATAGGGTGGGATATAAATATTTTAATAAATACATATGTACATAAAATATATGTGATACTTTAGAAAGTTAACTTCAAGGCACAGCATTGTTATTATGAAGAGAGCAGTGGACAACGAGTTCCAATTAGGAGTTAGACTTATAAAGCAGCAGCACGACTCTTGATGGGAATACATAATTCCACTGATCCTGCATCTCCACAGACTTCCTTGAACCACTAGCCATGCTAACTGAGGATATGAAAGATGTAGTGCAACGCATCTAAACACCTCCAGATTGAGGAAAGGGAATTGGATGCTATCTTTCTTAGGATTCATAATCAGTTTCTTGTCCTAACTTTTTAAAGCTTTGCATGAGTTGGCTCCTCCCTATCTTTCAGTCCTCTATCTCTCAACCCTTCATTATCAGCATGCTCAGGGTCGCTACTCTTTGAACTCCTTGTTTCTTACCCAGACAAGCATTTCCTGCTCACTAGCTCAACATCTATTTTCTCAGGCTGTTCTGTACTTTTAGAATTGTCTTCCTGAGCGCCTGAGGACTGCTTTTTCAATTATTTTTTGAATCTTAGCTAAAAACTTAGTTTCCTAAAGCCTTTGCAGCTTTGGATTGCACATTATTACAAGTTTATCATTTTTATTGTTTTATTATACACAGTATCTTGTAAACTGCTGGTATTACAAATTAATAAATAATCTTATTTTGACTGCCACTTGCATTCAGGTATAAGAGAGGGAGTACTAATATTAGTCTGATTTCAGCTATACACACACAGTTATATATTTCTATAAATCAAACAATAAGAACAATTGCCACATATTATTGTTTAAATAGTAGTAACTCACTTCTAACTTCTTCACTCACAGAAAATCAAAAGTCACCCTGACATTCTAATGCTTATGCTAATGGACCACTATCCTTGTACATTTTTCTTCCTTATATTTTGCTAAAGCTTTCTACTTGCTGGTTGGTTGGATCATTCTGAGCATTACTCTTTTGCTATCCATAGTATTGTGACAGCAGTCCACAGTTGCTTTTTGCATTACGAAAAGTGTGTGCGCGGTCTCTTTCTTACCCACATTGACTTACCAAATCCAATCTTTAATGGAATTTACTGCGGCAGAGGGAAGAATGTTGCAAGAGAGTACTACTCCAGTGTGATTAAATTAAAACAGATCAGTTTTGGCACCATTTGTTGCCATGGGAAAGACTGACAGCAGCATTCACAGATGAAATAAAATTAAAAGTGGCATCATCATGCCTCCTCAGCTCAAGTTCTTGAAATAAAGGTCACATAACTCCAAACAGATCTTTGTGAACAAGGGCTCAGTCATCCCACTGAAATGGCATGATTCCAAACTGACTTAACAAAGCTCAAGTGTAACCTAAAATTGTAATTTTGTAATTATATAGATTCCATGACTTATGCTGAAGGACCAGCTGCCTTTGGCTCTTACTTAACTGTCACCAAACAGTGGCCATTTCATCAGGCTACACGGCAGAAGGAAAGAAGGGAAGCAGGGACTCTGCTGATTCCGCTGAGAGGCCAGCTTCATTTCCCCCACCCACATGTAATAAAAATATTGCCCCCCTTCTTTTGTGATGTAGCAGTCCTGAGGACAGGAACTGTCCTGTTATGTGTTCTCTGTTCTGTAGCTGACTTGGCAGCCTTTTTGGCTAAAGACCAAGTTTAAATGCTTTAAATATATATGTGTGTGTGGGGGGGGTCCAAGTCACCTGTCAACTTATGGTAACTCCATGAAGTTCATAGGGTTCTCTTAGGCAAGGAATACAACTACTTCAAACATAAATTTATTTTTAACTTTTACATGAAATTAACTTTAAGAAAACGTTGACAACTTGATTTAACTATTCTGTTCTGCTTTAAAAAATGCTGAATTACTTGATTTAACTATTTTTGCAAACAAAAGTGGTGATTGCACTTCCTTACTTGTTTTGGATAAACAGTGTAGTATTTTCTTTAGCACAGTATATTGATAGAACATATTTTATTATGCCATATGTGGAACCTTTAATACTTAATGTTCGTATCATTGCAAAGATGCTATTTCTATTATTATTATTATTATTGTTGTTGTTGTTGTTGTTATTATTATTATTTTATTCTATTACTATTATTGTTTTGGTCTGGCTTTCAGAGGTCAGGATTATATGTTCAAGAATATGGATGAACTGAACTGCAAAAATAGATATTGCAGGCACACAGGCTACAAGTCTCTATCCATAAGAAAGTCCCATAAATTTAATGAGACTTATATCTAAGTAGACATGCATAGAATTCCACTGTTAGCTTTTTAATATTTTAGGGGTTTTCTGTGGATGGGAATGCACAATCCTTATCTCACAACCCCATCAGAAGTTTCCTACCAATTCATAACAGAGCAAGGCATCATGCTTAGGTCTTAGTCCAGCAAAGCATGTAGAGACAGCTCCAAAGAAGCAACCTTTTCTTCTACAGAATGAATTACTTCCCCTTTCCCTCATATCACATCCCATGTCTAATTTAAAACATATGAAAATAAATAGAACAAAAACACTGGAGCTGCCCATATTCTCCAGAAGTGGTTCTGTATTGGAATAATAAAGAGATGAACAGGTTGCTTACCTGTAACTGTGGTTCTTCGAGTGGTCATCTGTGCCATCATACACTAGGAGCTTTAGCGCCTGAGCGGTAGCGTTGGAAACTTCTAGAGCTTGTTCGCTTGGCGGGAACCCCTCCCCCACGCCGGTACTGCGCATGCTCCTCCCGCCGAGCAACGGTCTCTCCTCAGTTCTGTCGTCCGCCGTAGAACCTACAGGGACCTGAGAAAGAGGGGAGGAAGGGCGGGTGTTATGATGGCACAGATGACCACTCGAAGAACCACAGTTACAGGTAAGCAACCTGTTCTTCTTTTTCGTGGTCTCTGTGCCTTCATACACTAGGAGTTTGTGTAGCTTACCGGTCGGACGGCGGGTCAGGTCCTACAGCACGGAAGCCAACACCTCACGTCCAAACCGGGCATCTCTGGGGACCGGCAGTCGAGCCTGTAGTGGCGCACGAAGGTCGATGGTTGGGACCAGGTCGCCACACGGCAGAGTTCATGCAGGTCAACTCCTCGCAGGAGGGCCGCAGAAGTAGCCACAGCTCTGGTGGAGTGGGCTCGAAGCAGGCTGGCGGAGGCTTCCTCGCGAGCTCATACGCCAGTTAATAGTCCTCACCACCCACTTGGAGAAGCGCTGGGTGGACACTTTTAGGCCTTTCCGACGTCGCCCATAGCAAACAAAGAGATGCGGCGTCTGTCGAAGGAAGCAGCCCTTTCCTTGTAGAAAGCCAATGCCCGATGCACGTCCAGGGAGTGGAGGGACCGCTCCAACGGTGTCGTCGGGTTCGGGAAGAAGGCAGGCAGGATGATGTCCTGGTTGAGATGGAAACTGGACACCACCTTTGGCAGGAACGAGATGTCAGGTCTCAGGACCACCTTGTCCCTGTGGAAGACCGTGAAGGGCTCATCGGAACGAAGAGCTGTGATCTCACCCGCTCGCCTCGCTGAGGTCACCGCTACCAGGAAGGCAGTTTTCATTGTCAGGAGCCTGTCATCCGAGGTCGCCATTGGCTCGAAGGGCGGTTTCGTCAGCTGCGAGAGCACCAGCGAGAGGGACCACGGCGGTAGCGGCGGCGATCCGGCGGGTAGAGATGATGAAGTCCTTTCAGGAACCGCTTAACGGTATCGTTCCTGAAGAAGGCCGAGGCAGCAGATCGTGGCGGTTGGTATGCCACGATCGCGGAGGATACACCTTCAGGGATGGAAACGCCAGGCCCTGTTGCCGGAGGTGCAGGAGGAAGTGCAGGACGGTCGAGAGCCCCGCGGGCGATACCGGCTCACTCCTCTCGTTAGCGAAGGTCAGGAAGCGTCGCCACTTGTATTGATAGTTGCGACGGGTGGATTCCTTCCTGGCCGCGACGAGGACGGTACCGAGCACGGGATCGTCTAGTGCGATATCCTCAGGCATGGAGGGCCAGGCGTGGCAGGTCCGGATGGAGGACTCGGCCGCCGGAGTGGGAGAGCAGGTCCGGTGTCGGTGGCACCGGAGCAGGTCGTCTCGTGCGGCTTGTAGCAGGGGTGCGAACCAATGTTGCCTCGGCCAGTACGGGGCTACCAGGATCGCGTCGGCTCGGTCGGCGAGGATCTCGATATCGTCCGGCCGAGCAGGGGGAACGGGGGGAACGCGTAGAGGAGTTCCCCGGTCCACGGAAACTGGAAAGCGTCCCCGATGGAGGCACGATCGTGGCCCGCTCTGGAACAGAATCGGCGACACTTCGCGTTTTCCCCTGGTCGCGAAGAGGTCGATCGATGGTTCGTCCCAGCGGTCCGAATAAGTTAACGCCTCTCCGGAGAGAGACCATTCGTGATGGGATGAGGTGTCCCTGCTGAGGGCGTCTGCCGTGGTGTTCTCCTGCCCGGCCAGGTGAACCGCCACGGGATGCGTGTGCAGGCGAATGCACCATTCCCACAGGTCGAGCGCGATGTCGAGCAGGGTCGTAATGAGCCCACCTTGTCTGTTGATGTAGCAGACGGCGGTGGTGTTGTCCGTCAAAAATCAGGGGCCGTGCGCCCCGCCACGGCATGGCGGAACGCCCGTAGGGCTTTCCAACGGCGAGCAGCTCCAGCGCGTTGATATGGAGAGCGGTCTCGTCGTCGGTCCATCTGTCCGGACTCTGAATCGCCGCAGTGGGCACCCCATCCATACAGGGAGGCGTCGGTCGTTCCGTCACCTTCGGTGTCGGCTGTTGGAAAGGCATCCCTGACATGAGATTGCATCGCGACTGCCACCCCTCGGAGGGATGAGCGGCGTCTCCCGGCAGCTGCAGTCGGAGTGTCTGTTCGTCTCGCAGGGGGTCGAATATGCGGACGAACCAGTGTTGAAGAGGTCTTGCTCTCAGCCTGGCGAGATATGTCACAGCGGTCGTCGCAGCCATGTAGCCTAAGAGCTGCTGGACGCTTTTCGCAGATAACGTCGGGGCCGTGCGAGCGTGAGCGGCGGCCCGGATCAAGGTTTGTGCTCGAGACTCTGGTAGGTACGCCCTGGCGGAGGTCGAGTCGAGCGTCGCCCCGATGAAGTCCAAGATCCTCGCCGGCTCGAGGTGGGACTTCTTCGGATTCACTCGTAGACCAAGGCGGGTCAGGAGTGACAACGTCATGTGGACGTCGTGGTAAAGTCTCTGTTTGCAGGACGCCACCAACAGCCAATCGTCGAGGTAGGGGAAGACGGAAGCGCCCTTCGTCCGCAGGTAGGATACCACCGGGGCCATGCACTTGGGGAGACCCTTTGGGGGAGTCGAGAGTCCGAACGGCAGCACCTTGTACTGGTAACAGGTGTCGTCGACTGCGAAGCGGAGGTACCGTCTGTGCTGCGGGCGAATGGCGATATGGAAGTATGCGTCTCGGAGATCGATGGAGGCGAACCAGTCCCCTCGATGTAAGAAGGGTAGGATCGACGGTATCGTGACCATCTTGAACCTTTTGGGGCGGATGTAGTAGTTCACCCCTCTGAGGTCTAGGATCGGCCGGAGGGTACCGTCGGCTTTCGGTACCGTGAAGTACCTGGAGAAGAAGCCGGTGGTCTTGGCCTCTTGCGGGAGCCGCTCGATCGCCCCTTTCTGGAGGAGGGATTGGATCTCTTCCAGGAGGGCCGGACTCGACGGCGTGGAGTAGTAAACGCCGCGAGGAGGAATATGAAACTCGATGGCGTAGCCAAGACGGACGATGGAAAGCACCCAAAGTCCGTAGTGACATACTGCCACTCCGCTAGGTGTCGAGCGAGAGTCGGTCGGTCTCCGAGCGCTGATGGTAGGCTGAAGAGTGGGTATTGGTGGGTCCTGCCAGGCAGATCAAAACCGAGACTTTGTCTCGGAGGAGGACTTCTTCGACGAAGCCGGGCTCCGCCTAATCGTGCGTCTGGCCGATGAGCCGGAGGACGGTCTCGACTGTCCCAAATGGGCCGAACGCTGGAACGACGAGGTGGAGGATCGTCGCCAGGATGGGCGGAAGGTGGAGGCCCTGCGGGCCTGCGTGGCCGGCTGCAGCCCGATCTTTTGCGGTCAGTCTCGCCTTGACAAGATTGTCCAAAGCTTCGTCTGTGGACGAATTGAATAGGCCTTCACCGTCGAAGGGGAGATCTTCAATCCTCCTTCTGGTGTCCTCCTGGATGTCGGCCGGTCGCAGCCAAGCATGGCGGCGGAGGCCGACGGATCCCGCCATGACCCGGGAGGCGATCTCCACTGCGTGCCGGGAGGAGGCCATCTGGTGCCGAGCGATGGAGATAGCCTCATTGAAGATCACGGAGGAGGCTTGGCGGATGTCCTCCGGTACCGCCTCCATCGCCGGTTGCAGGCGATCGAGCACTTTTTTCAGGTATGCCGCGAGGCAAGCCTGAGTGTTGGACAGCCTGATCTGCAAGGAGGCAGCTGAATAGAACCTCCTTGCGTAGGCGTCCAACTTCCTGCCCTCCTTGTCCGGCGGGGTGGTGTGTTGCCTGCCGGAGCCCTTTGTCTGTGCCGACTCGACGACCACAGAGTTCGGTCAGGGTGATTAAAGAGATAACCGGCGTTATCCTTCTGCACCCTGTAGAGGTGTTCTAACCGCTGCGGTATCGGCTGAGCCGAGGCCGGTCTATCCCAGGCGGCCTTCACCAGTCTGGATACCCGGGGCAGGAGAGGCAGCGGGGCCGTGGAAGGTCGCTTCTCCTCGAAGACGGAGAAGGCTGGATCGTCGTCCTCCGGCTCCGCATCGGCGATCTTAAGGCCGAGGGTAGTGGCCATGCGGAGCAGCATCGCAGAGAACTGGTGGACGTCCTCTGGAGCAGAATCTGGGATCGGGTCCCCGAATCCCAGCGGAGGAGACTCCTGTGAGGTCGCCTCAGACACGTCTGACTCCGCGCTCGAGTCGTACGACTCCGAGCTCGGTGAGTCCTCTCGCCGCTCGCTTTCCGGCTCCTTCGTCGCCGCAGGTGTTGCCTTCCTAGGCTTCTCCGCAGCCGGGGCGGTGGTAGCAGCAGCGTCCCGCTTGGGATGGCTGACCACTGACTTCACCCTCTTGGTGGTGACCGGGGTAGTCTGGCAGGCTGACGTCGTCGTAGCCCGCTCAGTCACCACCGACTCCGTAGGGCGCGTCGCCGTTGCCGTGACCCTAGGAGGTGGCGATATCGCCCGATACCGTGGTGAAGGCTCCCTCGCCCTATGATATCGAGGAGAGGGAGAGCGGCTGAAGGAGCGGCGGTCCGACGGAGATCGGCTTCGGCGTCGACGGTACCGAGCCTCGTCCCCTCTAGGCGAGCGCGATTCGCGCTGTCGACGAGGTGACCGGGACCTCCGGAAGGTCTCCCAGCGACTCGGGCCACGATGGTACCGATCCCGGTACGATGGCGAATGCGACCGATAAGAGGCCGGGCGCTCTCTCCATTCAGATTCCCTCGCGTACCTGGCCACGTAGGACGCCGAGGTGTATCTGGAGGCAGACGAGCGAGGTTGTTCCTCTCTTGTCTCCCTCGGAGGCGGCGAGGCCACCGGACGCTCGGAAGAGCGGGACCGGGACCTAAAGGAGGTCGAACGCCGCTCCGGAGAAGCAGAGGGCTCCCTCTGCTGCAGGTCGGCCGACCTGCGACGGCTAAGAGGGCGGTGGCGCTCCTCCACCAGGGTTGGAGGGTCTGCCACAGGCGAGTCCGGGCGCTGTTGGGGAACGTCCTCAATCTCATCGTCCGAGAGATCGACGGACTCGCCTCGCCCTTTGGAAGGCTGCTGAGTAGGAGGAGGAGTAGGAGGTCGAACGTCCCCAGCCGGGGAGCGCTTCTTCTCCTTCTTCTTCTTCTTCTTCTTCTCCTTCTCCTTGCCCTTGCCTCCGTCCGGAGCAGGGCGCTTTTTAGCAGGCGTCTCCGTAAGGGGAGCCTCAGCCTTCCTCGCCGTCGAGGATCCTTTTGCTGACTTGGCAGCCGCCGACAGCTTCGGGATCCTCGGTAGCGCCGAGATCGGCGTTTTCGCCGGTACCGAGCCCGATACCGACGAGGTGGACGGAACGGCAGCCGCCGATACCGTCGATGGCGTGGTCGTCTTCTTGTCGGCCATCTTGGAAGTGGAGGTCTCGTCTATCGCCCGCAGAGACTGTTCCCAACAATAAGATTTGAGTCTCGCGGAGCGGTTGCGGAGAGTTTGGGGAGTAAAATCCCGGCAAATTGGGCAAGTCCGGATGTTGTGGGACTCACCCAAACAGAAGAGACACTCCTTATGGCCGTCGTTGAGGGCAACCTTGCGGCCGCAGGACACGCACTTTTTAAAGAGCGCGGACATAAGACGAAGAACGCCAAACTCCGAAATCCAAAAAGACGAAAAACCGAAGGGGGAGTCCGAAAGAGAGGTCAAAGACAGTCCGAAAGTCCGTAAAACCGTGAAAAACAGCAAGCCAAGCACAACGTGAGAGGAACAAACTGAAGAACCTTCCGTACGCGGCGGCGGACGAGAAAGAACTGAGGAGAGACCGTTGCTCGGCGGGAGGAGCATGCGCAGTACCGGCGTGGGGGAGGGGTTCCCGCCAAGCGAACAAGCTCTAGAAGTTTCCGAACGCTACCGCGCAGGCGCTAAAGCTCCTAGTGTATGAAGGCACAGAGACCACGAAGAAGAAATATTAATTATTAAAAATATTTAAAGAAGGTAATTTTACATCCACACTTACAAAATATTAAATTTAAAGATGTTGTCAAAAGCTTTATATCACCATTATGTCACTGAAAAAAAATAGACACCAGACTGAGGAAATATCTAAAAAAGCATTTCTCAGAGATATGGTATAAAGTGAACAGGAGACAACATAATGTAAATATGTCAGGAAGCTTCGGAATAGCAAAAGATACTACTCAGTTTTCAAACTTTATATCAATTTTATATCTATCAGTCATTTTCCTCTTTGTCATCACTTCTCTAGCCTAAGTATAAAAGGAAATATTGATTCAAAAGGTTTGAAGAACAGGCTAACATGTTTGAGGAATGCCCCCACAGAACAGCTCTGAAACCATCCTTTTGTGATCATTAATTTCTTTTAAATCTGGCTGTTTCTGTTCTTAAGATGTACGTAAAATTTTAAAAGACTGTTCACATTCCTCTGCCACCATGACAGTACAATATGGTCCTGGCCAACTGGAATTATCCACATATATCTTTCATTTGTAGATTTTTATAGCACTACAACTTTGCTCAGCAGGTATTGTGCAGACTATAACAAAAAAGATTTTAATATTTTTTGTACAACAAACAGAGCACAGGCAGCAAACAAAGGAATTATCTCCAGGAGCCAATAACAGCACAGCAGTAAAACTAACACAGAAGGTATAGTGAGGGGGGAAACAGTGAAAGAGGGACTAAAAGAGTGAATTACTGGCATAATAATACTACAGATACTTTTGAAAAGGAAGATGACAGCACCTTAAAAGGGAGCAGAGAGGAGAATCATTATTTGGGGACATGTTCACAAACAATGCTGCTCTCCTAACCTTATTTAGCTCCTAGACTGTATATTATGGGAAGTTACATACACACACCCTCCTACCCTTAGAACAAGATTTTTTTTATAATTTTTATTAATTTTCATCAAAATAAAAAAAATATAGCATACAACTACGCTTTCAGTATTCACATTTGTACATTGATTCTTCCGTGTTTCTTTATCAGAGCAAATAATTATTAGCGTATCTCTCTTATCATAAGTCCTCTATTGACACCATCAACAACCTTAAAAAGCTTGTTCCAGATATTCATTATCTTATCCTTAAACTATTTTTCTTACTCTCACAGTTGTACAGCTAACAATCATGTGTACAATAAATATATCTATACAACCACTTTTCCTATTATATTGTGTGAACAAGATTTATAAACTTCTCACACAATAGAAATGAAGCCTTAAAATTTCAGAAACCTTATTCTGAATTGTCATGGTATTATTGGTTTACCTGAAAAGCAGGATCAGGAGATTCTGAGAATTCAAATCTTCAAAAAAAAAAAAAAAAACACCTTTTCCAAGCTCTATTGCATACACATTTCTCCACAGACATTGTTCTTTACTGACAAGTGGAATGGTCCCTCTATATTATGGAAAGCCAGAGCAAATGATCTCCAGTACAAGAGGTTGGAGAGTTCAGAGACACACTCATCTGTCATAACAGCCTTTTAAAATTATTATTGTTATTTTGAAATTTGATGTGATATTTCAGGATGCTGTCACATACTGCCTGTGGCCCTGTAGAACGCACTGTATTTACAACATTTTAGATCAATTTCTATCCTCAAAAGGAGGCCATGTTGACACAATGGGCCCACCCACAACATTTTATCTTAACAATCCAGGAAAGAAGTTATTTTATCAATTGGCAGAAAACTGATAAATAGAACAGAAAACCAGTCACACAGTGCAACTACAGCTCAGGGTTGTTTTTTACCATAAATGTTCATATGCAGAACTAACTACTATAGGTTATACCATCTTGTGCTAAGTATTTTCATGCAAGATTGAAAGAAATTTAGTTTGTAGCCCAATTAATTGTTCTCTAGCTGGTGGGAAAAAAGGAGTGAAGACACTATCCTGCATAATGAAGACAAATGTAACACAAAAGTGTACAGGGTGACATGAAGAGAAAAATAGCAATAAGATGCAAGCAACCAGAATGATCCTCAGATTATGAACTTTGGTTAAGGACTGGGCTCTTCAGAGGCTGAACATTGTAACAGGGTGAAGAAAAAGGGACAGTAAGAGTCATGAGTATTTTAACTCCTTTAAATTGAAGCTGTCACAAACCATCTAGGGAGGAAACACCAGACAGACAAGATGGAAATAAGTTTTGAACAATACAATCAAAACTGGACAAATACATGAGAGAAGGATAAGAATCAACTATAAACCTCAAAGCTGTTACACCACTGATGAAATGCAAGAGCAAATTAAATAAGCTTCACCCACTCCTTCTGTGCTAAGAGGGTTTATGCCAAGGAAAAAACCTATGAAACACAACCAGGATACAGAACAAAAGAATGGGATTCTTAAATGTTTTGAATTACTGTGTTGTTGTTGTTTTCAAAAAAAGGAAACACAGATTCCTTCTGCAACAGAGTTTAAGCTTTGATGTCTTTTTTTCCAAGTTAAAGACTACATTACAGTACTCTGGTTTCAAGTAATCAGTGATGTCTAATAAATTTTCCTTTATTTGTATGTGCAATAATTACCTATAGGATGTTTCCTCTCCAATACTATGCCCCTAGCACCTTCTTCTAAGAACTTGATCCACCTTACCCCAGCTTATCACCACAAATGTCTCTCTCCAGCAAAGGTTATGTATGCAGAAGGTGGAGAAAGTTCAAAAGTAATCTTGCATGTAAATATCTTTGTAGGAAGACAAAGCACAGGAAGCCCTACTGCTTCTGTTGAATAAATAGTGTGATCTTGAAGGCAAGGGCTACAAGACTAACTGTACTGAAGAAGATGGCTTTTTGGAATTATTACAAAAGAAAGAAAGGAAGACAGCCAGGGTATAACCAGTATACGAGGTGGACAAAGAAGCACTAAAATTTCTGATGGGCAGAAAGTTAAAGGTACTCTTGATCAGGAGGTAGAGAAGGTCTGTGCACTGGGAGTTAAGCAAAACAAAAAGGTAGTTGACTTGCTTGGTTGTCACCAACCTAGAGAAAAATGGAGTAATATTTCTTTCACTTGCTGCTGTAGACTATATAGTCACCACTCTCTTGCTCTAAACTCTTTTAGACAAGCACTATTTGTGAGCAAGCCAAAAAGGAAATTCTCTCTGGAAATGGGATAGAAAAAATTCCTATGGGTCAGTATCCAACAAGGCAACCCACCTGCAGAAAACACCACACTGTAAGCCATATGACTTTCTTGCTATTTGCATATTCTCCCATGTGATCATGAGAGCAGAAAGGAACATGGCAGCAACAAATAGCAACATGAAGCTCTAGCCAGCCACTGCATTTGCCCACAGTTACCTGAGAAAGAACATACATACAGTTCTTGGTACAGGCTGGATATATCCATGGCTTCTTCTTTCCTCAACACCTGGCCCTACAAGGACTTCAAAATGAGGGCAAGAAGGAAATCTTGGGAAATCACCCGTCAAAAGGCAAAGGTGATTTCCATTGCAGAAACTCCCATATTGTCTTGCTTCTAAAGACTTCAGAGCCAGCCACAGAGAAATAAAGCAGCCGCTGTTAAAATTGTTCTGAGTCAAGAGGTGCAGTAAATTCTGGCAGAACAGGATCTTTGACATTTGGTGCAATATCAAAAGAGGGACAGAAATAATCATTTTCAGAACCACAGCAGAGGAGCAGGGGTGTAAGTGTGAGTGGAAAAATTAAATGTAAAGAAGTGATAACATTTAAATGTAAAGAATAAAAATTGTGGGACCGCTCTATTGCCATCTTCAGCTATATCAATTGATGTATGTGGTTTTTCAGAAGCACAGCCATGCATATTTGTGTACTTATATACAATTATACAGTTTTATATACTACATTTTCCATATCATTAGCTGTTGAACATTTTAACTCTCCATTTCAGAATGATATTTTTATTCCAACGCTCACCTTTAAACTACTTAATACCTTGAAATCAGACTTCATAAAACAAGCTATAGCTGTCTTAATTGGGAAATTGCATGTATCCTCATATTAAAGCCAATCCACAGTTACTATGCCAGAAACAAATTACATTAAATAAAACCTGCATAGATTACAAAAATCAACCAGTAAAGAATGGGCAAGCCTATCTGATTAACTGGGCAAAACAGCTGAATATTTAATAAATAGAATATCAACTTGTAACAAGACTGGCCACAGGTTTAGAAATGTCCCAATTACCACATTCTTCTGAGACATAAAGAAAGCTGTTTTTTTAATTGATTATCTCCCCCCACCCTGAAAAAAGTCATATAATGCTATCAGAACTGCAAATATAACATTGCTACATAAGATTCAACCTGTGCATAATTTCCCACACATCTGTCTGGATGCCAAGATCATCTTCTCCAGATATGACTGGCAGATTGAGACTTACAGATGAAAAGGAGAGGAATTTTTTAGTGTTGATCTTCTGGCTATGGAACACCCTCATCAGAGATGCCTACCTAGCACTTATTATTATAGGCTTTTGCCAGATGAAGGTCTTTTTATTTTCTAAGTCTTTTCAGCTTGAAACAAACAAACATGGTTTACAGGTTTTTTTTTCCGATCTTGAGCACTATTATTTTCTTTGCTGCTGATTTTATTCTGATGCTGTTTTGCCTTTTTTTTTTTAAAAGTCCTATTTCTCTGTGTTGCCACCCCTGGAAGTTCTTGTTCATGAGTACAAATATGCTCAAAATAAGCAAAGTTGAGATCACTTATTCCCATATTTGTGAATCCAATGCAGTGAGGTAATTTTGGAGGTCCTGCTTTGTGTTCCCCCCATCACAATGCATACAAAGTGGCAATACAGGATGGAGATAACAGTTGTGATACTTAATTCTAGGAAACAAGATTAAAACAAAGAAAGAAGAGACATAGAAATAGTGCAGTGGGGGGGGAGATGTGCTCAGATTCCTAACTAAAGGATTTCAGATGGCAAAATAAAATATGTTTATTTAAGATGTAAACCAGTTAGCATACAATGATGCAGGGATACTTCAGGACCTCTCTGGAGTCCTCCAGGATAATATCAACATGGGGGGCCAGATACTGGAACATAGTCAGCAATGATTCTCAATTTTCCTCTGCACTCTCCTCAGTTGCTACATGGTGATGATGGTGGAGGTAGGGAATACCATCAATATGATCTAATTGGTGGGAGCAGTCCTTGAATCTATTCAGAGGCTCAGGAGCCGAAAAGGAAATGTCAGAAGGATTCTCCTTGTTGGAGTCTTCCAACACTCAAGAAGCCCCTTTTTCATTTTTTTCTCCTTGCGTCTTCAAATATTCTTTCCATTCCTAACTGAAGAAGTGTGTGCTCACTATAGAATTCTGGCTCCTAGTGACTGCAGGCTTCAAACACAGAGGCAGATTAAAATTAATTAATGCACTTTAAAAAAACCAGATAAGCAGGTCAATTTAGTATGCATCCCACACTTGAGGTATCTAGGTTTCATGGTCTTGGAGCTATGCCATTAAAAGACAAAGAGGTATCCTCCTTTATTATTATAGATACAAGATATGCTTGTGATTAACTCGACCTCAAATATAACTTGATGGCTGGTTTTTGGGCTCAAATTGCAGATTTTGATATGATCTGTAGATCAGTCGAGGCTCATTCTGCAAAGAGGGGAAAGCACTAGCACCATCTTGGTGGCCAGTTACCCCAGAAGCCGTCACTGCCATTTTTCCTTCTTAGCATTCAAAAAGGCCTTTCACCACTCTACTCAGAGAAGCGGATGGGTTTTTTGTTTTTTTGATAAATGTTAAGGTAAAGTATTAACCCTTGTCAAAAAAGGACCCATCCCCTTCTCTGAGTAGAATGATGAAAGGTGAAAACTTAGTCTGTTCCAGGACACTCTAAGAAAAGGCACTGACTTCCTCTACTCTCTTGGTGCTCATTTGAGGAGAAGCAACAAAGAGTCGTAACACCCACCACTTTCCTGCTTAGGCATTTGAAAAGGCCACAAGCATCGCTATGGTAGAAAGAGTAGAGGGGGTCGGTGCTTCTTTTAGCTTCTCCAAGAATAGACTAGGCTCTCATCTTTTGCCATTCTATTCAAAGAAGGGGATGGGTTCTTTTTTAAAAATAAGAGTTAAGGTACAGTACTTACACTGAGCTGTGGATAAGTCAACCCAAGTTTTTTGGGTGTTTTTTCTGACTAAATACTGTATATGCGTAAATATAAATTGAATCTATTGAATTTGCCTAGAGGCAATTTTTATGTTGCTCTAAACCCTTCCCTTGTAATCTCCAGTTTGCTGTTTTGGTAGCTGCAACATATTGAGCTGACATTTCCAAGGCCTTGCTCACAATGGTCAGTGGGGAATTATGAATGCTGTGAAATTTTGAAAGATAAATACTCAGTATACCAAATCCATAGAAAAACAGGCTTGACTGTGTTGGCTTTAAATATTACAACTCCCCTGCATCAAAAATGCCAAGTACCTGACAATTCAATAGAGATCAGCTAGATTAGTTTCTTAAAATAGGTGAAGGTATGAGCAACGATGTTTCAAATAGCACAGTGTGGTATAATGCATACTCAATAGTTGTTCACCTGGTATGTGTCCCAAAGCCTTATGGTGCACCGCAGGGGAACTTCTCTCATCAGCAAGTTATTCATCCAGCGGAAAGCAAACTGAAGATACTTCACTTCATGTTGTTCTAAGTGTCTGTGTACTTGCTCTGAAAGGAAAAAAAATAGACACAGTTTTCCCAGTGGGCTTCATATAGCTATAATGAATCACAAAGAGTAACTTGTGTGTGCAGGCACATGAGTAGCCACATTTACGCACATACTAGGCATTATATAATTTTCATTTTACCAGCAAATAAAATGGGGACAAAACAATGGTTCAAATCAAGACTGCAGATCAATTTACATCATCATTGCAAGGATATTCTGAAAGAATTTTTGGCAGATATTGACTGAGATGGTGAGGCAATGAGTTCAACATTAATCTCACTGTCATATATATTTATGCCACAGTAATTTCCTCAGTTAGCTCAACTTCTCATACGTCATTAAGAACACATAGTTTAGTATTTCTTGGTGGTGATAATGACAATGACAACAAAGAGGAAAAAACTGTATTAGGTATAAGATGATATGCGGTCAACCTGAGGACTGTCTGTACAAAATTTCATGATTATCATACTACAGTTAGAATGATCAGCAATTATTATCTTCTACAAGAAATTATGGTAGGAACTGAGAATTTCATTCTCTTGGAAATACTGAAAACCAATAATTTTAAAGTGTTTGTAAATCATGGTAGAAAAGCTAGTTTTTGACAGACCTTTCTTCACATAGGAACAATGGGGTATATAACAAGAGTTTCTAAAACAGTTCCTTAGTACACAATGGGAATGCATTTTCAGGAAAAGTCTGAGAACTTCTTACTTCTGATTTTGCTCTGCGTTCTGTCTTTATTTAAAAAATCTACCACAGTAATTATTCAGAAAGGGAAGGAGGCAATTGCATGTACAGGTCAGCCCTCCACATTTGTGGGTTTCACTTTTGCAGATGTGATTATTCGCGGATTATTTGATGTCACCTTTGCTGCCTCCCTATGCCATTTTTAATAGGGACTGCAAACCTCATGAGACTGAAAAACTGCGAAAGAGACTTGTAAGTCCCTATTAAAAATGGTGTGGGGCAGCAGTGGAGGTGGCCCTAAACTCCACCAGCCACCCTCTTCTGCCATGTGAAGATGCCTCAAAGGAATCCACAGTGGGTTGAATATGGTGATTACACTTTTTTTGTGTGTGTTAAATATGGTTTGGGAGGTTTTTTTTTCACTTTTTCACTTTCACTTTCATTTTCACAGGGGTCCTGTGCCCTTAACCCTAGGGAATGTGGAGGGATGACTGTATTGAAATACATTTTCAAGAAGGAACCATCAAAGGCTGCCACACCTGCCCTGGACTGCCACTGGAAATTACCCATTATTCCCAAAATTGAACAAAATTTTAATTATCACTGTACTTCTTGTTGTTGTTATATTTATTAAGTTATATCCAAGAATCACACAAATAAAAAAAAACTTTTTCACTTAGTCTTTCTTTTTTTCACCCTACCCTTGAAGCTCTCAAAAATCCTCTCCAGAAGCTAGGAGGTCTGCTGAGCAGTGTAGTATATATTAGAGGAGGATGAAATGGAGGGAGATGATGACGATCATCATCACCATCATCTATTTATATAGTGCCATCACTGTACTTAGCACTTTACAAGTAAAACAACAACAAAACAGCTACCCACTCTCGGGCTTACAATCTGATTAGGACATTACACAAAAGGAAAGGGGAAAGGTAGTGTGGGAGGGGATTAAGTCCAGCAGAAACTGCTGCTTCTTCTCTTCCTCTGAGGCCACAACAGTAGCAATGGGGTTGGAGAGAAGACCTTTCATCTGCTTCTGGGCCTAGGCATGACAGAACTGTGCCTGCCTCTCCTTCTCTCTGTCAGAGGCCTGAGTAGTGGCAGTTGGGCCTTTCATCTGCTTCTGGTCTAGGCATGATTGGTCGAAATCAACAGTTGTTCCCCTGATGTGTGAGGTCCAATTTGTGTGAAGCACCTCTGCTCAATTAGAGACATATTCCTTTCTTCCTAAAGTCCCATCAACATAACCCACACTGTTTGAAAGAGATTTTGATCTCCTGGAGAGACTTTACAGAGAGAACAAAAGAGTGTAGTAAAGGACAAACAGTTATCATATCAACAGTCACAACACTGCGAGTTAGATCCTGCAGGGCTCCAGGTTGACTCAGCCCTTCAACCTTCCGTAGGTTGGTAAAATGAGTACCCAGCTTGTTAAGGGCAATGAGCTAAAATAAACTGTAAACCACTTAGGGAGTACTTTGCACTGATGAGCAGTATAGAAACGTAACTGCTATCGCTATTGCTATCATATGAGCTTTGTGTTAGTATTATTAATTAAATATAAAACAAACTATATTTTAGACTCCATAAAAGATTTTAAAATGTTGACCCATGTTTGTAGTTTTACTGATTGATTGATTGATTGATTGATTCGATTTGATTTGTATCCCACCTTTCTTCCAAAACTGGGACCTAGGATTAATTAAACCAGTTGAAACAAAAGATATAAAAACAAGCATACAAAAAGCCTCTCAAGATAAGCCACCCATTTCTGTGTTGCTCTTCTACCAGCATAAGAAAGTCTCTCTCTCTTTGTCTTTCTTTTTAATTCAACCAGGCTTTTGGAAATTTTCTTCCTGCTGGCGAAGGGGCTTATGGCAAGTGGGCTCAATACTTTTTATTGATGTGCCCTTAAATTGTTTCCAAATTCATTTGTTTTCTAATGTTATAATTTCTTCAGCTGTGTCCCTTTCAGGAGGAGCCACCAAGAAAGCCCTGTCTAACACACTTCCACTGAAACCAAAAAAGAATGAAATTTTGAACAAAAAAACAATGAGATGAGAACATTTGATTAAACTTTGTTGAACACAGGTTTAGTATACAGAACTGTAGCCACCTTATGATACTTCCTAATCAGTCTGAGGAAGTTGATGTTCAAATACAATCTCATGAATGATTTAACTTTGCACCCTTGGTCACAGCAACTACACTAAGCCAGGCAAGTAGTTTTCAGAGCACTACTGTTTGAAGAAAGACATCCTAGTCTCTTGCCATCGCTTGAAAACATATTGTACGCCACATGACAATCAGACAGATATTGTCTCATTCAAACAAAGCAAAATGTAAGAACTGATGAAAAGTTTGAAAACATGGGGAAATTGACAAGGGATAGTGACATGATAGAAATATGGTATTCATTATAGATGCTGTCACCTCCAGTTTGTTCTGAAATAAATGTGTCAATGGAAAATACAACCAAGCCATAGTATGAAACCCATGATCATGACTAGAAAACTACTCATGCTAGGAAATAATATAAAATATACAACCACGTGCATGACGGATCACAATAAAGACCTGCTTTGGAAGACAAGTTTCATAAGAGAATTTTCATGGCCTTTCACTATGAAAGTAGTTCACTTCCAAAGCCTTTATACATATTTTAAAAAAAACACTAAATGACAGATTGGGATGTCTGGAGAATTTTATTTCCTGCAGTCACACGGCTGAAAATTGATGCAAAGGGATGCAAAGGGATGCAAAAAGGGATGCAAAGAAACATAGCATGCTCTCCTGAAAGCACCTGACTACACACATCTATGAAAGAACCTGCAAAACACTCATTCTCAAGTTGATGACAACATGGAATTCTCAGGTCAGCAGAAGCCTGAACATTCTAATCTCAGTACAATAAATACTGTGGATCCCAATACGATGACGTCTTGTGCAGACTGTTTCCATGGTAGGAGCCTTAAGATGGCCTAATTTTAGACTGTCTGACTGAGAAATTGTAGTTTGAACATCTCTTAATTTGTTGGTACCCAGTTTCTGCACACTGATAATGCACCTTTTCCTTTGGCTGCTTAAGATCCTATCAACATTTCAGAGGAATGAGCAGCTAATGTTTAAATGTGTTTTAAAGTGCTTTAAATTAATGTTTTAATAGGAGTACTTATTTAAAATAATTTTACCTTATCATGAATATATTTTCTTTTAATCTATATTGTAAGCTATCTTGGTTCTCTGCCAGAACAAGAGAGGCCATAAAGTGAATAAATAATAAATACATAAATAACATACATAAAATAATTATGGGATCCTGTTCTGCTTCTCCAATAGATATATTTAATATATACAGTGGGCTAGCCATATTCACAAGGGATTGGTTCCAGGACCCCTTGCGAGTACTAAAAATCATGCATTCTCAAGTCCCCATGAAAAAATGGCACAGGGCAGCAGCAGAAGTGATGACAAGCCACAGAGGAGATGCAAAATCACTCCTGCCATATCCTTGTCAAAGCTCCTCATTGTCCTATGATTGTTGCCAGTGGTTATCCTGCTCATTCATTTGCACATAAGCAACCAAGACCGGCACTGATGCCTGCAACAATCCCAGAGAGGCCAGCAGCCAGCTTCTTGCTGCCCTGCAATTGTTGGCAATGGGGGCAGTCCCAATCCTGGTAGTCAATTTCCAAGCAGGTGATCAGGGTTCGCATTGATGCCATCAACAATCCAAGGTGGTCAGCAGCTCCTGGCAGAAACTCCTAACCACCCTACTGTTGTTGGCAGCAGGAGTGATGCTGATCCTTGTCACTCACTTGCATAGAAACAGCTAGGATCAGAACCATCCCCACTGCATGTCCCTGCCAAAGCTCTTCCTTACCCTGCAACAGTTGAGGCAAGAAAGCAGCAAGCTCTCTTCTTGGCACCACACTTGCAGGGAGAGGATGAGATGCCCACTTTGCAAGGCACCCATGCCTTGCTTGGCACTCAGGCTTTGACCACTTCTGCACTGAATGTCAGGTAAATTAATTGTTATTTTCTTCACTCTTCAGATCACATAGTGTTAAATTGCAGATCCTGAGCAATTTAACACTATGTATGAATACAGCAAGCCCACTGCTTATATAATATATACAATATAATACATATATTGAAAACAAGTGGAAGATGTAAAACACCAGATAATTATACATTACTGTTTCTGTAGTTGTAAACAATTTGTTTTCATTCTCATTGCGAAATGTGGCCACAACTGCAGTTTTATTAAGAAACAGAGATTTTAGCAACTGATTTTTTAAACTTTTTTTCCACACCACAGGGTCATGGAAAACCGGTTAACACACCAAACAATGAATAATTTAGCCTCTACAACTAAAATATTTAATTACATTCCATATTTTGTGAAAATTGTCCATTGCTGTCCAAGCCAAATTTCAGCTGAGCATGATTTTGTCAGTGTTTTCAGTTTAAGCTTCTAAAAACCCTCCAGATGGATCTCAGGCTTAATATTAGCTTGCTCTCGTAAGAAAACCAGAGCATTACAGAGGATAGAGTACTAAATTTCAGATGGAAAGCTCAAAAACAAGACATGCTGGCTGAAATCCTTTTGTTAGTCCTGACTAGAGTAAAACCACTGAATCAATTGGATTTACCTCTGTGTTGACTCAACATTCACTATTCAATGAGTATATTTTAATTGGGCTTAATTAACAGGATTCTCACCAACGTCTGATTCATTAGTGTTTTTCAACTTAGTATAACTTCACAGGCTTTTTGTGAAAATACACATGGGATTTTTCTAATCTCTCCTAAGCTTCTGGACAGAACAAGACAGAAAGTTAACACATGCACACAATTTCAGTAAGAATCCCTCCTCCCAATACTGCTATTCAAGATCCTGTAGTTTATCATGCAACTTCTAATTCCAGGGACTGAACCTGGAGCTTCTAGCACACATAACAATTTCTCTATAACTCAGCTATCTCTTTGTCTATAGTGGCACGGGTGGGGGAACGACCAGTAGCTGGAGTCACAATATGGGGAAATAAACTTCTCTGCCTAACCTTATATGCTATGGAGTGTGTATGTTTATGTGCTTTCAAGCTGCCTGTTTACCTATGTGCAGGAACTAAATCCAATTCTTAGTTTCAACTAAAGAAGACCCGCTGAATAAAAAGGATTTACATAAGATATGAATTTAGCACCCATTAATTTTCATACACTGTCTAATTCACACTAACTTCCAGGCTTAGGCTCTAATGTACAGCTATGTGCACTTTCCCAAGGTAACTGCTGAAGCTGTCCATAGCTCTTAGATTGAACGCTTAACTTACTTATGTTGACAAAATTACTATATCACTTTAGTTGTTTCAACCTAATTTCAGCATTTACTCATAGGTATATGCAATAGCTACTCACAAGCAGTAACTTCTACACCACCTACCTATCAATATACAATTATTGGAAATCCTCGGGAAGTAATGAAAGGAAACGAACTGGAGTCACTCCAGTATTTCAGCTCCATTTTTAAAAAAATTGGGTATACTGAATTTCCCATGTGCTTGTCTGTATTCCACCCCAACATATAGAAAAATAGGCAACTAAATGCAAAGCTTTATCTGCAATTTATTTTATAATATATGCAGAAAGACAAAAAGGAAATGAACAGAGCAAAGAGATTCATTCCTCTTTTTTCATATAAGTAATTGTGAGCAGATGTTATTTCACTGATAAAGGTAATTTTGCTGGCAATAATTCTAAATTTAAATTTTCCATTTCACTGGTAGTAAGCATGCAGATGTAATGAACGACTCGGCAGATGTAATTATTGCCATCTTTCAGATTTAAAGTATTTTTTCATACAATACTTATACAGCAGTTTGCAATAATAAAATTATGCAAAATCTTCAAAAAATAATAGTGCTTGTATCAATATGAAATAATGAGTGAATTTGTTTCAACAGTCCTCTCAGCACTTTTAAAACTTACATAAACCTATTGATAATGTTGCTGAAACAGGCTATTTTTTTTAAAAAAATCAAATTATATATGCGTATTTTTCCCATGGATTTATGTGCATTCAGGCTCGTTAAATAACATGCTTATGCAAAGTACACTATGTGTTTGTACCAATAATTAGCATAATCATTCCATATTTCATTCTTAAGTAGAATCCCACGAGAGAAATATGGTTTAATAAAAACGATACTCTGCCTTTGGATGCTGAGAAAGTTGCATTCACTATATCAAATGTTTCAATAAATTCCCACCCACAAGAAGATCTTGTCTCCAGAATGCTTCCTCAACTATAAAGTTCGGCACAGTAAAATGCCTCCTTTAATAACACCACACTCAGCCTTTCTTTAACTGTACTGCTGGGGCACATCTGGGACAAAAGCAGACAAGAAGCCCTTAATGGTACACCATTTACTATAGAGCAAGCTAACTGGCCTTCCTGATTTCTATTCCTGAATGGTAGCAAAGTTTTCTTAACATTGGCAGGATGACATTGAAAAACATACTACCCAGGGAGGAAAACTTTCAGACCACATTTGGTCACTGGTATCTTAAGTAATTAAAGAAATATATCACTGAGAAAATGGAAGTCTGTACAAGGCCACTTAATGCAAAGTTCTGGAAAGTCCAAGATCTTCAGACTAGATGGTTAATATGGATCAGCCTTGTATTTAATAATTCAGCTCACAATGACGTCTGACTACTGTACGCATTTCCATGCAGGCAAATGAGGAAGTTAGCAGAAAAGAGACTGTTCCATTCCTCTACCACTAGATCATTTGTTCTCTAAGTTAACCAGGAAGCTGAGAAAGTCGCAAATAGCACAGAAACATGACAGCAGGCAGCACAGAGGTTGATCACTCCACCTCTCCTTAACCAATCCACTCAACAGAATATTTTTTTAAAAGGAGTTACCTGCTAAAATGCTAATAGCCTATGTCTCTATGTGAATCACAACAGAGGATGTTTCCCTTTCTACAACCAACATAGAAATGGAAGCTACTAGCCTCCTTGCAAGCTAGTAAATTTTGCAGCTTATTACAAAGCTGATAAGGGCCCTTAATTATTCCATAGTCCAGAAACAATCCCAAATACATAAGGATCCTGAGAACTTATTTAACATAAGGCATTATCGAACAACCATCACACAATATTTTTAATTTATATTCAATTTCCCTAGATCTGTTACTTTCAATTGATACATACAGGTTTTTCAAGCTTGTTAAACAATCCAGAACCACCAAATTCAATAAATCATGTGAAGAGATTCATAACTCATATAAGAAGTGTTTGAAATGACGCTTACTATTTTATACAAGAAATGGAATTTGGACCTTGTGCTGTAGCGCTTAGTCTCTGGATCAGCCTACTTTAAAATACCTTAGAAAAGCAATTAAAATGGTTTTTTTTCTTCTCCTTGTAATGCTTAGGATAAGATTTAAAACAGCTTTACTGCATTACAGTAATCGCATTTCTAATAAATATTGCAAAATAACAAATCCTTCAAAATTGAAAACTTAATCCACAGAATTGGAAAACAATTCCCTTAGAAGATGAAAAGAAAAGATTATTCTGAAGATCCTATATTTATTATACCACACAGGTGGTTTTCCATATTGTATGACTGGAAAAACCAGCAATGCCCAGTCAAAACAAAATTATGGACAAAATTCTATTTTCAGTTATACCACTTGTAATCAAAAGTCCAGAAATTCTGGAAACTCCAACTGTGTTTATAAGTGATTCTTTCCAAAACTGCAAGGCAGAGTAATTTTTTATGAAGAACTGAAAGGACAATGCTTCAATAGCAAGAGGACGGGAGAGGGTGAGAAACTAACTGCAAATTAAAATACCATCCACATGAAACTGCTCTAATAATTATTTATTGATTTCCCTGCTTTCAATAACAAAAACAAAACATTATTTAAAAATATAGGATCAGATCTTTAGGTGCCATTCCATTTGCAGATGGGGACTTCAATTAAGTGGAGGTTTCCACAAATGGAAGGGAAGGGGGTGATTTTTGCTGATTACCTCTCTACTGCTCTCTGTCATACTGTATGAGTGGGTGGGTGGGATAGCAATGAAAATTAGAAGGGGGAAATCACTGAAAATCATTTCCCCCTTCCATTTGTGTTGGCTCTTTCGCGACTGGAAAGATACCTTTTAATCCAACCCAAAGTATTCACTATAATGACAGTAGAATAACAGTAACACCAGAAGTAATCATCATGTTATAACAGAAATATATGACTGAGAAAGAGAATTATGCAAGAGTAAAACAAACTATACGAAATTAAAGTTTAAATTCTATGTTTTAAATAGAATAGATTAAGAGACAATGTTTTGCAGGCATGTAAGGCCACTAGGTAAGTGGCTTATAAAAGAAAGACACCTTATCTTTAGAGAACAGAACCATACCTTCTAGATAATTATCACTATCAACTGACCAAGTGGCAATTTAGCATGATGATTTACTATTCATTATTCTACTTATTTCATCACAGTACATATATGATCATTTTGCTAACTCCTACTCTTCATTAGTTCTTACATAAAGCCCTGCTCTCTTCTTTGACTATCTGATTATACACCAGCATATCCTTCTAGAGATGTATACTGAATTTGAGTTGTATGTATAAAACAAATTACTTTCATTTTGAGGAAATACATAACGTATGAATCCTGCATTCCCACATGCATGCAAAATAAGTAAAAAAAAAAAATCACAGTAGATATCTTTTCTTCCAAGACTAGCAATTACATCTATTAGAGTCCAGTCCTTGGCTTGAAACAAAACCTGACTAGTCACGCTAGAATGCTATGGCTAGTCAGAGAACCAGAAACCTACAGGCCCCACTTTGGAAAGCATGGGCAAGAAGTCTGTATTTCAAGTTTGTATCTCGATGCAGAGAAGAAGAAAAAAATCCCATCTTCTGGCACCACTAATAGAACATCTTGTCTTGGAAAGTTGTACTTGTAAAAAAAAGCAGAGGACTAAAACAAATGTGTGATTCAATCATATTCAGAAGCATGAATGAAAATGAATGAATCAACGATCATGAATGAATCAATGAAAATTCTGTATAGTAATGTACATGCTTTTTAAAAAGTCCACATGAATATGTTGATTAATTTTTCATGCAGGAAAAAAGGTAGTGATACTGTATGTAAGACAAAGATGGGAGTGAGAAAGTGAGAACTCCCAACAAGAACAAGACCAACAGATTCAGACATCCATAGATTATGGTAAATTAGAAAAAACAAACACACACCTATTTCTCATACTATTTCAGACCACAGGTTTTCCTAACTCAGTACTGCCTATATATCCACTGGCAGTTCTCTAGGGACCATCTGCTTACGAAACATGTGCTTCCCCAATGTACTATGGTCTTCCTCATGCAATGTATATCTATACACCAAGAAAGGGGAAGGAATGAAGGCTCCATTCACAAGAGAAAGAATCACACCCAGAGACTGCAGAAAGAAAATGCTTACTAGCAAGTTATTTACATGCAATGAAGCTCTTCCGACCTTACAAACAACTGGACGTATTGGATAGCTTCCTATGAAGACAATGTTAACCTTTAAGCATATCCAAGGTCAGCATTAACTTTTCAGAATGTTAAAACACAGCCAAGCAAATAGAAATTTTGCTGCAGTTAAGTGCTGCTGCAACTAGGCTTACAGTGTGTATAATGGAACAACAGAATCCATCTATTCAAGAAGCTTATTCAGTATTAAGCACTTTGTGCAATAGCGTTTCTTTGACACACATACACCCATAACTGACAGGCAGTGTCACAAATATATGCTTAGTTCTGCTCGGCATCACTTTGCTCGTTAACTTAACGAACTATCAAGAGAATATGTTTAGAATGGGCAAGCACTATCTCTTGAATTTCATTTAATTAAACTCTGCTCTAGGAATATGACAGTCAGCATTTCATGATGGGAATTGTTTTAAGGATGAAGGTAGAAAATGTTTCAAAGTGGCCTCACTAAATCATGAAAGCATAATCTAGAATTACCCTTGCAACCACTGTAATTTATCTCTAATATTAAAGATGTTATTTCCAAAGTTGTAATTAATTGCATTCCACAGAGAAATTATTCACACATTCCTGATAGCAAAATGATACACACAGGCACAAAACACAGCACCAAAGGACAACTATAAACAACCAATGTGACTTTCCGAATTACTACAACCATTGAGCTTAATGCAAAATGAATGCTGGCTGCCTTTTGTACGTAGCCATTAGTCTGCAGCAAAGAGATTGGCATTGAATTTTGATTACTTTGCCTTAATAAACCATAATGAGAGTGGCTCATGCTCTAGTAGCTTTCCTTTAAATGATACACTGCAGTAAGTCCGCAAAAGGCTACTGTGCCACAAGATGATTAAGGACGACACCTCGCCTGTGAATGCCTGCATTATGGTAGGGGCAGACTGTTGCACTGACATTGGCAAACAGTTTACAATGCTTTTAACTAAACTTTCAACCAAGCCGCATTCAGATTCTACCTTAGCTTTTCGAGACTTACCATCGATCCGGCTAACAAGTTCTTCCAATATTTTCACTTTCTTCTGTATACCTGGCTGTGCAAAAGTGTAGTTATCCTAAGGAGACAAGATTTTAAAACCTAAGTATCAGCAAAAAGATATGAAAATCAGCCATTCAGAGCACACATTGCTGAATGAATATTTTGTTTTAATTCCATCTTTCTTGCCTGCTTACAAGTCCTATCTACAGTCTATCTCAACCATACACAGCTACGCCTTTAAAAAGATTGCCACTTGAAACAAAGAAGAAGAAAAACCTATAGTAACACAATTTACTGCTTTAAGCACAACCAGTATGTTGTTTAGAGAATGTTGTTTCAACTGAAGTTCTAACCAATGTATTTAAGGCAACACGTTTTTTACAACAGCTGTATCAATAAGTAGAAACATATACAGTTTTCTTTCCACATTAGCAGGTTTGACTTTCACGGGTTTGATTATTCATAGTGCCCACTTGCCTCCCTCCATTCTCCCCTCCCATTCCCTGGTGGGCAGGAAAGTGAAGGGGAGGAAAGATCTTTTCCTTCCCCTCACTATCTCCTGCCTGCTGATGCCAGCAAGATCGCTGGCATGGGCATGTGGGCAGCGGTGGGCAGGAGAGTTCAGGGAAGGGTGAGTTTCACTGGGGACAAATTAATTGCTGTTTTTTCACTTTTGCAGGGGTTCTGTGCCTCTATCCCCCACAAATGTGGAGAGCCTACTATATATCAGAAAGTCATGTTATTACACAAAAACACATGCTCAGATTAAAGATTTGGGATGAGTGCAGAAAAGAAGGGTACTATATTAAATATTAGGACATCTGTTTTTGTTTAAATAAAGGAATTGGTAGGACATCAACTTTTATTGTGAATTCAGAATTCTCCAAGAAACCACTCTAGAAGCAGGGAACCTGTGACCCTACAGATTCTGTTGGATTCCAGCTCCCTTCAGCCCTAACCCCCATCACCGATGATCAGGTGCAATCAGCACCACAGACAAAAACCTACAGGGTAGTGCAATGAGAGTAAACAACAAAGAATAGATGGACAGCCCAGAATCAACCTATTCTATAACATCCTTTTCCCCTCATTCTTTCTCCTTTTTTTAAGTCTCATATTTTTGACACTATATATATTTACATATGTATATTTACAAATGGAATGGGTGAACATTTTTATGCTCTGACAAGGACTAATGGACATAAAAGAACTGGTAGCTCCGATGAGAGGTGGTGAGCTAATTGTACCCTGTTCCCAGGTAGATGCTGAAGGCCCAGGCTCTCCTTGCTGTGCTTCCAAACAGAAGAATAGATGAGCTACATTAAAGCTTTTACTCTAAAAACCACTTATTAAGTCCAAGTGCTATTTAAAACATCACCAAATTCTGCAGAACATGTTCTTAAATTCAGCCTTTTGACAGGTGAATGCATTTTATGGTGCTGAGAAAATGTCATAAAGGAATGGTAACAAAAACAAAAGCACCATTTTAGTGCAGTTAATGAAGAACAGCATTTAGCAAGGACAGAAAGGAATACCTGTCAACAATCTAAAAATACTGCTAGTCACAGTCTCCCTCTTCCCTCATGGATGTCATAATAAGTATTCACAAATTAAACCATGTCTAAAAGTTAAAGAGATGCTCTCTTTCTGTATTTCCCATCTTTGTGTGTCTCTTCTCCCCAAGTGAAAGTTACTGCTTAATTCAGCTCTGGCCCTATTTAAAACTAGGAAATGCAAAAGTCTCTTCCAGAAAGTAAGCTACTCAAGTGCAAGCGATAGACATGCAGCTAGGAGATCCCTTCCCCCCCTCCAACATGAGCATAATCATCACATTGGGTGATTTAAAATGCCCTTCATGTATCACCTGACATATGCACTGCTGGACACAAAATCATTAGCAAAACTTTTGGTCGTTGCTAAAAAATCTTAACAGTTCAGAAACCAGTCAAAAATGTTAGGGAACGCTTAACCTCAAGTGTCATGTGCTGTCAGTTTGCTCAGTCAGCTACTGATTTACAAACTATTGTATATACCATTGCTCTCATCCCTGATTGCAAGAGTCACAGGAAAATGCAATCAGAACAAAAAACAAAACTTAGCATAATCTTTCCTTCTCAAACAAAAAACATTTTCCAACAGGTGAAGAATCTGCATTGTTTCAAAGAAAGATATGGTTACACTAGCATATTTTTTTAAGAAGGACTAATTTCTTAATGCAGCTCAGAAACAACAACGTCTACTTTTAGGCTAAAGCATATCAAATATAGTGTTATAAATAAGAGTTAGTTGTTTCTCTCTAAGATAAATCAACCAGTGTGTATCCATTTCCCAATATGGCAGCATCTACTGCCTCATCCCAATCGGGGGGGGGTCTTCAACATCCTTAATTCATTTACAGGCTATAACACTAATCAGTTATCACCACTGGTTAGAGAAGAGGAAATCAATTTACCTGAATTCCATCAAGTAGTTTACTCATGCACCAGAAACTGTCAGCTTCAATGTTCTGCACTACTTCAGCAGGCAAGCTGGAAACATCAAAATTTTCCACTTCTTCTTCTGTTTTGTAAAAGAGAAAGAAAGGGAGGAAAAGGCATGTCAACAAAGTACATAGAATAGGCAAGAAGTCAATGTCTTATATATATTCCTAACCTTACCCATGAGAATTAAAATATCAAAAATGAACCCATAAATTGTCCCTGTGGCATACAGTGACATTTACAAGCTTAACCTGTAGATTAGATGCAATGTTACCTGGAGAGAGAGAGTCTGGCCTAAGCTCATAGCAAAACTAATGTAAGATACCTTTGGAGACTTTTCAGACACTGTAATTAAGTAACCTAGCTGTTGCATTATATTGCGGGATTGGACATTTTGATCATATTATACCTGTGCTATGATACTCACATTGCCTCCCAATCTGTTGCCTAATCCAATTCAAACTACTGATGTTGACCTTTAAACCACCACCACCCCATACACACACTGCATGAGAACAGGAGCCTATTCACACTACACAATTATAGCATTATTATTCCAACTGCCATGGTTCCACCCTATGGAATCCTGAGGTTTGTGGTTTGGTGAAGCACTAGAGCCAGGTTACTTGAAGGACCACCTGTCTCTACAAAAACCTACCCGTATAATAAGATAATCACTGGAATGCCTCTAGCAGCATCTTCTTGGGGTTGGTTACCTATTTTCCTTTCACCCCTGGGCAATGACTTTTTAAGATATCATTTTTATCCTGTTCATATAATTTGGGGAGGGAGGTTGCATTGAATTTTTAAAATCATCCTATGAATGCACCTAGAAGGTAGAATAAAAATAATTATGCAAATAATTACAATTTTATTGCATCCAGAATAGTCTACTGGCTTCAAGGAGGCATGCTTATCATAGGTTTCAATCATCACAAATCATCGTATTTTGTTGACGGGGCTTCTACCATGCCATAAACGAGCAACACATTTTCTTGCTAAGTTTCATGTGTGAAGAGAGGCTTCTATATAATTTGAAAACTACTTGTTTAAAGATTTCTATTGGTCCTAATATCATGTTTGGATACTCTCTCATATTTGGTAAAATGGTGTAAGGCTCCACTGAAGAAAGAACAGTCAAAACCAGAACTCTCATTATTATGGAAGTAAATACTCTATGAACATCTATAAGGAAAGCTTCATGGTTTCTGCCTAGGTCAATGAGTTTTCAAGGAAATAATATGATTCATTTTATGTGTGCAAGTCCATGATAGCTTATGAAGAGATTAATTGGCTGCTCCTGAACAAACAGCTGGTGAGCTCCAGAAGCACAGCAAGTTCCAGTTACATTTTCTGCCCCAAGCCCTGACAGATCATCAACCAGAGCGTGCTGGGATAGCAGCAATTTATCTGGCTTTGGAGAAATTTATCAGGATCTTATTCTCTTGGCAGCTGCTGAGAAACAGAAGAATAGCAAGTTACATCCCTCTCTCAACTGCAATCTGATCTCTTCCCACAAAATTGAAAAATAAAAGTATTCTGTGAAATGGCATATGCTGTGTAACTTAAATTCTTTTTTACTAATGAGAATTCAATAAAAGGTGTCAAAAGCAATATCAGTACTCCATGTCTTCAGTAGCTGACCCTCCAAATGAACATCAGAAACCAACCAACATCTTAAGCACACTTAAGCCTAATTGATTTCAAGTACCGGTAGTTTAAATGCATCTAACTCTAGCCCTAATGCCCAAGAAGCTTCTTACGTCCACATCTCAGTTTTCATATAAGAAGCTAAAGCAATAAAAATTTAAAACTGATCCTTCCTAGGTCACATTCTAAACAACTGTTATACAGCATTACCAGTATCTAGTATAAGCCCCAAGTAGCAGTAATGACAGAAAAAGAGCAGGTACTGCATCATACTCAAGACACTTTAATTTTTTAACACCTCAATATGGTATTGGCTCTACTTAGAGGGGAAACCAGGATGCTTCCTTTAGAAGCACGTGCCTGGATCCATACAATTAAGTACTGATTCAAACTAATGTCAACCCACTGGGTCCAACTACATTGGTCTTATTGGATAATTTGTCCTCCAGCTGGGTGAGACCTGCCGAAGAGAAACTAGAGCAATACGGGTTTTCCTCATCAGCTCTACTTCACCTAGAATTCTCCAGAGCTCCAAAGAGATAATCAAACAAAGAATTTAATACTTAGATCTTTAGGGAAATAAGGCAGGCAATTTAAGCTACCTGGCAATTGGAAATTATAGTAAAAATTTCATTCCATCCAATTATCTTTAGGCCTTGAAGTCTCTAAATGCCATAGAGTCTTTACCTTGGCTTGGTTTAAGGCTTAGCCCACTTAGACAGAAAATACTCATTTATCCCTTACTCCCAACATGTCTGCCCTTGTCAATCAGGCATGGTGCAAACTGCTGAAGATATGTTTCTCTACTGCCTCTATCTACTGTTTACATATTACTCCAATTTCATCAGCCTTTCCAGGCTCAATCAATAATCTTTATTGAACCCTTTTTCTTTCAGATTCTATTAATTAAATTGCTCTTAAGGTGGAAAAATTTTGTGTTCTAGCACCTTCTATAAGGAGTCAGTTGGTTAAATCCTCTTAGGAATGTTATCAGTAGTGCTGGTCTACCACTTACTTTATGAAAGAAACATCTTTCTGTTACGGTATGTATACAGGTCAGATTTTTTTCTGGACTTGTAATCTGTAACTGTTAATTTTATACTTCTTTATGTTTGGCCCTCCATACTTATGGGTTTGACTTTCAGGGATTTGATTATTTGCAAATGTATTCCACCCCTGTCCCCATAGGTCTGTCTTTTCCAGTGGAACCTTCCCTCTCAGCAGCTCTGATTAGGCTGTGAACCCATTAAAAACCTGACTCCTGGTGGTCCTCCTCTTCTACCAACTAAAGATGGCTTGTAGCCCAGTTTCTTAGCACCACAACCCCACTTCTGATGCTCCCAAACACCCAAGGAAGGAGATGGGTGAGAAGGAGGGAGTATAGGGCCACCATGCTGACCTACCCCTATTCCCTCTACTTTCCCTGACCTGGTTTGGGCCCTCGGTTCCCGTTCTCCCCACTATGCCTCTACCCCTCTCCCACAGACACAGACATAGACACACACAGACACATTTTGATATTTGCAATTTTTCCACTTTTCCAAGGGTCCTACACCTCTAACCCTAGAGAATATGATGAACCAACTGTGATTTCTAACTGTTAAGGCAGGTCTATGAGCACAATAAAGTTACATATATAAGTCTGGAAAACCAAGGTCAATCAATTTGGTATACTACTAATTAGAATGCATCATTTCACCTTTAGTTGCACAGGGTTCTTTTCTCCTAGTTCCCGAGAAGATAGAAAAACAGTTTTTAATTAAGGTTGAGGACTGGCCTAATAAAGTTCAGAGCAGCAGTTAGCCACAGTTATATACAATGGACAATATAAAATAGATTTGAGAATTCAAGGCCCTTGCCCATGGTCTTTTAAAATTGTGTTCACCAATATCTTAAAACTTAACACAGCATTTAAAAGAATAAGTACCACAACAACTGACTAAACACAAGCCTGGTGCTGTAGGCACACACATTGTTCTTTCTCTTTAATAATATTTTTATTGAACACCTAATATAAATACATAAAATAACACACAGTGGAATCTATAACACTTGACAAACATTAACAAAAGGTAACCTAATCTAAAAAGATAAAAGACAAAGCTAAACTAACATAAAAAAAAAGGTCTACCCATGACTTCTATCCTCACAGTTTATGGTTGTAAAATACAACAGAAAATATACTTCCTCAACATTATAGGGTTCACATGTACTTCTGCTATATTAATTGCAAGCTAATAACATTCAAAGAGAGCCAGCATGGTGTAGTGGTTGGAGCATGGGACTATAACCCTGGAAACCAGGGTTTGATCCCCTGCTCAGCCAAGGAAACCCACTGAGTGACACTGGGTGCATCACACACTCTCAGCTCCCAGAAAACTCCATTACAGATTCACCTCAGGGTTGCCATAAGTTGGAAATAACTTGAAGGCACACAACAACAACAAATATTCAAAACCTAAAAATAAAGTTCTCCCACAATGATCTCTCAAAATACGCAATCAACATATCCCAATTATTCTTAAATTTACTTGGTGATCCTTCCTTGATCAAAATAGTCAATTTGCCAATTTCTGCCAAGTTGAGCAATTTCATCATCCAATCTTCTTGAGATGAAACAGTAGGATTTTTCCATCTCTGGGCAAAAAGTTGTCATGCTGCTGTTATCACATGCTGTATAATTCGTCCAAATTTCTTATCTATCCGATCATTTATTGGTCCCAATGAGAAGTAGAACAGGTTGCCCTCCTGTAACTGTAGTTCCAGTGGTCATCTGTGAACTCAAACAAATGCATTTGCAGTTCATCATTCAGAACCTTCTGGAGCTATTACATAAGCCCCTCTTCCACTGGTACATATGACCAGCTATCTTCTTGCTTAAACCCTCACTTCCATGGCAAGCAAAGAAGCAGCCCAGGACCTAAGCACACTGACATGAGAGAAGTAGGAAGGAAGGGCAGGTTTTGTATGAGTTTACAGATGACTACTCAAACAACCACAGTTACAAGTGAGCAGCCTATTCTTAAAATGGTAGACTAGCAAGCTACTAACCTAGCTGGTCAGTAACTCATGTGACGTAGGAGTACAACACTGCTCTCTCAAAGGCAGCATCAGCCCTCAACCTCGAGTCCAGTCTGTAGTGTGTAAAGAAGGTCAAAGGTTGAGACCAGGTAGCTGCCCTGCAAATGTCTTCCAAGGGAACACCTTTTATAAAGGCCAAAGAGGCAGCTACAGATCTTGTGGAATATGGTGGCAGGAAGGTCTTTCTTGGCTAGTCCACAGACCAGGTGAATCATGGAGAAGACTGATTTGGAAAGAAGCTGGGTAAAAACTGGTAGTCCTTTTTTGTGGATATAATAGCAGAAAAAGAGTCTTTGAGACTGCTGAATGCCAGTTGTCCCATTAAAGTAGAAGGTTAATGCTTTTCTAACATCCAAGCAATGAAGCATCCGTTCAAATTCAGAGGATGGATTCAATATGAATGTAGGTAGTATGATGTCCTGGTTAATATGGGAAATCAGAGATCATTTTGGAAAGAAAGGAAATGTCCAGCCTGAAAATGACTTTGTCCTTGTGGAAACGTAGACAAGGAGCATCAATACAGAAAGCACACAGTTCTCCAGCCAATGGAATATAGCAGCAAGGTAGCATTTGATGTAGGACAGCAAGAGGCCTTTTTCAGAAAGAAGAGAAAGTACAAGCCCTGCTGAATTTGAGCCATGTCTGGAGGTATGTGATGAAGGGAAAAGAATGAAAGGAAATTGTTCCACTTGTAGGTGTAGGATCTTTGAATAGAAGACCTTAGAGCTACACGTAGTATTTGATGAACTGGTGTTGACAAAGAAGCTAAGGATGGATCCTCCAGGGTGTCAGCTTGAGGTTGTCCACGTCAGGATCCAAATCCACCTGCTTTGCAGACTCAGGAGGTCTAATCTCAATGGATGCCTGAGGTAAACTGTTTGAGGCAGTTGAAGAATATGGGTGAACCACAGTTCTCTCAGCCACCATGGAGTTACCACAATGCAGATCACTTTGTACCTGGTCAAGTTGGAGAGGGCTCTCATGATGAGAGGGAATGGGAAAAAAGTACAAATGTTGACACTCCCCCAATGATATAGGAAAGTGTCACCTAGTGAGACTTTTCCCTTTTGAGTGCTGGAGTCCAGTTTGTGAAATTTAGTGTTGAGCTGGAAGAACTTGGCCATATGAACCATCAACTCTGCAAAGGTGCTGATAATGTCCATGAATGAAATGGATTTGTGTTCACTCAGAATGTTAGGAGATGAGTGTTGCTGTAGAACAATGGAAAAAGATAAAGTCAAATCAGTCAGTATCATATGATATAACCAACTCAGAATGGTGGCAGTGCCTGCTCCAATCCGGTGACTCTCCATGCCTCATTGCATAGTGGTAAAGGGAGATATCCCATCCATAATAGTATCAAGATGGGTTTCAATCCCTCCAGACACAAGCATATCAGTGATGGACCAGACAATGGTGCCTCAAGTAGTAGTAACCAGGATCATAGTACTCCACAAGTGACTTAGAGAGAGAACCCCCTTCAGATGGTGAAGGAAAATACCAATGGCTTTGCAGAGATGGAGTGCAGTGCCTATGGCCAAACCACCTTGATTCAAGAGCCTCAGAACAGCAATGGAGTCATCAGGATCTATGATGAACCAGAGAAGGCTGGTCCTGAGCCCTTGAAATCAATAGGACAGGAACTTGAAGATAAGCATTGAGATGCAGGCCCATGCTGAGCAGGAGGTGAAGGTAAGAGTGGAGCAATCCCTTGGACGACAAGCTCCAGGAACTAGAGGTGGTTGCAGCCCAGCCTGAGCAGGAAGACCCAGAGAATGCTCAGGCCTCTAAAAGGGAAAGTCAACTATCTCACCATCTGACATGGCTGATGCTTGAGCAACCTCTGAAGAGTGGCATGAAGTTGAAAGCTGAAGAGTGTGAGCTAGAGAAGAACAAGGTGGTGAGTGGTCTGGTGATGCTCGTCCAGAAGTGACTGTAGAGACCACCAAGGATGGCAACTGAGGTTGGAAAAAAAATTTGGACCTCTTTTTCTTTTTATGGCACATGTGTTTGCTGCACTGAGAAGCAGACTCAAGATCAAGAGAGCATCTCTGTGGCATTGCCCTTCCACTTGCTGGTGCCAACAGTGAGATCAGACGCAGCACGTTTGGCACTTTTCCGTATATGAGCCTTGACAGAAGGTCATTTGGATCCAATTTGTGAGGCAGAGGAAGGAGCGGTCTGTATTGAGGAAGCGCACAGAACTGAAGATCTACTGGATGTTGAAGGCATCCAGGCAGTTCAAGCCCTGCTGATATCAGAGGGCCTTCAGGAATAAAACAATGGTTTTTGTGGGCCTATGTAATTGCTGTAAAATGTGAATAGAACCCAACATTGTGATTTTCTCCTAGGCATCAAAGGCAATGGGAATGGTCATCAATACTTGGGATCTTTCCTCGACAAGTGGACCACTTTTACAAATAGCCAGATGGCATCTACTGGAGAATTGAAAGTAGACAGGGTAGCCACAAGAGGGTAAACTGAGAGAGAAGCCAAGAAATAGTCAAGTGAAACCAAACAATTGAAGTTAGCAAGCCAAATCACAGAACAGCAGCAGGCCCTTCACTTTCTCAGGGGATAGGGAAAAAGAACCCCCGTGAAAAGTGAAAAAAAGCGAATAACCACGGGCCCCACTCACTGGGGATAGGGTGGGTGCAAGAGGGAGCCAGCAAGGACAGAGCTTTCTCCTCACACCCACCTACGTGATCAGTGAAGCTATTTCAGCAGGGAAGCTGTTTTCTTGCTGGTTGTCTCCTGCGCCCACCTCCACCCACACAATTGAGGGCAAGGAGAAAGCCAGCAGGGAAGCTGTTTCCTCGTGTTGATAGGGGTAAGAAGCAAGCTAGTGAGGAACCTCTTCCCTCACTGGCTTTCTTCTGTGCTCACCTCCACCCGAGAGATCCCAATTGTGTGGGTGGGGGTGAGGAGAAAGCCAGCAGGGAAGCTGTTTCTTCGCTGGATGTCTCCTGCGTCCACCTCCACCTGCAAGATCCCGATCACACGGGTGAGGGTGAGGAGAAAGGCAGTGGGGAAGCTGTTTCCTCACTGGCGGTCTGCTGTACCCACTTCCACCCATGAGATCCTGATTGCATGGGTGAGGATGAGGAGAAAGCCGGCAGGAGACAGCCAGCAAGGAGAAAACCAGTGGGGAAGCTGTCCCCTCATCCCCACCCATCCAATCCTGATGGTACAGGTGGGGGGAGGAGCAGGAGACAGCCAGCGGGGAAACAGCTTCCCCGCTGGCTTTCTCTTCATCCCCACATGTGCGATCAGGATCTCGCAGATGGAGGTGGGTGCAGGAGGCAGGCAGTGAGGAAACAGCTTCCCCGCTGGCTTCCTCCTCGTCCCTACCCACATGACTGGGATTGCACGGGTGGCGGCGGGCACAGGAGACAGCCATCGAGGAAACAGCTTCTCTACTTGCTTTCTCCTCGCCCACCCACAAGATAGCCATCGTTTGGGTGGAGGTGGGTGCAGGAGACAGACAGCGAGGAAACAGCTTCCCTGCTGGCTTTCTCCCCACCTCTGATCATATGGGTATGGGGGCGCAGGAGACAGCTAGTGGGGAAACAGCTTTCCTGCTGCCTTTCTCCCCACCCCTACCCGCACAATCATTATTGTGCAGGTGGAGATGGGTGCTGGAGACAGCCAGTGGGGAAAGAGCTTCCTTGCAGGCTTTCTCCTTGCCTCTGCCTGATCATGTGGTTGGGGGCAAAGAGAAAGCTATCAGGGAAGCTCTTTCCCCACTGGCTGTCTTCTGCGCCTTCCCCAACTCATGCCATTGGAATTGAGTGGGTGAGGGGGTGGGGGCAAGTGGAAAGCCAGCAGGGGTGCTCTAGGCAGCAGCAGAAGGAACACAGGGAATAGGTACTTGCTCTCCCTGAATCCTTCCAGGCCCAGAAGGGGAGAATGGGGGCGTAACCAAGTACCTCATGAATAATCAAATTTGTGAAAGTGAAACCCACAAATGTGGAGGGAGAACTGTATCACTTTAATTCATGTGATAACATTTTGCCAAAGTTCATATTTTTAAAAACTTCAATCATAAATGATCAAATGCTGTCAAAAGTCTTTTCACACTTTGTTTTCTATTCATTTCCCTGGATCCATGAAGGATCATAAAGAGCACCTGTATTATAGATGATCAAATAATTAATTAAACAGAATGTTAAAATTTAATCAGCTGCACCAAATTCATAATATTGGTATTTGCACTGGTTAGCCACTGCCTGAAACTGAATGCTAAACTAGATCCAACAGGACTCCTATGTCCTTATACATCACAACCCAACACAGAATACACCCAACCATGACACAACCAAATATGGAAATCTTCACATGCCATCTGTTGCTTCTAACTATGCAGAAGTACTCACTAATATTCTATTAAGATCACAGTTAAGGAATTAAGAACCACATTAAAATTTTGACATGGCTTTAAAACTAGAACCAGAGTGATGCTTGTACTTCGCATTCATTTAACAATAGTATCACAGTTTTGCAAACAATATTCCACTTTTTAAAAAAGCCTATCAATACATCTTCAGAACTACAAAATTCCACAATCCAATGAAGTAGAACAGAGCTTTCCAAACTTTTCATGTTGGTGACACACTTTTTAGACATGCATCATTTAATGACACAGTAATTCAGTTTTACTAGCAAACTGGAGGTTAAACTAATCCCTTATAAGAGATACAGACACACACACAAATTGTAACAACGAAATGTACGCGGTCACAACATATCTCATGAAAACCTTTCATGTATTTTAAAAAACATATGATTTATAAACAAGAACATACATTTCCAAGATTGTAGGTGACACACCTACACGCTTCAGGTGACACACTAATGTGTTGCATAACACCGTTTGGAAAGCCCTGAAGTAAAATATTGTGGCATGCACCAGATCAGAATAGGTGGTTGCACTATTTGTCATTTTGTTTTCTCTCAGCACTTGAGCTAAGACTGCTACAGATTCACTGGTAGGTCTCATGTCTTCAACTGGTACATAATGGAGAACTGAAACTTTAACATCTTCAGGTGCAGCAATTCTATAGTGCAAAAATTTTACCTGCTAGTTTCTGTATTATGTTACCCTAGAAGGTGGGCAACTCTGAGGTCCACAAACAATGCCAGTATCTCCTTCAAATTTGGGGAATTATAGTTTGAAGGAGGTCTGCACAAGGAGGGTAATGGCAGGATTTTCTCACCTGTGTATACCAGCACTAACTGTAGAGAGGTCTTCAGTTAAAGGTTAAACAGGGCATTTTATTGGAAATTAGAAAACACACAAGAAATCAAACATTCTCAAGAATCATACAATGCTATTAGAAAATGAGGCAACAAAGGTTCGATACAGAGAAATTTGGTAGAAAGGGCAATAGTTACCAATCCTGAAGCAGAATGTTGAAACAGAGTGCGTCAGACAGCAAGTCTGAGGATAGCACAGTGGAACAGAGATTGGGGCAGCATGTACTACATCCAAAATACTAGAATTTACTGGGGCTGGAGCTGAGGTTTAAATACCCTATTTCCTGCCTTCAAGGAGGGTACACAGACAAAGTAGGAATGCCTTTCCCATGGGGCTGACAAGGGAATCTGGAATGAGCCAACTAACAGATCTATAGTATGTAGAATATAATGAAAAATCAGAATTTGCTTATTAAGGATAGACAACAAGGAATCATTCTAGAAAAGCAGATATAACAGAGTAGAATCGATAGTGACTAATACCAGAAATACATGTACAATGTGAACTTATTAGAAAGTAGGTCACCATAAGTGACACTTTAAGAACTGGTGACAAGTTGAATCCAAAAAGACTGCAGCCAATTATGATTGCACTGTATGTAGATTTAAAAAAAAAAAACTATCAGGACAATAAGCATCTTTGTCAGTATCTGGATGGATGGGAAAGATACCACTGTACAAAAACTCCCAATAACTAAGCCTCACAGCTACGTCTCTCATTTTCTTCAGTTTCCTGTGGTGATTCTCATCATGCTGTCTGTATAAGAGTAGAGGATAGCAAAAGAGTTGCCTAAAGAAAAACTGCTGTGACATGAAGTAAGTGACATGCTGATCCAAGTGCTGCAGATGCTGCAAGCATTGCTATTAGCTCCTGTTTACTCCTTCATAGCATATTATCCTATTCTTGTGAAAACCTCCTCTGAGCAAAAAGGAGTAATTCATTTAGAAAGGCTCTAACAAGATGCATTCTCAACAGGAAGCAGTAACACAACAAAATGAAAAGGAAATTAATTACAGTTTGTCACACCTTAAAATACTGTACTCAAACACTAATGGTAAGATTTAAGAGCTAGTCAAGTAACAGTCTTTTGGTTGCTTTTAAAATCAATTAAATAGCACAATTCTTTGCTTGCACCCTGGCTTTACAAATGAATTTCACCTGAGTTTCAGCACTGATAAACTTAACATTTATCTTCAGCATCACTCCAAACAGATTATACAACTAAAGATTACTCCAGGGTTCAGTGATCTTATTTTATCAATAAGGTATCTGCTTGGTTAATGCTTAAATTAATGAAGACACAACAGAATGCTTGATCCAAGCAGGGACTTCAAATTCTATAAAAGAAAGAATCTCTGCTAGCACTCAAGCTTCCTTATGACATGTTTCCTTGCTCAGACCACAATACAGATCAGAGACATTGAGTACTATGCAAACTGTTTTCAAGGAACAGTTTATAATTTCCACAAGTTACAACTGTTATCAATGAACAACCTACAAAGTCCACCTCAGCAGTTCCGTACATAACACAGTGATGGTAATAAAAGACAATACACTAGACAAAAATATCTGATAATCTTTTTTTAAAAAATGAGATTCTTGGATGTGGGTTGCAAGTTAATGAAAGCAACCAACACACTGTGCCCTTACAGATCACATTCTAGTACAAGCATGAGTTCTACATAGGAGTTATTTATAACCCACCACAGTCTCAAGAGCATGCATAAATATGCTTATATGTGAATGAAGCTTCCTGGATCATAACCAAACAATTCGTTTAAATATGGAATGCTTTCTTCACATCTTTTTGTGTATAAGTATTTATAATATGAATATCTCCATATTCAAATAATATTTGAAGGTACATGTCATTTACATCTTTAGCTTCCTTTCCATTTCTTTAAACACTCTTCATATTCAGAAGATCCATTTCTCTGTTTCCCTTGATATTTTTATTTTCCTGTGGAGTGTATTCCATTTTAATTAAATACTGTTTTTGTGGAAGGTTGGGAAAAGATAACATGGTCACTATATTTTATTGTGTATGTCCATGCATGTGTGTGTCTTCAAACCACATGTCAACCTGTGGAGACTCCACAGATTTCATAGGGGTTTCTTGGGCAAGGAATAGTCAGTGGTGGTTGTGTCAGTGCCTTTCTCTGAAATACAGCCTACATCCCTATGTATTTTGATAACTGCCATTTATTAAAGAACAGTAGACTCAATTAGGAATTCTTTCCCACACATGAGAAAACATAAAAATATTATTACAAACATATACAAAACATCCATTAGCATTTTCAAAGCGGTACAACATTTTAGCCCAACACCAAGAGGATATTTAAAAATAATGTTGCATAAAAAAAATTATGAACACTTAAGGTAATATATAGCTTTCTTTCATAAATATTTTAACCAAACCACACAGTTCAAAAAAAAAAAAAGACATGCAGCTACATATTCAAGTACAGTACTTCTATTTCAGGGCAGTACTAAGTTAAATCAGAGGAGGAAAATACAAAGGCAAAACTTCAAGCTGTTTCTTGCTTCTCCCTCCTTGCATTCCTTCTTTCCTGTCTCTAGGCATCACAGTGAGCAACCACAGGCGTGGTTTCAGCACCAGGTGCCTCCTATAGGCTGCAATGCATGTCAGTGATGACAGGAAGCTACCCACTTCTGTTTGAGATGCCATGACTAAGGAAGCATTTATGACCTACACCTACTTTCAACAAGTGCCCAGAGAAACAGGTTACCATAGAGGAAGCAGCTACAGAGAAGTCAAGCCAGTCCAAGTCTTGCACAGGTAACCCTGGAGGTTTATGGAAGATGGAAGAAGGTGCAGAGGCAAGGTCTTAGAAAGGTGACGAATTACACAAAGTCAGTAGTCCAGATGACCAAAAACAAAAAAAGTAAGACAAGGTGATATTGAGTATAACCAAGTCAGAGGTTAAGAATCCTAAGAAATTCAAAAGCACTGCCAACACAGGAAACTAAAAGGTTGCAAGCAATGTGGATACCCAGCAGCAACTGGAAGATTTATAGGTGGCTGACTCTAGATGCCATGTGCTTGATTAATCAGTGTTTCCATTTAACAGATGTTGACTCTTACAACACTGTTCCTTCTTTTTTTGCCAGTCTTCAAAGGACAGAGTTATCTCTTCAGCCTTCATGAAGGCTTTATGAAGGGAGAGCTTCTCAGCTGTTTCAGCTCCCAGCTACTAAGATTCAAAGCAGAAGCTGTCAACTGGTGCCAGAAACCCTTTGCAATCCAACTCTTCTACATCAGCTTTCTTAAGTCCAGGGGGCACATGAGGACAATTGACTTCAAATAGCACTGAGATGGACTTGGAATCTCAATGTGTTTTCTTGACTACAAAAAGTTGCCCAGTCCTGATTGAAATATTATGATTAAGTGAGCATTTACTTCAAACAGAGTTATGTACCACAGAACGCATGCCACTGACATTGTGTTTTGATCTTCTTTGTCCCTATTCACAACAGCTGATAAAACTGAGGCCTGATTGGGGAGAAAAAAGAAAGAAAACTTAGATCACCACAATATACTTGACTGGACATTAGAAATGTGGGAAGCAAGAAAGGTCTCTTGTGTTTAGTAGCAAGCAAATATCTTTCATAAGATCCAGGACTAGCATGAAAGTAAATGAATTTGCAAAAAGGTATATTTACATCAGTGCCTTTCGTAACCTTTAATGCAGGAGCCACCTATAAACTTAGTCTATGTTTTGGAACCAACATGTATGCTGAACTCCACCTTTTGAATCCTACTTTCCCACTCTTTAGTAGAATAAGCAATATTACATCAGTAGTTAAAAGTGAACCTATTTTAATTTTATTTCATTTTTAAACATCAGCACAAGTCTATATAGGTAGTGGGCATTTGATCAGAAATGAAGTATTACATTTCAGAAACAAAGGCAGCTAAACAGTAATGATCTGCTATCAACTAAGTGAGAAGGGAAACTCTGAACTGAAGCTGTGCAAGAACAAATGTGGGCTCACTGTATGCAACATGAAACACAGTTTAAGAAGCAACTGTGTATATGATACTTTGAATAAATTCTCCAACTCATTTTAAAAATATCTAACAAAACATTTGTGAAAACTGACTACTAATATGGTTAAAAAAATAATTTCTGTTTTAATAGTACTAAATCACAGAAAAGTCTTGAAGGTTCAGAATAGCACACAAACAATGCACTATGAGAGAAATTTTATTTTTCAATGGCATGTGTTAAAAAAAAGCCCTTGACCACTAGAAACCTATTGGGTACATTCATCCATCAGTTCTTAGCTCATTAAAGCACCTACGGATAAGTGTAAGCAAATTTACAAAGCTGCTTTGTTATGAACAATGAATCAAAGAATCATAATTTGTATTTCAATTTTTCACAAGGAAACACACAGCATGCAACAGACTGTTTCATTAGCATAACCTAATTACATAGCAACTCATTATTCCACAAGTCATTGCTAATACTGTTACTAGGATTGTAAACATGTTTACGAAATTTGAGAGTGGGATTACCACCACCCGCAACTATTAAACTTCTATAATCAATCTGTGCTAATTACACCACAAGTTATAAGCAACACTTAGGGGTTAAAACAGAAATATTACAAAGCCAACCCTTTCATGGTTACAATTAATTCTGACTTGTTCTCCCTTCAAATAGAATGATTTTGTCCCAATGAAACAATGAAAATAATTGTTACCAATTCTGATAACAAGTATTAAACATGCATATTATTTTCAACAGAATATTAAACTTCCTACATTACTTCTTTTATGTCACACCTATTATTCAATGACAATAGAAATGATGCACAGAATCCATTGGTATGCATTACACATAACCTTCTTGATGGAAACTTTTTGAATGAATGTCATAATACAAGTTCCTTACAAGAGTTGTTTAACAACAACAAGGCTGACTTTTTTTCCAGCTAACTTTTTTTTTTTTTGTGGCGGGGGGGAGATGAAGCTAACTCAATTAATCCACTCTTGCTGTGCATTCACACTAACCCACCAATACTTTGTTTCACATGACCCTCAACTACAGGAGCTGAACTATCAAACATACTAATTACTATTATTTTTGTGTTACGGTACAAGAAACCTAAGGTGCCAGTCACAAAGGTACTAGGTGACAGAAGGACAGTGGGGCTGGAGTGGTTAAAATACCAAATTTTGTCAGTGTCATAAAATCTGTTCTTGAAGCCTGAAGAAAGAAGGGGCTGCTTTCATTGGGTTTCACATGAAAATGCACTTTGAGAGATCCAAGCTGCAGTACTATACTGTAACACATTTACCTAGGGCAAGTTCCAGTCAACTCCACAGAGCTCAGTTAAGGGTACACACCTTACATTGCAGTGCAAAATTTTTTAAACTCTGTCTCTAACACATATCGGAATAAGCAACAATTGTTTTTACAATAGTAATATATAAAAAAAAAGTAGAATAAAGTCTCATAGAATATGCTATGAAAGATGGGGTGTACAGTAAATAAAAAAAAACAACTTGTTATATTTTGTTTTGTACAAGATACTGCTCAGCTTTGCCACAACAGAAGTAAAGGAATGGTTTAGAGAATAAATCATTTCCATTTGTAGCAGATGCAGACAACAAAATAGACAGCCGAAACAGTATGTTGGATGGTGTGTACTCAACTGTGTTTATAAAGCAGCTGGAATCTAAATGTGTCTACAGGGGCAGATCTCCCTTGAGCTGATTTGGCTGCTATTCTAAGAATTGTGCATCATATCTAGTGGTTTCTCCACTTTTATGCTACAACCCTAAAGATTTCTTTCCATGGTGCATTACTAGTATTTATTACTAGCTTCCCAAGCTTTCAAAATATTGTGCTGTTTTACAACTCTATAACTAGTTCTGAATCCAATGTTTTTTTCAACGTAAAAACTGCAATGAAATTAAAGATGAAATCACCCAAAAACTTGATATCTGAACAACATACTCATTTTGTTCATTATACTTTCACTTTCTTCCTCCTCCTTTCTTTTTCTCTACTTTTAAATTTCTAATTCATATGTTTCATGTTTCCTTTATATTGTTTATTTCTTTTTCTCTTATGTATCTGTAAAAGTGTTTTTAGAGCTTATAAATAAAGATATATTTTTAAAAAAGAAGAACGCATTAATCCCTGACTCCACCACTTTTGCAACTAAAAATACAATTTTGAAAGAGGATAGAGCCTCTATTTTTACATATTACTCAGGAAATATAACAGTTTAGACCATAGGAGGATCTAGTGAAATTATTTTCTGGTCTCAGGGAATCTCTGCATAAAAATTATTGCATCAACATCGAAGGCAAAAAATTCGATCATAATCTCCCTAAGAAGCCCTAGTATCCTTTTGCAAAACCCTGGCTGAGAAAACCTTGTCTAGAGCTTACTAGATGCTCTTAATAAAAACCTGGCCTGACTACAATCAGTGACATTAACCTTATTTGGGCATTACTAACCCAGTTTGAAACAACACACAAGAGGAAAGCACCTAGAGCCACCCTTTCCATCATCACTTTCCATACATTTAAAGTGACAAGTCTGGAGAGAAGTTCTTGTTTTAATAGAGATTTTAAACACAAGCAAGAAGCCTGAATCTCCAGCATCATTGCTTACATGGAGAGTGTCTACACAAGCAGGATCTCCTCTTCAGACATGTTACTTTTTATCTGAGAAAAGTGACAAAGGGTGATAGGGAGGGCTAGATTCTCTTTGCATGTCGCATCAAACCAGGTAGGTAAAATTTGAACAAAGGCTCCAATATTTCTATACTCACTTCTTGTTGAAAAATAAGTGGTTGTTTATGTGCATGCAGGTAGGAGTGTGTACAGTTTCCTCTTTACATTTTGATCAGGAAATTTAAGAATTGAAGTAGATCAGGAAAAGGAAGCTCCTTGAAATGGTTTCGTTTCTGTACTGTGTACATTCCATTCTAGAGCCTGACATGTCATTTCCTTTGAAGATCCATATTCAGTGGAGTTTCATCCATGTTTCACACCTATGGTACTCAAGATGTGCATTACAGAAAAAAGCCCTGCAGGATAACTATTCCTATCTTACAGTTTCTTTTCTCAAGAAATTAGAGGCAGGAGTCATCAGTGGGGTAGCAGCTATTTCTCTGGAGAGGGGAGTGGGAAGGCATGAGAAAAACTGAAATATATACAAGACTGGGAAGAATTTAATGATGTAAATATCACATAGCTAGATTAAGAAGGTACACTATTAAGAGGAACTGCTAGGTCAATTTACAATTGCAACTGCAACTGTAATAAAAGTTATTTTGGCATTTATTAGTTGTTAAGTCTCAGCAGCACATCAATTACACCTATTAAATACACAAACATCTATCAACAAGAACACTATTTATTGATTTTTATGCTCCATTGAAATTGCTTATTATTTTCATGTCCGAATCATCCATAAACACCATCAAGAGGCTACTGGTGGTACATTTTGTACACAAAATGAAAACACATTGGTTAGTGTTGACGGACATGAGTCTAAGGGCTCTATGTTTATCCCTCCCTCTTCTACCAGTGGAGGCAGTGAGAAGAAATTGTAGTAGCAGTTTTTAACTAAACAGTGTTTCCTATGCACAAACATAGTGTGACAGATGAACTATGTTTTAGTGCTAACTATAATTAGTTACTGAAACAAGCCAGAAGCTCTGTGAAGATAATTTGTTTCAATAAATCATAATAAATAGCAATCAAAGTTTGTCTGGAATCGACCATAAACTAACCATGTTTTCTTTAAAACCAAATCAAATGCTCCCAGACTCTTCTTCATGACAACCAGAAGGAAGGGAAGGTAAAGCATGTGGGTCTAACGTTGTTCACAAAATGTTAAACAAGGTTTTAGCACTAAACATTAATCAGACCCTTACATTAGTCAGAATATTACATCCTAAAAAATTAATATCACTATATTTGTTTTTATTGTTTATATTACTACTGTTAACTATTGAAAAAAATCCTCTGTGAAGCACAGAAATTAAAGACTAACTTGAATAGTCATGTCACGAGTCAACAATACATGATAAAGCACTAATGACATTGTATTTACAACAATGAACAAGACTTGGATAAAGGAAAATGAATATTCAGTGTGGTAACACACTGAGTAGAAACTTTCCAATCCAACTAGTATGTTAACCACCAATCTTTATTATCTCTACTACATAAACATACATGCGGGAGAAGCTAAAGAGACTGACAAGATATCAAATGACAGCTGGAGAGCAAACAGAACAACAAGACTTCCGTTGTCAATATGGTTTTTAAAATAAGGAAACTTCACTTGAGTGATTATATTCCATGAAGCTTCTCTTTTAAAGTAAGTAGGTCAAACAGTGCAAAATCACTATTTTTACTGCAAAAACATGAAATAAAGTGGTATAAATTGGGTGAAAGTCTCCCATACAAATGCCATTTCTAGTGTTTAAAGAGCATAGCAGTTAAAACTTAAAAAGTCTTTGAAAAGCCACATTTTATCCACTTCTAGTATTTTTAAAATAAAAATGATCTCAACAAGAAATTAAATGAAAATCAAAGTAGAAAAGTTCTTCCTCAGCTCTCTTCTCAATACTGATATTAGTCATGGGGCCACAATCTAGAGACCACATTCACACAATGAGCCTTCTGTTCTCTAAAGGTGCTTTCTACAGAAAGTACAAGCAGTTCTCAAATCTCCAAGATCAAGGGCTTGAAAGAAACATTTTCTAAAGCTTACAGAGTTTTCAAATTTTACAGTTTAGTAGGGTAGACAAAGCCACTGAGATGTTTCAAGGATCTATCAAGTAAACCCTATAAGTGGATCTGTCTCCTTTCAAAAACCAATGAAAGTGGAGCAAATCCTGTTTTTCAAAACACATTGAGTCCTTCTAAAGACCAAGACAACATTTAATAAAATATAAAGTAAATATGTGCTTTCCTTGCAGCAGAAAAAAAAAAGTCCACAGCCAACCATTTGCAGCTGGAATAAACTATGTGTCATTGAAACTAGATCTTCCACAACCATTATAACATGAACTTGCCTAATTTTAAAGACATGTTGGTATGTTATTAAATGGTCCTGGGACTATACTTCTAAATTTGGTCAAGTGTCAAAGACAGTTGTCCCTTTAAGTAGTGAGCAATACCTTGTATTTTCTCAAAGAGACAACTCTACACAGCTATGGAGTAGCTTCCAGTTTTCTTAACTGATGTTTGGCAAAATGTACATTTCAGTCTGACCAACTGAAATCAAACATTCATTCTACTAATTGAAAAAAATTGTCAAGGGTCTCCAAATTTTTTCAGGTAAAACAAGAGCTACAGTTCAGTTTCAAGGCAAAGCTTTGCAGACAAACAGTACTTCAAAGCATCAATAACATATGAATACTTTCCAATGCTGGAAAAACATGTAGTTTTTGCTACTAGTTTCACCTTAATTAAGTATCAGAGGGTGATTGTCATTGCCAAAACAAATTAGAGTTGCTTTCTATCCTTGGAGCAAAGTGCGCTCAATAAGTTCCAGCCCAAAAAGTGCAAATATCTCTTTGCTTCTCTGTTCTAGAAAAATATAACTAATTATAACTATACAGAGACCAAAAGGAAAGCAAGAAGCCTGCACGTGCCAAAACTGAAGCATGCAACTCCTTCTGGAGGACATTGTCTTCTCATAATTACATGAATTGCATTTAGCTTTCTATCTCTTCATAATTCTTCAAATTTTGCACCTGAAATATTCCTTTGGCACTTCTTCAACTCAGTTTTACGGTTGCCACTATCACTCTCGTGCTTATTTTCATTTGTTCCCACAACAGTTATTCTAGCCTACATAGAAGATAGCAATTGAACTGAAAAATTATGCTAACAAATTTTCTTCTTGAATATTAACAGTCATTATAAGATGAAATAGTTATTTGCAGAAAACACTTGAGTAATACATTATGTTATTTAAATTATGTTAAGCAACTAATTTAATTTAAAACATAACTATAAAAGATTTTGCTTGCAGGTTGTACAGCATCCCTAGCACAGCTCCCCTTTTAAATAAAGATATGAAGTTTGACTATTCCTCCATTTAAAAAAAAAAAATCCCACACTGTTTCCTGAAAACAGCTTAAAATATAATACTTTCTTCCCCTTGGCAGCTTTCTACCTTAATCCATCACTCTTCCTGAGTCCATAACTTCCAGAAATGTAAACACTGAAACCTATTTGCAATGAAATACATTCCCTGTCATACCATTTCCTTCTATTTGGATAGGAAAGCCCACAAACTCAATGATTTGTTTTGGTCACACAGCCTCTCTCTTTTTAGATTCACATGGAAATCCATTCATTTCACACTAACAACAGTTTCAGTACCCAAAAAACAACTTGCTACCCCTTTAAAACTGCCTAATGGGCATTTCCAGCTATAATAATCATTGCCACTAAACTGAAGTTTGTTCGGATGCAGTCAAATGGACAGAAAAACACGGGCCCAGGCAAGACAAATCAGTGCTGAGCTATTGCCTCCCTTCTTAATTACAGCCACCAATGTCTGCAAAGGGCCTCTTGTACAGGAAAAGCCAACATTGCGAAGAAGCCCAGATTAGAACTGTTCTCCTTGCCAGTTTTCAGAGGGCAAACAGGAAGAGGATAAGAACATTTCCAGCAATGAAAACAACAAGATAAAGTGACATCCCCAATGCCTAAAGATGCCTAGAATGCAGACAATTAACTGTCTCCAGTCATACTAATAATCTATAGCTGATGGCAGTAGTTTTTGCCATAAAGGTGCCACTACCAAAGAACGATTTTGGTTACTCTCCCAATTATCTGGGTAGAAAGATTAAGATCTAATACCAGAAACAGATGCATCACTTTTTCATATTTTGTGATAAACCTCAATAATCCAGGTAAAGCATCACTTCAATCAGATTAAAAGGGACTGATGCTGCTAATCATGTGAAAGCTGAACAGTCTGAGCAACAGTTTTTTTAAGGGAGGGGGTAAATTCTCTGGATTGAATGAATGGACTAAAATTGAAAACTTATTCCCAAATACACAGTTCAATACCACGGATTGGGAAACAAATGCATAAACAATAAACAAGACCACACAGAAGAACAGCAATAAACCTTATTCATCATAATTTTGTTAATTGAATTTTCTGACGAGGAGGAAATCTTGGCAGCAATGAGAAAAGTGATATCGCTCAAATAAAGACATGACTGGCTTTTCATCAATAAGACATTCTCAGCACTGATTAAGATGCTGTAAACATATAATAAAACACATTTCTATGAGCACTGTAGGGTACAATCAGCAAAAAGCTAACACATAGACAATTTTCTTATAACATTCTGGACAGTTCAGAGTTCTTCTAGATCAATTTAATTAGTCTTTCCATATCACACTAACTTAATTTTGTTATTCACCCTGAAACAGGGACAGAGGCACTAATCATCATATTGCTATACTGTTCAAAACACATGGAATAGGTTTTGAAGATTAACAAGGAGAACAGTGAAATATTACAGATCACATGAAAGGGTCTCAAAAACAAAAAGGTAAGTATATTGTCCTAAAATACATCCAACTTTTAGACTACTGTGGTTGATCCACTCAACTAGAACTAGTACATCTATGAAACAGAGGAAAAGTGGCAGCTTAGATCAACAGAGGAGATGGATCATCTTCACAAAGTAGTATTTAAGCATCTGGTGCTTTTAGAAGCATTTCTGATATCACAGACTTTCCAAAGCATCCCCTTGATGGCTGCTGTGGTATAGCTGAGAATTAGTCATGCATGTATACTCTCATAATCCTCTGAGCTCCATGTAATGTTTCTGCCTAAAGGTGCTGACAGGATTGTTATATATAAAAAAGGTCCATTAACAAGTATATAATGTTATCTAGAATCTGAGAATTGTATTTCCTCCATTGCTGTGTTGGTTTTAAAGGAGATGTCTAGTTCTTATGATGCTAACGTGAGGTGCGGAATATTTAATAAAGTCTCCAACATAAGAAGACTTCAGAAAAAAATTTCTGGAACCAGAGAATAGGCTTTCATATCTGTGTGCAACTCTCCCATCCTCACTGCAAATGTCAGATTCAGAAGTCAGTGTTTGTGGGGAAAGTCTTTCAAAGTGGCAGACAAATTTTGGCTGACTTTACTAAGATTGTGCTTGCCATTTGATCCTATCTCACTTCAGGGGAGTTTGTGGGGTTTGAATAAAAGATAGCATTAACTCCAAGACCAGAGGAAGCTTCTTTTCATCATTAAATGCACTTATAAATTAGTAAAATTTACAGTGCAGTTATACACCTATGGCATGTGATGGAATGCAACAAGCTGAAGTATAAACCTCTAGAATTATATCATTATAACTATTCAAAGCAGGAACCGTAAATTCTCTCTCTCTCTCTCTCTCTCTCTCTCACACACACACACACACACATATATATATACATATATAATGTTTACAATAGGGCTATCAATAGGACCTATATATATATATATACGGAAGATTGCATTTTCCCACCCAAATCTTAAGATTTTGTTCAGATATCCTGCTGTGAGTATACCTACCACATGATGTGAGGTGGTTGACTCATGAGGAGAAGGCATTTTAGGGACACTCTGCTTATGGAAAAACCTTCACAGAGAGGTTCACCTGATAACATCTTCATGACTTCTTTGGCACCAATAAAAACCTTCCTGTTCAATGAAGCCTTTCTAGCAACTTAGCTCATTTTAGTCTGGGCCTCTCAAACTGACAAATAAAAAGTTTTGAAATTAAAGGCACAACCTGAATTTCTATGCCTATTTGTATCTTTAATTCCAATATGGTCTATTGGTTGTTAAACTGCACCACTACATCTGTTTATGTGCCACTTTGAGAAGTTCTATGGTGGAATTATGTATATAACGGTAAACAAACGTATTTTCACTATACTTTCCTTTTTAATGTGCCTGAAAAAAATTGTGATGAGGCAAATTCTGGTATGTACCTGCCATGGTGTCCCACCCACCCACAGAAAACTAATTAGGCACTAAAATGAGGGCTCTGGAAGAATTTTCGGAATTCACTTCCACAGTTCTCTTGGTAATGCTTACTAACACTACCACATTCATGAAACCTATTTTAAAGACAACAAAGGAGTTGCTCCAAGTGCTCTCTAACTTCTCCGTGTTGACACTGGTGCAATAAACTAGCCTTTTAAAATAGCAGCTATTCTAGATACCTTTTGTCAGCATCTTTTTTATTAGCAACAATGCACTGTCCTTCCATAACCTCCCATGCATCATGTTCACAATAGGGCTATCAAAAACATTTCAATGAAAGCACTGAAAAGAATATAACAAACATAACGAGGCCCGCTGATCAAGAGTGTCATTTGGAAGTAACTGCTTTTGTGAAGGCTACATCAGCGTTATAAACATGTTTACTGAATTCTTGCCAGTTTTAAACAGAAAATTTTAGTATACCTGTGTATTTAAATCATCTAAACACAATGAATCCATAGCTCTAATAATTCAATAAATAGGAGGTCCAGTTTTCTCTTTAAGATTTTAGTGGAAGATGTTTCAATTCAACCTATTCCTCAACAGTTTCAGGTGGCTGATAGAACTGCCATGGAAAGAAGCTGCTACCCCAGAAGAGCTGTGTTCCCAAACAAGCCTCATAGATGCTATAGATTAGATTCATTAGAAAGCAGAACATGATGCTACAGTTCTTGAAATTATTCCCATTGGTAGTTAAAATATGCTTTGGACACTGTACCTTTGAGTATGCTATTTGAAACATAAGCCAATTGCTTTAGCTTCTTCCTGCTACCAATATTGAGACTGGTTCAAATGTTTTGAAAAAAAAATGTATGACATCCCCGAGAAAATTTTTATAAAAAATGTATGCATCCAAATCCAATATGGACACAAGTCATAGAAATGTCGAAAGCCTGCTTCATTGTTCATGAAAGACTGTACCCATGTACCATGAACAATATATGAAAACATTAATTGCATAAAAGAATCTCTAGAGAAAAGAATGTGCAGCACAGAGAAAGTTCTAAGCCAGTGGTTCTCAACCTTCCTAATGCCGCGACCCTTTAATACAGTTCCTCATGTTGTGGTCACCCCCAACAATAAAATTATTTATTTATTATTTACAATGCCTCCCCCCAAGCAAAGACCGCCTTGCTGGCCAGGAATGGGGGGGTCGTGGGCAGGGAGGGAAAGAGGAGCCACGCGTCTCCCCTGGGAAAAAACTCTGAGAACCCCCGGGCTCTGCTTCTGCTTCGCTCTCGTTTCTGTGGGGGGGGCAATATGGGAAAAGCGCCTTTGTCTTTTGCGCCGGGCGCAGCTCGCCCTCCCAAAAAGCGCTGCCTTGTGGTCCCCCAGCCCTTCCGCAGTGCCCCCCTCCATGGCGCGTGGGGCAGGGGCTGTGGCGAGAAGGGGGCCTGCCCCCCGTGCTGCCACCGCCCCCCCAAGCAGGCCCATCAGATGGGAGGTTCTCCCGGTGGTGGAGAAGGGGAGCAATTTTAGTCCCTTCTGAACAGGGGGCAGGAGGACGCGAGCGCATGGCTTGCGCACCACCACTCCTGCTGTGGCAATGCTGTGGCCGCATGCGCTTCAGCCACAAAGGAGGCAGGAGGACGCGAGTGCGTGGCTTGGGCTTGCGCACCACCACTGAGGAGGGAATGGAGCCTAAGACCATCGGAAATATGTATTTTTTGATGGTCTTAGGCGACCCCTGTGAAAGGGTCATTCGATCCCCAAAGGGGTCGCGACCCACAAATCTGGATGGACTGAAGGACAGAGGGTAATAAAAATTAGGCAACACAAAAATCCATACTCGTGAAGAGCAACCACTTAACAAGCTATAAATATCAGAGATACTCAGAAAGGTGCAGAGAGGCAGACTGAATACCAGCTTGTGTCTCATCAGTCCTCTATTAGCTTCAGCCTCTAACACACAGCCGTGAAATGTAAAACCCTTCTGTTATTCCTGGACAACCACTCTCATCATGCTGACTGGGGCTAATGGTAATTAATATCTAATAACTTCTGGAGGGTCACAGGCATCCAACTCCTGATTTAACTTTACCAAATGAGTGAGTTAATCCTTTGCTAGGTGATACGGTTGTAACCAAGAATGAGAAACAATTACTGCTAAGGAAATACAGATATTTTTAAGGTGTCACAGAAATAGGTCACCACTGCTATTACTGAGATCAGTAACTTTAAAATATCTACAGTGATAGCTATGAGGCATAGCAAATTATATGGAAATAGTAAGTACCATCAAATCATAAAGTATACGTACATTTTACACTAGGACTTTCAGTGTAAAATCCTGTATATTTCTTTTACAAAATTCACACAATTTAGTTTTTACTACAGAAACTTATATCCTGCTTGAGTACCCGGCCCTACACCTTCATAATAGTGTTAATAAATAAGCAACTACACACAACACAATAAAAATGACTTTTAAATGCTTAAATATTTAAGCAGCTTTAACCAGCAGAATATTATTTTAAAAATGGAGTTTTACACTATCTCTCTGCAACACAAAAAGGAATAGGTCTGGTTCCAAAGAGCAGAGTTCATAAGATGAATCAAATACTGCCAAAGCTCTATTCCTCATAGGTATCCTTCTTATACTATAAAGCAGGAACACTAAGTAGGGCTACTTGCCAGAGAATATATATGTTAGATTTCAGGATATGAGAATTAAATATAACATTTTTGGAAATTACAAATAAATATTTGTTTTAAATGTACATATTTAAAAGTTTTAGTATACTTAGATTGTCTTCCTCGTCATACTCCAGTACATTTCTAGGCATCTCCTCAGCAAACAATTGAGACAGCTAGCAATTCTACACATGGGCACTGACCCTTTCCCCAGTGGGAAACAGCAGGAATGTGCTCCTTAGCTTCCACTCTACTTGTTTCCATGATCATCCATTCAAGTGTGCTGTCATGAACACAACAGGACTGAATCAGTTCATCAGGAAAATACACCTTAGTGGTTCACTTCAACCACTAGGTAAAGTAACAGGACACAACACAAGATACAGTATATCATCATATAATAATCATTCACAATGTAACAACTCTTTGTTAAAAATATCTAAAAGCTAATTTGACACAGAAACAAAAGTTATAAATGTTATATTTTATACATACACTCAAAAATGATTTTAAAAAATTAAACAAATCAATTTAAAAGAGTCCTTTTGCTAAAGCCCTTCTGTTCTAAGTCTGATTGAATTAAAAAAGTCCTCATCTGCCACAGAAAGGATAGCAAGGAGGGGTCATTCTAGCATCTACAGGGAGGGAGTTCCAAAGTCTAGGGAGAGCCACTAAGATGGCCCTCTCTTGTGTTCCCACCAACCACACCATGAAGGTGGTGAGACTCAGAAATGTGTCTCTCCTGTGGATCGCAGGATCCAGGTAGGCTCAAATAGAAAGATATGGTCTGTCAGATAACTTGATATCAGGGAAACATGGCCTTCCTTCACCCTTCCCAAAGATCTCGTGTACAGAATCCTTACTACAGTTACTTCTATAACATGTAATTAATTCACACTTGCTTATACACACAGAGGAGAAGAAAAGATATTGAAGCAAAAGGTACACACATACAAGCTAGACAGGCACACAGTGGGAGTGGTGGGGATGACAGCAAGTAAAGGGCAGCTGGGAGTGTATGACAATGGTAGGTCAACACTGAAATGATTTTAAAAAGATAGACCATAGATTTAAATGTTTTCCCCTGTGGAAATACTACATTCTTCCTCCTATGGAATGCTATGTTCTTCCTTGTGGCAAGCTCCTATTAGTCTTCAGCCCAGCATTCCATGTACAATGCAGTCACAGATTTCTACTTTTGCAAAATACTGTGTTCATCCACTAGCTTTGCTCATAAAATCCATTGTCTGTGTTTTCTCTTATGGGAAGAGGTAGTCTCTCTCCTGTGCTCAATATTCATATAAACAGCTGTGCATGCACAACAAAGGAAGAATCCAAATGCAATGGACTACTCTCACTACATTTTGTATGTGAATGAAGGAAAAGTATAACACAGTTTATATAACTAGAAAAAAAATCAGAAAGCCCCTCGGCTGTAAGTGAAACAATTATGCTAAATTCTATATGGCTTTAACAGACCAGACAACTTGACACATGAAAAACAGAAAGCAATCAAGTTCAAATTAAATGCAAATAGTTACAAGGTCAGCTTCATAAAAATCTAATGTATCAAACCCTGTAACTATTACAGCTTTACTTTCTGTGAATGTCATCCCATTTTAATTTACACTCTAATAATTGGCATATATGAAAAAGATGTCTACATTACTTGAATACATTTAAGCAAATTCTGTTCATTATTGCTTTGCTATATGCAATAGGCTAATGTAAATTTACTTATCACAAGAACACTCTAATTAGAATTAAACAGAATTAAATAATAATTAACAGAACAGTTTGATCAGTGGTGACTGTGTTCTGAAAAACATGCTAAAATTTGGAGGGATTTGAAAATCCATTAAAGCTTAATTATAACATTATCTGATTCCTATATTATGAGAAAGAGTCATAACATTACAAAACATGAAAATTAGAGCATAATTCTATGTTTTGGTGGCTTCTTGCATCCAAATACAACATCTGGCATACTAAGTTATTTACTGAAAAACTTGTTCCAGGCCTTGAGACTGGATGAGCTGTTGAGCATGCTTGTGTGGTGAACACCTTACAATGAATACATGCTCCCACATCATGGCCTTTGCCAAGGCACAATAGACAGTACAGATGCCTCTTGTGGATTTTAGCCCCATGGCAGGTACATTTTGAAAATGATCCAGATGAACCCACAGTAGGCCACTGTAACCAAACTGCTAAGCCAAATAACATTCCTAAGGCTAGATAGTCCCAAGTCAAACCAAAAAACAAAGTCCAGAACAAGCCAAATTATAATTAAAAGAGTAAAGCGCAGTACAAGAAAAGTCAATGCAGGAGAAATTAACCAAAACAGATGAGCTCGCCAACAGTTCCTTTGAGGCTGCTGCTATGGTTAACAAAAAGGAACTGAGGGTTTGAGCGGGAATCAGGCTGGTCACATGGACCAGGAGAGGAGGGGCTGCTGATAAAAAACTTACATAACAGCTCTGGTAGGTTCCCAATGATGCACTAGACAGGCACAGTAAACCCATTCATGTGAGTCACAGAGACCACAAGAACTAGAAAGTTCTGGGGTTTACCCAATTATTTAAGCCATTTTGCATGACTGGCACTGCCACATTAGGACACCAACTTGTTCTGACACTACCTCCTCCTTCTGTTCTATACCAGGCAACCTTTTATCAAGGTTCCTTGCCTTCATGCAGCCTCCCATGTCAGTAGCTGCTTGAAACAGCCATAGAAACTGCTCTACAAACCACTGGCTTTGTGGCAATTGTCACCATGAAATGGGAAATTTTCTAAAAGTAGGTTTGACATTAAAACAATGAAATTTACATAGAAGGTTTACACTTCATCTCTAGAGTTCTAGAAAATACTAAGTATTATATCTCCTAGTTTCCCTTTTAACACTTAGTAATTAGTCTGCCCAGAAACAAAGAACTACTTTTTTTCCACTGAACAGAAAAAAAACATCAGAGATTATTGCATCAAACGTGTGAAAATTCATGGAAGCCATAAAATACAAAACATATTAGAATTACTGGATTTTAATAATCGAATTCTCTGATACATACCTTGCTACAACAGAAATAACAACAATAAGCTCTACTCTGAGGGTAGCTCAGTAACAACCTTTCAATGACACTTCCACCAATTAGAAGTGGAACACATTGTTAAAAGTAAATTTCAGAAAATACAACAAACTCGTTTAGGACTCATAATTTAAATCACTGGTGAAGTACTTAAGACAAACGTATTTACTATATTAATTAAATGGTCTATTTAACATGGAATATCAATTCTCTAATCACATCTCGTTTAAACTTATTTCAATTAACAAACTCTAAAGTATACCAGCACAGATCCTACTGTTCTAGGCCCATTAGGAACATTTTCATTATCTGTCACAAATGAGAGAGTAAGAGGCAGAAACTGTAAGCACTCTCTAGAGTAGCCCCCTATCCTACTTAAAAGATAGTTAGGGGAGAAAGCAACAGTAATTCTCATTAGTTGCTCAGTACGGGGAAAAAAAAAACTTCCAATGAACTGAAGCAGAGCAAAAGAGAGGTCTCCACACACATTCATAAATGGGCAGTCTATCATTCACTCAAGGGTAATCTGTCCTGTAATAAATAAAATCAGTCTAATTTACTCTATTGATGAAGGAAGTAAATTACAGACAAAGCCGCAGCATAGTGAAAAAAAGAAAAGGAAAAGAAGAGGATAGAAACTAGTGACAATCTGACCACAGCCATGAGAATCCATGAAGCAACAAGCTTGACGAACAAAGCTCTTTTACTCCAATTGAAAATTTTCTGAAACACCTTTGAACTTTAAAAATTTAAGGCTGTTCAACATGTAAAGGCAGATTTTTAGTAACTCGTAACTTGCAAGAAAGATGCAACACAGTGATATTTTTATATGTTACAGCAATCCTCACACTGTGATTTTTCTTACCTGTATATTCACAAGTGAAGACAACAAAAAAAGGAGTAACAAGATCATTAATGCCCTGGACATATCCACTGGCTGGATGACGTATTGCCCAGATAAACAAAATTCTTTCGAAGATCTGGAGAAAAAAATGTAAAGATCCATGAACCAATGAGAGTGGAAGCAGCAAAAAATTAAATAAGTCAACATGAGCATATATGATCCTTAGCCAGTGTTAATGTAGTTTCTTAATTATTTAAAGACAACATTTAAGGATTGCTAATACTATGCTAAAATGAAATTCATCTGCATGTTTTAAATTTTAAAAATTGTATATTTGCAACAACAACAAAAATTCTTCCTTTTTTACGTTTAATGGTCAAGGTCTAAGTTTCCTAAAATTCCTATAGGGATTTTCCTCCTTAAAAGCAATCTCTCATAGTCTTTGAAACGAATTGTGAAACTTTCAAAAAATTTGGAATCTCCAGTACATTTCAATGGACTGTGAAAGTTCCTTCAATTTGAACAGTAAATTGTCATTTAGAAGGGGCCAAGAATGCTTTTCAGGCCTGTCAGAATCTAGGCATTTCTTCCATCCCCAGCACTGTTGTAGAAATTTTAATACACACAAACAAGTTTTCTATGAGAGAGATTTATTCAGATCTCAAAGAAGCTGCTCCAAGCACATACACAATAAACACTGCACTGGAACAAGACGGATGGACCTCTGGCCACAAAGGGTTGGAATCTACCCACTGAGACTCTGGTTGTTTGTCAGCTATGGATGCAAGGGTGTATCTGCAGGTGAAGGCAAAATGAGGACTCTCCAACCCAAATAAGAATTCCGCTTCCTGTCAAATTTTCCTTCAGTCCCTAAATGTCTCGTGTTCCAGAGAGTGAGACATGGAAAACTGTACACACAAGGAACTCTAGTGTTTGCTGTATTGACATTGCCTTGGTAATTTTGTCTGCCCCTTTTCTCTGGATGTGCATATTCTACTTCTAAACGCTCAACTGAAGTTTTAAGTTACAGAAATGCTAGAAATGTGAGAACTAAAAGAAAACATCCGGGGGGGGGGTAAAATTCTTATGGAATTTTGTTATTTTGTCCCTCCCCACAGTTTCATCCCCGCTGAGGTAAAGAATGTTTGCTGATACCTCTGATCAGTGATAACCACAAAGATTATCTTTGCATGCTATTCTCCTTCCAAATCAGAAGGGAGAGCAGCACGTCATGAAGCTAGATACTTTCATCTAGCACTTGTAGGTGTCATCTGACCCAGGCCAAGCCTTGGATGGAAAACTGCTTTGATTGATTACCTCCAAGCTCCCAGAGAAGCCTGCAGAACAGATTCAAATCTTCTACCCTAATATGGTCCCAAACTGCTGCAACAGAAGAAGAGGCAGACTAGAAAGCTCTATGGCCACAATGATAATCCTACAGAAGAGTACAGAATATGGCTTCCAATCCAGAGAAGCTTCACTTTTATTTATGGTTGAAGTTTCTAACACTTGTTTTCTACACAGTAGGAAACTTGGGAACAAACTAAATAGCTCCTGCTAAGCTTAAGGCCATTCTGTGCAGATTATTGTGCAATAAATTCACTTTTGTTGTGCAGTCTCCAAGCTGCAATTCTGCTGAGGGGTATTGCATTTACCAAACTCAAGAACTCAGTATTTTGCACCTGGGGAAGATGTAATATTTTCAACAGATAGTTTATTCATTGCTGCTTTGCAGAGTATAGTCATGTGCATGTCAAAGACATCTAGCAGCTAAATGAGTGAAAAGTTTCTACTGAGATGGTGAAGGTTCCATATTTGCTGCAGGGCAGTGTTTGGAAAGCTACTTTGAAGAAGAATGAATATAATGACATGCTGAAGCCATTCATAACAGATCAGTAGTGGGATTATGCTCTGGGATGTTCAGTTATGGATGGCTTCAGCATGTTATTATATTCATTCTTCTTCCAGTAACTTCCCAAGCTCTGCTGCAAGGGGGAAATAAAACACAAATGGAAAGGCACCAATGGCAGGATAAAGCAGTGATGAGATCTCCAGATACAGAGGAAGAGGTTTATTTATGGCCATCACATTTCAGAATTAATCCTTCTTCAGAAGCCCTCTTAAATGACAGTTCTCAATCTGGTATACTGACTGCACTACATCTCACAGCATGAGGCAGTAACATTAGCAGAAATGTTGACAAGTGGATGAATACCATCAGCACGCAAGATACTTTATTGTTGTTGCTGCTGTTGTTGTGTGCCTTCAAGTCCCTTCGGACTTATGGCAACCCTATCACAGGGTTTTCTTGGCAAGAGATGTGCAGAAGCAGGTTGTCTCTGCCTTCTTATGAGGCTGAGAGAATGTGAGTTACTCAAGGTCATCAGGAGGTTTCTATGACTCAGCAGGGATTTGAACCCTAGTCTCCAGAGCTGTGCTCCAACATTCAAACCACTATACCACGGTGGCTATTTTCTTTGTTTTTGTTGTTGCATGCCTTCATGTCGTTTCTGACTTATGCCAACCTTAAGGTGAACCTATCACAGGTTTTTCTGGGGCTGAGAGTGGTGTGACAGACTCAAAGTCACCCAGTGGATTTCCATGGCCCAGTGGAGAATCATAACCTGGTTGCCAGGGTCGTAGGCCAATGCTCAAACCACTATACCACTTTACTGAACCCCCCCCCAAAAAAAAAAACAGCCACAGCAGCACAAACTAAAACAGGAGTGGGACAAAAACAGAAGTTCAGTTTCCCATGTATGCAATCTGCCTGAAGCAACTTTGGAAAATGAATAGCATGATGATTGGGATATGCTTTCCTCCTTCCCAACACGCTTTATATAGTCCTGGCAGTTATGATTTCTTATGTTTTCTGTATAATTTTATTCCAAAAGTTGTGAAAAACCTTCACATCCTACATGAAAACTGATGCAAATGGCAGAAGTATAATTTTAAACTGTACGTTGTCGTATCACAAATACATTAAATATTTTCAAGAATCAATATTTAGATCAGAGAAAATATTTTTGACAGGTGAATGATCTATAGTGCAATCCAATACACATCTGTTCACAAAAAAGCTGCACTAAAATCAATGGGATTTATATGCTTATAAGACTGTACTCTTAATAATATGAACAAGGAACAAAACATTTCCCTATAGAACAAAAAGTCCATCTTTTCTATTAAATCACACATTTAGTATGCTTTCCCTGCTATCTCCATTCAGACTTAAGAATAAGAAGAGTTCATATGATCCACTTTGTCCCTCAAGAATATATCAGTGTGAAAGAGAAGCTGCTCAGCAGAAACCCATGTACCTTCCATAGACAGAGGGGTGATTACTATCTGCTGTGAGTGACAGCAGCACCCTAGTGCTTTGTGCAAAACCTTCCTCCATTTCCCCCTCCCAAGATTTACTATACACAGTTTAAATAAAAATGCTGCTTGAACCTGAAATCATTTGTACCTAAAACATCTGCTCCACTAGCAACTTTGGTGCCTATATCAAGCATACTTCAAGAAAGCTGTTCTACAGAACTAAATCAATTACGAGGGCACACTAGCCCTATGACAGTGTTCTGCAAAAGGCAAAGGATGCATGGATGACAGCTCAGGAATCCAGATCTGCATTAAGTAAATTGACTCAATGTTAATAGTTTGCAGACACTATTATGTGCATAATATAAAACATGCAGAAACAATACATAGTTCTAACAAATTTAAGGCACTTTACCGAAAAAAAGAGCAAGGAAAAAAGTACAATACAGAAAGAGAGAGAGAGAGAGCTGAAATAGCTGTGTAGCCTTCAGCCAACATAAATGAATTAGGCATTATGCAGTTTAATACACTTTCAGTGTGCAAATATTTCTTGAATTATGAAAAAGAGAGCTTATAACAATGAACCCAATAATTCCATTCCCATTTTGAGGCTGCTCAGAGAACAGGCACAAAATACCTCGGGAGTAAATAAGCTAAAGAAACAGTTTTTTTAAAAAAAATCTATTCCTGTGGAACATCATCATATGTCCAAAGCAAGTTAATATTTTGACTGTTAGGTCTTTACATCAGGGTTCAGGAGATAGGTAAAAAAGCTGCAGGGCTAAAAGTCATTCAAAAGCCAACAAACAGTCTTTTGGTGACCTGAGCAATGGAATCTCATTAACACCTAGCCATCCCAGTTGTCAAGAAAGAATGAATGAATAAACCTAAGCCCAAATTATGCTGTCAACTGAGGGCTCACATGTTTCAGTGCTCATATAATTGTGCCATATGTACATCTTGAGTTCATGCTACATGCATTTCAGAAATTTCCTCATGTGAAGTCCTATGCGAACAAGGAATCCAATGCAAAAGATATAGACTGTTTGGTAGTCTACATCTAAGATAATTCTAGTCTCCTAGTGATTGTACATTTATACCACCTACACTGAGGTTAGTGGCCAAAACCTGTTGTCAGTCCTGACAAAGTAGAATGTCAGGACCTAATTAACTGGATATGCCTATGGGTTGATTCACTATTCAACAATTTATTCAAAGCGTTACTCTAACTGGGACTAACCAACATGATCCCAGCGTATGTGTACTTATTCTCTGTATTCTCCCACACACTGGTCCTTTCATAAATCCATTTTTTAAAATTACAGAAGATTTGATTTCCCTAAACAGTCACTCCAAATTCAAGTGCAGCTTCTATCTGTAATCACATCTTGACAACTGGACTCTTTACATTCCCTTGACAATATCACAGGGATACATGTAAGATGCTTAATTCTCTCCAGTGTTCTAACTTGACTTGCCCAGTGTTACTCTGCAGGTTGCAGTTTCTGTGTCATATATAGACAGCCTTACAAACAGTTCTTGAACTCTTACAAATGGGTCTACAAGCACTGCCTCAACACTGGTCTCTATATTTGGAGTGGTAGGGAGTAAGGCACTGCATTCCTTATTATTAATGGCCATTCAAAAAATTATATTAAGACCATAAAAATCTAGTATGTCAGAGGTTGTTCCGGAAGTTTCTTCTATACCTTCAAGACACCCCTTGGTGGGTAAAAGTTCTTGAGCCAAAGCAAAAAAGAGATTCAATTTTTTTATTAGTTTTCTCTGTATACTATATTTACATGTGATCATCTTTACCAGATATATCAGAGGGCATACTACAGTCAGAGGATGGCACAGTCCATGCTTTAATATTAGGAATATGAAGCAAGGACAGAAAATTCACACCAAGACAAACAATAATGAGAGTCGTATAATGAAAATTAGCAAGGAATACCAACACCTGCTAACCAAAAAAGAGACTATTTTCAGTGCAGCATCCTAAGGCAAATGTTAACATATATTCCCCTTTCCCAACACTCCATCTCCCATTCTCTCTCTCACTCACACACACACACACGCACACATGCACACTCATACAGAGAGAGAGACAGAGACAGAGACAGAGAAAGAGAGAGGTGGGGGAGGGAGGAGAGAGAAAATTAGATATATTATTTGTAGTAATACTTGCCTCTGTTACTTTGGGTTGAAGAATTAAAGCTTCTGGACTCATACGAGGAATATCTATATGAATCTGGAAAAAAACACTTAAAATCAGAAACCTTCAAAAGGTTTAAACAAATTCAGATTATTTTCTGTACGACAGTGAAAGAATGAAAGCTTTCAGGCTACTTGGAGCCCTTTAGACTTCAACATAAGCTTTTTAAAAGCTTTGTCTTTTTAAAAGGATTTATAATACATGCGTACTGCATAAGACTTTCAATAATGTGACAATGGATACACGATGGCTTAATCTGCTATAATAGGTTAAAAGTTGTTCTCAAAATGGGAATGAGATGAGTCAAAGTTTCTCCTACCTGCATAGCACATCCTTCCTCCATCTGCACTTACAGGTACAAAGCTATGGAATTACTATCCATTTTCTGCTAAACTTTACAATTCCTGAACCGTGTTAGACCCAGTTTGTTGATGTGCATCAAGAACAGAAAGCAGAATTATGCTTCTGATCTGATTTTTGATATATTGATGTAAGGAATAAAAGCTGCTGTCTACACAAACTACTTCAAAATAAAGATAAAGCATAACACATACTTATAGGACATATCCAGAAGATAAATGGTAGAGCAGGTTTAGAGAGAGAAATTAAATGGAAGATTAGATTCAGAGAGTAACCTTTGGCTAAGAGGATTCATTCTGTAGAACATAAAAAGTGTATTAGCTCCTCAGGCTTTCAAAATAGAGAAATAGTCCTTCAATAAGGACTTCAGAAACTTGAATTATCCATTCCTTCAATTGTATCAAATAATAGTTTTCACACTGTGTTCTTGGGAACCATGGACTTCCTAGGGGATTTCATGGCAAGTAAATCAGTAATGGCACATAGGCATTCTGGAAAGACAAGCTTTTCCATCTCCACTGATCTTCCCCAGATACCAGAGAGTGTGAGGTTCATTCTAAGAAGCAAACTCAGCTGATGCTGGTAATGGAAAGGGTTGAATGCTTTGACCAGCACGTCTAAAGAGTACGTCAGAGATCTTTCATCTGGCATCTGGTGCTCCCATAGTCAATGGGAAGTGTAGAAAGTAGATTTGGAAACTACTACTCAGAAAATTAGGCAGGATTTACCCTTCTCCAAGATTAACTGCAAATGGAGATAGGAGATGAAGGCCAAAGGAAACTGATTTTGACACAGTCACAGGGGTAAAATGCATGGCCTAGCCCAATGTCTTCTTATGCACTCAAGAACTTCTGCAAATTCATATGCTTCCCCTTGCACCGGGATTTCGATAACAATGTCATAATCATATCTCTACCCCAACTGAAAGAATAACTGTCCAAAGGGAAGAGAAACTCTTAAAAGCTCCAGCCCCCAACAAAGCCCTATCTATATTAGGAATAATGTGGAATGCCAGCATAAAAATGGAATAAAGATTATAAGAAGTGAGTAGCATTATACTTTTTCATATAAGTTATTTGTTCTCACCACATGTTATTAAACACACATGACATATATAGTCTTGTTATTTGGAAGGGTATCAGCAGAAGACACCCTGGGGATATACATACCATTCAATGGAAGGTCTAGGTAAAAAAAAAAATTAGAAATGTGAAATACATGCTTGAAGGTGCCCTTACACCATTTTTCTATTCCTTCACCTGCCGGTATGTATCCTGGTGAGTTTCTTCATTCCTTGAATCGTAATATTGTTCAACAAAGGCAAAATATTCTTTCCGCTTTCTCTGTAAAGTGCCTTGCCTCCGATCAACATTTGCAGGGAGATAACCCTAGAAATAAAGCCACATTTAAATTAGCAATTTTTAAAACCAAACCTCAGGAACAAAATCCAACACAGCTCTTTCACATATGCCAAACTTAGCTTCATTCTAACAAAGACCTCCCATGGAGGAAGTTTAATTTTCAGTGTAGTTTTAAACATTTTATTTCATTCATTTTACTTGTCAGCTGCCTTTTGTTTCTCATTCTTCCAGTGGCTTCCAAGAAAACTCCAGACCATGCTGTGCTACCTGTAACTTTGGTATTTTCCATTGAAACAGCATTAGATATTCAAGCCTTCTACTACTCGCCCAAGGCATCAGATCTGCCAAATTTTAGATGGATTGGACAAAAGGTTCCCATTTTATAGGCAATTAAAAAAGGTGCAAGCACACAACTTAACTGCTATACAAGCAAAAGAAAACTGTCTAATCTGTCAGTGTCACTGCTCCCCCCCGCCCCACCTTCTCTGTGTACTGTTCCAGACTATGGCTCATTTCAGACATAAATTCCCAGCTATTCACAGAAACACCTAACTCCTGTAAACACATTAAAGTCTCCAGGGCTTGATGAATTACAACTCTGGGTTCTGGGTCCAAAGTTTGGTCCTAAGCTCTATACTGTTTCAACTATAAATGACCTGGGTAAAGATATAGAAGAGCTGATTATCAAGTTTTCAAAGCACACAAAAAGGAATAGTGAATAACAAGGCAGACAGAATAAGGAGTCAAAGTGATTTTGACAGTCTGAAACACTGGGCTGAAACTAACAAGACAAAATTCCTAAGAGAAGTACAAGATCTTGAATTTCAATACAATGAATCAAGAAAAATGAGTCCAGGACTGGAAAAACATGGCATGGGAATAGTTCTTGTAAACAGAATCTAGGTGACTTAGCCTATCATAAGCTGAATATGAGCTAGCAGTTGATGCAGCTACTATAAATAGCTACTACAATCTTAGCCTGTATTAACATAACCAAAGTGTCCAGATCATGGAAAGTTATAGTTCTGGTCCATGCTGCACCGATCAGGCTGAAGCTGAAGTTTGTTAAACACTGTAGGCTACGTCTAGAGATAGCCAACTGGAGTACATAAAAACTGATAGGTTTTTTAAAAACTACAATGAACTATTAGACAATATGACAGCTTTCTGAACACCAAGGAGGTGGTGGCTTCTATTTCACTAAAGGTAATTAAACAGAGGCTGGACAGCCATCATTTAGATATGCTGCAACTGCACATTATATTTCAAATCCTGCACTGAGCAATGGGTTGTACTAGACAACCTTAAAGGTACTTTCCAATTCCAGGATTCTATGAAATTGCCTCACAGTAAATCAGATCATTGGTTTATTTAGGTCAATAATACATATCCCAACAAGCAACAGCTCTAAAAATTTTTATGTAGAATTCTTGTATCATTTAACTAGATATCTCAACACATACAAAAGGATACAGTATTAACTAAATATTGCTGCACACAAAGAAGAGAAAACTGAACCCCTTAGCAGACAGACAGGAATTTGAACAAAGTAGCTATTGGTCCTGTTCTAATACATTCTAACTTACAACAAAGAAAACTGACCAGATCAAATGGATTTGGTCATGTTTTTAAAAAGGGAATGTTGGCCATAAATTTTTTGATCTACAGTTACTGTTTTTGTTTTCTGGAGCCATAATACTCAATACATTAATAATTTTCAATTTAGAATTAATATTCTATCCTGTTTTGGAAGCAAACTGAAGTTTTGCTTTTAATATAAATCAATATAATTTAAATAGATGAAAAATGAGAGCTATCAGGGCAGTCAAACATGATGTTGCACACTGGAGTACATTTGAAGTTTGGACGGGCTGATACACCACAGACTTCAGCAAGACAAAAATAACAGATATGCCAAAGGAATCATAACTTGAAATAAGCAAATGTTTTGCGTATGCATGATAGAATTCCAATAATACTTCCAAAAATACAAATGGAGGTGTGTCACCTCCCAAGGAACATAAAATTAGGGGAAGTGTAGTGTTCCAAATTATGCAAATGGATGCTTAAAACCTTTGGTGAATATCAGAAGTTCAGCAATCTTGCAAAGATGCCTGCTATACACAAAGCAAAAAGCATTTCTATAAAAACTTCTGTAGGAAACTGTAACAGATCCAACGGTCAAGATGGTGAAGTGTGAACTCAACCTGGCACACAAACCCTGTGTGCACGCACACAAACACACACACGCACACACTTCAAAGCTAAACCTAGGTTTTCAGAAAGTCAGACCAAAGAGAGACAAAGAAGAGGAATTATGCCAGAGGATCCAATGTGCCTAGAAAATGGCTTTCATATGGATATGGTCAGAGAGACCCGAACTATGCTAAGGAACCTGAAGGACTTGGTTAGAATAGTTCTCAATCTATTTATTTGAAGTGAAAACCAAAGAAAGTAAAGGTATACATTCTAAATGAGCACTTAATGCTGGCTGATGTATAAGTCAACTTACAATATGATTGCAGAATTATGGAGTGACAAACAATTAGCTTGAAGTGATTGAAATGACAAAGAAAGAATAGCTTATACACCTAGTAAAGTCAAGAGAAACATCAGTAAGTGTTGTCTCTGCACACTTTCTCCTTCCTTCCCTCACTTCTTGTAATATCTTCCAGGATTTGTTAAATCAGTTTTGATCACACCTGAATCAGGAACACTCTAACCTAGTCAATTCTTATAAACTCGGATGCAAACATTAGGACTCAACAGAGATTTGTAATCACAGATTAAGACAGTTTTCTAATTCATCCATAGATGAAAAGGTTTTTCAACAAACCCTAGAAAATCTATATTATGGCATGGGGGGGAGGGAGAGGGAGTACATAAGCATAAAATTTGTTATCAGTTGAGACAATTATGTTTGAACTGGGCCAGGGATTCTCCCAAGGATAGCCAGTTTGCTCCAGGGTTCACCTGAGGCTTCAGCTCATGTCTCTCTAGCATTACTCCAACAATTTTATTCACTATATGGCAAAAAAATGAATAAAGATTTCCACAGCGACATATAAGACTGTGACTTAGGAAGTTGCAAGTCCATAGGCCTCTCATTTTCACCACCAACTAAATATTTCATTAAATTAAATTAATGAATTTCAAGGCACGTATTACCAAATGCCCAAGTCTTTTAAATTGCATTATTTTAAGCTATGGAGTCTTTTAAATCGTACTACTTTAAGTTATGGTTTAGATCCAATTTGACATTTCATATCCTCTTTCAAAATATTATGTACATTTAGATATGGAATTCTAGATTGCACTTCTTGTCAAATAGTTTGTATTTTCTGTAGGATATTATTTGGTTCCATTTGAAAACAATTTAATTTATGATGTTCAATGTAAGTGCTCCAAGACCATTAATACAATACTTCCCTTAACAGAGTAGTGTTTTCTATTACTTGGTTTTAAAGATTCAATATCCTGTTCTTCTTCCAAGCCTAACTTATTTTTGAAACTATGAACACAAACATTATCCCAAAAGGCTGAATCATGCATATTTCTCTCTGGTCTCAGAAAACACTGTGGCTTTGTTTATATCTGGACAAGTCAGAAGAAGTCCAGAGAAACTGAGAAATTTATTTTGTTTACTCTTATGTCAAACCAATGTATACTTTGTATTACTCTCGTAATTTAAAACATTTTAAATTTACTGCTTAATTCAGAAAAAAATAAAAATCTGTTTGGTGTGTACCAGTTTCTGGCAGACTGTACATCAGATTTTTAACAAAGCTGAGCAGTGACCAAATTTGTGCTGATGACAACAGAATGTGACAATATTCAAGGATTGTGGACAAAATTACATTAGTCCAAAGGGTAAGAAGTCATTAATAGGAACTAAGGGAAATACAGTGGACTCCCCATACCTATGGTCTCTGATATGAATTTGAGCATCTGCGACAGTGTCACGTCCTATACCAAAAATGCACCGAAAATACACTGAAGCATCCATGTGCACATGACAACTATTGAATATTATTTATTTATTTATTTGTATCCCGCCTCTCCATATGGATCGAGGCGGTGGAGCATGAGCTTGCATAAATTTCACCATTCATGTGTGTTCCTGGAATGGAACCCACATATACAGAGGGTGCACCGTACATCTCAGAAACCTGAATCTGTACAGGAAAAAATATTTTTTCACATAAAAAGGGCCCAAAAAAAAAAAAAAAGGATATCTATGAGGTATAATGGGACATATTATGTTGTTATCTGTTAACCAGGTTTTAATATGTTTTTAACTGTGGTAATTTAGTGTGTTCTAGTATTAATGCTTATTTAACGTATTTTTTTAAAAACAATGTATCAAATATTTTAATGTACTTTGTTTTTAAATGAACGTGAGCTGTTTTGGGTCCCATCCCAGGAGAAAGTACAGCTATACATAGAATAAAAGAAACATAAAATAATACAAATGCTACCTTGAATCTCAGTATTGTAGGGAAAAAAGAGAATAGTAAATACATAAATTAATGTAATTTATCAACTTTGCCTCAGAAACCATTCCCACCTAATCAAGATAGAAAAATTACAGATAATGGGTCACAAAACTTTCCCTTTTCTTCTTCCTGCCCCTCAAGATAGGAAAAATGAATACACAAACTTGGCTTGAAATTTAAGGTGAAAAATCAGCATTTTCAATATATGTTTCTTATTTTTAAAACATGCTGCTTTCTGTGTACTTAGTGTTAATCACAAGAGACTAGTTATTAGGTATTCACTGTTAAAAGATGCATCTAAATTTTGGATTAGAAAGCACTAAAACTGCAAATTTACTTGGACTCATTAGCAAGAGAGACTCTTTTAAACTCTGAAAATCAGACTTCTTTTGAATACTTCATATTCCCTAGAGAATTATCCTCTCTCATGAAAGAAAGGCAAAATAGAAAGCTACCATAAGACTTCCCTCTGAAAAATTCAACAGCATTAAACTGTTGTATGGGTAACACAAAAATGTTTAAAATCTAACACGAAAATTTGCTGATAAAGCAGCATCCATGTTCTCTCGAGCACATACCACAGATACACACACAAGCAAATGTTCCTCAGAACTTTTTAGCCCCAAGCAAGGAAATGATCCTAGTTAAACCTTAATATCAATACATATCAGACTTTAAACTTAGTATCTTACTATAAGATACACAGACTGCAACTTAACTTTTCTATAAGAAATTAAATTTTTATTTAACAACACAGAGCTTGATGTAAGTGAGGCAGAGAAAAAATTAGCACTTGTCATGATTTACTGCTCTATTCTCTTATGACAAGCCAAGCTTGAAATTGAGAATAGAACAGTGTTCTTTTTGTCACACTGTTTTGGAGCGCTACTGATTAGCTATGACAAGCAAAATTATATGGGGCAGAATAAACAACATTATTGCCATCAGAAAGTACTGCATTACTTACTGAGAGGAGCTTCCATGTAATTGGCCGTACAGGTTTTGGAATTCCTGACCAACTCAGCTTGCGTAATTCTTCTGTTCTCCCCACCCAAAAGAAAGAGCAAACTTCATTAAGAAAATAGCACTAAAATACATTCATGTTAATGTCATCTGAATATAATTTTTACATTAGAATAATATATATAATGCAATGCATTCCACAAGATTACAAAAAATCGCTTCTAATTGGATTTAACAGAAGACATCCATAATTAGATCAAAAACACATAAAGCTCAATTACAAAGCAAATTTCTATGTCCTCAAATAAACTAGCAGTCTGATCTTACAACACGAAAGGAAGAAGATACCAATATCAATATATCCATTATAAATGTACTTGTATGCCACTTTTTTCATGGTAAACTATAATTAACACATCAATTGTGATACTCACAACATCAGAAAAATTTAGATAATATAGCGACATTAAAAGTTAGTTCACTATCAAAGACATTACAAGATTTAAACATTTATACAAATATTAATGGCTGAATTAAAATATATTAATATATGTCAAGTTTAAACAATCCACAAATAGTCTAAACTAATAAAAGAAAGAAGCATGTCCATCTATCTGCATCATAGCTCTGTGAAACCAAGATACTGGAAACTTGGTATGCATACCAAGGGTCTTTAACATATTTTTTTTAATGAACTGATTAATTTTAATTGAAATCTATTTAGGAACATTGATCCCCAAAGAATAATTAACAGCTCACATGCATGCTTTGGTGGGCCATATACCTAACCGTCCAGATTTGAACCATACTGATGATCAAATGAATAAATTTACAAAACTGGAAATGCAAAAATAAACCCAGTATCAACACTTGGATTCAAGATCTGTTACTACTGGCAGATTATGAAAAGTTATGCTACACTAGACTACAAAATTGCATACAATTTGGCACAATTTTCATGAATTATACGTGGAATAAAAACTTGTTCTCGTCAAAGCAGGATAGTGTGTAAGTCAAAAATCTACTATTTTGTTTATCTCTTTCTCTTTTTATCTCCCCGCCCCTCTTATTTATCCACATAAAGAGAACTGTGTCCCAGGCACCCTGCTGGTAGATTAAAAGTTATAGTCCCTAGATACTCCCTCTACAACATGTAGTCTGAACTTGTGAGGTCAAATTCCATAACTAAAGGAATGCAAGAATACAGAGAATCTACTAGATTCCCTCTACAATTCAAAATCCCGCTGACAACATCGGAATGCTTAGAGCATGAACTGAGCATAAGTGAGATAACTTTGCTGACACTTTCTTCCACTGGCCTAAGTCCAATTCCCTACCCCTGCTTTGTAATCAATTGATTCAATGGGATTGATGTCACTGCTGAATCATCAGCTATTGATTCAGTGGGTCTATGATAGCTGAGACCAGCAATTAAATTATATTTAGGTCACAGGTTTTAATTGGACAGGAAATCCTTAACAATATTTAAACCACTTGCTCAGAACTTTATCAAATTAACATACAATTGCCATCCATGAGGATCTTGAATTAGTAGTTTTTACTAGTTTTCAGTAGTTTTTACCAGAATTCAAAAGGTATATGATATTTTTTAAAAAGTAAATATGTAATAAAAATATTTTTAAAAAGGTAAATGTGTAATAAAAACATTTTTTTGAAAAAAAGTAAATGTGTTTTTTTTAAAAAAACTAAATATGTCATTTCAGCACTGTTTAACTTGCTGTACCTAATGCAATTTGTATGAAATCAGTTTAAAACAAAACAACTACAGATCTCTTCAAGCAGATCATGGATACCAAGTTTCAAGTGGTTAGAAAAGTCATTTTTATAAGCAATACACTCTTGAGGCTCATAATGGCAGAGTGTATTTCTTGTGATTTGCCTGGATTAAAGCGGCACTGTTATACTCCAGCATGCTTGTATTCCATTATTAGGCTGTTCAAGGAACATAGTCCCTATAGCCAGTTTCATCAATAGTTTACCAATATGATGCCTACAATGAAGTTATTATTTGCAGTATGCTGCAAGATAGTTTTCAGAATCAAATTCAACCTGCCTGGTCTTACTGACTCAGCACCTGGGCTGTTGGAAAACCCATTCTAAAGGCTATCATACAGGACCTCCTTGCAAGTAATAGGAACTGTCTCCCTGAGAGGTTATCTGCTGTAGGCTTTCTTCCCAATACAAACGTTCTAGTCTTTTGTCCCTTCAACCATTCTCCTGTTACTACAGAGAAGAATATTTGCTTTAGCTTCAATTAGTCTAGAAATATAATATTGTCCCCCTGCCCCAAAAAAGGCTCTTCTGGAAAAGGAAATAATACTACCTTCTGTAAAGGCAGTACTATTTCCTTTTCCAGAAAGCTGGTAGGGGATCTGACACTCCATAGCTATTTAGGATATGCTATGTCTTACAATGACTTGTCAAACCACTCACATTTGCATAGAATTTATATTAGCTTTTGGATATATTTATGATTTTTTTAATTAATGCTATGTTCAGCCCAATGTATCTTCCATATCACCCAACTGAATACAAGTTCTAGAGAAATATAATTAATGCATATCAAAATTATTTTCTGAAGCCACCACTGATCACTTTATTTATATGTCTCCTTTTTCTCTGCCGGGAGTGCTTTGAGGGTGTTCCTGCATGGCAGGGGGTTGGACTGTGTGGTCTCTTCCAACTCTACATTTCTATGATTCTATGATTCTCAAACTGAGACTTAATGGCTTGAGCTACTAACCTATAAGACTTTCTTAATACAGAAGGCTTACATATCATTACCTCTTTACCATCATAGTGTGGTTTTGCAGTATCAAGAATAAGACCAGCCATGTAATAAACCAGTTTCATCTTCTTTCAGTTCATATTTGGAGAGAGATGGATTTGTTACCTTTAGAAAGGTTACTTGGAAAAAAAGGCCAAGTTCAACTTTCTCAAGTGTAGAAAATTATTAGTATGCCATACTGAAGCTCATAAAAATTCAACATATGAACACCTGGTTACTGTCACTATCCAAGTTTTATAAACTGTCATCTACATCATATAGATGGACAATAATCTCTGTAATTCATACTTAGTACTGTTTACACTTAGGCTGCCAACTAAGGCCCACAAGGTGTTTTAGGCCTACAACTCCCATCAGTGCTAGACAGATTAAGAGCTGTAGTCCTTAACCATATGGAAAGAGAAGTAACAAAGGAGAAAGGATGTAAGTTTGATAACCACCGGGGGGGGGGGAGTTTGCAGTCTATATTTTGCTGACATCATGTTCTCTGTTTGATCTGCAAAAAAGAAATCCTTAGGAATTTCATTGCTCCATTGCCAATTTTCATTGGACACAGATATTTTTGAATGGTACTTATGCAATACGTGAAATATCTTTGATACCTTTTCCCAATATGGTACATAGGAAATATTTCAAAACATTTGGCATACCATATCTAACTTCAGCAGTTTCAAGAATCACTTAACCATTTGCTGCAATATTAAAAAAGAATTCTAGCAAACAGTATATTAAGTTAGACCTTCCAAGGTACATACTTAAGATGATACCAAACACCAATTCAGCTTCATTAACTACAGTCAACACACTCACAATGTCTCAGTAGATGTACTCAAGTGTATAGCAGTATAGCAGACAGGCCATATCGCACCACATACTGATCTTGCTGCAAATGCAGGACTTGTTCCCTGTAACAATAACTCAAACAGCCTCTAACAAGAAGACTGCCAGCCAACAGAGCTCAAAGACCTAAATAAACCCTGCAAATCAACAGTGTCAGCTATAGCCAAGAAAGTCAATCATAGCATAGTGGCTATTCTGCCACAAGCTGAGAAAATAAACCTATAAAAGGAAGTCGAAAACATATTAAAACAATAAGGCAGTAAGCCAATTTCTCAGCAAGCCATCTTGTATCTGAATTAGACAGTGGCTCACCTTTCTGAGGTGTCGTGGTGCCATCTGTTAGCCAGAAAGGACTTCTGCCCTAATCCCTGCACGACCAGTCACAGTCCGCACACGTGTGACTTCCAAATGCACACAGCTACCAGGCAAAAGATACAAGTACATGGCTGTTTTGGCTTCCAAGATTTTTATTCTTTTCAGTTTAACAGCCAAACTCCATGAGTGGATTTTAAAAGGGGGCTGGTAGGTCAGATTGGCAATTTGCCAGCAGCAGGGAAAGGTGGGGGCTATCAATGAAGTTCAATCACTTAAGAAAACCACCTATCCATACAAAAAAATGTCAGTGACTATTTTACCAAGTCCATTGGGGAAAACTTGGAGACAGACAAAATTTAATTATATTTAGGGAATGGAAAAGCCAGAGGATTAAGACATTTTTCCTGATGTTTGACTGCTTCACTGCTACAGAGCCAAGTCTTAAATGTGTTTGAGAGACACTTGTTTTCCTAGTCACTCAGAATCTCAGAAAATACTACTTTCTCTGTTATTTTCTCCATCATGATATATCAGAACAAACATATTATTAAAATGAACAAGGCTACTGTTCTCTTTAGATTGCTTCATGCCTTTTTTAAAAAAAATGAAAGCTCATGAAAGAAACTATTTCAACTGTTTGTTTTCAACAGCATACTTTTTTAATGGACCGAAACTGCCAAAAAGCAGACCATAATATTCAGGGTTGTGATGTCTTGCTTTGTTTTAGCCGTATATTTCTCAAAAGTAGTGTTTTAGCACTTTGTTAAAGGTTAATATAGTACCAGCCATACTAGCAATGGCTAGGCAATCTCAACTAGGAAGCACTACCTCTTTGCTTTCAGGAATAATTATCCCACATTTTTCTTCTTGTCAATGTGTAAATCAATGGAAATCACAGTTGCCCCAGAGAACAGGTACTGAAACCACAATCTTAAGTTTTTAAAACTACTATTTCAAACAAACTATTATTTGACAACTAAAAATGGGAAAGGTGAAGAAAAGAGGAGTTTTTCTAAGTAACTACTATATGTCTACAGTCAAATCTAAAAGACTGTATGTTCACTTTACTATAGAAGGAAATGGAAATCAGGTAAATCTGTTTTCAATTGTTTTCCATCACTTCTTCCTATATCTCTGCATCACAGGCAGACAGATCAAAACAGTTACAGCTCCTACTAGTCACAGAATGGGGGGGGGGGGGGAATCAAGTATTTGCTCAAATACTCCCAGAGCTTTTGATGCAAGTGACTGCTTTGTTTTCCAATGCTCCACTAGTCATTACAGAACATTTATGAATATGTATTGTTTATCTGAACTAATCTGTTTTATATACATGCCTTCTATTTGAAGGGGTCTGATGAATTTCCTTGCAAATATTTAGTTCCCCCTTTATATTTTCATTTCAAACACTTACACACAGACACTGTGCAGTACAGAAAGAGAGACAGCATACATTTAAAAAAAAAACCCAAACACTAAAATTATCTTTAATATACAACTTTTTTCCCCAGAAATTTTTCTCACAAAAGCAACCTTATATCAGTATATTAGATCACAACAAGCAGAATTCTTGCCTAGCACCAAAGTAACAAGGCTGAGTGACTTCAGTCCAGTCAGTAACTTTGGCAATTGAGAAACCAAGTCGATTCTTTAAAGTATTAAAACATAATGAATAGTAGAAATACTGAAAAAAAATACAGATATTAGAAAATTCAATACACATATGAAAAAAGTCAAAGCAGAAAGTGCAAAGGCAGGTTTACAGTTCAACATTAAGAAAACAAAACTAATGACTGCAGATGATTTACATAACCTTAAAGCAGCCAATGAAGACATGGAAATAGTTCAGGAATTTCCATATCTTGGTTCCGTATTCAATCAGACTGGAGGTTGCGGTCAAGAAATCAGAAGTCTAGCACTTGGAAGGGCATCTGTGAAGGAACTAGGCAAGATCTCAAAGGGTCAAGATTAGGGATGGGACAAATCCAGAATTTTCTGAATCGGAATCCAGATCTGAATCCCTGGAAGGTTCTGGGAATCCACAAATCTCACAAATCTGGAACCTTTTGAATCCTTTTTTTAAAAAGGGTTTTAAAAGCAAGGGAAAGAAAACATCTCTATTGAAAAGTGTTTTTGAAGCAGAATTTAATATCTTTGTTTAATGAAAAACAAATTAAATAATAATTTTCACTTTCAGGAAAACTTTCAGGATCCTGGGCACAGGTAGTGGGCAGGAGAAGAGCAGGGAGCACAAGATCGTACTCTGCACAACTTTCTCCTGCCTGCCCCAGGCAGGATTGCACCAGCAGCAGGCAGGAAAAGAGCAGGGAGCACGAGATCGCGTTCTGCACAACCTTCTCCCACCCACTCTGGGAAGGACTACACCGGCAGTGGACAAGAAAAGAATGTGGAGTGTGAGACTGCGCTCCCCACAACCTTCTCCCCCCACTCCAGGCAAGATCCCGCTGGCTGCAAGCAGGAGCGAGCAGTGAGCGCAAGATCTGTATTTTTTGATTGGTTGATTCAAAAGATTTGGTTTGCCTACATGATGAAATCCAAAGAATGTATAGTTTAAACTCTGAAATGAAGCCAGAATTGTATTTGTTAAATATGTTAGGGCAACAAAGAAAAATAATATTTCATCAGAAGACATTGTTATGTGTAATAAATGCTGCAAGATTGACATACGCTCAGCATTGGAAAGAAAGAAATTATATCGATATAAAAGAATGGAAATTAAAAGTTCTGGATATGGTAGTGATAGAAAAGTTAACTTTTTCACTTAAAAATAAACCAATCCAGAACTCTGAAAGAGAATGGCAAGAAGTGATGAATTGGATAAAAGAATAAGAAAGGGAAGAAATAAAGAAAGATGGTTGGAAAGGTGGATAAGGTAAACTAACGCTGTAAAAGATAAAGCATAAGTTGCAATGTTAAAAGTAATAGTGTAAGATTGTTTGTTAAATAGAAATAATGTATGTATTGAATGTAAACTCAGATTCAACTGGAAAAAAGATGCTTGGAAGCAGGGAGAGGGTTTTTTTATTCTTTATTCAAAATCTCAATAAAAATTATACATATATATATATAAAGATTTTGTTGCAGGGATTTGGATCCATGAATCTCAAATCCTTGCCAAGGATCCAAGGATTCGGTTGGCCCATCCCTAGTCAAGATATATAATTGAATACTAAAGTTAGGATTGTCCATGCCATCGTATTTCCAATTTCTATATATGACTGTGAAAGCTGGATAGAGACAAATCTGATGGGAACAAAATTCACTCATTTGAAGTATGGTACTGGAAAAAAGTTCTACACATACCCTGGACTGCTAAAAAGACAAATGAATGGGTCCTAGAGCAAATGAAGCATAAACTCTCCCCAGAAGCCAAGGTGACTAAACTGAGGCTGCCATACTTTGGCCATATCATGAGAAATCATGACTCACTAGAAAAGAGAATGCTTGGTAAGGTAGAAGGCAGTAGGAAAAGAGGAAGACTGCATTACAGATGGATAGATTCAATCAAGCACAGCATGTCCCTGAAGTTGCAAGACCTAAGCAGGTGGCTGAGGATAGGATGACTTGGATATCTCTCTTCCATAGGGTCACTACAAATCCAAGTTGACTTGACAGAGTTAACAACAACAAATTGGAGACAGATTTCATAAACAGTAGCAGTAGGTGACAGCAATTTCTATTCTTCCCGCTACCTCTTCCACTTTATCTCCTACAAGCTAAGGCTAAGAGACTTCCAGCTCATCAGAAACCATAGAATCAGAAGCTTGTATTGAGAGCAGGAGCTTCCATTCATTACAGAAGACAGTATTGCACTATCTCCTTTTGCTATTATAATCAATTTGGGAGATGGTGTGGGCGAGCTCACAGCCTTCCAGACTCTTTGATGTCACGGGCTATGCTGAAATAACAAGAGACAGGGGGACAACTGCAAAGTCCACTGTGGTGGGCTGGAAAAGTCGGAGCTTCTCCTCAAAAGCTATCTCTTTCACTCACCCTGAATCATCCTATCAGTGCGCATCTAACTTGTCTTGTCTACTATTTGTAGTTGTTAACTGCCATAAAGTCAACTTCAACTTATGGTAACCCTATGAATTACAGACCTCCAGGTCACTCTATCATCAACAGCCCTTCTCAGGTCTTACAGACTCAGAACCATGGGCTCCTTCGTTGAGTCTAGATATCTGTAACATGGCCTTCCTCTTTTCCTACTGTTTTCTATCGTCGTTGTTGCTGCTGTTGTTGTGTGCATTCAAGTCACTTCTGTCTTATGGTGAACCTCAGGCAAACCTATCTCAAGGTTTTCTGGGGGATGAGAGTATGTGACATGGCCAAAGTCATCTAGTGGGTTTCCATGGCCAAGCAGAGAATTGAACCCTGGTCTCCAGGGCTGTTATCCAAAGCCCAAACCACTACAACATATGGGCCTAAATCCAAAGAGACCAAACTAGAGTAGATCCACTGAATCACTAGGATTTACCTACGTTTTGTCCCAGGAGAAGTGGCTGATTCACAATCAGTGTTAAAGGAACACTTCCAAAAGGTTTAATTGCATACAATGGTCTCTCAATATTATTGAATTCACAGCCAATATTCTACAGAGTTTAACTAGAAAAAGGGTTAATGCCATGAGGAGACCGAAAGGACCCCTTCCCCCCGCTCCACTATGACTAAAATCATATGTTAAAACTGAAAGATTCAATCAAAGATATCATGAGGAACTAGCATATTGATTAATACACTGAAAGTATAAGGAATTTATTTTTAAAAGTGGGCTTACTGTTTCTTAGTAAGTACAGTCAGCCCTCCATATTTGTGGGTTTCACTTTTGCAGACTTAATTATTCACAGATTATTTGCTTCCATCTCTGCTGCCTCTCTACGCCATTTTAATAGGACTGCAAGCCTCATGAGACTGAGAAACTATGAATGAGGCTTGTAAGTCCCTATTAAAAATGGCATGGGGCAGCATTGGAGATGGCAGTAAGCCCCACTAGCCACGCACTTCTGCCTTATGAAGAAACCTTGGTGCCTCAAAGGAATCCTTGGTGGGTTGAATACAGTGATCATACTTTTTTGTTAAATATGGCTTGGGAGGGCCAAGAATTATTCACTCTTTTTCACTTTCACAGGAGTCCTGTCCCTAGCAAATGTGGAGGAATGGCTGTACTTTGGATATATCATGAGATGTTACAACTCACTAGAAAAGACAATAATGATTGGTACGGCAGGAGGCTGTACAGAAAGAAGAAGACTGCAATACAGTTAGAAAATCTCAATCAAGGAAGCCACAGTCCTGACTCTGCAAGACCTAAGCAGAACTACTGATGCCAGGATGGCTTGAAGGTCTTTCATTCACAGCAGCGCTGTAAGTCAAAGGTGACTTGATGGCAGTTAACAACAACAAAAAAGGAATTTCAACTCCTGAATCAAAACCTGCATGATGGCTACATTCACCGGAAACCTGAAAATATGCAGCATATCATTTCCTTACAGGTTATCCCTGAAAGAGTAGAACCAAGTATTTCAAATGTTGAATCTTCAAAATAAGAAGACTGAAATTCAGAGGACACTCTAAGGGAGACTGAAATTGCAGAAGAAAGAATAGTTCAAAATGAATGATTTATTATACCAGAAATACAGTTAGCCCTCCACATTTGCTAGGATTGGGGGCACAGGACCCTCACAAAAGTAAAAAATCACAGATATCAAAATGTGTGTGCGCCTGTGCATATGTGTGTGTGCGCACACGAAAGGAGCTGAGGGAATACAGGCACCTAGTGTCCAAACCCGACAAGGGAAAGGAGAGGGTTGGCATTGTGGTCCTACATTTCCTCTCTCTTGCCATCTCTCTTGCCCATCAGGTGTATGTGGGACATTGCGAGAGAAACTGGGCTACAAGCTGTCCTGAATTGGCCGGACAGTCATTAGTGGAGGAGAAGGAGGACCGGAGGCAGGTTTTTAAAGAGCTGCGCAGCCTGATCAGGGCCACCAAGAGGGAAGTTTCCCAAACAAAAAAGTATCTGAGATAGGGGGGCAGGGGTTGGAGAAATTCACAAATAATCAAATCCGTGAATGTTAAACCCACAAACACAGAGGACTGACTGTTCCTCCTATTATCAAGTAATTCATCACTTCAGTTTCCCTGCAGGCTGACAGTTTCCATGACCATTTAATATGATGGAGCAGATATTGTCTTTAGAGAGCTTGGTCCACCCAGGGGTCACTTCTCTGCGGAGATTTTCCATACCTAAGCACATCTATTGTATCACACAAAAGCCATATTTCTTAATCATGAAAACATGACAGCAAGGGTCTTGGTGCAGGAGGCACCAAATCAACAATAGTTATAGAGCTGAAAAATTTTCCAAGGACCAAGTGATTGCAGAAAATGTCCAACAGGGATATTCCCTTACAGAAAAGGCACTCACATAGTAATAACCCTCCTCAGCTATTTACAATAGTGAAATCCAAGTGTCTATGCATAAGAGGAAGAGGAGTTATTTTAAGTTGAACCTCAGATTTCAACCACACACTCTCTGCTCTCTTATTAAAAAGGAGATGGCAGCAAAAATATCTGATGCATTTTCTTCTCTCCCCCCCGCCTTTAAACTTGACATATTTAATGAGTCCAGACACTCTGAGCAAGATCAAGGGGTGGGGAAGAAACCTCTGTGATGGCACAGACAGGGAAAGCAAGTAACCATAGATAACACTATGTTTCCATGATACAGTAGTCTGACAGAAATAGAAAACCGGTAGTTGGATCTTTTAAAAAAATTCATCAAGAGAAATTAAAAAATATTCTTAATGAAAGTGTCTTTACCATCAAGATCTGAGAGTTTAATGTAGTCAAGTTCTCTACTGAAAGTAATACACAGTGTTGCAAAGGTGACCTCCAATAAGATGCTACAGTGTAAAGTGTGCCCATGTAGAGTTAGGGTGCCATGCCCCTTCCAAAATACTCCATTTTCCTCTCTGTTCCTCTAAATCAAGCTCCTCACAAAATGCGTGTTCCAGCCCACATGTAGTGAGTCAACATTCCATGCCCACTGAATATGCTTTGCCCTTACTGAGTTATTTTGGCTTCTTCCCCATTTTGAGTGATAGAAATGTAAAATTTTTAGAAATCTGGGAGTTATGGAATTACTTCATACAGGTAAGAAACTACTCCTCTGGCACAGTGCTCTTTGTTCTTCCTGGAAAAATAGCAAATGATGATAATAAACCAATAATCAAATCAAATTTCAAGCGTCTCTGATCTTCCTTCCTACTGGGATAAGAACTGTATTCACTGAACTGAACTCTCACTGAACTCATTAGTGATTACTGGTATATCCAGTTAAATCTGGATACAATTCTTCTAACTGTAGTCTCAAAAGATTTTGGCCAGTATTTGTTTCTTGTAGCATATTTATAGTGAAATAAATACCACAATATTATCTAACTGCAGTTTGTTTCATAGAATTATGTTTTTGCCACATGGCTATATAGCAAAACTTTAATCTCTTTCAAAAATTAGAGCTAGCTTCAAGCTGGGAACCACAGCTAGTTTAGAAGCTTGCTTGAAGTCATACCAAAAAAAAAAAAAACTATTCACAATATTTTCCTCACAACAGATATACATTATTTTATTACTTCCCTTTAAGCAAAATTTTTCTGGCACCATAATTTTAAGTGGACCCACAATTTCTGAACATGCATTATTCATCCTGGGACACAAAACTGTTATTTCAGTGAGATGACTGTAAATTGCTACATGAAGTAACGGCTTGCATGAACAATTAAATGATAGACATGATAAACTAGATTTATAAGCTTCAGATTCTTATAAAAAGATGCAGCATAATTTAACGATAAAGAGCTAGAATATTCTTCCATGACAATATAGATTCATGGAACTACAGCTCCCCCAACAGCATCGTATAAGTTAGACAGCACACACAGGCAATGGTTTTTAAAAAAGGCTTGATATCACTATGGTAACCACAGCAACCTTTTTTTAAAAAAAAATGAATAATAGCTCTGTTAGGTGCTTCATTAAAAAAAAAAAAAAGTAAATACTGTCCTTTAACTTCTCAATGAAACAGAAGAGTTATTTCAGTGTGCACAGAGACTGAAAATAAATCAGTCATTTACAGCAGTGTGCTAAATGAGTAAGGCACCTCAAAAATATATTTATTTTTTAAAAAAGCACAGAATTTTGGAAACTGAATATTAAAATACATGAGATGGAGATGTGAAAGCCACAGAAAACAACTGCGTACCAGATGAAGAATTGAATGATACCACAAAACAGTTAAAAGAACATTAAAAGGGAACGTTAACTACAAATAATCATATAAGGCCAAATGGGCACTGTCAAAATAAATGAAGGCTGTTGATCTTTATAATATTAGTAACTCATAAAGCAACTACTCTGTGCAAAATGGAGAGAGGAAAGTTTCTATGCATTTATAGCTCATTTAGTAGTCAGATGAGAGATTTCAAACACTGCCACACTTTCACAAGCAGGTCACATTTCTTCCTACTCCTCTCAGCCTCCAGCAAGAGTGATGAAAGGATTGCCAGTTTTCCTCTCAAATTTGGACCTGGATCACTCCTACACTTGTGGTTTAACTTCTGTTTAAGTTTTGGACTGGGTCATTAGCAACAAGTTGGCTGGCTGCCCTGCCACTCCAAGCTCCTCAGCTACCACCAGTCAATTGATTGCCTGCTCCTCCAACTCAGCTCCTATTTTTTTTCCAGCTAATTTCTGCAGAGGCACAGCTCCACAACAAGAACTAAGGAATTGCGGTACTTCTTCTACAGATATATGCACAGGATTGCACAGAGGAGGAAGAGCGGCATTTTGTCACCCACAAATTTGGGCTTGGCTACTAAGACTGACCAAAGTCAGAGACATCTGGCTATCATTCATTCACAAGTGATATACCATGTTTCTCCAGTTGCACAAAGCTTGTAAATTCAATAGACAAACTAATGTTAACAGGCCAAATTTTTAAAAAATGAGGAAGTCCTCACTTCAGCCTAGCCAATTCTGGCAACTGATTCTATCATCCTGCCACTGAATCTATTATTATCAACAGATCTTATTGCTGAAATCCCCGTGATCACATTTTTGTTCACTAGGAGGAATTTAGCCCACTATGTTACAAAAGATTCAGCATGCAGGGGGAGCCAGGTTTGAGTGTTGGATTGTGACTCTAGAAACCAGGGTTTGAATTCTCACTCAGCCATGGAAACCCACTGAGTTTCCTTGGGCAAGTCACATTTTCTTAGACTGAGAGGATGGCAAAGGCAACCCCGCTCTGAACAAATCTTGTCAAGAAAATCCTGTGATATGTTTGCCTTAGGGTCACCTAAGTCATAAATGACTTGAAGGTACACAACAACATTTTAAAAAAAGACTTGGCCTCCAACAGAGAAGCAATAAAGGAGATGGCATCGCTGTGAAGGCCTAATGATGCTCACTGCATTGTGAATCCAGTCCAGCTGCTTCCCAGGAAGGAGATTACCAGATTACACTTGCTATCTGAACATGTATGCTGTTGAAACTGATGAGGATTCTCGCACTAAAAAGCAGAGAAAAAGTTAGAAAGAATATAGGTTTCACACACATTGCAAAAGAGGTGACAGTATGGAGTTCTTCCGTTCGTTTCTTTTCTTCCTCTCTTTGTTAGTAGGCAATTTTCTCTACTGCTCCTAAGTGCTATGGAGAGCCAGTCATTAATATGACATGGGAAAATGCAGCTAAGATCCTTCCCCACAAATCTTCCTTGTGCCTCTGATTTCTACCTCCAGCCTTCTTGGTATTCTGATAGAGTGAGCCTCCAAAGCTCAAAAGACAAGGTTAGCCTAGTCATCCAATAAGAGTAACAAGTAGACAGGCTTCAAGAGGGAGTTCAGTTTTGACAATCTGCAATAGCTTTAAACATCTTTCAAAAATATAATCTAAATATTATTCTAGTATCTGAACATGATGTATCTCAGATAAAGGCAATCTCTCAGTTGAAGACAAGAAGCATGTACTCTATGATACAACTATAACAGTTCAAGATGTAAGCATTTATATCTTTAAAGATATTTTGTTTGCTTAGCCAAAGTCAGTCTATTTCAGCAAGGAGTATAGGAATTCACTGTGGCAGTTATGCAGGGAGAAGCCTTCGGAATGGGAAAATCTAGAATTACCATCCCTAACACAGAATAACAGCTGCTAGGCTGTTCATGAGGATTAGATGTTCAGAGCATACAAAATGATTACTGTATTGTCTATTGGTTTCTGAGTTCAGTTTAAGATGTCGGGTTGATCTTTGAATCCCTAAGTGATTTAGCACCAAGTTATTAGTAGAACCACCTGCACAAATACGAAACATGACCACACTGCCTGTGGGACTCTGGGAGCTGTAGCCCAACAGAGTAATTTTTCTAAGCTACAAGTCAGTGCATTTGCTTCCTCATTTTATTATAAAGGATGTCCACAACTCAAACTAAACTGAAAACAAGTGAGAAAAGCACTAAAATCTTCACCACAGTCAAAATTTCTTCATAGATCCCTATATCTGAGGTATATTGAACTATTCTTCCTCCGCCCCCAGGTCCTGCATTTTCATTAAATGTCCAGGTTTGGTGATTAACTTTACATTTGTTTTGAAATGATCTGCAGAAAAGAATGTGAGGGAGAGGAGTAGAAAATATAACGCCTGGGAAATCTGAGAGTGAATGCTATGAAATATGGGTAAACAAATCAAGAGAACAGATGAAAAGTGTTGATGTCATACATTTAGCTTGGTAGCAAAATAAACATCAATTTCAAATTGTTACCCATAGACAAACTGCCAAGCTTGGAAAGGATCAGAGGCGACAGTGCAAAGGAATAGCTTTTTCTTAAGAGTGAAAGAAAAACTGAAATAGGTGAATGCAAAGAAACTCCAAAATAAGTGAAACTATTTTCATTGTTCACATTTGAAGAGCAAGAAATGACAAATACCATTTCAAGGCAAAGAACATATAATAGACATCTTTAAAGGGGGAAACACATAAAAGACAAAGAGAAGACAAAGCTCCTAATGCGTAGGATGAGAGATTTCAGTTGTTCAAAGATTCAAAAGGAAATCTCTAGTCAGAATTGAATCACTATAAAAGCAACACTGAAAAGAAGGTTGAGAACCCTCAAATACAATTGATTCAAAAATCTTAGAAAACAGCAAAAGAAAAATTACTGATTTTTTTAAAAATCTACAAATCCTTCAGTATAAGGTATCATCCTATTAATTTATCTTACATTAAACACATGTCTAAGATCAGTGTTCAGCAATACAGCCCTCTAAATATACCTTATCAATACAGAAATTGTTTCTGAATGAAAAAGATCAACATTCCTAAAAATGCCTACAGAGCATCTGATGGGTGAGAACAATTCAGTCCACTCCCTCCACATACAGAAGCACTTCATAGCCTTCAGGCTCCATCAGTTACCAAGAAAATACAACTCAGAATTCCACCACATAAAGTTTTACTGGCTCCAAAGTTTTACAAAGCACAAAAGCCCATCTCTACCACTATCCATTATTTCATGAGGTCAAGACAGCATCAAGGCCTTTCCTTTGGCCCATGGGCTAGACCAGCAATCTACGAGTCACAGCCAGATCATGCAAAGGGTAAATCTGTGAAAGATAACCCTCTTTAAATTTGCACATGTTCATACTCTCAAGATCACTCATCTCTGCTGGCAGCAGCCAAATCAGGCATAGAGGGACTTTCCCCTGAGCTCTTAGAAATCTGAGAGCTGATCTAGAATCTGTGGACACTGAGATTGGGAGCCAAATCCCTGAGAAGATACTGCTGTTAAGCTGCATCTTGACTTCCTTGCCATGTCCCTGGGCAACCCTTTACCCTTTTAGTGGGTGCTTGGCCATTCCATATCTTTCAACCTCAGTCTGTGGCAGTCTTCCCAGTCAGATAGCGTAGCACTCCTTCTACATGCTGATGCATTCTTCTTCTTCCTCATGCTATCTCCTCCTCTCATGGCTACAGCATTGGCTTTTATAGCTTGATCGCCCCACTCCAATCTCTCTGTTGAGTTTCTAGTGTCTGCATGATGTTAGCTGACTGACCCTCTGGACACTGTCTACTTACCACTGATATGCCTAGCAGTTGGCAGCTTCCCCAGTCTGTGAGAAGCAGCAGAGAAAGATAGCAAGATGGTTTTCCCTGACACCCTTTCTTAGTAAAATACTCTGTGGTAGCAATACATATATAAGCATGTATGTATATTGCTTAAAGGGGGCAAGACTACAAACCACATTTTAGTTTCCAGTACTATACACCACCTTATTCAAAATATGTTCTCCTAAGCTGTCTTTTCCCTCCATATGCACACATACAAAAATAACTTAGTCACTGTACTGAAACACAGGATTAAATTCACAGTATTATAAGCATCTTAAAATGGAACCCTTGACAAAATCCTTACATTTGTAACATATCAATTCATTCATTTAAATCCAATTTTGTCACTTCTCATGTATCAACATCAAAGTCATAAGATAACCTATCGTGGTCCGAAAATAAAAGGACAGGATATAAGATGGATTCACTGTTTAACCCTGCATTTTAAGAATCAAGCCAATGGATCTTAAAATCCACTTAAAGATATAAAAATCACCCTTTCTGCAGCATGGATCATTTTGTGTGCTTCTTGGTTAGTCAAGGGAAGAAAAATGGAGCCAGTCAACATACTAGGCAGGTTATTTGTCTGACATCACCACATAAGGATCCACATATTCAGACCAAAAGTCAAACTTTTTTAAAAGGAAAGAATAAATGTGCATACCAGCAACAAGTCAATTAATGCTGCCTTGAAAGTAATGTTTGGTAGCATTTATAAGTTTTCTATGCAGCATACTTAGCACCCCAAATGCCCCATTTTGCCATGCTTTATGTTAAATTAATGTACGAAATGAGTAGCCATATAAAATCCTGTAATGTGAAGGCCAAGGGGAAAAAAACTTGAAACATTCATGGGGAAAAATGGATTTGCTCATTTGTTTCAAAGCATTTTTTAAGGAAAATGGGGAAAATATTGAATATTTTCTTTCAGGTTGATGAATAAAATATTTAATATAAAGTGCTCACATATTTACTCCACTTGCATTATTTCTAAAAACTATACAGCAGGTAGGCATGTAGGAAAGCGTACGCATACTATTAGACATCACTGCAATTCCTAGTCCTGGTTTACTTTTCTCAGTTCTTTATATGAGAATGAGTGCTTTATGTTTCCTTGGCACTTTAGAAGACTAAAGACAAAATAGTATTCTTTGTTTTAGTAATGTTGATGATTTGTCCTGTTTTTATTGTTTTTTTGTTTTTTTTTGCCTGCTGCCCATAAACTAGCAAAAGCAAATAGGTTCCTCATAGTTCATGGGTTCTTTGTCATTCAAGACCTCAGTCCTTCATTTGTAACAATAAATGCCTCAAAAGCAAATTCAATTTGTAATTTTTTTCTGAATAAATTATACCTTTAAAACATCATACATGATATTTTTATGTCAAGCCAAGTAATGCATGATGCATTTATGCTCCCAAAGTAACAAAGTGACTTTGAACCAGTAAAGAGTACTAATACTTCAATTATTTCCATTATTTCCAAAATCCCATTTTTCTTTTAAAAAAAGGGGGGGCATGGCTTCAAAATTCCTTGAAATTTTACATCTCATAACTAAGTGTCAACATGGACTGCTGGTAAAAATGATCTCTACTTCGTCTGGGCATGGCATTAACTCCACTGAAAAGAGGTTCTACTCAGTAAACACATTTTCTGAAGGCTACTGAATCTTTTTTGCAAATGGCCCATATATAAAAATGTTCTGAATACATTCAGTATTTCTGAATCCATTGGCTTGGATTCTTAAAGACAGAGATTCACAAAGACAAGTTTTTCATTCGCTAATCTCCACTTCAAGCTCTGCATTTACCCTCATAGCCTTCCATTTTGCCAAATATTCTGGAGGGCCTTCAGGTCCTCTAGAGGTTTTTAGGGTACATACACGTACATATCGGAGAAGTGCACATATGTACACTCTTTATCAAGGTCCAAACTACAGAGTTTGGGCGTTACCATAAAAAGATTTTCCTATCCTATCCCAGCAACAGTCACCAGACATCAATCTTGTCTTCTATTGTTTTGAATACTTACCAAGGTTTGTATTTGGGCCAGCCAGAAGTTGTTTGAATTTATCTAATCGCGATGCTTCTCTTTCTGATAGTACAGGAAGACCTGAGGTATTGTGGTCCACTACTCCACCTACCATTGTTACTGTTGAGGTTTGTGGAAGGGACTGAGATCTTGGCATGGAAGAATTTTCATTAGCACTATCTAAAAGACCAAAAAAAAAAACAAAAAAAATGTAGGACGCTTCTCAAATTTCAAAGACAAAGAATGAATATGTGGATTTTTTTTTTAAAAAAAGGAAAATATTGAAAAACAGATATTTGTAGCAGTGATTTAATTATCAGTCACAAATTTCATTACATTCATCCTAGCTCCAAAACAGACATAAAAATTTATTCTGATACACTCTGTCATCACAATGACAAATAAACTTCATGTCTACCAAGAAGCAGGTTAGAAATCAATTGGTTACTGATTTAGATTTATTTTCATAAGACAATAATTCATAGACTACTCTCCTCTCCATTGTGAAAGTACTGAAACGAAGTAGGTTTTCCAAATTTTCCTCCCAAAGCCATAAAATAAAAAGAAGGAAGGCTTTTTCCTAAACCCAGAAACTACACTTCAGCAATTTAAAATAATAATAAGAGACTGTGTTGCATTCAGTGGTTTCCAGTAATACAAATTGTCTACTACCCGCAGAAAATTTTATTTTTACCATTGTGCAAGAATCAAAAAAAATGATTTGTTTTTTGCTCATACATGTGCATCCATAACCTATTAGGCTTACATTATATTAGATGCCATTTGCTAATATTTGTACACCCACTAATGGATGACTACCTCTTGTACTTTTTTCACTAGAGTTGCAGAGAATACAACCCAATCTTCTACAGTTACACATAGGAACAGAGAATATAATTTCTGCATGCGGCTAAATACCCCAAAGGCACTAAATCCTGTCTGATCTTGGAATCTAAGCAGGGTCAACCCTGGTTAGTACTTGGATGGGAAACTTATTATTGAATACCAGGCACAATAGGCTAGATTTCAGAGGAAAGAACTTGTGAAACCACTTCTAGGTATTCCTTGCCTAAGAAACCCCTATGAAATTCACGGGGTCACAGTTAAGTCAACAAGTGACTTGTACACACATACACACACGTGGGTCTTACTGGCAGCTAAGCATGTAGTCGAAGTAAGCATTTCTACTCTTGCCCTTGTTCTAATAACTTTAAGTTTAGATCTCCTAAAACGCGTTTTACTTCATACTTTCATTGAAGACAGCATACAAAGAGAAAGTTAGTTTATATCTAAAATGATGCATTTGAGGTACCAGCCCCCAAGATATTTCATCCCTGCATTTTATCATGATATGGTTTAGCTGCCTTCATTACATGGTTTCAATAAAATAAAATAAAAATAAGCAAACATTCCTTCAATAAATAAAATCTCTCCCGTGACTTGATTTAATCTCCTACCTAATTTTTCAGTGTTAATCTGTTGAAAATAGTATTTGACCATGGGTTTTAACATGAAACATATCTTTACATATTTATATTTATATATATTTATACTTTATATTTAATTAAATTATCATTTAATTAAAAATCAAATTTTCTGCGGGTAGTAGACAATTTGTATTACTGGAAACCACTGAATGCAACACATTCTCTTATTATTATTTTAAATTGCCTAAGTATAGTTTCTGGGTTTAGGAAAAAGCCTTCCTTCTTTTTATTTTATGGTTTTGGGAGGAAAATTTGGAAAACCTACTTTGTTTCCCATAAAAGTCAGTGGGATAAATTCAGAGTACACAGACTGATAAATTAACAATTTTCCAACAATTGTAAGATTCATTTTGAGCATGCAACATGATTTTTTCAATTAGTGTTCAGTTTAAGAAGAAAGTGGGTCCTCTTCTAAATGGCCTTCCAAAAGTCTTGCAACAACCTACACACAACAGCATTCAAACAGATATTTGGGGTAGTCATATTGTTTGATATTTACTGTACCTGTAGAAGTTGATGTGTTGCTTTCACTCACAGACTTAACCAGTCTGTTGTCACCACATGCTGAGGGCAAGTCTGATGGTTGCTGGGCTTGCTGTCTTTCCACCTGTTCCTCTTGCAATTTGTGCTGTTCTTGTAATTTACTATGATTCAGAATTACTCTGTTAGCTGTTTCCATGACTACTTCAGTGTTAAGGCTTTCTGTAGCCATTGCAAGGAGTTCATCATCATCATCTCCAGCATCCCAGGCATCACTTGTGTTGCTTTCAAATTCCTGAAATGTGCTAACTTTCTTCAGTTTCACAGGAGTTGTTGGTGGCTTGGCTCCAGGTTTTAAGCTGTGGTGGGGAAGAAGCATGCACAAGTATTTTATTTGATATGTATGTTTAATAGAATATTTCATATACAATAAACCTTAGATAATTCCAGCTAAAGCAAAAAAATGTCAACTTTAATCAAAAAAAGGGTGGAAGTATTTAAAAAATCTAAGAAGCACGCAGTTTTTGCAGGTTTCCATACTATTTAAGGAACCGTTATTTTAGCTCTAAGTGCACTCACTTTGTCGTGTTTAAAAAGGTAAGAAAAGTGAAGCAAGAGATAGGTGTTAAGTTAGTGCTGAAAAGTAACAATGTTATAAAGAATGCTAACAAATTTATGTTCAAGTATTCCTCAAGGACAAAAAGTCCCCATGTACTCTACTCAAGTTCATCAAGAATAGTTCATTCAAAAATATATTTTCAACAAAACACTTTTCCATCCATCACAAAACTATCAAGCAAATGCTTCAGCCCTCCTTCTTTCTTCACTCATCCTGACTTTATTTGTTCCGTGCCTTCAACTCACTCCTGAATTATGGTGACCCTAAGGCAAACCTATCACAGGTTTTTCTGGGCTGAGAATGTGTGATGCGCCCAAGGTCACCCACGGGGTTTCCACAGTCAAATGGGGAATCAAACCCTGGCTTGTAGGGTCATACTCCAATGCTCAAACCATTACACCATGCTGGCTGTCTTCTGTCTTTATATCACAAGCTTTACCTCATTCTCTCCTTCCCACAAGGTCAATAAGTGAACATTTACTTCCAGGATCAGCTATTTAACTTCTAGCATGGGAAGAGACTGCAATTTTTATGACAATAGTTTAAAAAAAACCTGCAAAACAAGTGACTGAAACATCTATGAGTAACAGAAACGTGGGCTGCTAATTCATGACTGAGACATGGGCTGCCCAAAGATATTGCCTGCTAAAAATTCTAAAATTACTTTCTAAAAGAATTTTCTATCATATCAATCACAAATGGTAAATGTCAGCAGAAAAGAAAACTTTAGTCTGCTGCTATCACTTAGCAGATACGCAGCTGGAGTTCAGAAGCAAGGGTCAAAATAATTGCTCAATATACACTCTGAAGCGAGAACAGTGTTATTAGAAGGTTTTTAATGTGCTTTCCAGAAATGTTTGATATAGAATATTTCATTCTGGTTTTTGTCATCAACCTCAGCACATACACCTCTGGAAGTGCATAAAAGATCAGAACTGTTCCACAGATTCTTCTCATACTAATGCCATTCTCACTTCCATATAACACCACATGATTCTTTTGACTGAGCCCAATCCTCTGATACATTCTGTGCAAGTCCTTGTAAAAGTAATCAAAATGACCAAATCCACAGTCATGTGACTTGCACAGGGAAACTTCACACACGTGAGCCCCTTCCAAGTTATAAGGAAAGTTTTGCTAGTGGAATAAAGGCACAAAAATAGCAGATTTTATGAGGTAAGCCAAGGCAGCAAGAGGAAGGTATGTAGGTCAAATGGTGTTTGCTATTTCTTTATTGCCTCCTGCTGCACCCACAGATTTGTTGTTTCATAATCTGCCAAATACATGGAGGTGTGTGGTTCTCACCTTATACACTAAAAAGGATCACTGTGTTGTCTGTGTTTGCCTGAGTAGGTAAAGGAAACCATAAGCTATTCACTTTTAAAGAGCATATAAACTTTCTTTGTAAATGGTCTGAACTGCAAAGATTGTAAAGCTGAAGAAGCTTTCTTATCTCAAAAGACCTCTAGCTAACATTCAGAAAAACAAATGTAATCCTATTCACTTTCAGCTACTAACTGAATTTTATTTCTAAATGCTTAACAAGCCTGTCCTATAAATACGGTAATTTACGGTACTCTAAAGTTCAACTCGCTATGTCCCAACCAAGTATGTACATAAATCCTACTATAATATGTAAACAACAAATCACATTCTTCTTCTTTTTAAGATACTAAAATATGAATCAAAATATGCCAGATATGAGAAGAGAAGCACACTAGAGGCTTTTAAAAAAATACAAGAAGAACATGTTAAAGAAAATTCTCAAAAAACAGTTGTATTGCATAGGAATCATTACAAAAACTTCAGGAAAGAAGAGACATCTGGATGGGTCACTCTACACATTTTGGAGGCACATATAAAATATTCTAGACACAAACCTAAAAATGTGCAGTGGGAATGTGGCAAATATAGCAAATAGGTACAGGTGTCAGGGAACTGGCTCTAGTTTTCTTATTGTTTTATGCTGAATATAGCCACAAATTCTAAAGGCACCAGATCCCATCTGATCTTCCCAACTAAGCAAGATCAACCTTGGCTAGTGCTTGAATGTGAGACCACCAACAAACATCAAGTGCTGAAGGCTATATTTCAGAGGAAGAAACTGGTGAAACCATCTCCAAATATTCCTTGCCGAAGAAATTTACGGGGGGTCACCATAAGCTGGCAGGTGACTTGAAGGGGTGTGTGTGTGTGTGTATGCACACACACGTAGCCACATTATTTTATCTTCTGAATGTTTCTAAGATTTCATTACATTCATCAAGCTGTAAAAAACATACATTAGAAAACTGAAAGAAACACTTACTTTAATTCTTCTGAATGACAAAAACTTAAGTAGCTTTGAGCATGCTGTCTCCAAGGACAATTTTTTCCCCTGCACTCTACTGCTATAATTTTGATAAGCATAAGGTGTTTGTTTTACAGGGGGTTTCAAGAAACAATTTTATTCTACAAGTACTAGCAGAGTATCTAATTTGAAAATGGAACAGCAAAAGCTAGACATGCTGTTCTTTAAACAGTTTAAAGATTTGAGTGATATGATGTCCTGTTAAACTGAAGGTTAATGTACAACATGAGTATATTGTCCTGTATTACAACCATGAAATCAAAGTGACTTCACAAAATAGTGGTATCCTTACGGGAAGAGGGGGAGGAGAAGAATGCTTAACTATCAATACCAGTCACAGATTCTAGCCCTGACATCTTAATAGCTACAGAATATGAAAACCAGACAGAAGGTACGTAATACCTGGCAGAGGTGTTAAATAAACTGGTTCAGACCAAAAATACCCTCCATACTGGATATCCACCAACATACCAAATATACAAGCTCTGTTTGGCAGAAAACGTACCAAGAGTACTTCTTTCATTAGGGTATAAATTGAAGAGTTACTGCACAGTAAATTAAGAAATATGTCACCACTCACTGAAAAAGGGAGCTATTATCTTTCCACAGGTCTTGTGAGAATGGCAAAGATTTGGCTACAACATCCAATTGCCAACGTATTTTAGTCTGAATTCATGGCGCTGGTGATAACACTTAAAGCCCCAAAGGGCTTGGGACCTCAGTACTTAAAGAAGTGCCTTTTCCTATACACATCTGCATAAGAGTTGAAGTCTGTTAAAGATGCCCTCCTCTGTGTCCCATTGGTGAGGACAACACACTGTGAGAGGACAAGGGAGAGAGCCTTCTCTGCTGTGGTCCCCTAGTTATGAAGAGTCCCTTAGAGCCCAAATGGCACCAACAACAGGCTTTTATGTGAGCAGGAAAGCTTTTTATTTATTAACTTCTTTTAAATTGTATGTTGTTTTAGATTTGCATAATTGTACAAGTTTCGAATGTTTTTTATTGTTTTCAGTGTTTTTAAAGTTTTTAACTTATGTTTGGAAGCTGACTTGGATCCCATTTGGGAGAAAACGCAGCATACAAATACAATAAACAAACAAACAAACAAAGCTGTCATTCTAGCACCAAGTCAAAAGATTCATCTGTTTTTTATTGAAGCTTTTGAGGCATAATTGAATTTATCCAAATTTGCTCACGTGTTATGGTTTATAATCATTTTCACAAGTCTTGTTTTAAGTGATAAGTGGTTTAATACATTTTCAGTATTTTAAATTATATGTGTCAGTCTTGTTTTAAACTGTTCTAAATTGATTTTACTGTATACTGTCCTCAAACTCTTGGATATTGTGTGAGATATAAATGTTTTAATTAATAAATAAATACATTTTTCAATCATTTGGCACTAATATAGGTGTGCATAGCACGATATGCCTAATTATCAGCATCACAGGTTGGGAGGAAAATGCATCACTAACTAGCAACAATATTTTACCACCTCACATCACTACTACTAATCATAGAATCATAGAGCTGGAAGAGACCCCAGGGGCCATCAAGTCCAACCCCCTGCTATGCAGGAACACCCATCAAAGCATTCCCAACAGATGGTCATCCATCATGAACTCCTTTCTCTTTTAGTATTCTTGATAGTGAATGGTGAATGCCAACTAATTTCTCTTTATCAGGGTTTGCAAACTAGTTTCAGACTCGGATTGTCAATAACCATAGCTGCTGAGGTACACATGACACAGCAGGAAACTAATATATTAATAATGATTAAAAATCGACAGTATCATGTCTGTACTGAAGAACTCCAATTGCAGACACAATAATTAAGTCAGTGCTAGTATAAACAGGAAAAGCTTTCATTCCTATATCAGTTCTTGAGACTTTATTATTTACAGGTTGTGTTTTTTGACAGCTTAAAAATGAGCTCTCTGCTCAAGCTGATGAAAAACAAATCTCTCAAATAATTCCCTTATTGCTATTTCTCAGTCTGCATCTGCTCAAGCCAGTTCTGCAGAGTGAGAAGCTGTAGCAATACTAGGTATCACTAGAGAAACAGGAAGAACAAAGGACTAATTTGAAATTCCTGGTAGGCAATTCAAGGACAAGTGACATTATAATTGAAAACCGTTTGTTCTATAATCTCTTAGTATTGCTATAGAGAAAGTTGCAAAGCGTCATTTGCTGTTATTTAGACCACAGCACTTCTACTTATCACAGAAAGTCTGATAAACCTTGCACTTAAAGTTTCTGGGTGACAGAGTAAAGGGTTTTTTTGGCAGGGAGTGGGAGTTATAGTCCACAGCAAAGAGGGTTTTTTTCCCCTTTAACAATAATTAAAATCATTTTGTGATTTATTTATTTTATTTATTTAGAATTAGCTTATCTCTAAATAGTGGGACTCAAGGCAGCTTACATCACAAGCAATACAGGTTAAAAACTTCAATAAAAAGTATAAGTACAAAAGTAATCTGAGAGACATGTAAGCAATTTATAAAGTCAATTACTAAAATTTATTACAGTACTACAAACAAACAAACAAACAACCAGGACAACACACCACTGAAAGTCCATCCCAGTCAGTTTCTAAAAGCATGATGGTATAAGAATATTTTGACTTATCAGGGGAAAGAGAGCAAGAGGGAGCCATCCTAGCCTCCCAAGTGAGGGAGTTCCAAAGTCTGGGAGCAGCCACTGAGAAAGCCTTTCCCTTGTTCCCACCAAACAAGCCTTTCATGAAGACCATAGAGCTATAATGGGCCCACAGAGGGAAACATAGTCCTTCAAATAGTCTGGACCCAAGCCATTACAGGATTTTATAGGTCATAACTAGCACTTTGACTTCCACTTGGAAATGGACTAGAAGTCTGAGGAGCTGTTGAAACAAGAGTGCCTACCTAGCTTCCAGTTCATTCAGATCATTTGAAGCTGCTAGCTTCAAACAGACTTTTTCTTCAATATCTGGCTGTCAAAGTGGTCTTCAATATCAGATTCTTCTGGAAACCCTGGCTTGGAAAATCAGCTTCCCAAAACGCATGGCTTTGAGGATCCATCCAGAGGCCAGGTGTTGGAAAAACAGGCTGCTCAGTGCCAGGACCTTTCTTTGATAACAATGACATCTTTCTCTGCTTGTCCTCACTGATGCTGCAAAACCCTGCACAAAGTCTTTAACAGCTAGTGTAACAGACTGTTACACCAGCACAGCATACCAACAAGATTCCAGCCTTCATATACATCAGAGAATACGTACGCTATCCTCACTTGAGCTCTTGACAAAGCTTGTATAACTCAGGCATCTTATAGTATTAATTTTATATAAAGTTTTTTTTTCTTTTGTTGTCTTATAATCCTAGTTTCTCTAAGAGCAACAAACAAGGAACCTAGAATCAGATGTAATGTAAAGCATCACTGGTCACCAACAGACAGCATGCAGCAACATTCTGCTCCTTCACAGTAAACCATGATAAACTATGAACTTTGAATTAGCATTACGTAACAATGTAATCATGATAATTATTGCTCCCAATGTAACTGAGCATCAGCACACAAAAGGGTAATAAAAACAGATTATTTTCAGAATTTCTATACATTAACAGAAATCATTAAGGCTTGAACTGAATGAGATAGGCAACTTCTTCCCATAACTTTTCTTACACAGTTTATGGCTTGAGTCTCATTACTGAAAGAAAAGCATTATACAAACGAATAAAAAATGAAGAAAATAAACAAATGAATAGATAATAAATTAAAGTATTGTTTAACAGGATGTCACACTACAAATTGTATTGCTTGTTCTACATATTAAAAGAAATCTATGCCCAGCTATAGTAAACATTGTAGTCCCCTCACCCCCAATATTCAGAAAGGCTGGCGTAGGAGAGGAACAAAAAGAAATAGAATATCGTGGTCAGAATCAGAAAGGAAAAATAGGTAACTAAAGCATTATTTCATGAAATGAACAGGTGCAAGGGGATTTTAGACAAGAGTTCTTGTGCATTTTTTAAAACTTACGTTCCATGCAACAGTGGATCAAAAGGAGGATGCTGAGCTCCATATACATGTTGAATACTAAAAAAGAGAAAAAAAATATTTAGTACAATTATAGAACAATCCCATACAACTTGGGACCAGAACATCTAAAAAACAACCTCCTCACATAGGTGCCTGCCTGAAATCTAAGATCATCAGCAGATGACCTATTCCATGAGGCTGGGCTGATAGGTACACATCACACAGCTTTCTCAGATAGAGCTCCCCAACTATTGAACTCACTCCCAAGGGAGGTCAGACTGGCTCCATCCCCTCTGGGAAGTGAGGACCATGATATTTTGCTTGGCTTTTGGTTGTTAAAATGAAGAGTGGATGTACTGCCTCTTTTCAGTTTTTCACTGTTTTTTAATTGTTTGTACTTTAGAACAGAGAAGGGGAAAGTGCAGTCTGTGGGCCATATACAGTCTCCCAGAGCTGTTATTCTCGTCCCCAGGACCCTCAGTGATCAAATATACATATAAATATATGCATATACACACATACATGTATGTGTATGTGTGTTGCAGAATGCCCCCATGTCTAAATAACTCCTACCCTCAGAGCCATTTTTTTAAAGAAATGTTTTTTGCCCAAAAATGCTCCAAACTGTCCACTAAGGGTATGGGGTGCATTTTCCTCACCCTGGTTGGGCCCCAGGTCAATCTAGGCCCAGGAAAGCACTCTTTTGAGACTGAAAACATGGAGAAAATGTTCCCATTCTTCCAAAGGCATTTGCTGACCTTGTAGTTTACACAAAAAGAAGGGAAAGGTTCTTAGAACCACTGGTCAGCAGTACAGTGTGCCCTCCACTTTTGCAGGTTCAGCACTCATAGATTTGATTATTTGTGGGTTATTTTATTTATTTATTTTATTTATTTAAAAATCTTACCCTATTTGCCCCTGCCACAAAAAAAATATGTTCTCTCTAGGAATCTCTGCTGGATGTGGAATGTAGGGTCATACTGGAGGATCTAGAGGCTCCCATAGAGAACACTTTTCTAGACATTGCTAGGTCCTTCAGCATGACTTTATGGCCCACTTCCACCACAACTTCATCACAGAATCACACTGGAGGACCTAGAGACTCCTAGAGAAGTGTTCATAGGTTAAAAAAAATAGTGTTTGCCATTTTGATTTTGATTTTTCCACCTTCACAGGACTCTTGCGCCGCTAAGCCCCACAACAGTGGAGAGCTCACTGTATTTCAGAACTGATTTTATTACACTTTGCCTGAAAGTGAAATGCTCCTCTCCTCTCATGAAACACTGATGAAGGAGAAGAGCCTTTTGTCATTAAGTGAAGACATTTGCCTTCACCAAGGGGAGAGGGAGGTTCTGGTAGTCGCAGTTTTTGGCTGCGAGGAGGAGGAGACATTAGCTTAGATTCTAATTTCCTATCCTGCACTACCTTCCTCTGCACCCTCCTGAAAATCTGCACCTTGGGAATGGTTTGAAACATTACTGACAGAGAAAGAAATCAGCCAAAGGTAGACACTCCATTATGTGAACAAATTGTGAAATCAAACTATTGAATTTAAAGAACTGAAGACATACATATATGCCTGTGTAATCTAAAATGGACTTTGGCACCTAAGTGATCACTTTTACAAAGATTTCAATATTTACATCATGGAGTAGCAGAACTGACAAATGCATACTTCACTCTAGTTTACCTTTAAAGATTAAACAGTGGCATTGTAAGCTGCAGAAAGTGAACTCTTTTCCCATGTGAACACTGAGAAAGACTTTATATCATTGCAGACCAGACATAAGGCCTTTTCTTTGCTCACTTCTCCAAAGAGAGACCCCCCCCCAGCATTTGACAAGGGAAATATCCCCAGCAGCTTATCTAAATAGATTGATTGAGAAGGGTCATGCACATGAGCTCATATGTCAGGGTATGTGCAAGGTATGGCTCCCCACCCACACACTTTGAAAAATGTGTCCAACCACTGAGAGCAGAATGCTTTTAACTCCTAGAGAGGGGAGGGAAATATGGCTCTTGTGCCAAAAATTGTCCTCCACCCCTGTTACATTCAGACAAACTGATATTCATTATTTTGGCAGTGGCTCTAATTCTCCCTCCTTGATAAATCAATGCTATTTCCAGATATTACTATAGGGAGGTCAAGGAAAAAAAATTGCCATAAAGCAAGACATGAACTAAGGACATTCTAACTCAAAGGTCAACAGACAAAAGAGTGTCCACATGCTTTTGTAGGCCCTAACTAATCTATCAATGTTACATGGAATGTAGAATGAAACAATGAAAAAGTATTACACAAAGGGAGATAAAAGGGGGGATAAACAAAATCATCCTCCTGATTTACCCCAATTGCAATAAAATGTATAAAATGCACTGACTCAATAAATGAAGCCACAGCCCTGAGTCTGCAAGACCTAAGTAGAACTGGTGATGATCAGAGTTCATTGAGATCTCTGATTCATAGGGTTGCTATTATCCCATAACAGAACTATTCATTTCCTCCATGACACAGTCCCTGTACTTTTGACAGATATATGATAAAGAAAACATTCACCAAATCACGTTTTTCCCTGATAATGTAAAGACGCACTGATAGTAAAAGTTTCTCCTATTCTAATTCACACAAATACTATGACACAGGAATCCTAACAGAAAAGAGTCCTGATCTGTGACTTCTTATAAGTCAAAGAAGCATCACATAAATCAATCAACTCCTCACAACTTCAAAAGAAAATGAAATATCTCATCCTTTAGCAGATACTGCTATCTGCTCTATACTGGATTATCCCTCTCCTGCCGTGGGCTTTGTGTAGCCAAATTCAGTGTATAAAAGCAGAGCAGAATATGTATAAAAGCAGGGCACAGCGTTCAAAATCTTTCCCAACAGAGGTTAATCAGAAGCTTCCAGGAAACATAGCTACAGCTTCTCATTTCAACAGATACGCTGTCTCTGGAAGTGCAATTTTCACTTAATCATCACATAGTTCAAAAGGGGCAGTTAAAACTATGGAAGTAGTTAAAATCCCATACTTCTGCCATGAGTTTATTACGCAGTCCTATGCAGGATACCATCTCCATAGCCCTCCCACTGCTTGGGAGGAGCAATAAGACTGGTCTACTCTGTTGTAAAAGTCACAGGCTAACACATATACAATTGGCCATCTGCTTTCACCGGGTGTGTGTGTTTGTTAAGGCCATACAACCCCCACAAAAGTGGAAAAACTGTGAACATCATGAGCCTTCCCAAACCATATTTAACACATACACAAAGAGCACCTTACTGACAGGTTGGTTGGACCTGGCCGTGTGTTGGGGGTGGGGGGATGGGATGAAGGAAATATTGGTTCCATCCCCTTCCTCTTTCCTGTCCATGTGAATGAGTGAACACATGCACATCCCCCTCCCATACCATCACCTTCCCCCCTCCCACCTGCGTGAGTGAGCCAGTGAGCGAACACACGTGTGCACCCTTCTCCTGATCCACCCCCTTTCTCCATCCCATTTCCTTATCCAAGTAATCCTCAAATAATCAAAACTGTCATTACTTAATTTGCAAAAATGGAGGGCAGACAGTACATACTAAATTACAAAGCACTCTGTATATATTAAATTACAAGAAAACTTACAGCCATCACTGTTAATGACAGCCACCATTCTTGTAGATCTGTCCTTCAATCTGTTTTCAAAGCAACGACCACTTCCTGCAATGCTACACGCCATAACTATGCATGTTTATTAGGAATTTTCTCCACAATTTAATGAAGCTTAAAGCAAAACAATTCTATGAAGGACTTCATCCTAAATAAAACCTAGTATCACACACAGACACACCCTCCTTTCATTTACATTTCATAATACTTTCCTCTCACTTACCTGCCTGGTACCCAGGAGACATTACGCTTCCAGAACTGCTTCCTAAACCCACTGCTTGCCATCTTCCCATCACTTCATAATCCTTCTTTCTCCAAGTGGGAGACAAAATAGCCTGGAATGCTGAAAACCAGATTAACACCCCCAACCAGTAGGGCCACTGGTTCTTCCCCTCTGAGGCTGAACTTTCCGGGATTTACTCCATCTCTACTCCCTTTCCTTCTCTAAGAGTGGAGAGCACTGCCATCTTGACACCCCAAAACAATCCCTCTCCCCATTGGCTACCTGAAATCAGGTGTCATCTATACCCAATCCCAAGTAACATCACTTGCTGGCTGAGTTCAAAATCATCAAATCAGTAACAATGAATCCTATTTGTTAAGAACAGTTGGAATTCCAGCCAGTATAAGTCTCAATTAGGGGCTCTGCTGAGAAATCCTATTGTTTTGTGACTGGTTATTGGCTCCTGACAGATTCTTAGCACCACTTAACTGCTGCCATTGGCACTTAGTTACATCTGTGATGAGAGAGGCAACAACAGGATGTCATGTTACACAACAGTGTTAATTATGCCACGCCTCTGAAATCACACTGTGGACATGAAGAGATAAAGGAAGGCTGTCTAATAAATTCATCCTTCCAGTTGTATTTCAGCTCTTCGGAGAAAGCTGTTTAAATACTTCTCTTTAAAATTTTATGTGGTGATGATGATAATGATGACATATTTTAAAGAATACAATTGTATTTATTTATAATTCTGCATTTTTATACAGTTTGGCTATAAGAAAACTGTGAGTGATAGAAAAATTATGGAGAAACAACAGGAATGCGTTACTACTTGCTGTCTGGATGACAAAAGGCTGTCAGCTGGCTTTTCTACATGGAGAGAGTCTCAATTGGATTTGGCTCCTAGACTGCTCTGTATTGATTATTGGGTGATAAAGTCTAAGCCAGTGTTTCTTAAGCTATTTGAGTTGTGGGACTGGCAGGGTTTTTTTGTTTTGTTTTGTTGGGGTTTTTTTCTTTGTGTGTGTGTGTGTTTTGTTTTTTTGTTTTAATTCCAACATGCTGGGAATTGGCAATGCATCTGTGCCCATCAGCTACAGCTATTTCTTTCTTTCTTGGAAACTTGCAGCAGACTGGCAGTTGGAGTGTAGCTACAGAGCAGGGGGTAGAATTAAGTCACTGCCCTTAAATAAGAATTATGTCCCCATCAATTAGATTTTGCTTCCGACATCATATTTCTAGCATTGCAGTAACTTAAAACTTCAGCTACACATTTAGAAATACAGCATAGGCATCCAAAGAAAAGGGGTAAGCAAAGTTACCAAGGGAGTGTGAACATCACAAATGTAAGAGTTCTAGGTGTGAAGAATTTTCAGTGTCTCACTCTCCACAATGGTAGAAATTTGGTATTGAAGGAAAATGTCACAGGAATCAGAATTATTGTTTTAAGTGCAGCATCCTCATTTCCATCCCCCACCAACTATTTCCTTCCTGACAGCCAATAGATCATAGACTAGAACTGGTCAATGAACCACCAGCTTAAGCGGCACTGATGTAGAATCAAGTCTACAAACGTAAGCACACTTGAATTTAAACAAATTCCAGGAAAATAAATAGGAGATTCTACAATATATGCACAGGTACTTCTGGAAGGAAGACTTCTAATATTAATAAAAGTAATTTTAAAATAGTGCAAGTATTTTGTGTTTTGTATAGAATGCAAAAAAAGTCAGAGAAGCAGTCAGAAAAGATGGAAAGATTGGGTATGGAAGGTGAGTGGTTTTGCATAACAAAGCAGGGCAATTGTAGGGTAAAAGCCTCATCTGGAAGAGATGGAAAGCCAATTAAAAGTAAAGTAGTTGTGATAAATATCTACCAAGTCAAGTAGCTTTCTTTGGAATAACCTTATTTTCTGCCTGAACTTAGATGCCAGTAATCCTACTGCACAGGATTGGATGTTAGTTAATTATCCCAATGCTTCTATATAATACAGATACAGCACTGGTGGAATCACTTTAGAGAACAGATTCTGTATGCTGTATTCGTGTGAATTTTATGCTGCTGGAAGAAAGTCAGTATAATAAAACTTAAAAAATAGTAACTCTAGGTACAGCAATTTTATTCCCTCTAGTTAGTAATTGTAAGTCATAAAGACTTTTATCATATATGGATGTGGAAATATCAGCTATCCAAGCTGACTTCAGGAAAGGAAGAGCTACGAGGGATCTTATTGCAAACATATGTTAGATAACAGAGGACATCAAAGAATTTCAGAGGAAAAACAGCCTGTGATTTATGGCTTACAGCGAAGTCATTGATTGTGCAGATCATGAAGAACTATGGAGCAGTATTAAAGAAATGGGTGTACTACATTTGATTTTCCTGATGTATAACCTGTATGCAAGACAAGAGGCTACCATTAGGACAGGATATGGAGTAATGGAATGGTTTCCAATTGGCAAGTTGGTCAGGCAAAGATCTGTTTTATCACTCTACCTGTTTAACCTGTATGCTGAATATATCATATGTAAAGTAGAATTAGACTTGAAGGAAGAAGGCGTGAAAATTAGAGGAAGGAACATGAACAATTCAAGATAGGCAGATTATATCAGACAACTAGCAGAAAATAGCAAAAACTTAGTATGATTACTGAAGAAAGTCAAAGAGGAAAGGACAAAGGCAGCTTTACAGTGAAACATTAAGAAAAGAAAAATAATGAGCACAGATGAGTTCCATAAGTTTAAAGCAGATGATAAAGACACTGGAATAGCTAAATTTTCCATTTCTATTTGCCTTAGTCATTAATCAAAACAAAGACTGAAGTCAAGAAATCAGAAGAAGACTAGAACTAAGAAGTAGAGCTATCAAGGAGCTACACAAGATCCTGAAGAATAAAGATTTATACAGTTGGCCCAACACATTTGAGGGTTTCACTTTTGCGGATTTGATTTGCTGTCACCTCTGCTGCCTCCCAATGCCATTTTTAAAAGGGACTGCAAGCTTTATACGACTGAGAAACTGTAAATAAGGCTTGGAAGTCCCTAATAAAAATGGTGCAGGACAGTGGAGCAGTGGAGGGGTCAATAAGCCCCACCAGCCACCCACTTCTGCCTTGAGGAGGAACTCTGATGCTTCAAAGGAATCTATAGTGTGTTTTTCTGTGTTAAATATGGTTTGGGAGGGCCTAGAATTATTCACGTTTTTTTCACTTGCAGGAGGGCCCTGTGCTCCCAACCCTAGCAAATGTGGAGGGATGACTGTAATTGAATAGTAAAGCTAGGCTTGTCCTTGCCATCGTATTCCCAATTTATATGTATAGTTCTTCAAGCTGGACAGTAAAAAAAAGACAATAGGAAAAAATCATACAATCATAGAGTTGGAAGAGACCCCAGGGGCCATCCAGTCCAACCCTCTGCTATGCAGGAACACACATCAAAGTACTCCCAACAGAGGGCCATCCAGCCTCCAAAGAAGGAGACTCTATCACACTCCGAGGAAGCATATTCCACTTCTGGACAACTCTGACCGTCAGGAAGTTCTTCCTAAGGTTCAAGTGGAATCTCCTTTCCTTCAGCCTGAATCCATTGCTCCTTGTCCTAGTCTCTGGAGCAGTGGAAAACAAGCCCACTCCCTCCTCAACATGAGATCCCTTCAAATATTTAGACATGGCTATCATGTCCCCTCTTAACCTTCTCTTCTGCAGACTAAACATACCCAGCTCCCTAAGCCATTCTTCATAGGGCATGGCTTCCAGACCCTTCACCATTTTGGTCGCCCTCCTCTGGACACATTCCAGCTTGTCGACATCCTTCTTGAATTGAGGTGGCCAGAACTGGACACAGTATTCCAAATGTGGCCCAACCAATGCAGAATAGAGTAGTATCATTACCTCCCTCGATCTGGACACCACACTCCTATTGATGCAACCAAGAATCGCGTTGGCTTTCTTGATTGCCGCATCACACTGCTGACTCATGTTCAGCTTGTGATCTACCAAGACTCCTAGATCCCTTTCACATCTACTGCTATCCAGCCATGTGTCCCCCATCCTATATTTGTGCCTTCCAATTTTTCTGCCCAAGTGCAAGACCTTACATTTCTCTCTATTGAAATTCATTTTGTTAGCTTTGGCCCAGCTCTCCAATCTGTCAAGGTCATTTTGAAATTTGATTCTGTCCTCTGGTATATTAGCAACCCCTCCCAATTTGGTATCATCTGCAAATTTAATCAAAATGCCATCCACTTCCTCATCCAAATCATTGATGAAGATGTTGAATAGCACTGGGCCCAGGACAGAACCCTGTGGCACCCCACTAGTCACTTCTCTCCAGGATAAAAAGCAGCCATTGGGGCACATCCTTTGGGTTCAGTCGGTCAACTAATTACAAATCCAACTAACAGTAGCCCTGTCCAGCCCGCATTTTACTAGTTTCTTTCCAATAATGTCATGTGGAACTTTGTCAAAGGCCTTACTGAGGTCAAGATATGCTACGTCTACAGCATTCCCTTCATCTATCATCTGCAACTCTATCATAAAAAGAGAGAAGATTAGTCTGGCATGACTTATTTCTGAGAAATCTATGCTGGCTTTTAGTGATTACGTTGCTTTCTAAGTAATTACAAACTGACTGTTTAATGATCTGCTCTAGGATCTTTCCTGGTATTGATGTCAAGATGACTGGGTGATAATTATTAGGGTTCTCTTTTTTCCCCTTCTTGAAGATGGGGAACACATTTGAAATGTGGAAGAGGTCTGAGAATACCCTGGGCCACTAAAAAAAAAGACAATTAAGGGATCCTAGAGTCAATCAAGCTGAACTCTCCCTAGGAGTCCAGATGACTAAACTGAGACTGTCAAACTTTGAATATCTCATGAGAAGACATCACTCACTAGAAAAGACAATAATAATGTTTGGCAATATGGGAGGCAGAAGAAAAAGTGGAAGACTGCATTAGAGATGGATAGATTCATTCAAAGAAACTATGGCCCTGAGTGTTCAAGCCCTGAGCATGGCTGCTGATGACAGCGTGATCAGAACGTTTCTCATTCATAGGGTCACCATAAGTTGAAGCTGGCTTGATGGCAGTTTAACTGCAAAAACAAAGTCATTTATCTTACCCAAATGTTGGTTGCTGAATATATCATTTTCAGTTACTTCAGAAAGAAAAGAAAAAGTCTCATGCAGAGAAATCACTTTTTTTAACCTTTCTGTAAATGATCTTCAGAGTTAGAAGACTGAGCTCAAGAGAGGGAATCTGGATTATAATAAAAGATCACAGAAAACAAAAAAATTTATGAGTATATTGAATAACAGACTGCGAAATACTTTAGAAAGCAGAAAATGCACAAAAGATATGAAGATTGTGTGTGTGTTTTAATGAAATACACACACATCACTGTTTTGGAATACGTTTGCACAAGAGATACAAATTGCAATTTGTTGAAAGTTTTGCTCAAGTTTTCCTAATGAAACAAACAGCACATGTCTATTCAGAAATACATTCCAGAGTTCATTGGGACACTTTTAATTTAAGGCATGGTGGTGGATCTAACAAGTGTTCTAAAGAGGGATGGCCACCAGTATGCTGATCAAACATGTTTTTTAGATAAATGTTTTTGCATGTCTTAAAGGGGATGCCTTGCTCAGTCAGACCATTTGTCCATTTAGTTTAGCACAATATTGTCAAAGCATTTGCTCTTGTGAAGCTCATAACAATCCTGATACTTGCTCTCAACCTCTCACACTCAGAAGCAGGCAAAGATTTCATCTTCATGCGACATAACTAATGATCACAGACAGGCCATGACTGCACCTAATGCTATATGGCTTTATTAAACTTTAACACTGCAACTGGAGAAAGAAAAGGAAGTTAGCATGGGGTTGTGGGTCTAAGTCTTGGCCTGGGACTCTGAGGGGCCAGACAGTATGAATCCTACTCAGCCACGGAAATCCACTGGGTGATCTTCAGCAAGTCACACTCACTCAGCCTCAGAGGAAGGCAATGGAAAACCTCCTCTGAACAAATCTTGCCAAGAAAACACTATGAACGGTTATCCTTAGTCTAACCATAAGTATAAACAACTTGGTATCAGCCAACAGCAACAAGATGAGACAGAATGGAATGGGTAAATATAATGGTGAAAGTTCAATGTAGAGTAAATGACTAACTTGCTTTTTAGCTGAAAGGTGTACTTCTATGCCACAGCTCTGGTATGTAGCTTTGATAGCTTATCAGTCCAACACAGGTGGAGTTCTGATTGGCACTGATATAAGCCACCTCAACTCAGGTGATATCCTGGTTGAATGGGCAAAAATACTATATACTTGCTGTTGTTAGTATTGCAAATCTGTTTCTGCACTTTTTAATATACATATATATATATATATACATATACATATACATATATATATATATAGGTATACCTGACGTAACAAAGCAGATGTGTGCCTGGGCATTACTTTTTAACAGAAATTTTGGTACCAGAGACAGAAATAACATGGAAAGAACAGGGACAGGCTCCCACACCACAAAAAAAGAGCAATTCATTCAGTTTCAGAAAGCTACTTATCCAAAGCTAATAATATATCTAGCTAAAACAAAAGAACCAGCTCAAATAAACTTTACATATGCAAACAAAAATCATTTTGAGCCTTCTAGAGACCACATGAAAGCTTCTTCCAAATGAACCAAGGGATAATTTTTTATTTCACCACCTTTCTTATGATTTTCATTTTGGTGGCCAAACTCATCAATCTATGCTCTGTTTTTTTAAAAAAAAAAACAACAACATACTGGGGGCACTGGTTAGGCAGGCTTATCTTTCCTTTCCCTTTTGCATTTCATGCATGCTCAGGAAGAGATTTGAGGGGTAGCTCCCATTTACATTCCCTGTTATAGGCAGTCACACCGATATATCAGAATTGGGTAGAGTACAATCCTGCTTTTTCCCACCTTGAGCTTCATTGCATTATTCACTACAGACAAGCTGGTGCAATCAACATTGAAAATCTGTTTCTTCAGCCCTCTTTATCATCCTCCTGTTGCCAATGCTGGTAAAAATAACTTCCAGTTATACACTGGATCAGATACAAAGGGGGTCCGGGCAGGCCTAAAAAGATTTTATAAAGAGGAGTTTCTTTGGAAGAAGCTTTGTTAACTGAGCTTTGGCTATATATTATAATCCCTGTCCAAACAATTTGCCAACTACAATGGAGAATCTTTTGTGAGTTGATTTCTGGCAAACATTCTATTAGATTTTCTTTTTCATATCTTCTGAAGAAGATACCACACATACATATTGTACTCTACAGAGGAGCATCCTCTGTTTCAATAACTGTCCAGAACATCTGCAATTTAAAGAGCCATAGGATGAAAAGAAGAGTGGCAGAACCGGGACAGCAAGTAAACAGATTACCTGCTCACACTCTCCCTCACTATGGCAAAATGTAATTATTTTGAAATTATAAACTTAAACATGAATTATAAACTTCTAAAGTATTATTTGCATGCATATAGACTAGTATGCATGAATGCTATTCATATCCTGGCTTCTTTTGAGGGCAGATGGTAAACGACAACCCTAACGTATATTCTGATACATCAAATAGCACGCTGCCTAAGAAGATAGACAAGATGTATGGTGATACCAGGCCAGCATTTTTTATGCTTAACTCTTGTCTTCCTGGCTTATTACTTCCAATGGAATATGCATGCTTTGTTGCAACTTCTAAAGCATTGCAAGACCATTAACAGTTACCAGTCCTTTTCCAGCCCCAGTATTATGTGATGTTTCTACCCTCTAAAACCCTAAACAGTTTGGGGCCAGGTTATCTGAAGACAAGCCTCATCTAATATATATAATAATATTTATTTATTTGTATCCCGCCTCTCCACACGGATCGAGGCGGCGAACAACATGAAATACATTATACATTACAAATAGCATGTATGGTTTACAATGTGTTTTAGCTAATTGCCCCCAACAAGCTGGGTACTCATTTTACCGACCTGCAGAAGGATGGAAGGCTGAGTCAACCTGGAGCCCAGCAGGATCGAACTCACAACCTTGTGGCTGCATTACTGGCATTTAACCACTGCACCACCTGGGCTCCTCATAATTATCTACCAAAACTCTAAGGATAATATCTACCTGAGAACCTCCTCCAGATGATATCCATCATACAAAGCAAGGTGGATTACTACAACAAAAAAGGCCTTTTCAGTCTTCACAGAAGTTCTTCACAGAGTCACCATCCTATCTATGGAATGCCAAGAAGCCTATCTTGCACTTAACATAATGGATTTGTATTAATTTCATTTTATTCATCCAGACATTTAAAGAACTACTCTACTGCTTTTAGGTCTCTTCACTACTTTGTATTTCCTTTGCAAAGGCAGTACTGTGGCTTTGTAGCACACTGCCTTGTTTTTATCCCCTCCTGCTCAGTTTATTGTGTGTTATTTTATATATTATGTTTGCAACTGGCTTGTAAATTAACCAGAGAACTGAAGTTACTAGGTAGCCTAAAAATATAATAAATTAGTACAATTTCACCAGAACAATACTATTCTGGGATATTGTGGAAAAAATAAATTGGTGAGGAGCTCATGTAGACCAGCCACCAGTTGGCTCTCTGCCAGGGCCTCTTCTGAAACTGACTCTAAGAATAAATTGGAGGACTATGCAATAATTTTCCTGTAACTCATGTTATGTCCAGTGGCTTACTCCTTTGTCCTTCAAGCAGAATATTCAGTTATCGTTCCAGCTCTGTAAGCCCACTATAATGTTTACTGACCTTTCACATTAGCAAATTTGCAGGAGTTATATGTGAGGTTTAATGAAATATGAGCTGCCTCCAGGAACTGAAGCAGGAACATAACTGGGAGTGAGTGACAAGGTCATGAACAAATCATTATGGAGTCTTAGTGGATAAATTGAAATTAAGTCCAGAGGTGTCACTATCCACAAAGATCTGAACTGCATTTGACAGTAAACAGTGACAGTAAAAGAATAAGACATAAAATAGTCATTTGGTGTATGCTACTTTCATAAAATGCGTTGTGTTTTGATTTGTGATATTATCAATGAAAGAAGGCTGTGACATTATGTATTATGGGTTGGGTAAATTGTGTGGTTTTGCCATCCGGATCCTACAGATTAAGTACATTTATTATGAGTCATGACATACTATAACTTATATGGGCTAAAGTATTAGAGATGATTGCCAGGCCTATATCCAGGAAGATGACACAGGTGTAGTTTCCCATTTCCCTCCCTCTTGAAAAATTAAATACATCTGTTTTCCTCCTGTGTTTTTTTACTTAAGTTTATCTGACTTAAGTTTATCCAAGGGACAGAATCTTATCCCCAAAATCGGTTCAGAACTTTGGACAGCGCCTTTAAAGATTAAGCTAAAATCTGAACTGGGTTTACTGCTTTTTTGACAGAGAAACTGCCAGGAACTGTTGCTCTCAGTTTCACTGTCATCAAGAGGCTTTCCAAACAGTAAGCAAGGACTTTGGGATGCCACTAGTGACTCTGAATGCAATATATTATGTGGCTCAGGGAAATAATATTATACTACTTTAGATGACTACAGAGGTAACCCAATAGATACTCAATTAAGGAGAGAAAGAAGGAGGATCTCCTAAAGCTTCTGGAAACTAAAGCCTTTAAAAATATATTTTAACGCACATTAACATGTTACAACAGGTTCTAATGTTTCATGGTTTTCAACTGTTAATAACATTAGCTTCCTAAATACCAGTAGGAGGACAGGGATCCTATATGAGAGGGTAGGGAAAGTGTAGCCCTTCTCTCCTTCTGTCAGCAGGTAAAGACTTTTTTAGGTCATGGGGATTAAGTGGTTATGCAGAAAGGAGATTAATTGGGTGTGCATGCCGTGTTCTTATTGTTTGTTATGTTTTTACCTGATGTTATACTGTTTTAAAGTATTGGTATTTCCATATGGTACTTTTTTATTTTTGTATTATTGGATTTTCATTTATGTACTTTGGACCCACTATTCACACTGAACAATTATGGTGCTATGATTCCATTTTAACTGCCATGGCTGCATCCTATGGAGTCCTGAGATTTGCTGTTTAGGGAAGGGTATTTAGAATTCTCAGCCAAAGAATTCAAGGGTCTCACTAAACTACAAAGCCCAGGATTCTATCAACAAATACAAAATAAAATGGAACTATTGGGCAATATGGTTCCTATTCATCTATCCTAAAATCACCTTATCCTTTTATTGCAGCCTCATCACATTTTGACTCACATTCAGCTTGCAACTGATATAATCCCAATAACATTCTCACCCCTAATCTGCCAACCCAGGTATCTCATAGACTATGTCTGTACAGTTTGTTTTGAGCCTAAAGGAAGAACTTTACTTTTATGTCTGTTGAATGTCATATTCTGGCTGTCTGAGAAGATTAACAATGGTGAACATGTTTTTCACTCTTTTTTCCTTGCTAGAAAAAATGCATAAAGGAAGAAGACAGGAATAGCTATAATAGAAGTCTCTAGTCAGAAGTTCAAGTAATCCACACTATTATCATCTTTTTCCTGACATCAGAGTCAAACTAGCCAGTCCACAGTGCAAGTTTGTACTTTCCCCTCTTTTAGAAGTCTAAGACACAACAACTATTCTCAAGGATTTTCCAAAGATGATTGCTAGACAAACTTTATGAGAGCTCGACTATTCAAAGTGATGGTCCCTGAACCAGTGCCAGTCCCTTAGCCACTGGCTACAAGTCCCTTGCAAGTTTCCAAGAAAGAAAGAGAAAACTGTAATCAGTGGCTCAGGAACTGATATTGGTCCCTGGCATACTGGAAGACAATAACTGCCAGTTCTCCACATCAGATAGTCTGACAAGCACTAAACTAGACCATTTTTTCTTTCAAGAGGAACCAACAAGCTTCCAGCATACAGTATGGTCTTTCCAAGATGTAGGAGAAGGGAGGAAGGTATATTGCAAATCTAAGAAAAAAATGGATCCAGTTATTTAAGCCCTTCATTTTTATTTTTATTTTAATTTCTGCTTTGGCACTAAACATTGAACATTGTATTCAGTGTGATGGGATGATATGAACAATGGAACTTGCAAGAGCATCAGAGGAACAACTGCACTGAAAAATGTGATACTTGGGTAACTTTCCTTATGCCCTTGCCAATATATCCTGGAAAGAATGCAAATACAAATCAGCTTGGTTTCTAAATCTTAAAAAATTCAATTTCAAGTCCACTCGGAAGGTCCTGACAATTGCTGGAGGGTCTTTCTACTTTATTACAAGAACTGTCCTTAGAATACTGACAGAGGACCACCAGAGAATCTGCGCTTCCTGCCAGAGGAATGATGGAGCAACTAGGATATCTCAGAAGTCAGAACCATTCTAAATGGAAAAGGCTCAAAGGATTAATCCTTTTGAGTGAGACATTGAAATACTGTAAATCTGTTTCCAGCATATATGATTATTAAAATGAGATTTTGCAAGTAGCTAGAGGATATGAATGTGTTATTCATCATCATCTTTCAGAAACTTGTCTAAAGTGCAACACAGAAGTGAGATATAACTGAAATACAAATAAGAATTTTACATTACTGTTATTTAGTGCTTTTTTTTTTCCTGACTCAAAAGCTGCTTGGTGAAGTGTTCGCTAAATGTTAAGTATTTAATTCCTTATGTATTTGTCTTGCAATTTCCATTTGTTGTGGCCAGGAAGGGAAACAGTTGCTGCAGGGAAGTTATTTTTGGCAAGAACTCTAAAAATGAGTTTTTGGAATATATCTTCCACAAGGCAGCGTAACCAATGTAGCTGTAGTTCCAAAAGCTAACTTTTCTAAGGGTTAGGGTATGGGTTTGGGCCTGCATTTTAATGTAGATGGACCAAGATAGTTTGGTACCCATGTTGGATAATTCAATAGAGATTCATATGTTCACTGATCAACACAGGGTACAGGCAGGACATTCTCTAGTATAAAACTTACCAGAAGACATAGCTCCCTTTCAATAATTCAGAGGTGTTTTTGTGAAAGAGATATACAGCGACATTTCCTGCTATATTAAGAGAAGATGTGGCCCACCAGACAGATGGTGTTGGAGTGCAATTCCCATGATCCTTCACCATTTGTAGTGGTGGCTCAAGACACTGGGAATTTCAGTTCAACTTCTAAAAGAGCACAAATTTCCTAGCCCTAAGCTAGTTTGTGCCCATCTGTTAGATGCCATTTTTAATCCTGGTTCAAACCTGCCACCTGAAGCAGTTACCATGAGACTTTGCTTGTCTCATGGGAAAGCCATCTTCAGCAATGTGTACTTTCATTTCTAGTTTTACTATAGACCACATTTTCCCTCAGTTCCAGGAAATTACCCTTATTCCAGGACATAAAACTAAAATATAAAACAACTACTTACCATATATCATATAACAGAAGTATAGATACAGGAATCAGATCCTGCCTGCAGGAAGATCTGGATGGGAACTCTGCTTCCTGTGCCTACACTAGCAACACTATTATATGATCTAATATTGTTGTATGTAACCTCAGGAGTTTATTCAGCTGCTCATCTTCTAACATGACCTATGCCTTCATTTGCCAGCAATGCATTTCTACAGTTCTGATACAAAAATAGACACAAATTTGACATCAGAATCATATAAAAAACAGTAGGAGAACACTTCAGTTTCCCAAGATGCTCTGCTTCTTGCTTCAAGGAGGCTATCCTTGAATGAAGGAACTTTTAAGAGATTCCAAAGGAAAAAAATGTTTAAGAACACATCAAAAGGTTCCATTTAACCTCCTGCGGCTTGAAGAGAACAAATACTTTTTTATTTTACAGGATATGTTAATCAGCTCATCTGTGCAAGATAGTCTGTATTTTCATCCAATCTTTGTATGTTTTATGATAACTGTTTGAGATACTTTTCTCTCCTTGAAACTTTCAAATTTCTTTTCCTGGCTTGGCTGCTGCCTTAATTCCCCTTCGGACACTACATGGCTAGCCAGTGACGGAAGAGCCTCCTCACTCAGCTGTCCATTCCCTCCCTCCAGCCTGACAAGTGGCCACACAAGCAGGAGGGGATGGGAAAAGCTGAGTGAGGAGGATCATCCATCATCAGTTGTGATATGGGCAAGCCTCATCACTTGGCTGTCCATCCCCTACCTCCAGCCAGTCATGCAGATACACAGATAGGAGAGGGCAGGGGAGATGAGCAAGGAAGATCTCTCCTCATTGCTTCCATTAGTTTGCAATAGTTGAATCTACTTTCCTGGCTGCCCCCTCCTGTCAGAGGTGGGGGCAAGAAAGAAGTGAAAATAGTTTAAGTTAATAATTCTCCCCAGTAGGAAAAAACTAATTCAAACAAGCACATTCCTAACATGTATTAGCATACAAATATTGGAAAGAGATCATTCCCTCCAGCTGTTTCCATTTTTCCTTGTTGTTTGATGTGTTCCTATAACTTCAAAATACAGCACAGTCTCTATCACATTCCACCAAGTGTTTGATTCTAACATTTGGTAATTTTCATCCTCCTTAGAGTAGCCAGACATGGTTGGGAGAATTCCAGAAGCTGTGGTCCAAAAAAAGTTATTTTTCCAAGCTCTGGTCACACACAGAAAGCATATGGTGTGGCTCTTCCCGCAGCCAGTGGAGCAGATGCAGCATGGGTTTCTCACATATCAGTCACCACTTGTCATGTCACCAGTGATACAAAAGAACAGCACTACAGCACTTCTGCCTGCACTGCCAGTTGAACTGGAGTCAGCTAATTTTTTCAGTGCATCCACAGCCAGCAAAAAGAAATCCTTTCATGCTGGCATCAACTGCTGCTATTTGAGAAGTGCAAATGCATTATGGCATTGTGGCCTGACAATCCTAGCTAATGTTAGTCCAGTGTTTTCTTCCCCTTCCTCTTCCCATCACCCCCCCCACCGTCCTCAATATTGTGTCCTGGACCAATCTGGACAAATCAGTGAGGGCTATGGAATGAATTCTTCATAAACACTACAGTCCTCCCTCCACATTCACTAGGGTTAGGAGCTCAGGACCCCTGTGGAAGTGGAAAACCCATGAATAACTCTAGGCCCTCCCAAACCATATTTAACACACGCAAAAAAAGTATGATCAGCATATTCAACCCACCATGGATTCCTCTGAGGCATCAAGAGTTTCTTCACAAGGCAGAAGTAGGGGGCTGGTGGGGCTTACTGCCACCTCCACTGCTGCCCCAAATCATTTTTAATAGAGACTTACAAGCCTCATCTGTAGTTTCTCAGTCTCATGAGGCTTGCAGTCCCTATTAAAAATGGTATTGAGAGGCAGCAGAGGTGACAGCAAATAATCCGTGAATAATCAAATGCGCGAAAGTGAAACCTGAAAATGTGAAGGGCTGACTGTATATCCACGTATCCTCAGAGAGGTTTAATAGGAGGAAGCGTTTCCCTTGTTAAACTTAGCAGCAGGGTTGACAAGGTGTGTGACAAAGAGACCCTGAGAAAGAGCCCAGGAACAACTTTCCTCTTTAGCCCTAGCAAACACTGAGGAGATGATTAATTATTTGTGCTCTTACATCAGCTGGTGCTTGATCTAGCAGTAGGACAAAACAAAAGGCATCCTTTGAGCCCGCTGTTGTTATGATTACCTCTTGAAGAAAGAATAGCAGTAATAACAAGACCCCAGAGGTCTTGTTACTACTTCATTATGAAATCCTAATGAGAGATGCCCACAGAGGTTCCTAGAAGATAGCTGATAAAAACAGAGCAGCTGGGACTTTTAAGCAGTATCTCAGTAGCCTTCATCTTGGAAATCTGTTTTACTACTTTCAGTGTTGCAGAAACTGAATCAGGATCCTCCAAACAAAACATCAATACTAATTATTCACAGGGATAAGATGGGAATCAAATTGCACCAAAGCTATGGTCTGGGAAATCTGTTGGCAATGGCTACCACGCCAAAATGACCGGATATTCTGGAGCAGACATGGAGGGTGGTGTGAATCTGCAAATACTGTTGGACTGCAACTTCCATCAGCTTTAGCCAATAGGGAGAGATTACAAGAGTTACTGTCCAACACTCTCTTGAGAGCCAAACGTTCCCCAATTCATGTTCCAGACAGCCATTTCTCTCAAATTATAGTGTATATTATGTGGAATAAAGTTCCTGAGCAAATTAGTGTGTATTGTAAACTGGAAGCTCTCTTTCACTTAATACTATCATCTTAATGTGTTGAAAGACAAGGATCATGCTGGAAGGTAACAGATTTTACACCATTAAGAAACTACAGTATATTAAATTTGCTTTTCTTTTAGAGCATTTGCAACATCTGCAGTTATTCTGATGCATGGAACCTAGAAAAAAAGGGAGAGGGGGGCTTGATCCTCCCCCAATTAGTCTAGTGTATACACCCACACACCATAGCTGATACCTCCTGGCACTGTTTTCAGGTAAAACAGGTTGGTTCAATAAAATTTAATAAAATTATTGAAAACAGGTATTTATAAAAAGAGCCAAACATCTGGCTTCCACCTTTCCCAATAAAGTCCTTTGGAATACGAGTGATGCACAAAATCAAGCAACGCTTATAGAATTTCCAAGGTCTACAAATGGAATTCAATGGGTGGAATCAGAGGCCAGAGTATTACTATCCTCTAAATCAGTGGTGTCCAACCTTTGGTCCTCCAGGTGCTTTGGACTTCAACTCCCAGATTTCCTGACTGTTAACCAAGTAGCCAGGGTTCCTGGGAGTTGAAGTCCTAATCACCTGGAAGACCAAAAGCTGGACACCACTGCTCTAAATCTAAGTTTGTAAATCCAGAAGTTTTTTTCTTTTCTTAAGAATGGCTGGATCACAGGGTTTCTCTACTGGAAACACAGTCATAATGAAAAGGCGATGTCCATAAGAATTAAAATGTTTAACACATTATTCCAATTTTTTGGTGGTAATTATTGACTTAAAGTTCCTAAATCCTACGTGCAGATCAGGGGTTGATTTTCCATACATATTCCATTTTACATCCTGAGAGTCAGCATTCAATCACATATGTGACACTCATGGAATTGCAAGTCATGTTTTATTTAATGAATCTACTCATGCTTCTCCTTTCAAAAGATGATGTTTCATGTAGAAATGTACAAGTGACACAATGTGTGAATGCATAGTGATATGATCCAGGATCTTCAGTCAGTATTTTTATTGCAGCTCTCACCAGTAGCTTCTTTAGAGCAGATGGTTGATGAAAAGTAACATCAGGAGGTTTATTAATAGCTTTAGCAAGACATGGTGAATTAGCCATCAAGTAGTAGGTTTCTTTGACTGTCAAATGATAACTGGGAGGTGATGGGTAGAAATCAACCAAAAAAAGCACATGGGCTGTCCTCATTTTTCACTGTCTGTCTGTCTGTCTGTCTCTCTCTCTCTCTCTCTTTTTTTTAATAGAGGAGTCATTCACTTGAACATGTTAGCCCACTGGATGTTGCACTCAATGGTTAAATATGGATAGCCTCTTCAAAGTAGGGGATTGTGTTCATTCCTAGACTCCTTTTTAGTGGTTAATCTCACTGTTGCATATACATGTAATCCTGAAACCAAACTACATGTGATTCTATTTTTTCTATATGTTTGTTATGGCAGGAGTTTAAGTTCAAACACAAATGAACATCAGTTGGTTTACAAAACAGATCTGTAACAATGTTATTATGCCTGGTGGTCAGAAGAAATCCAGGAAAGTGAATTCCAAATCTTAAAGGGTGCTGTTGTAGGTTAATTTAATACTGAGATGAACAGAGTTACATAATATATTCAGGGCCAGCTGCGGCCAGGCAACACAATACAACAAAACAAAATCTATAAAAGAGTGATACCTTTACTGAGCAACCAAAATACAAAAAATACATAATGCTATCTTTCAAAATTCCACTGGCTTCTTCTTGATAAAAATATGTTTTAAAAAATCATACAGGGGAAAAAAGTGACAGTGTTAGAGTCACAGGCCTATATTTTGTATCAGATGTTGTTTCTTGTAATTGGTTTGGAGGGAGCTCAATGCAGGTAGAGGCCATTCTCCTTCTTGGCCATGTGGAGACCAAGACAAGGGACAGCAAAATTTAAACTCCATTAGCAGCAGTAAAGTAACTTCTCCTGAGAGCCAGTCTGTCTCTGTCCCTTGTAAAGCCACAGGCCCCTTTCTTACACAGAGAACACTGAATGTCTCAAGACATCTCAGTATTGCTACATCTGCAAAACCTTTTAGTTACTTGATAAGTAAAACTTATCAAATGAAAAAGTTACACCCTTGTTGGAGGTAGAAACCCCAAAGAGTTAAGATCTAGTCCTTCACTCCCTCTTTTTTAGGATTCCCTCCCCCCTCAGTAAGCTCAAATCCTGCAAACATATTCAAGGGTAGTTTAGGTAGCTAATAAAGGATCTCAAACGTTCTCTGCTGCTGCTGCTGCTCCATATAGTGAAAATGCTATAAATCTATCTCCACTGCACAAGCAGCTTATGTTTAAATTCCTTGAAGATGGTTTGTTCTAATTCAGTGTTATTTAGCGTGGTGGCCCATGGACTGGTGCCTGTATATAATCCATCAGCTATCGGTATCTGGACAAATTCCAAAGAAGAAAGAAATAATTGTTGTCAATTGGCACAAATATGGTACATTCCCTGGCACAATGGGGCAAAAAATTGCTGGTCCCTCACATCATAAGCAGCACTGCTCTAGATTGCCCACAAAGAAATAAATATATGATAGAGCCATTTATGTGTCCATTACTGTGCCTTCCATTAGGTGTAGTGTGTGTATTTATGTTTGTGTGAGTGTATGAGTGTTGCACGTGTATTAAGGCATTAAAGCCATTTATCCTATGTACACTTGCTAGAGAGTAAGCTACACAGATGTATATATTGAGCTTGTAAGAGTGTTCATAATGAAGGATGATTGAACAACAATGGAGGAGGGAAGAATTTTGCTCTCCCTCAACTGTGCCATCAGACACTACAATAGCTGCTGTGATAGCCTGACAGGAGATTTCACAGCACAAGAGGAATCAGACTGTTGTGCTCTGAATAGTTCTTGGAAGTATCTATGCTCCTTAGTTGTTTCATTAGCCAAAGTGTAGGAACAAAAGTATGCGGCAGGGAAGTTTGCAGCACCCATTTTCTGAAAAACGAAGGCTTACTATAGCACTGTTATTCAGAATCATCTTCAAGGAAGTAGTAGTTGTTGTTGTTGTTGTGTGCCATCAAGTTGTTTCCAACGTATGGGAACCATAAGGCAAACCTATCACAGAGTTTTCTGAGAGCTAAGAGTATGTGATACATTCAAGGTCACTCACTGGGTTTCCATGCCTGAGTGGGGAATCAAACCCTAATTTCCAAGGTCATAAGTCCAATGCTCAAGCCACTACACTATGCTGGACAATCCCAAAATACAGGGGCATTTTCCTTAATTTTTATTTGCACTCCATCTATGGTCTGGAGTTAGTTTTTCTCAATACGTTAGAGCTTTGAGATATTGGTGGTTCAGATCTGAGTCATAGAGTTTTCTAGTCCAACTCCCTGTTAGTGCAGAAATCCACAGCTAAAGAATTCCTGAGAAGGGGCCATCCAACTTCTGCTTAGAAATCTCCACAAGAGGGGGTCCACCATCTTCCAAAGCAGTCACCATCTGCTCACAGTACAAGCAGAAGAAAAATGGTATTATGCATTACATCTGCAGTTAAACTGCATCAACACAGATGCAATTCTCAATTGGGACACAATGATCAGAAGGCTAAAACTGAAACCCAGTCCAGGAGGCAAATTCTCTTTCTGAAATCATTATTACCTATCATTACCTAACTTGAAACTGTGCAAAATTCACTATCACTCACTGGTCCTAGAAACAGGAAGAAACCATAGGAAAAACTAAAGAGAGGCGGTATTCATACCTATCTTGACACACCTGACAATTTACCGAGTACCAAATTCAGCAACAAAGTACTTCCATCTCAGTACATGCTGAGGCACCAAGCTCATCTACTGCTTCCTACTGTGATGGTGGAGCAGACAGTACATTTGCTTGCTGAAGTTATGGCTGGAGCAATATACTATTGGTTGAGAGAGCAACCATATATATACCTATTCAAAAAGAAATTTCCAAGTGAAGCTTTGCTTGGGAAAGCCTTTACTGCTCTCTATAGATCTGCATAACCACAGCAACATAAATTCCAAGCCATCGCAGTAGCATGAATAAGACTGAGAAATCTAGGGAATGTCAAAAACCAGGGAGCAAATAACTTAATAAGTGGAGTGAGGCAACTTGCTCAGATAGGCCTAATTAAAGAAGGGAACCAATAAAGTTATATCAGACTAGCAGCCACTCAACTACATCCTTACCTGCTGTCATTTCACAGATCAAATTGCTAGGCATTTCCTGTCCCTTCTTACAAAAAGATTTCATGAAGATTTCTTGGGTGCTCTTCTTACACAGGAGCAACATACATGCCTGGCCTTTTCTTTCTGCTGCAGTTAGATTGGAACTTACTCACACGGTATCTACATCATTATTATATTACTCTGTTTTCAGTCCAGGCTTTTTTGATAGACTTTTCAGCAGAGAACTGGTGACTAACCAAACTCCACAATGAGCTCTCAAGTCGTTTGCAGTGACAGAGCTACTTCCAGATGGAGGGCTCTACATGGTAGCAATTAGGAGGCACTGTGCTGCTATTCCATCTTTCTCTCCTTAATGGGTTTTTCATGTACAAAAAAAGGAGATAGTGGGAAAATAAGAAAGGATTACAAGCAGAAGACAATGTTCCTACAGTCCCACTAAAATTCAGTGAATGAGGCAAGGTAATAGAGTGATAAAAGCTTTGTCTGGATCCACCAGAAGTACTTTTGCTAAGGAATTTTTAACACACAAGAGGAGATATAAAGACAGTTGGAGAAAGCACCGCAATCCTTCTGGCAGAAGAAATCCAAACTATATATCTGAAATCCTTTCCAGAATTACCAAGAGTCACAAGTTACCTTTTTAATGGGAATGACAGCAGACATTCCACTATCTTTTAAGTGGATGGTTTATTAGTAAGAATCACCTGTGGCTGAGAACTGCTACATCTCTACCACTTTGGGAATGTTAAAAACAATTAGCAGTAGGAACAAACTAACTCAGTCTGATAAAAGACCTGATAAATGAAGCACACTTTTGTCTCTCTGAATTAAGACTTATGCAACACACTTACAGCCACAATGGTAGTTTGTAAGAATAAGAACTGCCCTCAGAATAGTTCCTCTTCTCCCGTTGCACATGAGACAGAGTTTGTAGAAACAGAATACAAGGAATAGCATACGAGATCAGACCAAATGCCTATCTAGTCCAGTATGCCCTTCTGACACTTGGCTAGACAGATGCTTATGAGAACATGACATGAATGCATGTTCATGTTCCACAAAAAAAAAATTTTTTAGGAAATTTTTATTATTTTCAAAATACATAAAAACTTATATAAACACAAATATGTATATCATTATTATAGTTCTTCCGTCCCCCACCAGTTATGTATATCAAGAATTTCCCAGTTGAATCTATCTTCTCCCTTATACATATCTTGTCAAATACCAACATACTCAATCCACAGACATTTACAAATTTAGCCAAAGCATTACCCTTCTCCATTCCCTTTCAAAACTTTGAACCATTTTATTCTTAAGGGAGTTAGCTAATTTTTCAGTCTCTACCATGTCTAACATTTTTAATTTCCAGTCATCTAATTGAATATCTGCTTTATCTTTCCAGTGTTGTGCATATCTTCTGTTGTTTTCTAATCTCCCCGTTCTGGCCTAATATATTCAATAAATAAAATTCTGGTACCATTTCAAAATTAACTTTGCAATTCTTTTTAATTTCATCATGAATTCCCTTCCGAAATTTCTTAGCCTTGGAACAAATCCACCACATATGAAAAAAAGTCCCCACCTTTACCCCACATTTTCAACACTTTGTATCTCCGTTTTTGGTTATTTTTTGAAGTCTTTCTGGAGTCATAAACCACCTATGTAACATTTTATAATAATTTTCTTTTAAATTTAAATTTGGAGTGAATTTTATGTCCGTTTTCCATACTTTTTCCCATGCATCTAACTCGACTGGACGACCTATATTTTGCGCTCATTTGATCATTGACTCTTTTATTGACTCAGATTCAAAATCCCTTTTTAATAATAGTTTGTAAAGCTTCAAAATTCTCTTCTTTTGATGTTCTTTCAACACTTGATCTAGCTCATTTTCTTGTGTTTCCAATCCATATAATTTTTGGTCCATTTTGTACCTTTCTTTCAACTGGTGCCAAGGGAACCAGTTTAATTCGTGACCTTCAGCTTTTAATTCTTCTATCAACTTCATTCATGTTCCACAAGAATTGATACACAGATATGTACTGTGTCTGATTATGGAAAAGAGCTGGCCCAAGTCAATTTGCTGACTGAGGCAAAGGACAAGATGGTACCTTCCCTCTTTCCAAGCTGACCTACAGAATCAAGAGATTTGCACTTCAGAGAGGAATATCTTAAATTTCAGCCAGAGAAGTCAACAAACTGCCAGTACAAGATTCCATAGCATGCAGCCTTTGCTACTAAAGTGCTATAGTGCTGTAACTGTGTAGTGTGACTATTGTATAGCCTAGACTATCGAATACTATTTCAGCAGGAGTCTTGGGCAACCTGCATGATACTGCTCTGTCCACAAACACCTTGCCGCTACTCCCTGCTCCTTCACAACTGCCATACAAGGTGACTGTCTCTTCCAAACAGGAGGTTCAGCCATTATCTTCATCATGTTTTTAGCCATGAGAATAGTCCCAAACTGCCTTATCCTCCAAAATTTTATCTTGTTCCCTTTCTGAAATCATCCAAGTGAGCGGCCATCATAAGATCTTGTGGTACCACATTCCATATCCATCTTTTGTGTTGTGTCAAATCATTCCTTTTAGTTTTGCTGATTTTCCCTTCCTTCAGCTATATTATATAACCACAAGTTTGAATATCATAAAAATGGGATAAATCTTCTTCCTCACAAGCATCATTTTACACAGGACACATGACAGGTAATAACTATGCCATGTCTCTGTGTGACTGAATTATCTAGTTATACATCTAGTTCACATTAAAGACTGGCTCAGAAGCATGGCTGCCAAGCTACCAGGGGGAACACAAGACTGAAGTTGCTTACTGCAGTATTTGGCAGCATATAAGATGCACCCATGTATAAGACGTACCTCATTTACACACTGGCAAATACTATTAGCCAACATATAAGACACACTGGCATTTTTTTTTTTTTTTTGGCGACCCAGATGGGACACTGGCATATAAGACACATCCCATTTTCAAACAGTATTTTCAGGGAGAAAAGTGAGTTTTATATGCCAGCAAGTACTTATCCTCTCCACTAGGAAACTGCAAACTTGATTAAACTTAGTAGACATCTTACTTCGGAATTTACCAAACCCTACATTCCTGTTCCTGTACTGCATATGAGTGAGAAATATTTTATCTTATATATTCTTTTCACATAGAAATCTTATTTCAAAACTGATTCCTACACACATTTTCTTCCAGTCCCTCCCATTAGTTTGGTTTTCACCATATGGAGCCACAACACATTCATCTCCATCTAAAAGACAGACAGATTCACATTTTCTCACTCATGCTAACTCCCGCTCAGTCTTGGGCTTGGTAAATGCGGCTGCAAATAAAGTCTTGGAGAGAGAAGGGGAGGGGTATCTGTGCCCACAGCAAGACACACACGTCGCTACCACACTAGGACAAGATGCCAGTTTATAGTCACCCTGTAGTTGCCCCATGCTACCCCAATATCACCAACAAAGATGTCACCAGAAGGCATCCTGTTTCTAAAGCAGCCACCTGCAGCAATGACTTAGCCTTCCTCACCACTTGCTTTTCAGTACCACAAAGAAGAGTTCAAGTGACTGTGCAGTGCTCTGGTACCTTTTATGACAACATGCATTGGCACAGTTGTTGCTGTCTAGTTTCTTTTAACCAGATCTCATGATACTCAAAAAGCTACCGTCAGGACACACACACAAAATCAATGTGCAATGATTCTTGCAGGCTTTGGGAAGGATTTTGCCTTTAAGACAGCAGTTCAGTTCACTAAATAGAGTTACTACTGATGTATTCCATGACAGCAGTGACAGCTGACAAGTCTTATGTCATGGGGACAATGAATCCATTCCAGGTTGTAATTCAGATGCCAAAGGAGCTTTCCAAGGTGCTGAACCCCTATTCCTTAATTGAGTTCAACAGCTTAGACAGTTCCTTTTAAGCCTTAATTAGAACCTGGAGCAGATTCACCACCCCACAGGCATGATAGTCATAAGCTGCTACTGCCTCACTGTGTACGCACGTTGACAATAGAGGTGCCAAATCTTTCAATACTCTCTGCTCCAGTGGCTTGATCCACTGACTGTAGCAGGGGACAATGCTTCTCTTCATACCACCAAAAGCACCATCTGCTGCTTGTAGTAGATCAAACAGCTGCTTTTAAAAGAACAGGAGTAGGCCAGGTCATTCTTTTTCTGGGCAAGTGGCAACCACAATCTATGAAGATACATGCTTCCACCCCTTCATCTTTCTGTTTAATTGACTGTGGCTAATTGTGTATGCTGTTCCCAATGCCCTTAGACATCCATCTGATGTTAGAAGAAATTAGAAAGAAAAACCAGTCGATTCAGTTTAAAATGTGTGCTGCTGAGATGTCAAAAGGCAGAGGGTGGAAATAGCCTTGCTCTGCAGATTTTATGCAAAACAGAGCTCATTTGCATTCTTGCATCAGACATTCAGACAACTTCATAGCCAGCTGTCAACTTCTTTACTTCAACATGAGCTGAACAACAATCAAAGTGAAAGTTATTCAGTTCAAACATGACTTCCATTAATTCATGTAACACCAGACTGTTTTCAAGGTGCAGAAGGTAAAAATTAGTAAGGAATATACTACTTAGGTTACATCTTTAATGCTCTTTTAGATTTACCTCAACAAAAATTCATAATTACTACTCAGTAATGCCAACGATCAATGTAGAAATTAATTTTTACTTAATTCCCTTTCAGTTAAGAGATTTCTTTCAGCATCTCTCTAAAAAAACGAAAAAAATTCAGAGAAGAAACTTCCAGCCAAGAGATGGTAGGTTTTGCAGAGGGGGGCATTTTTTCCATCACTTCACATCTTGAACACAATCATACCTTCACTTAACATTTTAAAAGGAAAGAAAGCTACTGAACTAGTAACCAATGCAGGCCTTATATAGACCATCAGTCACTCATGACACTAAAAGCCATATTTTTTTCCTGGTCATCTTACAGGGCATAGGTTCTCCCTTGGAAGTCTTCGGGGTGAGGCTCTACCACCTTCTGGTACCCTGTCTCAGAAGTCCATGATGAAACAGCCACTCTGGCAGTCATTTGACTCTCCAGCCATGAATGCTTTGCTTGGCTCAGCCTAACAAGAACACCAAACCAGTGGCTATATCTCAACAGAAGAGATACCTATCATTACAACCACTGGGACCAAATCTATTAAGTGTTGAAATGCATCTTTATATGCATTTATATGCAAAATGATAAACATAAATATGCTGCTGTTGTGTGCTTTCAAGTTGTTTCCGACTTATGGCAACCCTAAGGCAAATCTATCACGGGAATATCTGGGACTGAGAGTACATGATGCCCTTGAGATCACCCAGTGGGTTTCTACAGCCAAATGGGGAACTGACCCCCAGGGTTGCAGTCCAATGCTCAAACCATTACACCATACTAGCTCTCATAAATATACTACCGTATGACAAATATTATATTCTAAGGGGAAAAACCCCCAAGAAATTATCTATTTTCCAGTACAGTCTAGCTATATTTTTCTTTCCTGCATTTCCAGTGAATAATCTTGAATTTTCACTTTCCAAAATGTGAAACAGAAAAGATCCTATATCTAATCTTTCCAGTAGTTATGCCAAAATCCCAGTGGTCTTGGAACAGAAGACATATTGTCTACAAAAGTAATGCATGGCTGCCATCTTTCAATAAACTATATCTCATCTTTATACAAAAGGATTACAACTCACTACCAAAGTTTAAAATGAGCTATTCACACGACAACATGGACATGGAACAAAGCAGATACATATACAGTGGCCAATAAGCATATAAATACAAAACTTTAATATACATTCAACATGCAATGCAGTACAACAGAAATATGCACATTGTCTTAAAACAAATAAAAACGAGAGCCCATGCAGTCTGTTTGAAGCATTTGTAATGAGTCTCCATCATTTTGTTACACAGTAATGTATTAGTCTCAACATTTTGTTTTTAGGTGTATTTGACCCCACTTGCTCTCTCTGTATTAAGTTCCTGACTCATAAGGAAATAACAAGAAGCAATAAGGTCATGGTAGGATAGTGAGGGCTACCTGTATCATCAACTATAAAGAATGTAAAAATTTAGCTTATCACTGGGCTGTTCTGCTATTGTGTCAGTACTGCAGCTGCTTCACATCTTCAGTAACATCTCCTTAAATCCTAAACAAGTTGTTTACTCTGGAAAAGCAGTGAGAAAAGAAACGGTTTATAGGTCTATAAGTTTATAGACTAAGCACATTCCCAGGTTAAGCAAAGATAGAATAAATGGATTAAACTGTACAGAGCAGTAATAGATAATAGCATTAGCATCTTCTCTATATGTATTAGCCACCTCTAGTCAAACCCCTAACTTACAGAGAAAATCTAACGCCTGCTAAGATCAATTGATTAGCTCTTTAATCCTGTGAAGAGATTTGCTTAATCATCTGCACTTCATTTCTAGCATAAGCAACATGAGTTCAAAACAATTGGGTTCAATTCTAGTTATAATCATATTCCAGACATTAGAATTCCTGCAAATGGTTATTTGGCAATGGAAAAAGACGACACCAGCTCCTCTTTCTGCATTTCACCAGCAAGGCAAAACATTTAAATCAGGGATAGGAATTATGTGGATCTCATTATGTTGCTGAACTGTAACTCCCAGTATTCCTCACCATTGGCTATGCTGACAAAGTCTGATGGGAGTTTTCATCCAACAGCACCCAAGTGGCTTCACAATTCCTCCCTCTGGTTTAAAATATATCACAGTTTAATCATGAAAGTTTGCATTTCTCCTGAATGTCATTAATTTAGCAATCATGTAATTTTTCAGATTCATATGCTGCTTGGCCAATAAGTTTGATGAAAACAAACAAAAATCCTTCCTAAACACTCCATTTTTGCAGTTTTTAAAGTAACAATCATCTAGCCTTTTCTGATGGATGACAGGGCCAGATTTGTATGTTTTTTCAAAATGCTCAATTCTACACAGTACTTTTTTTTAAAAAAAGTAATAATTGAATTAGATATTTTCTTTTAGTAAATGGATACTGATGAGACACTTGAATACATTAGAATCAAATCAACTGTTTATGCCAAAAACAGTGGCATTAAGAATGCTTTGGGATCAATCTGTTACTAACGTTTACACTAATGATTTCATACAGCTCTGTGGAAAACTAAAAAAAAATGTGATGTATTTCCAGCTGGGAATGGCTGGAGCATTCATGATAACCTCTTCATATAGCTCTTGAACAGCCCTTCTTCAAGGTCTCAATGTCAGTTTTGGGGACAGAGTAACAGGGAAGAGGCTTTAGAATTATTCATTCCCTCTCTCTTTCCCCCCTTTTAATTTTATAATAACAGTATAGTGCTACAGAACAGAGAGGAAAGGAAGTTAGTAATCAAAGCGTTCCCATCTTTCACAGGGACACTGAAGCAATGAAGACTGCAGTCCTGGTGATACTTATCAAGGACCCAGCTCTGCTGACTACAGTGTGATTTACTTCTGAATAGCATATATATAATTGTATTGTAAGAGAAACTACACAAAGGAGGCTAATTCTGTCAAACTACCATGCTACAATCAAAAGGAAGAAATAAAACAAATGTGACCTCCAAATCCAAATCTTTTAATTAACTCTAGGAAGGATGTTTCCTGAATGATCCTTCCTTGGATGAATACATACCCTCCAACATTTCAGAGATGAAAGCCAGTACATGCATGGTCAAACAACATCAGTGTTGGGTTAAGTTGGCAAAAACTATTAATGGAAGAAGAACAGACAAGCCAAGAGAGGCTGCAGCAGTTCACTTTTATCTGTACCTAATGGGAAGGGCAAGATTCCTCCTTTCCCATCCTCTCCCCCTTCCACTGAGTTAACTGATGCAAACTATTTTTCCACTTTGAACTCAGCTTGCAGCAACTGAAGCAAGGCGAAGGCAAAGTGCAAGGCATGGAATGAGGAAAGAAAAACTGGGACATTTTAAAAGCAGCTGACAAAGTAGGACAAGAGTTAGTTAACTGGGACAGTCTCTGCTATATTGATACAGTTGGATGGCATGCAAATATAGTACATAAGAATCCAAGCCAAATAAGATAGGCCAATGCTGGAAGCTACAGTGCTGCATTATGGTGCTGTGTGGAACCCTTCACACTGTTAATTAGAAAAAAGCAATACCTCAGAAAGAAAGGAAGCAACTTGCAGTGCAAGATCCTCTAAAGGTTTGGTTTTATGTATATTGATATAAAGATGCAGCAATTCAAAATATTTTATGAATAGTTTAAGTTTGTAAGAAGGCCACTTGTCTGATCCTTGTGTCAAGGAAGAATAATCTCCAGGCTGCCAGTCAAACAAGTTCCACAGCAGTTCAATGTTTCTCTTTTCTTTATTTAAATCCACAAATAAACAACATAGGTAGGTTTGGGTTAAGTTGTGCTAGGCAGATGGGCCAATAAATATTTATGAATGCAAGTCTGAATTAGTTCCATGGTTACATTAACCCGGCTACATGTGGCATCCTGCAAGAAAAAAAAAATGAAGGCAAAAACTGTATCTGATTCTAATCAAAAAAGCGCCTGTTAAATCCATAAGCAGTTACTTCTGTATTGATTCTCTTTACATTCTGCCTCTTTAGAGCACTTGCAGGCTTTGAAAAGGAAAAAGGCTGTTGCTTAAATCTCAGCAGATCATATCAGTGTGATATTTGCATCCACAGGAAAGCAAATTATCTCCTGGATTCATTCCCAGACCCTCTGCTATGTCAATAACTTTCCCTCAATTGCCTTTCACTTAAAATGAGAGTGGCACAAATAAGATGCTGGGAGCCAAGAAGCCCTCTTGACAAGCCATCAGAATTTGTTTGGGGGCTTTTCACCTCCCTAGATAAGACCATTTCCAATAATCATCATGTTATTTTAAAGGAAGGCTTAAAAAAGAGTTTGGAAGAGTGTTTGGCACGAGTGATGTCATTCATTGCTCCAAGGACTTTTCCCACAGACTTAAATTTCCTGCCTGCTGATCAGTGGGAAGGAATTTAGAATGGTTTTCAGTATATGAAGTCAAAATAAATTGTCTCTGCACTCATCCTATAGGACTGTTGTGATCAACCAGTATCCCTTCATTTTATTCTATTTTTCTAACAATAATCTAACCCAGCAACTCCTCAAATTAAAACACTGAATGTAAGGAATTCATTACACCAATATGTAATGAATATGTCCATTTCCAAAATGTCCATTTCCAAAAGTATCTATTTTGGCAGTTGTGTCTTTGTACAATCCATTGATTTGGCTTGTTTCCTCTCTACCAGCATCCATTAGGGGAGAGATAATCTGCAGCATCTCTCCATCCAGAGCTGGCCGAAGACATTTTGTTACTGGAAGCAACAGACAACATGCTATCCCTTTCTATTTCATATACAGAAGCCAACTGGACTGGCAAATGACCTTCACTTCAACACAATGGATAAGATGCTTCTTCACAGCCAGGAAAAGGAAAGGCTGGCAAGGCTCAAATGGAATGGCTAGTATGCAAGTTGCCACATGGGCTGCCTCAGGCTACTGCCCCACTCTGCCAAGTACTAGGGCTGGGCCTCTCAACATCAGAATGATGTAACTGGATAATGCAATGTACTACTGACGTTTGAGGATGCCACTAATTACCTCTGTCCATGAATCACACCTCTGGGGTTTCATGCACCCAAATCATCATGCAAAATGATATGTATAGAAACTCAGGGGTGGAAGAATCAAGGCCAATTTCAGATGTGAAAGGCCCCACATTTCTGACGGGCCCTCTTACATAAATGAGCAATTTTCTATCTGTCTGTCAGGGCTGGGGCGTAAAACACAAGCTTGAAAATGTTATTAGCTGTGGTGGCTGGGGGATTCTAGATGTGGTAGTCCAAAAAAGACTTATCCAGTTTTTGTACTGACAGTAATCTGAGATGAACAAGGAGCTGGGACCCAGATATTATAGGACATATCAGAATTCAGAACTAAAGAACAATTCAGGAGGCTGGACAAAAGAAAAAAGCAGTGAAGACAAAATAATGGAAGTCCATGCCAGAACTCAGAAAGATCATGTTGCCTGAGCAAGGCTTAACTGAACAAGAAATCCTTTATACTCCTTCCTGCCTAAGAACGTTCAGTACCAACCAAACCTGGATGAGCAGAGTCAGGGTCAAACTAGACATCTGTGGGAATGTGCATTCCCTCAAATGAACCCACTTTCCATCCCACAATGAGATCTGTTGATAGACAAATACTCAGCAATCAGACTTGTTCATTAAGTCTATGTTTCCTTTCCAGTGACCAGTTACAAAACCAAGCACGCTAAATGCAAGATGCACATGTAAGTTAAGAATCCCACAACAAATAGATGTCTTTCTCCATTTGAGGGAGATCCTCTAAAAACATACTAAACATATCTGGCAATTTGACTCACTGTTCAGGACTTGAGCAAGAAATTGTCAGCTACAGTGTTGCACAGATCTGATAGTGGGCCATGATGGGCTTAACTAGTGGTTGTCTCCACAGCAGGTTTCACTGGATGGCAACTCAAAAATATGGATTTCCCACAATCCCCCTGATGAAGCATCATTCTGGGGTGTTACAAGAAATTTAAATATCAGCACTAAGACCCACCTAGTGGTCACTCATCTGAATACCAACAGAAAATGTTTCAAAAGACAGAGAATGGGAAAGTTACTATCTTTGGACTGCAACGCCAAGAATTCCCCAGCTATATGGGACAAAGATCCACAGTTCACTTTGCTGGAACTTTAGCTGTTATCCAGGGCAGCTATCTCAATTATTAAAGGGGCAGTAAGTATATATCTACATTCTGTAGTTGTAAAATAATAATTCATCACTGGAGAAGCACTGTGGTGCTACCCACAAATGTGCATTACTCAGGGGTCTACCTATGATGCTAGTTCCTCTGTGCAAAGGTGCGGAACTATTAGCTCAAATTAGGAGGCCTGTGGTGGGGGTGGGGTAACCTAGTGAGATCATTCCACCTATGCTTACCAGTACTTCTGCAGGGGAGAACCAGCCAGAAATCCAAAAGAAAGATGAATTGTGTTTTATTAAGAGAATTAATCACACACACAATATCCAAACAGTCATGCAATCACACCAGGCTAACTGAAGGAAAATGGAAGAAAGTTTTTAGATAGTGAGATTTCAGGGCATAGTGGGTGATATTTACTGGTCTCAAGGAGCAGTGAAGAAGCAGTGATGTGGTTCAGAGTCACATCTAAGGACAGTACACAGTTGGAAATCAGAGTAGCAGAGTGGCTACCAGCAATTGGTATCCTCAGAGTTGACAGGCCAGAACTAGGGAGTTTTATGCATGATTTCTGCCTGGAGGGCAAAGGTGTGAATGGCTCTCCAATCAAGTAAAAAATGAAGCTTGCAGAGTGGGAAATGAGGGCCAGAATGAGCTAATGGTTTTAGCATTAGGTGGGCTAATGCCTGTCATGATAGCTCTGTGCTTGTAGGACAGGTGTGAGAATAACAGAGCAGTTTGCAGGGAGGGAGAAGAGCTAGGACAATTAGCAGTTTGGTAGTAATCTCCCAGTCACTACTGTCCAATATGTGCAAGCCTGTTATCTCTGGAGTTATCTGCTAATTTCCTGACTATGACCTGGCTACACCTAGAGGTGGTTTCTAACCTAATTCACAGCACACGTGTTTGGTTAGTCTTTTCCTCTTGTCCGACTTGGCCACATAGCTGTCAATGTCAGGAGGAGGCCGAACAACACAGAGGTGGCAACTGGAGTTTTATGGCTTTTAGTAAGTAGTCCGTAAATTAATCAAGGGTTTACAGCACCCAAAGCAAACAGAGGCAATAAATAAGGCCGTAAAGTAATTAAGGGGTTACGTCACCCAAAACGAATGAAGGCAGTGGAACTTAGGAATAGCAATCCCATGGAACAGGTAGCAGAGTCATGGATGAATGACAGTTGTTGCCCCGTAACCCCTACTCCCCAGCGTCTGCCTTAAATAGTCTTTAGCCCAGCTGGGGCTGATCAAGTGTCCGTTAACCTGGCCCGCAGCTGGAGGCCCTGTGATCTCAGCCGCTTCTCTAGCAGGCATTTTGATTTACGAACCGCCACCTTTTCCAGCCGCCTCTAGAGGAATGTGGGGAGAAAGTCTGCTGCAAGCTCCGGGCTGGAGTCAGAAGCAGCAGCTTCTGTTGAGCCAGAAGCATTGGATTCCTCTGCTGCAGGTATTGGCCCTGGGTCAGCTGGGGAGTCGCTGGCAGGTCCCTCCCTTGCCTCTGCAGGAGCCCCCTCTCCCTCCAAGGCCTCCCCCGGCTGGGAGTCCAAACCCAACTCAGAGTCCCCATCTGAATCGGCAGCCTGTTCAGCCTCCTGCTCAGCCTGGCTCATGACAATAGCCATAGCATGGGATATTTTATATTAATGCCAATTAAATCATATTTCGCCAATTAAAACCTATCAAAGTGTGGAGCTATATGCCTGGTAACAGTGTCATAATGGCTAGAGTACTGGACTGGGGTTTGGGAGATTCAGGTTCAAGTCCCCCCACCTGCTCAGCTATGAAATTGCTTGAGTGACCTTGGGCCAAACATTTTCTCTCAGTCTGTCCTACCTCACAGAGTTGTTGTTCTGAAGATAATCTCCAGAAGAAAAGAGCCACACAGGCTACCTTAAGTTCATTGGAGGAAAAGCAGGATACAAATGTAACAGATAAATAATAATTTGACAATCCCATCTGCACAGAATCAGAACCTTATACAGAACAGCAGATATACCTGGATGTACCCAACACAGAGCTGAAGAGAAAATGTCCAAACATTAAGGCAATTTTGCAAGCAAAGAGCGGATGGAAGAAAAGATATGTGATTTGGCCTATTATATCAAGTTAAAGGATTTTTATTTGTCCATGATGTGAAAAGTATTGCAACCAAAGAATTTCATTACAGTGCAGTCTGGTGTTAATTTTACTGTTATTTTACCAAGACTCAAGCAAAAGCAAACAAAACAAAAACTCCACAAAGATGATAAATGGGTCTCAAGCTCTTAGAAAGCCACAATATATGCAAGCAAGAGTTAGATTCTGAGCAAGAAAGCAACACTTGAACAAGTATACCTAGGCAGTATATTAACATTTGCATTAAGCACCACACTCGAAAGCAGGGATGGGTCCTAATCAGGATAGCCAATGCAGGAAGAGAACAGGAAATGCAAGTCAACAACATCTGGAGGGCCACATATTTCACATTCATGTTTGAAAGGCTGACACAAAACCTCTAGCAAGAATAAGAAACAAGAAATAAGGAATAAGGGGGAAAAAGTCCCTACCAAAATATGTCTTACAAAACATGAAGATTGCTTTTTCAAAAATCTTGTTACCATGAGTTCTGCTCCATCTCTTAGTCAAAAAAAAAAAATGCCTGTCCTTATGCACCTAGCATTTGGACAGAACATCAAGAGCATGTGAATCATTATGGTGAATAACAGGCTGGCATAATTATAGTACAAGACCCTTTGCCAAAATCTGAATTTTGTACCATAGAAAAACTTCCAAGGTTTCAAGCTTACACTATATATTTATATGAGGGTGGGCAACTATCCAAGGTCTAGACACACACCACTCCCTGGACTTCAGAGAGATACACATGTGCCTCCTTCCATAACTTCAGCTCCCAATATCCCAATATGCTGCATTCTTAAATTAGACTAAACAGGTGTCCCCACCCTGTTCATTATACAAGCATGGTGTGCAGCCATTTTGCCATAGAGGGCCAGGTTATTTCAGAAAATTTTAAAACTCAAAATGCCCCTATTTCCCTTATGGAGTGCATGGAGAAAAGTTTCCCACACATGTGTGTGAGTGGTGGGGGAAGGCTGCACTGTTTCTACCCTTTGTAAGAAAACAAGATGTAAATAACTTACTTCCTAAAACAGCCCAGCCCCTGTCACACATAAACACAAATATTAACCCTCCACACACCATGGAGGATATGGGTGTGTGGGCTTTCAAGTCATATGCTGATTTATGGAGACACCATCAATTTCATAGGTTTTCATAGTCAAGAAATACTCAGAAGTGGTTTTGCTAGTTCCCTCTTCTGAAATACAGCCCACAGAGCTTGGTATTCATTGGCAATCTCGTATTGAAGTACTAAGGAGGTCTAACCATGCTTAGCTTCCACAATCAGGATTAAAGGCCTCCAAAACAGCCCAGAGACCATACTTTCCCCACTCTTGATTTATACCTTAATGACTTTTTGCACAGTTGCTTTAGTTTCAAAGGAATATTTGTTGACTGAAATAGTGAAATGGAAAGCCATCCATGTTCAGCTTTAATGTTCAGTGTTTCATTTACTTGATACCCAGAACAGCCATGTAAGAAAGGCTGGTTTAGAGAGAGTGCAGATGACAGGTCCCAGAATCTCCCAGTCAGAATGGCCACACTCTACTTTCCTAAGGCATTAATGATATGAAGCTGGTTTCAGCTTATTCAAAACTGGGACCCAGCATACTCTTTACATAACTGGTTGCAGTGGAAATATTTTATACATATCCATACTATTTTTTTGACAGCTACTCATACTTTACTGTACTTATGAACACTGTACTTGTTCAGTCACAGGGCAAGTGAAGACAATGCTTTCATTGTGATATTTCCCTGCTTTATTCACAGAATTGAAAGTGGATCTAAATGTTAGTAATCCTAACCTACTTCCCTACACCTTCTTTCTTCATTTTTCTTACTGCACAGACTACAGAAGGAGACACAGCTTGTACAAGGCATCATCCGTCTGGAATCACCTTCAGCCTTTTGTCTTGGCTAGGACGCTTGTTATAATTTTATTAGTGCAAGTTGCTAAAACTCTTCTTCCTTGAGGCTTTGTTAATTCCTTTCTCAGGGTCTCTAAAAATTAAAGCTATCAGTAGAGCAGAGCAGTGGTGGGGTATCACCTAGTCTCTAATTTCATGTGCATGACACACAAAAATACCATGCAATGTACAACTACCATTTCACAACTCGTGACAGCCTGTGTGTTTTGACCAGCCAATAAAATGCTGTTCTACAGTTCTGTTCTTTAAAATGTGTCTTTCATCTGAAAGAAAAAATATGCTGTTGGCTTTCAAATCTGTGGAAGGAAAGCTAATGCAAAATAAACAAATGCACCATTCAACAAGTGTCATACAGCTTTAAACTATGTGTATGATAGTAGGTGGGGAGGGTTTGGAATTTGGGCTGTAATCACTGACATGGAGTTACAAAACAATACTATACGTGTATGTTTACACAGAATTCAGTGCTACCGTTCTAAGTGAAACTGACTCACAGGTAGGCAACTATGAGATTGCAGTTTAAGTGAAAGGCTAGTGGGCAAACACATAAGCATAATCGTGCCAAGAAAAGTACCTGATAGGTTCGTCTTAGGGTCACAATAAGTCAGAAATTATTTGAAGGCACAAAACAACAGCAACGACAACAACCAACTGCCCTGGTGGCGCAGTGGTTAAATGCCAGTACTGTAAGCCACAAGGTTGTGAGTTCGATCCTGCCCGGCTCCAAGGTTGACTCAGCCTTCCATCCTTTTGCAGGTCGGTAAAATGAGTACCCAGCTTGTTGGGGGCATGTATAGAAATGTTTCGAAATACATGCTATTTGTAAGTTGTTTGCCGCCTCGAACCATATAGAGAGGCGGGATATAAATAAATAATAAATTTTAAAAAAATAGCATTTAGATAAAAACTGCTGCATTGTCTAAAATTTTTAGAGTTCAAGCCGTGTCTCCTCTGTTTGTGTCCTTTTGGAGAAAACACTTGGTGGTCTGAAACAGTACAACTCAAAGCTGTGGTCCAGGACAAATGCCAAGCCACAAGACATCAACTCCAGGTCTCCAGAGTAAAAAAGAAAGAAAGAAAGAAAGAAAGAAAGAAAGAAAGAAAGAAAGGATTTGTAGCCAATGGGCAGAAATTTGTTACCAGTTCCTCTGAAGGCAGCGGATTCTATCTAATTTTGGGAGATAAGCAAAGTCAGGCTTGGTTAGCACTAACCAAGCCTGACTTTGGAGGGGGCAAGCTCTAAGGAGTATCAGGTGTTCTAGGCTTTATATCTGAGGTAGGCAATGGGTGGTCACTTCTGAGTATATCTTGCCTAAGAAAACCCTTTGAAATTTGTGGGGTCACAATAAATCAACAGACAGCTTGAAGACACACACATACACAGGCACATTAGGAAATAAAACCTGCTCCATGTTACGTCAAACAGGAACTATTGCATTGAAAATGAGGTAGCCACACAAAAAGGTTTAACAAGGAAATATGAACAAACAGATTAGTTGGAAAATACATTGTAAGACTGGGCTATAAAGGCACACACAAGCACAGAGCGAACACAGTAAACCTGTCTTCTGATCAACCAGGGTCAGGAATTTGGATAAAGCCATGTTTAGCCTCCCTCTGCTAATCACAATGTTTTCAGAACATTTTATGAAAATGTACACTGGCAGTCTTTTGTTTGGATACCAAGTGCCACCTGAGCAACCAAGTGTATGTATTGTGGCAGAAGAGTTAACACATCATGACATAAATGAAACACATTTTGAAAATAAAAGTCAAACCATCTCCTCATCTAAGCTGGTCCTCTTAAAAACAGACAGGCAATTAAACTTCTAATTCTTGGAAGAGAAACAGAACCCACAACATGGGGAAAAAACTGTCCAACTAACAAAAAAGAGTGAACAGTTTGGAGTTTATCAAATAGAGAGCGAAACTAAACAAGAACAGAAATTATTTGTGTGTTTTCTTGAAGGCAATGACATACCTAACATATTTGACATCTGAGCAGATTTTTTTTTTAAAAAAGAGCAAAATTATTTTCAGTAACAATCATGAAATGATGCGAATAATAATAGTGGTGAGAAAAAAAGAGACAGTGGCCATTTCCATGCTACACTGTTTATAGTGCTTTTATTCCACTTTCAACATCCTATGGAATCCTGAGGTTTTCAATTTAGGGAAGGTGCATTTAGAATTCTCAGCCAGAGAACTCTTTGGCCTCAGGAAACTACAAACCCCAGAATTCCACAGGAGGTTGAAAGTGGAATTATAGCACTATAACAGCTTAGTGCAGATAGTGCTGCTATTCCACTTTCAACATCCTGTGGAGTTCTGGGGTTTGCAGTTTAGGGAGGGGCCTTTAGAATTCTCAACCAGGGAGCTCTTTGGCCTCAGGAAACTACGAACCCCAGAATTCCACAGGAGGCTGAAAGTGGAATAATAGCGCTATAACACTGTACTAGAAAAATGGCCGGTGAAAAATTTGTTTTATTGAACTTGGTATATATAACCGTGTCGACAAAATGAATTAGGAAAGAATGAGCCACGCTTCCGAAGGAGTAAACTCTCCTTCAACCTGTTTTCAAAACAACAACCACATCCTGCGACACTTCACGCCATACCGATGTGTGTTTACTCGGAATTTTCTCCGCAATTTAAGAGAGTTTCGACCAAACAACTCGGGGAAGGGCTTCAACCTGAACAGACGGCCAGTACCCCACACATACACCCCTTTCCTACACGGTCCCCTTAACTTCCCCTCAGAGCACTCTCCTCTCCCTCACCTGCCTGGTACCCGGGAGACATTCCGCTTCCAGAACTGCTTCCGACCCCCGTCGCTCGCCATCTTCCCATCACTTCATAGCCCTCCCTTCCCCACGCGGGAGTCACCCCAGCCCGCGGCGCTGAGGACGGGACTGAAACCCCGGGACAGCCTGGTCGCCGTTTCTTCCCCTCCGAGGCCGAAGTTTGAGCGGTTTACTTCATCTCTTCTCAGTTTCCCTTTCCCTAAGCGCAGCGCGCAGCCATCTTGACACCTCCCCAACAACGCCTCTCCCAATTGGCTGCTTAAAATCCGCTGTGTGCTGCGCCCAATGAGAAGTGAGGACACTGCCGGGTGCGTTCAAAGCCACCCAATCGGTGTGGGCGAGGGAATGGGACTCACTCCCGAGTAAGTGCGAGTGGGCCGGACGTTCAATCGTGATGTTTTATGTAAACACGAAGCAAGGAGCCGGGAGCATCCTCACTTGGCAGGAATGGGCTGGCTTTTGGCCATTTCCGCACTGGACTGTTATAGCGCCATTATTCCACTTTCAACACCCTCCCTAAACTGCAAAGCCTACGATTCCACAGGAGGTTGAAAGTGGAATAATAGCGCTATACAGTCCAGTGCGGAAATGGCCTCAGGGTTTCTCTGCAGGGGGAGCGGCACGGAGGGGACTATCCCGCAAAAGTCAGAGGAAGACGTTGCGGCGCCTCGTTGCTCCCCACGCGGCGCTGCTTTTACTCGCTTGCAAGCGCTGCTGGGCGCATCCATTCCTGAGATCCCCTCCTTTTGGTCCCGATCCTCTTCTCTGGGCGTAGCTCCCCCCTGACCGCGCGCTTTCCTAGCCTCTGGCCCTCTGGGATTCATGCCAAACGGGGCCGCCACTGCGAAGATCGCGCGCCATTCCCCTCCCCGGCCTCGCCTCGCCTCGCCTGCCCTTTCCTGCCTTCGAACAACGAGGCGGCCAACACAGAAGCACAGAGGGCACCCGAGTTCTCGGGCACTGTGCGGCTTCAGCGGTGGCTGCGGAGCATGCGCGGTCCCCCCCCGCGCATGCTCCCTGGGAGCGGAGCTGCAAATTCTGAAGGATAACAGATTCTGAAACATCAGCCAGGCGCACCGGCGGGCGCAGCCGCTCAGCCCTCCTCCTCCTCCTCTCCGGTGCCCGGGCTCGGCCAGTCCCGGACCGCGCGCTCCCCAATCATGTCGCCCAAGGCGAAGAGAAGGAGCCACTGACGCGCCATGGGCGAGCGGTCCCCCCGGCTGGCCGGCGGACCCGGCTCACCTCCTCGCTGGTCCTGGGGCAGCGTGTCCGGGAGGTCACCTTAGACCGGGAGCGGGGGGTCTTGGCCTGGCGGGACCCAGAGCCGGGATCGCGCCGGGGCAGACGAGGTGAGTGGCCGCGGGGGAGCCGCCGGGCTCCAGGCGGAGCCCCGAGAGTTTAGGGGAAGGAGACGCGGAGAGAAAGGAGGAGAGGAAACAAGCCCTTGTTTACGTTGGGCATTGCCTGCCCGGGGCGCTCTCCTCTTTCCGGAGCCAGGGGCGCAGATCCGACGGCGTCCGAAGCTGTGCTTCTAAAAAGCGTGCCTCTGAGCATGTGCAGAGTGCCCTTTCCCTAGCCGGCTACCGTCTCCTCCCTGGAGTCGCCCGTTCGCCCGAAAGATCGCGCCTGCATGACTCCCCAAGGGCCATTTCCACACCTGACTGTTATAGTGCTATTATTCCACTTTCAACATCCTATGGAATCCTGGAGGTTGCAGTTTAGGAGGGGCCTCAAAGGACCTTCCCTAAACTGGAAACCCCAGGATTCCGTAAGTTGTTGAAAGTGGAATAACAGTACTATAATAATCTAGTGTGGGTGGTTTCTGAGGCCCCTTCCTTTTCAAGTTAAGCAGGACTTGTACTGAGAAACTTTATCTTTTCTTTTCTCTGTACCAAGGAGGGCTGGGAACAAAGTAAGCACCGGAGGGTACCTGGTGGCATTCAAACAAGCGAACAGACAAATTAAGGTCTTCCTCTCCATACAAAGTGACTGTCAGCTATTACAGAGCCAACTGAGGAGTATTGTCAGGATGCTTCTGTGTGTGTGAGAGAGAGAGAGGAAAGTTGTTGAAATCCTTGACTGACACAAAGACCTCTTGTCTGCTGGGCAAATGCACAATGCCCACCACTCTTCTAAGGTCTATCTAGATTTAATTTAAAAATGAAGAGGCTGGGGCATCACTTTGTTCTCTACCAAGTCTTTCTTTTTCAGGGCCCTGTGAAGGGGTGGAAACCACTTTCATTTCCTTTTCAGTAGTGTTTTGTCAACATCATGGTCTTCTTAACTCTGCTTGTCTGGTATCCAGCGAAATATTCTTTGTTGATTCTGACAGTGATTCTAAGTAGAGTTCTATAAGATCAGTTGCCATCATCATGAAAGCTCCTTTACAAGCTTATCAGCCTGACAATAGCTCCAAAGCCTATTAGGGAAGCCACATGTTTAGTTCCCTCCATCAGTTATATTTGTATCTAAAAAACAAACAAACTGCAAAGTAGTGATTTTTTTTTTAAAGAAGAGAAAGGAAAAAGAAGCATATTATTACAGATTTGGCACTTATATGTGTTGATTTCTGTAATCATTGCTACAAGTAGGCTTATTTGGATAATGGCTGATAAAAGTTTTATGATAAGTATGTCAAGCTCTATTAGTGAATCATCATTCCTATTTTTTAAAAAAAGATCAACAAATATTTCAGAAATGGCATTGCAGACTGTCACATAAACATACTACACATAAGAAACATATCATCCTTTTCTGCCTGAAGTTTTCTGAGAGCCTGTTCATATGACACAGTTTTTATCCATGCAAATTATACATTCAGATGGACGAGTATGTGGAAACTAGACATTCACTTACAGTAATGGGAGTTCCTAGGAAACGCTATGGCAATTGCTTTTCTGGTGACTGTATCTATCATTACTGGTGCACAAGATGATATGTTTGTGACTCAGGTTTTCCCAAATATGGCCAGCAAGGACTTTTAATAAGCACAGATACATACATTTTCTCTCAACTGATTTGTGACTATGATGTAGCCTCAGCAAAAACAACAACTGCTGGTAACTCCTGCTCTAAGCAATCAAGACTGCTATTATTTAGACTCTACCTCAGACCTTTTAGGTAGTAGTAAACAAATAGATTTGACTTGAAAAGTATTAAACTTTGGGATGGAGAAGCTTCCCCTCACCCCAGTATTTTGGACTACAAAGCCCTCTATCCATTACCTTTGGCTATACTAGGGAGTTGTAGTCCAAATCATTTGCAAAACCAACCATTCACTATCCCTGATCTAAACTGGATTTAGTCAGTTTTGTCATTTAGAACATATTTTTGAGACTGTAACCTCAAGTTCTCCTGCACTCATCATCCATAGTCTTCCCTCTGAACTAATATCAGATGAAACTACAGATCCTAACCTTAGAGTGCTTCCAGAAGAGACCCATTGTCCAGGTGCCATGCCTTATACATGGAATTAGTTGAGGGTTGTCTTCCATTTGTAACAGTTATCTGTGTCCTTGGTACTTTCTGACCTCAAAACATTAGTTCAGACAGTCCTTTGATTGGTAGTGCTGGGAAGTAACCATCTAGAAACACCCTGCATCTCAGCTCACAGTTGTGGTAGTTTCCTCCAGCTTCCATTTTAGGATCCCTCAGCCATGTATATTCCCCCTGGGTACACACAGCTACCATGTTTACTACATAAAATGTGAGGCCATCCATAACCATTTCCAATGCCCCATCTCTCTTCCTGTAGCACAGAGGTGAGTAGCATGCGGACAATAGCTAGCCCCACCTGATACAGGCAAACTCAACTTCTTTTTACAAAATCTGTTCTCACCTCACTAGGCCCCCTTTTCTTCTTGTCATAGATTTTTAGCAGCATTGACACTGGGAAGATGGTGAAAGAGTCCTTAGGAAACACAGACTTTCAGTATAAAGTTCCAGCATCCATGTCTGCAATAAAAAATGCAATAAAGCTTGAACTGGGAAAGAATGAGATACTGTCTAGCCAAGCCTACTGTAGCTGTGTGTGGCTGCCTTGAAGAGGCAAGGTAATCAGCAGCTGCATCCTTAATGAGAATCCTTAATGAGCATGCATAAACAGGAGCACAGAAAGAAAAGCAGAAAGCAGTTAAGCTTGCCTTATCAGCCAGTCTCCAGAATATTTTTAATTTTTTTTTATAAATTATTTTTATTAAAATGAAGCAGAGAGGAAAAGAGGAGCAAGAAATACATAAGGAAAAGTACAAAACTGCACAAAATGAATAATACTCCTCCACATCATGCACATTGACTACTAATAACACAATACTTACATAAGAACAATTACTATAACAAACATATCCTAACCGACATATAAACCTACCAATGAGAACAAATGGACTTTAATGGGAACAAAAAAGAATGAAAGAAAGAAAAAACAACTAGTAATTTACACAAACAACAACACATACAATAAACAGTGTTGAGAGGACCTCCTCCTCTGATGACATAACAACTCAGAAATACCGTTTTTATCAAACCACCCTCCAAACAAGAATGGGACAAATGTAATTCTTTAGAGTTCTCAATATTTCCTAATACGCAAGAGAGCAAAAAAAGACAATAGAAAAGGAAAGGGAGTCTCCCTCTAAATTTAGGCTAACATTACACATTCAAGAATAATGCATGTTTTCTTCCTAACAATGGCCATATATAACACTGTATCTCTTTTCATTATAGATCTATAAGTTTTGCCACAAAAATGGAAATCATAAGAAAAATGGAGGCTAGTGAAAGAAAAAAAATTATCCTTGAATGCATTTTGGAAGCAACCTTGAAGTGGTCTTTAGAAAGTTCACAGTGTTGCTGTTTACTTATACAAGACTTAGCTAACCTGGTTGTTTCATTTCACAATTTCACATTTTCTGATAACATTGATGATGTTGATGACAGAACTTTTCAGAATACATTAGTTTCTTTATAGGTGATTATATCCATCCCATTAAAGCTACTAGAATTTCAGGCAGCCTTTCCAAATGAAAGCACCTTCCATATGAAAGTGCTGTGCAGCCCACTATATGCATAGTTTAGGAGATGGAATTATGGTGCAGAACTGGTTAGCCAGCAGCTTTTCAACCTCAGAACTCCAAAGCTAAACATATTTACCTCAATCTAAGCCCCATTGAAATCAGTGGGCTAGTTTCTGGTCAAACTTGTCTAGGACCATGGATAAACTAAGTTGAGGATTCCCCATTGTCTTCATTCCTTTAAAAAGCATCTGAAGACAGATGCCGCATAATGATGTTTTTTTATCTTTGGATGCATCACCTTAACAGTATGAGATTTTTAAAACAGGCTCTTGTTTGGCGTAGCCGCCCCCAAACACCACATTGGGGTGAGGGTGATGTTTTAATTTCTGTGAGGTTGAAGTTAAAGTGTTAATACACTTAAAATAACTGATGCCAGAATGGAGATTAAACCTTTATAACATCTCTTGAAAGACATTCTATGCCTTCAAATAATAAGGTCTTTAAGGAGTAAACCAGGTTGTTCTCTGTCATTTTTCCTCTCTTTTCAAACCTCCACAGCTTTTTGTACTAGTACTTCCACACTAATCACTGAAGCTCTCTTTACTTATACATATCTCTGTGTAAACACTTACAAATCTTATTTAAACACTGTAGGTAAGCACAAAGACAGTTGAAAAGGGCCCTGTTTAATTCAAAACCTGACCCATTACTCAAGATTTTTAACCAAATATTTTTAACTGGATTCATAACACTGTTCATTTAGCTCAAACCATTTGCTTGTACCATTGCGGTAAACAAGAAGCCCCTTTTTGTAATCAAGATATTAAAGCAGGACTCAAATTCCATGGCAAAATCAGAGGTATTGGGAGAAAGAAAGAAATCCTGAAAACAGTAAAGCAATCTACTGAATGTTATGAACATTTGTGAGACTTTATTATTGTTTACCTGAAGAAAAGCTTGATTCACTGTCCAGCTTTCACAACCATATGTAGAAATTGGAAATAGAATGGCATGGAGAATCCTAACTTTAGTTTTAATTATACAGTCAGCCCCCATATCTGCAAGTTCTATATCCACAGATTTAACCAACCATAGCTTGAAAATTTAAAAAAAAATACAAAAAACAAACTTTGATTTTGCCATTTTATATAAGGAACACCATTTTACTATACCATTTTATATAATAGGACTTGAGCATCCACAAATTTTGGTATCTATGGAGATCCTGGAACCAAATCCTAGTGAATACTGAGGGCCCACTACAGGTTTGCACTTCAGGATCTTCTTAGTTATTTCATAGCTGCCTAGCCTTCTGATTTCTGGATTACTGACTGGGTTAAGTCATGGAAACAATGAACGATTTAAATGTCTTCATTGTCTGCTTTAAAGTTAGGGAAATCATCTGTGCTCATCATTTTTGTTCTCCTAATGTTCAACTGTAATCTCCCCCATCTTTGCAGTTTCTTCCTTGACTTCCTTCAGTAATCATTCCATGTTTTGCTATTTTCTGTTAGTTGTATGGTGTAATCTGTGTACCTTAAATTGTTTATGTTCCTTCCGTCAATTTTTATGCTTGCTTCCTCCAAGTTTAATGTACATTATTGTGTTCAGCATACAAGTTAAACAGGTAGACTGATAAAATGCAGCCTTGCCTGACCTCTTTGCCATGGAAACCATTCCATTTCTCCAAATTCTGGCCGGTATTTCTTGTCCTGAATACAGCTTATACATCAGGACAATCAAATGTTGTGGCACACACATTTGTTTAAGAGCAATACATAGTTTTTTATGATCTACACAATCAAAGGCTTTACTATAATCTATAAAGCACAGGCTGATTTTTTTCTGAAATTCTTTGGTATGCGCCATTATCCAACATTTGTTTGCAGTATGATTCTTCATGCCTCTTCCTTTCCTGAATCCAGTTTGGACATCTGGGATCTCTTGCTCCATATATGGTAAAGGTATTTGTTATAGAATTTTGAGTGTCACCTTGCTTCCATGGGAGATTACAATGGTGCTTGCTATTGCTACTTTAAAAGTTCCCTTTGATTTCTCAGATCTTGTGGAAGAGGTCTCTTGTTCTTTTTTTTTTGTTGTTGTTGTTATCTTCTATTTCTCTACAGCAAGTGTTATAGTCATTATCTTTGTCCCTACGCACAAGTCACTGAACAGTAATTCAGGATTTTGACCCTATTTCTGTCACCTTCTACTTCTCATCTGTCCTTAACTCCATGAAGGGTTTCATCTGCCATCCACTGAAGTTGCTTTTTCTTTTTGGCTACAGATAGTGTCTTTTTGCATTCCTCCCTGACATCATCCCTGACTTCAGAAGTTCTTCTGGCTCCCAGTCAAATAGACTTAATACTGCAAATCTATTTTTTACATTATACAGTGACCTCTCCACATTCACAAGGGTTCGGGGCACAGAACCCTCATGAAAGTGGAAAAATTCTGAATAACTCCCTCTACAATCCTCTTCCCTTTGGCACAGGAACCTTTCTTCTCCATGCCCAGGCCAGAGGCAAGGGAGTGGGGGGATCTCCGGAGGGGAGAAGGAAAGATCGTTTGTGTCCCCCCGTTGCCTTATCTTTTGCCTCAGTGTGAATTTTCAGTGCCAGAACACTGGCAAGGAAATGGCGGGAGAGAGCTCTGGAGGGGCGAAGGAAAATGTGCATGCATGTCTTACCTTTTACCCATTCCTTTACCATTTGCCTCAGCGCAAGTTCCCAGCATGGGGGCGGAGACAAAGGAATGAGGGGGAGAGCTCTGGAGGGCACAAGAAAAGCATGTGCATGTCCCCCCCATCCCATTGCCTTACTTTTTACCTTTGTTCAAGTTCTCAGCACCATGAAAGAGGTGAAGCAATGGGAAGGGAGAGTTCCAGAGGGCACAAAGTATGCACGCACATGTCCCCTCCCCGCCGCCGCCTTACTTTTTGTCTTGGCATGCCTGCCTTCTTTCTCTGTGCCAGAAAAACGCAAGAGAATGGGAGGAAGGGAATGAGGAGGAGGCATGAGTGCTTCATGAATAATCAAATTTGTGAGAGCCAAACTCACGAAGGTAGAAGGAAGATTGTACTTAAAACTTCAGGGATGTTCTTCAGACTGTATTTTGCCACAGTGTAACCAGTGTTTATTGTTCTTCCATAACTTTATTCTGATTTTTTATATTAGTTCATGTTCTGTGCCACAACCTGCTCCTGGTCTTTTTTTTTTCTTTTTTTTCAGAGAGAATGCAGCTTCTCCTTCTTCTGCTTCTGATTATGTAAACTATTTGATTTTTATATTGACCATTATGTAATGTTTATGTATATAGTTGCCTCTCTGGTTGCTTCAAGAATGGGTTTGCAGTGAGCAAACTGTTAGCCTCGTAAAATTCAGTCACTCATTCTCCTGTTTCATTTCTTGATCTTAGGCAAATTTTCCTACAATCTTTGATTCTGCTCTGTTTATTACTTTTGCATTCCAATTGCCTATGATTAACAAGTCCTCTTTTAGGTCAATTGCCTCCTGGTCTCCAGCACAGAATTTTTTAGTTTCCTCTTCTTCTTTCTCTGTAGTTGTAGCATAAACTTGGATGATGGTTATGTTAATGGATTTTCCCTGAAGTCTTATCCATGTTGTTTGTTTGGACTTTGGATTATATCCTTTGGCTGCTCTTGCTGCATCTCTTCTCACTCTTAATGCAAGCCCATTTCTTCTTAGATTTTCATTTCCTGAATAAAACACTATTTAATTATCTGACTGAAAATGCCTCATTCCTGTTCATTTTGGCTCACTCATCCCAGCTATTTCAATGGTTATACATTCCATTTCTTGTTTTACTATGTCTAGCTCCTCCTAGTTCATGCTTTTTACATTCCATGTTCCTATAATATTTGTTCTGTAGCTTCAGACATTTTCCTTTCACCTCTGAGCATATCAACAGCTTCACTTCCTTTTTTCTTGGGTCCAGTTGCATCATTAACCACAGTACTATTGGTAGCTGTCTTCTGCTGTAGTCCAAGTAGTTCACTGAGTTCCTTCCAAACTGAGAGCCTCATCTTCTGGCACTGTCTCTTGTTTCATTTTGAATTGTCTCATCATGGGTTTTAATGGTAAAAGACATTCAAAAGGAGTGTACTATGCCGCCTTTTGGGCAGTACTAACAACTGTTAACTATGGTGCCACTGCTCTTGTCTCTGAGAGATCCTGTGCCAGTGTCACCACCACCCCACTACTGCTGCCGCCCAGTTGCTGTTTGGCACATTTAATCTGGCTCCTCAGCAAAAGCCTCTCTGACACAGGAGACTCTACCAACAACACTGCTACAATTCAACATTAAGTCCCAATGTTTTCAGTGAACTTTATTCTAAAGAAAGGATGCTGTGGTTTTCCTTCTGATGACTCACTTCCATGGTTTACAGAAAAATACTAGTCTGTGAAATATGTGCTTCATTTAATTGGTTGATTGATAGTACTGTATTTATAGAGCTGTGGATGTACTTGATTTACTTGGGTGGATGGCAGTGGAGTACACTGTGTCTTTAAAACATATTTCTTTTCCTACTTGGGATTTGTAATTGCATGTTACTTAGGTATTTCGAAACCTGAAGATGATGTATTCCTCTAGAATGATTAAATCCTCCATTGCATAAAAATCTTGTAGATATGTATTAGTAGTAGGTCAGGGAGAAGGTTCTAAGATAGCTTTTACCTGACCTCTTTTAGCTTAAGCTAATTTAACTTTTGGGTTGTTTTAACACGTTTTTATCATGTTTACATTATTTGTTGACTTTAATTAGGAATTGTTCAAATTGTTCATATTGTTTTATCTGTTTGATGAGCTGAGGTCTCTTAATAAAAGGTCAGGATAAAAACATTTAAAGAAATAGTTTTGTATATGTGTAACAGCCAATAAATCAGCCAATGTTACTGTCTCAAAAGCATTTTTATTTATTTATTTATTTTAATATATTGCTTGCAACAGTATCATATGGAGTAGCCTATTTCAGTCAGAGCTAGATTTCCCCCTCCCCAGCCTTCTAGGAAGTCAGATGACTTCAGAGAGTATGGGCGTGACCTTGGACATCATGGGTTCCTTGCTAAAAACCCAGATAAAGCTCACTGCCCCCAGACCCTGCCAGTTCATCTGAGAACTTGACTTTGTTCCTTTTTCCCAGGGAAGGAAGAAGAATAGCAAATGCTGGCTGAGTGTATCCAGTTTTTTTCCTCTCCCTCTTTTCATTAATATTTGGCATCAGAGGAAGGGAGAAAACATCTCATTTTTTGTTTTGCTTCCGTGCCTCATCGTTTGGAGAATAGTCTTATTGAGAAAAGTAGTAGGTGAATGGCTATTTAGGAGATGGAATATTTCATACATGAGGAAATTCAAACACCCGGTCCTCCACCTGCAGTATGAAACATATTTTTAATGTTTTTATTTGTAACACTACATTACACTACACAACTAAACAATCTAAATAACATATTCTAACATTTCATATCTACAATTACTCCACTACCACCCCCTTAACAAAAAAACCCAAAAAAACTGTCACAACAAATACACTAAAATATAAAATTGGTGTCCAACTCCCCCAGCGTAGACTATATGTCATAGTTATTTAAATCTACTTCTGTTAATGCAATGTCTTCTAATAAAAAATTCCTTACTGTTATCACTGCATTCATCATTTGTGTTTGAATGTCTAAAATTCTGGGTAAATGTTGTTCATCTAGATATTCCTAGATCTTCTTCGATGATGTTTTGTTGCTTCTTGTATAATTTCACATAATACTGGTAAAACTCTTTTCTGATGTTAACTCCATCACATATACCTGCAGTATGGAATATGATGAATCAGCAGATGTTCTGCTTCCAGTTCTGTTTTAACTCTGAGAGAGGGACATAGAAACGCAGAAATACTTCAGGGAATCTTCAGGGCAAGCAAGCCATTGACCTTGGCCCTGGCTATAGGCAGATGTGAGCAGGTAGCAAACCAGAAGGTCAGGGAGAGACAAAGGCTGCTTTTAACCTGTGTGGCACTGCTAAGGGGTTAAGTGTTCCCAGATTGGGAAGCCTATCAAAGTTAGACAGCCATATTGTGAGACATTGTCTAAGTGTGGCTGTTAATGCTAAATTTAGCATTTCATGAACTGGGCAAGACTTAAGCTCACACATTTTTCTTTCCCTCTACTTCAGTGTAGCTACAAAGAGGAGGTTAGAAATCTTCACTTCCTTATTCAAACTAACCATAGCTTCTTGTTATATATGAATCAGAAACTTTGCCTTATTTAAATTAAGGCTTACTGAAAAAAAGACAGGATGAGAAATCACAGTTTTACCTTGGCTTGTTTACATGTTTGGCCCAGTTAGGATATAATGGGAAACTAGATAGTTTCTTAAATCGGAAGCAGAAATTTTGATTCCTCTCTTGCAGCCATGGTAAGATAGGGAACAGGAGGACAGTAGCTCGGTCAGTTCATTCCGAAAGGGCTAGACATGAAATTGTTGGTTTTGGTGATAATAATAATAATTAGGAACCCACACCATAATTAGCACAGTCTGCCTGACTTTGTTGCCTATCTGCTGAATGCTCAGTTTCACTCTTGTCTCCATGGCACATGAGAGAAATGGCTGGAAATGATTTGTTGATTGTGAATTCAGATGTTCAGAATTCAGTTGTTCTGTAGCAGAAGTGGGGAAAAGCTGGTCTGCTAAATGTTTTTGAACTCCAGTTCCTTGCTTTCCTAGGCTTCATGACCAGAGATTAGGGATGAGGGGAGTGATAGTGCAATGACATCTGGAATGCCACAGGTCACCATTCTCTCTTTTCTGGTCTGACAGAAAGAGATGCTGGAAAACAGTTTACCTTTGTTGGAAAACATAGATCATTCTCAGTTACTCTTCTAGACTCATTATTTTTAGTTGTACTGAATCATTTCCTCTCTACATTTTCATGTCTCACCCTGCAATAATTTTAGCATCTCCTACCTCCTTCAGACTTGTCTTGCTCCTGAAACTTTGTGTAATTAATTAGCCATATTTGACATTTTTAATTATAGTTTTTCTTGTTCTTCTGGTTCTTTGGGTAAGGAACAATCCATATTTCTGGAGAATTCAAGAGAGCTGCCTTTTCACTTTTGAGATTTGAATTAGAAGGAATAGCAACACTGTAAAAAAAATGTAATAATATAAAATGTACACATTTTCCCTGTGCCCTCTTCTAGATTATCATGTAGGGTCCCCAAACTTCTTTTTTTTTCCTATAGAAGAAAAGCACATGGGGAAGGCAAAAAAGTTACCTTCAAAATCAGGTTAGTACCTCCTTTTCCTTCCCTTTATCTGCTCTAACCTGTACCATTGAGATGAATTCAGATTTCTGCATTTCAGTTGTGATAATTATTTCCAAAGTCAGAATTCTGTTCATGGGTCTCCCATGTTGGATTGAATTTGCCCCAGGATACTCTGTCACAACACAACATTTCCATAATCAATATTAAGAATACTTTTGATCTGGACTATATAAAGACTTTCATATGAGATATGATATTCCCAAATAAAACATACATGCATTTCACAGTCTCAGGTATTTGGAAAGGAAAAGAAAAAGAGAGATGGTTGAAACTGACTGCAGGTTTCCAAAATGCAAATCAACCTTTCCATTTCTACTTAAGTAGCAATAAATTAAACATCCAATGCTCTAAAACAAATTCACCTTTGAGTAGATAAACACAACAGACAGAAGTGTTTCTTTGTTGTTGCTGCTGTCATTTATATAACCGAGTTTTTCATCCACTTCTTTTGTGGAGCTTACTTTGTCTGTTGTTCACCTATTTGGTGTGATTTTTCTTTGATCCAAGTGCTCAATTTAAAGTATATCCATGTCATCCATGCATGAATGGCATCCGTAAGAGCCACTTTGGTGCCTATAAACACACGCATTTCCCAAAGTCTTACATGAGAAGTTGCGTTATGCCAGATCAGACCATTAATCAACTGACTCTGTATTGTCTACACCAAGGGTTCTCAGCCTTTGATCCTCTGGCTGTTTTGTAGAAGCCTCTGTCAGCATGGCCAATGATGATAGATTGTGAAAGTTGAAGTCCAAAAGATCTAGAGGATAAAAGGTTAAGAACCAGTTGTCTACACCAACCAGCAGTAGCACCCTAGGTTTTCAAACTGGAGTCTTTTCTTTTCCTGCCCATATATCAAGGACTAGCGACTGTTAGAGGCTGGGGGCTGCATTGCTCACTTCCAAGAGAGCTTGGAGGGTCATACAGCCCTTGAAAAAAAATAGCCAGGGATGGCCACATGGCACTGGGGACTACAAGCAGCCTGCAGGGTATACTTTGCCCACCTCTGCCGTGGATATTGCAAATTCTGTTGGGCCTTCTGCAGAAGATACTGCTATTGCTGAGCATAGGCTCTTTCAGGGTTTGGTTTTTATGGATTTTATCCTAGCCAGCCCAAGAGCACATGAGGTTATCCTTGAAAGCGGCCAAGTGTTCAAAGACCCCATTAAACCATCCTACTAAACATTTTCTCAATCTGTCCCAAGAATTCAGCAGTTGTTATGTTTATATACATTATGTAGCATTGCAAATTGGGTATCCAGCAGTGTCCAGATCTCGTGGGAAGAACTGTTAGGTCTGTAATCCCAGAACAATCTCCAGAATATGATACTGAGTAATTTATTAATCATTTCAAAATATCCCTGAGAGTTCTACTTCTGTAGACTACACTCCTGATGGATGAATCTATGAACATCTGCTGGTATAAAAGCCAGTAAAATTTGTTTACTTCCATGGTAGGACATTAACCCTTTCTCTAGTATACATTCTGTTTTACAAAAACATTTTCATCTTCCAGCAGGTACAGTCAATTAGCCTGTTCAATTCAGTCAGGTTGTACATCCCTCATGAAACTTCGAGTGAATGTGACTAGCTTCCATGCTGAGTATTCAAAACGTTCTCATCACAATGGCAGGAACAGCAACATGCACTGTACTGTTGACTTTGAGAAAGGCATCCTCTATTAACTGTTTCTGGCTCAGTGTACAAGTGGGAGTCAGGAAAGCTGTCTGGATTTCCCAGGATCTAGACCAGGAATTTAGCACTCCATTTCTTCCCACTTACCATAGCAGGACAATCTAGAGATAACCAAGATTTGAGCTGTAAGGTCAGCCATATAATGTTTCCTAAGCCAGAAATAACATAAAAAGCAAAAAACAGCTGTTGGTATGAGGGAACCAGACCTCTCACAATTGGTTGTAATTGTTGCACTAAAAAGCAAGGCAGTCACAATTTCAGGATACTGCCATGCACTTCTTACACCTTAATCATTAAGCTTAATGGTCTTGATATAAAAAGATATAGCACAAAGGGAAAAGTAGATTGTGCTGTTATTTGCTGTCAGGTCAAGTTTGACATAGGCCCCTCCCTAAACTGCAAAGCCCAGGATTCCATAGGATGTTGAAAATGGAATAATAGCACTATAACAGTCTAGTGCAGAAATGGCCCCATGATCACTTGCCATGCTCACATCTTGAGCTTCTTTGACTAAACCAATCCATCTGTAATCCAGTCTTCCTCCTTTCCTGCTGCCCTCTGTTTTGCTGAGAATTATGTCTTTTCTAGTAAGTCACATCATCTCATGATGTGTCCAAAGTACAGCAGCCTCGGCTTAGTCATCTTGGCTTCCAGGGAAAATTCAGGCTTGACTTTCTCTACAACCCATTTGTTTGTCTTTTTGACAGTTCGTGGAATACATTGCACTCTTTTCCAGCACCACTTTTCAGATGCATTGATTTTCTTCCTCTCAGCTTCTTTCAGTGTCCAGCTTTCACACCCATATATAGAAGTTGTACATAGGAAGATTCTGACTTTGGTATCTACTGATGTATCTTTACACTTGAGGATCTTATCTAGCTCCAGCTGCAGGGTGTCAGCAATGAGAGATGACACACTGGCAGAGGGTCTCTCAGAGACAATAGCAGCCACACCTTACTATTTCTGAAGGAGTTAGTAGTAGTGCTCAGAAGGCAGCAGTGGTAAGCTATTCCCAAACATCTTTTACCTTGAAAACCCTATGATGAAACAATCAAAAACAAGTTTACTCAGATAACCAACTTAATATAAGACAAGTCTTAGTGAGAAGCTATAAGACAATCAGAAGTTGGTGTTCTTATGATAAGCAGCTGGAAAGGAAACTAAGAGGCAAAGAGGTCAGTGGCAATCATCTTTGCTTTTTCAGATGGAAAGTTCACTTCGCAGAAGCTGCTTCAAATGGTTTTGTGGTGATGCAGCGAGCTGCTTCATGTGGTATGTACCGCATGAAGCAGTTTGAAAACTTTACAGCAGCTGTAATGTGGAGTGGGATTAATACTGCTGATTGATGGAGAGCAAGGGTTGGGGAGGGAAATAGTTTTTGGACTACAGCTCCCAGAATCCTCTATCTAGGATGGGCTATAATCATACTGGCTTGAGGATTCTGGGATTCATTGACCAAAAATAACTTTTTAAAGCTGTCAGTAAGAGAAGAACAGAGGAGTCCCTGATTGCCACCTACAGGATAGTCTTCCGGATTGTCACTCGTTATTTTCTGTAATGTGAAAGCCTGTTAATATGAAATGTGTGGGAACAAAGGGGCTTTTTTTCTTTCTTGGGAAGTAATGCACCGTAGAGTCTTTAAATTAATCATTCATGGATCAAACAGAGCTTTTTCTCAAGCGTAATACACTGGTTGTTCACCATGCTAATGAGATCTGGGCTTTGTGGAATAGGACTTCTCTGTGTGCTTGCACTTCATCATCAATTTTGAAATAAATAAGTGAGGTGTAGCTAAATGCATTTTTTCTCCCTGAAAAGTTCTGTCTTTGATTGCCATGCTGCATGTTTTTGTACTGTATTCTGCTGATAATAAGAAGCAAATTCATATTCTGAGATTTATTTGCCGAGGCAGAAAGAGTAGGTGTTATTCAATAGATATCAGCTGTTTACATCTCACTGTTTCTTCAGAGAAACCCATCTCTAAATGAGCTCCTAAAATATAACAATAGTATTCTTTCCAGTAATGATTTTCATTTTTGCCACAACATAATTTTTCTGTTGGCGTTATTCCTAATTTGGTAGCAATAAACTTGCCCTTTGCACTGAATAAACGAAATGTTTCTAGCCACGATCATGTAAAGATTACATTATGTGAATATTTTTGTGGCTATTTGTGCATATTTTGTCTCTTGGCCAATCATACTAAAAATCTTGAGTTTGCCTTAGCCAGGGGTTAGAAACAGTATTGAATAACTGGGTGCAAATACTTACTTTCTCTTTTCTTAAAAAGTATATTTTATGCTGTTTCTTTTTCTAACCTCTCCATGAGTTCTTAAGAGTGTGATATGTGGGGTCAGAGCTTGGAAAAGTACTCATTGGGCAATAATTCACAATGGTACTGTCTGACTGGAGAATTCTGGGAGTTGTAGTCGAGGAAAAGAACTTCTCCAATCATTGGGAGCTTTTCCATCTGATAAGACTCCCCTCTCAGGCCCACATACTTTTTACTAAATCTTATTAAACTCAAGTAGTCATTTCTGCCTAGATATATATAGGCTTACACTGTAAGTTATTTTAAACAGATCATTCTCAGACATCACAAATTTTAATTATGACTGCTCTTTGATCAGTATTAATTGATGAGATTTTATTACACATACATGCACACATGCACATTTGTACATTGTTTTAGATACTTAACATTGCAGAAAATGTGAAACGGAGTACATAAAATAAAATCCAGAATTTAAAAATACAGAATTATGTTTGAATTTTAAGCGTGCCTACCTCAGTGAAAACTAGAGGTAACAGAACTTGCTTCTGAGTAGACATATGACTGCAGTGGGGAAAATTTTTTTAGAAGTGACAGAGTTTCCATTTTTGGTCTGAAGGAAGGAATACTTCCTTAATTGAAGAACCTAGACTAGATCTTCTTGTCTTGAAAAGCCATTGCATAGTTAGAATATATGATGCTGAGTTGGAAAGTCTAATGGTCTCGCACAAGATAAGGTAAGTGTTTTGTAAGGGTAGCAAAACAGAAGGCAGTATTTTCATTGTTATGTGCCTTCAAGTCATTTCTGACTTATGGAGACCCTAAGGAGAACCTTTCATGGGGTTACCTGGGGCTGAGAGTGTGTAACATGTCCAAGGTCACCCAGTAGGTTTCCATGGTTGAGCAGGGAATCAAATCCTGGTCCCCAGGGTCATAATCCAATGCTCAAACCACTATACCATACTACCTAAAAGCACTAGGTCATATCTGACTTTGGAAGGTAAGCAGAGTCAGCCCTGCTTAGTACTTGGATGGGAGACCACAAAAAAATACCAGATGCTATATTTTGGAGGAAGGAACTGACAAAACCACCTCTGAATATTCCTTGCCTAAGAAAACCCTATGAAATTCAGGAGATCACCTTTAGTCAACAGAGAACTTGAAGGCACATACATACCCACTATTATCAGAGCAACCAAGGAGCAAAATGCTTCACAGCAGACTGGCTTCTTCATCAGACATAGTAAAAAACATTTGGGAAGAAAAATTGATGATGTTAAAGTGACAGATCTGCATCTTACTGGTTTGTTTAAGGTATTGTTTAAGATGGTCTTGAGAGGGCGTCATAGCAGATACAGACCACAACCTTTTTCAACTTTAACAGAATTTGAAACAAAGGCAGTAAAAGAAAAATATTAAAGTTTCCTTCTCCATGAGCAGCACCAAATCCTTTTGAGATCTGGCCGCATCTGTCCTTTTGAAACCAAAAGCTACTTTGTAGGCAGAGTACAGGGAACCTCTGTAGTAGCTTCTCTCTGTTAATTCTGGAGATTAATTAGGTGTTGTAAAGTGCCAGTTAAAGTCAGTTTCAGATTACTTTACCTGATGTTAGAAATAAAAGCCTCAGTGAGTAAGTCCCAGTCAGTTAACTTCCTTTATGTTAGTACCCCTTCTCCAGTGACTTGAATGCAGAAATAGGGGAGGGATGTTGGGTTTAGCCATACAATAAAATCCAAAATACACATCGTGGTGGTACCTTTACTAGGACAACCAAAGGTGCAAATATATCACATTAGCATTTGAAGTTCGCTGGCTTCCATCAGGCACAGATGGTAAAAACTATTTGGTAAAAACTATTAAAGGAGGAGTGGGGCAGGTTAGCATTACATGTTCATCTGAGATTGACTTCATTATTACGAACCCAGGCAACTTTTTAAAGGATGTTTTCAGAGCCTTCTGGAGAGGTTATTCTAAGTGTATGAGGTACAGGAAAGAACCTAATTCAAAATATTGATGTATTTTGATAGATCGGACTTTCTTCAAGTTGGCTTCTTAAATAATCCTTCTTCTTACTCAAATATTCTTTCAGATTAGGAGCAGGGGTGAGCACCTGAGAGTCAATCCAGCTCCCAGCTCTGAAAAAAATCATCCTATTTGTTCATCTCCTTCTTTTTTCTTTTTCTAAGACTTTTTCTGACCTAAAATGGAGAGGGATGCATTTAATGGCAGATAGTACCCCATAGTACAGCCATGGGACATATCATGTGGGGGTACTATTTTGTCATGATAGCTAGCCAAGGTCTTGGAAAGGGCAGAAATGGTTCCCAGATTCTTGGAAGTTGCCCACCCAAGTCAGAGGAAAAAAAACCAAACAGGTATATTCCTTTCTTCTCACAAGGGTGATGTATTTTTGCAGAGAGTTGTGCTGTGCCCACATCTGAAATCATTGCTGTCGAGGAAACAGATATCGATACAAAACAATCTAAAACAGCGAAATGGCAAAAAATGGCAAAACCACACGCATTCACAGGTAATACAATACTGACATCATTTTTTTATAAAATATTTTAATTACTTATAAGGAAGTGACAATAATTCTTTGTGTACGGTCTGTGGTGCAAAATAAACCTGAGATCAATTGGCCACATTTAAGTATAAGACTAAATTATGGTTTAGCGTTATAGGAACAAGTTCCAGCGAGTCTTAGGCTTGCATGGTCATCTGCCTCTCTCCTTCTTTAATGGTGCTATAAGGAAGAGAGTAATTTCTGACCAACCTTGATTTGGCATTACATTTCAATCCAGGCAAACTGTATGGTTAATCTTAACTTTAGTTCACTAAAACAATCCAGCTTCCATCATTGGACAATGAAACTCCCTTTTTTCTACAAACCATAGTTATAATTAAACATAGATTAGGCTTCAGATGTAATGCTAAACTGTGGTTATTCAGAAATGGAAGCAGACACTTCCAGGCTACTCATTGTGGTCACACTGGAGGAGGAAGTGGATGTATGCAAACAAAAGGTTCCCACATATTTCTTGCCTGTAATAATAAACTGTAGTTTATCACTGCCTTTGAATTCAGCAAGTGAAAACATCCAGTGAAAAGTTTCCTTTTGCTCCATCTTATTGTTAGTATGACATTTTTTTATTGGTATATGTGTGAAATGTAATAAAGATTAGAATGTCTGGATATGGAATTAAGGTTCTGCTTTCTGTTCAACACAGTATTAGAGTGGCTGAAAACAGATTGCTATACATGCTACATATGTGTTTATTTATGTTTCAAGGGGATGGGGGAGTGTTACCACTCTTCCTTCTCCCCAGATTTCTGATCATGTACAATATGTGGGTTATGATGATTCAGGGGACCTTTTTACCAAGAGATTGCATGCCCACTTGAGTAACCGATTACTTGATAAATGGTCGTTTCCATCTGATAAGCTTTGGGGAGTGTGGGTTCCTTTCTCCTTCCTTCCACAGCTTTCCTTCACTTTTCACCTAAGAGACTATTTCCACTGCAGAAAGCATGACATCATTGACCACTGCTGCCAGGATTTCCCTTTCTGCCCCTTTTTCTACAAGATAGACTTTTAAGCAGTATTATAAGAGGAATTTTATTGTTTTCAGTATTTTACATCTTACCTTTTGATTCCTAATGTCAATTATTTCTGCATTTTCACAGAACATAATAGGCCAATGGAACACTGAGACAAAATGTTTCTATTTGTCCCATATTTAACATATTTAAAAAAAAATAGTCTAAATTGAGGCCATTGTTATAAGCTTTCCAAGGTTTGTTGATGGCTTAAATTCTGGAAAGGTTTTTTGAAAACTAAGAAGATGCACAAATCTCAAACATATTTGACCCATTAAACTGTTATGACTGCCTTCTTCTTTTTATCTACATCTTAAAAAGTTTTACTTACAGTGTCACCTCCACATTCACAAGAGTTTGGGATACAGAACCCTTGTGAAAGTAGGAAAAAACACAAATAACTCCTCCTCTCATGATTCCCCTCCCATTCCCTTCCAGAGCTCCCCTTTCTCATTCCCTTGCCTCTGGCCCCGGCACCCCAGGTGGAAAGAAAAAGGACAAGGTAAAGGGCTTACTGGTACTTTCCCTTCAGATAGAGAAGAGTGGAGCACCAAGTTCTGGCATTCTAGCTACTTCTGGTTGCCATCTTGAGAAAGGAGATTCCTCCCGGGGGAAAGATAGGAGCAAAGAGAGCACCTGACCCATCAGTAGCCATTACACAGCAGAATGTGCAACCACATGGCAGAGAGGACACATCTCCAGCAGTGGGGAGTGGAGCTTTGCTTACCCAAAAGGAAAAAATACCCATTTTAAAACACAAGCCTCAGAAGCCTAGGGTGAGGAATGTATGGGAATGGGAGCAGGAAAAGGGGGGGGCAAGCACATGCCTCACAAATAATTCAATTTGCGAAGGTCAAACTATGAATATGGAGGGGGGACTGTATTTATGTTTTCTACAAATGGCTTTTCTAACAGAAAGGAAGAAATATTTGACTTTAGAATGTAACATTTTAAATATGGCAACCCCCGTCCAAAACAATTTTTTCTCTTTTATAAATTCTTCGTGAATATCTAATGAATAAGTATAGTTTTACCCTTTACAACAGTGGTGTATCAAATGAATATTGTGGAGGCTTCATATATATTGTAACATGCAAGTATGATTTTATATGTGTCACATGCTTTTTTAATGATAAGTGACCTCTGAAGCTGAATTTTGCAGCATCCATTTTGAAAGTTTTTCCAGTTATGGGAAGTGTGGGCCTTGGAAAACCCAAAAAGACCCTAAGCCAGTTTTATAAAATCCAATTTTAATTTGGAATCTTCCACCCTAAATGTGGTCCTCATCCCTCATAGATTCATTCCAGCATAGCAGAGACTGTGTTAACAAGAAAGTCAAATCTTTCTTTGAACTGACTAGATGATCCTAGCTAAGTATCCCCTTATCTCTTATTGCCCCAGCCTTCCCTCTGCTCTATGGAGACAGTAATACTAGCCCTACCCTCTAGGAGTGGTAGAAGGTTTAGTCTGCAATCCCATTTCCACTGAGATAGGAGAAAGCCTGAATGAACTCAGTGTGATTTATTTCTAAGTGTATGTGTTACTATTCTTTGAACAATGCCAAGCTTTATGTAAATGCAAAGTACCATTATCTTTGACAGTTAATTTCACAGTGTGTTTGAAAATTATTCGTAAAGAGAACTCTGACTCTCTCATCTGTATAACTATTTTCCCCCCAATATAGTGTACCACGTGAAGAGGGCACAAAATCACCGCTGGCGGTGCAACGATGTGACATTCTGGTGCGCTGATGAGCATCTTTGTAATCGGTGGATCCATGCACTAAAAGAATTACTTGATTTACAGAGTAAGATCTAGGGGAAGAAACTGGCTTGTAATTCTTGGGTAGAAAAGGGGTTAAGGAGTAGGCAAGTGAACTCAAACAGACTCCATGTGGCTATTACCAGCCAAGAGCAGCAAGGCCCTTACCCTGCTTCTGCCTATATGTAATGGGGGAATGTAAATTAAAAGATGGCGGGAACTGTATGGGTCAGTCCTGCTAACATTTCTCCAAAGCAAACATCACTCATTGACTTCCACACAGCTTGGCAGGTACTTTGATAGAATGTGCAAGAGAATCTTTTCTATCCTCCAGTCTCCCCACTCTGAAGAGTACAATTCTTAAGATTTACTCACCTGTTCTTTGGCCTTAAATAAGCTACAGGAGGATACATTTTGCCCAAGCATGAGGTGAACCATCTTAATAGCAAGAAAAGTTTAACAGTGAAACTAGTAACTGTCAGACGTAGTGGACTCCCCTCCAATTAAGTAATGGCTCCTGAATGGGTAGATTTTCTTCCAGCTAAGTACAAGTCTCTTTCTTCCTTCTTTGAGAGACCAGGCACGCTAAGCTTAGACAAAGTGAATTTTAGAAATACATTCTGCTTTCCTCCATAAAAACTCTACAACACAAGAGTTCTAGTAAAGAAGAAGACATGTATTTTATGAACACCATACTTTATATAAGTTTTTTGCCCATATTATTAAAAATTCGAAAACATGTTCTAAAGGAGAAGGAAAAGTTTGTATACAGTTTGTATACATAAACTGTATGCATCAGAGGTTTTAGAACATGTTTTCGAATTTTTAATATATGTAGGGAACGCATAAGCAGGATTGGTTACTACAAGACTATTTATCATGTGCTGAAAGAAAGGCTAAGGCTAAATTGCATTCTTATAGTTATGTGAGTAGCAGAACACAGAGGAAAAGGCTTCTCTGCCAAATTTCCATGATGGGTGGCATCTCTGTGAGGCCTCTGCCCTAGTTGCAATTAACAATAAAGAAGCCATGATTTTCATATCTGCTCTTTTCCTCTGTTCCTTAGCCATGCAGAATATTCTGCACTACGGGCTTTTTTCCTGTACACTGTTATAATGCTATTATTCTACTTTGAACATCATGTGGAATTCTGGGGTTTGTAGTCTACTGAGGCCAAAGAGCTTTCTGGCTGAGAATTCTAAAGGCCCCTCCCTGAACTGCAAACCCCAGAATTCCATAGCATGTTGAAAGTGGGATAATAGCATTATATAACAGTATAGTGAGGAAATGGTCTAAATATTGAGTTCACTTAAATGAGGGTGGGCAAAAAATAGACTCTGTGTGCCCCAAGGCTGTTTTTGAGGCAGCCAAGGGTCCCCACCAGAGTGTGAGCGGCGTGTTTGCCATGTTCTGCCCACTACCTCTCTTGAATTGTCTTAAGACAGGGAGATACCATTTAAATCAGAGGATCCTGGAATAAGGGAGGAAATCCAAAGGAAGTGTGGGTTATTTAGGTTATTTAAAAAAGCAGAGGCAGGAGGGGGGCTACAGTGAGAAGTTAACCGCTTTCCGAGATCTGACAGAGGGTCAGTGCAGCCCCCAATCCCAGGCAGTTGACCACCATCAGATTGAGAAGTCTATCAGTTCTCCTCCAACTCTGATTCTTCCAGCAATATCTCAAAAGTTTAGAATATTGGTCCTAAATTAATCTCAGGGGCACACATTAGTATGATTGGTGTAAATTAACCTTGCACGTATGCATTGATATTTTGGCTGTTTCCTGTTGTTTGTTTGGTATTGACATGGAAGCCTATTACTAACAGCGTTAAATAAAACAGTAAAGGCTAAACTATTTTTAGAGAAAGTTAGTTTTTAATCTTACAGAGTTTTTTCATGCAATTTCAGTTAACTGATTTGGAAAACAGAACCCATGAGTGCTCAAGATTCTGTGCTTGCAGTTAGTGGATCTAATAAGTACTTTTAAAAAGCAACAAGGTATATTTCAGGGGATCATTCAAATATTTTGCTTTTTTTTTCTAACTGCTCTGCAGCAGGCATCCTGGGAAAAGCCTAGTGCATGCTGTTTTCTTCATCTGATCTTTCCACTAAGTTCAGTACTCTAGGATTTACTACATTCTGGAAAGAACACAAAGTTAGAGGAGAAATAAATTTATCACAATAGTTAGTAACTGCAGAGAAAAACAGATCAGAACAGGAAACAATGGATTTAGATCAAAATGAGGGCCAGAAAAGATCAAACTACTAACATTCAAGACAAAGAATCAAAAAAGCAGCAAAAATAAATCAGAGGAATACATATAGAATCTTAGGAGACAAAATAGATTTTAGAGTTGGGCTGGACTGGATTGCAAATGAAAGGATTTTTGGACAAAGCTGGTTGAAATAAGGAAGGAAATTAGTTTGTAAATGGTAGCAGTAAGAAATGCAAGACATAAAGTTGGAATTGACCCTAAACTGAAAAGCAAGTGTATTCAACCCTGGCAGAGAGTTTGTGGGAAATATTTGGAAACCAAAATAACAGCTTTTATTCCATTTAAGTAGTTGTTTAAAAGAGTCTGGGCTCACTGACATCATTTGTAATGGCCATATTATTGTTCTGATTGTGTTAGAATTCTGATGTATAGGAAGTGAATGAATCCTCTAAACTTTTAGCCAAACTTTATACCCTTTTCCACTTTGACAGCCTCTAGACCAAAGCACTTGCTTGTATATATTAATCCATATGGCGGAAAGAAACAAGGAGAAAAGATATATGAAGAAAAAGTAGCTCCTCTCTTTAGTCTGGCTTCCATCACCACTGATGTTGTAGGTAAGTTGTGTGAAATGATTCACTATTAAAATTTCTGTATGGCAGACAATGCAGTAGCTTTATATTGTGCATGCTTCAGAAGGAACTGCCTTGAATTCAGCCTGATTATTTTGCTCTATCAAAATGTTTATGGAAGTGATGTTGAATCTCTATATACTGAACCTGAAAAGACTGGGTAAAGATGAAGAGTTAAGACGATTGAAATCAAGGAAGCCTTAAGTTAGTCTGAGTCCCATTGGTCTATTCTAAATATGAATAAACTGAGATCTGTCCTACTGTGTTCCTTTTGCCAGAGAAATAACTTGGCCTATCTTGTCTCTCATGGACAGAAGGGTAGATAGGCATGATGACCACAATCTAGCATGACACTGGGCATGTTGGAGCCTGTTGGTTACAGTACCCTCAAGTGTATCTAAAGGTACTTATGGTGGCACATTAATTTAAAGAACTTTTATTACAGTCTTTAAAACTCTGCTGTTGTCTGTTGTAGGAGAGAGGTAGATAATCTCCTGAAGGCCAGTCACTTGTAGCCAATCCCCATTGCTGTCAACTTTCTGGAGGGAACCTACTGCCATCTACATTGCTATTCATAACATGTAACAGAGATGGGGAACATACAGACCTCATGCAACTCCTAATAGCCCTAGCTAGATATGCCAAGGTGGAGAAGATTGCAGGGACTTGTAGTCCAATGACACATGAAGGGCCACAGATTTTCCATCCCTCTAGTACAGACATGACCTTTGACTGAGATTTCCCATTCAGTCCACATGGGAGATTGGAAGATCAAGCAGTGCTACTTGAAATCTTGTTTCCTTTTTCCATGAACACCTATATTTTGAAGTGGTTCCTTAGACCTTTTCAAGCAAGTCAGTTAATGGAGATAACTTCACAAATGTGCATTTTATATTAAATATAGGAATAGGATGCTATAAACAGCAGCGTAAAGCCATGAGACTACCAATGAGGGGCAATAGTCCAAAACAGTTGTGACCAAGGGGAAATAATTCTATCTCTCTGATAGTTAGTGTCTTGGCTTATTGAATGTTCTGTCTTCATTTTCTTTCCTCTCTCATAGTTACTGAACATGCCAATCATGCTAAGGATAATTTATTTGAAGTCAATCTAGATAAATATGATGGGTAAGTTCTCCTCTCTTTCTTGGACTAATCTCTTTCACAGAGAGCACATAGACTGCAAGTGCTCTGTTTTCTAGAAAAGAGGGATGTTCATTTCCATGACAGAGGCCACTCATGGCAAGGACCCCACAAAGAGGGTAGTAAGGAAGACCGCTGGGGCTGGTATTAGCAATAGCCCCACACATCTACTTGCCTCTCCAGCTGTCTGAGGCCCCCTCCCATCATCGGTCCTCTCTAACTTGATAAAAGCCATGAAGATGCTACAATGGGTTATGGAGTGAGATTAGTCAACACCCAACAGCATACATGTTTCTCTCAGGCCACTGCCTGAAATTTGCTCCTCCAAAACCACAATGCTGAAAAGCAGTAGTAGCACCACATCAGGCTAGTAGGAGACTCTGACACCCTACTGCATCATAGGGAACTGCTTCAGTTACTACTGAGTTTTTTATGGCCCTGTGGCTGCTGCTGAATCATCACTGAAGCACAGAAAGTGCTAAGCCATGAGATAGAGACTCAGATTCACCCAAAGGAGCCTCAGGTTCAAGTCCACGAACTTTATCTTGGGCTAGTCACATTCTCTTACCAGCATCTGCTTTACAGGATAGTTTCAAAGAGATAAGACAGATGTGAACCTTGGAATCTTTGAAGGAAAGGTGAGCTAGAAATGTAATAAATGAGCAGACAAAGAAAATAGAAACAAAACCACCCAAGCAGAAAGACAAGATTGTGGCCTGAACATTAGAATGAAAACTAGACTTAACTTTTTACACATGTGCCAAAATTGTTCACAACTGGATTAAATGAAGTACTTAGTTCAGCTGCACTGCAGAAAGGTGTTTGAATGTGTTCTGCCATTGCTTTCTGATTGTTTGGTATTTTTATGAGGAGCAGTAATGAGTTGATTATTGCTTAATGAAACAAAAGCTTCTCTCAGCCAATAAAACCTGAAGTAAAATTCTACAACACCTATCAACTGTTTAGAGTAAGGAAACATTTACATGTTTATAGTCCTCACTAGTATACCCTCTGTAATGCAACAATTTGTTAATGTTCTTTTGGAGAAAAAAAGATATGCCTTCCACAAATAGCCACTTAGACTAATTTCCATTCTGACCTGTGTCTGTAGATAATGTTTATAACCTCTCAGGGCTTTGCAATGTTATTGTTTGGATGACAGTCCCCAGAATCCCTAGCCAACTTCCCTCATTCTGGGAGTTTTAGCTTTTCCAAACTGCCAGAACTACATGTTAACCATCTAAAACTGGTCCTTAGGTATAGCAAAGTTTATAAGTTGCTTGAGTAAGAGAGCAAGGACACCACCACAGCCCAAAGATCTCATTCCATACTCTAAACTCACAGCTGGAGCTTCGTCTTCTTTTGCAGTCCCTGTTCATACAGAAATTAATTAAACTGCAAACTGTGCTGCTAATGTAAGCGCTCCTAACAAAGTTACAATTCTTTGGACATTAATCCTTCCCTAATTACTACAACACTGAGTCAGATAGTATTGGGATTCCAATTACCATGGGTGTGAAGATGATTGCAGAAAGGGACAGGTATCTTGTATCATTCTGGAAGCTGAGAATATATGGATGTTGTAGTTATAGACAGATCAGCTGGTGGTTCCAAGCAGCATTTAGGAAAAGGCTTTCAGTTTATCTTTTTCAGACAGGCTGTCCGTCTAAGAGTAGATGATAAGGGTGTGAATGCAGACTAGCGGGCTTTCCCCCAACCAACTATGGCCTGCAGTAATATTCCACAAATAATATTTTTGTGATGTCATTCTCAGGCAGCATGGTCAATGGCTATGCTTACTGGAAGATCCTGGTAGTTCTTATTCCAAAAGGGAATTTTTCCAAACTCTGCCTGTATTATTCTCACCGCTTCTCAGGACAACATACTTTAGCCAGTTATTGAATTCCTGGAGTCCAATTCAGCAGTCTTTAGAATGAAAGCAAGCCAGTTTCTGTTTGAAGAAGAGCAAGCGTGCGTAAGCTTTCAAATGGATCAGGCTCAACTTGTCAGCTCAGCATTCTTTTATAAGTTTCAGAAATAATAACTTTCCCATTGTAGGGCATTTTTTTTACTGATAATAAATGATCTCTCCTTCCCACTTGTCCCAAATATCTCTTTAATGAAAGAGATACTTCTTTACTGAAAACAGCCCCCAAGGGATTTTATCCTGTGAAAGACATTTCTCATAGTTTTTGCTTTCAGTTAGTAGTTTTAAGATCCACTCTGAATTGAACACTAAGACCCAACAAGGCTTTCTTGTGCTTGTCCCTTAGTAAACAATCACTGCAGAGCTTAAGCATTGCATTTAGAGATATAGCAAATGTCTTCCTTTTTGTCATGTATGCGTCTTTTCTGTATCCATTGCATAATATTGATTTATTTGCCAGCTGTGCATAGATAACTAAATATACAACCAGTTTTTTTTTTCTGGAGAATACTAACAGTAGGGTATTCACACTATGCAATTATAGTGCTTTGATACCACTTTAACTACCATGACTCTGTCCTGTGGAATCCTGGTGTTTGTAGTTTTCCTAGGCATATGCACAGCTAGACTGACATTTAAGGACATCTCAGTCAACATGTTTGCTATCTGAATTTGGAAGCATATTCTCCAAAACAGCAGACAGCCTGGTATATAACAGGTAGTGGTCTGTGGTCATTATAAATTGCAACCATTTTGTTGAAATCTCCAGTTAAAAAAGGAAGTATCCCACAGTGTGTACTGCCTGTCTGGGTGTTTGCCTTGCTTTCCTCATTTTGTTTCACAAGATGTTTGTGATGCTTCTCACATAAGAACCACTGAAGCTAAGCATAATGATTTTAAAATTGCAACAACAACCACAGTTCTCCATCATTTAATTTTCTGAAATTATATTTTGAATTATATTTTCAAGATACATTATCTGCATTAAACCAATCCTGAGAAAGTTGATAGAGCAATGTAAAGCAAAGACTTCATCGAATTAATGATGTCTTTTACACATTGGAGCCTTTGACACATTCATTTATTTACTGTCAGTGTGAGTTTTAATTTATGTATTTTCCGGCAGTGTTGTTTGTGTTGGTGGGGACGGAATGTTCAGTGAAGTGATGCATGGTCTGATTGGAAGAACACAGAAGGATTGTGGCATAGATCAAAATAATCCCAAAGCACCATTAGTCCAATGCAATATCAGGATTGGCATAATCCCTGCTGGTAAGAATTGCAACACAGTTAACATCCTCTGTCCTTTATCATTATTATTGTTGTTATTGTTATTTATTAATCAACATTGAGCCAAAATTAACCTTGAAAAAGCAGAAGTTTTGTTTATTTGGGAGCAAGCATATTTTTATAGGAGCCATAACCCATATTAAAGCAACTATCATAGAACCACAATACTGATGTTGTTAGAGATGGCTATATGAAAACTGTGGCTTTCCGGACATTTTGGACTGTGTTTCCTATACTTCCATTAGCTCTGCTGTCTGGGGCTATTGGGAGCTGCTGTCCAGTGATATCTGGAGGGCCCATGGCTGTCCAGCCCCAATGTAAAGAAAGAAGGAGAAACAGGTTCAGACCTACTAGCTATATTCCCCAAGGGCCCAGCTCCATGCATTTATCTGAAGCCGTGAGTAGCTGTGTTCACAAGTTCACATGAACCTATGGAGGTCAAGGGGGCATTGCGAAGGTCAAGCCAGAAGAGGCTATCTCACTCACTCACTCACTCCTCTCACCTTCTACATGTTCATTCTACATGGATGAATATGTGAACTACTGTGGCACCTAAGAGTTCAAAGACATCAAGTAAATCAGGGCTGGGAAACTTGTCGCCTTCTATACACTGTTGAATTCTCATTTGCCCTAGCCAGTCTGGCCAGTGGTGAAGAAAGGGAACAGCAGTTATGCAGCTTGAGAAGCACTGCTCTGGATGCTGTCTGGTGTGGTCGACGAGCAATTTTCTTTCCAGTGTGGCAGGGGCTCGTACTGTACTTATGCCATGTTATTTTTATATTCACATAGTTAACTCACTGTGGACTGGTAAGTGTTGGTTCACTGACTGGCACCAGTCACTGAACTACTTCTTTGAGTAGTACTGATCTAGAGGGTCAGAAATTCCTCTTCCCTGCAATATACACAGTGGCTTGTAGAAGAATCCACACATGCACCCTTGACTTTTCTACATTTCTACAAACTGAAATGGATTTCATTAGCATTGTTTCCACTAGATGTTAATGGGATACCCAGTACTGTCTTATTATGGCACAAAATCTAAGCAAACAGGCACTTGGGTTTTTTCCAACTCCTTACATCTTAAATAAGCGGTTGTGCAACCCACTGCCTCTATATGTCACAGAAATCGTGGAGTGGCCATGTGCCATTCTAGTACTACATAATCTCTTAGTAAATGCACATGTTTCTGGAGGGCCCCAGAGTTTGTTGGAGAGCAATTCTAATCAAGCATCATCATGAAGGCCAAGGAGCTATCCAAACAAGTTTGGAATAAAATTATATAAAAACATCAAACAAAGTAATGTTATTCTTTTTTAAAAAATTCCAAACTGTGAACATCCTCAGTTAAATCCATTGGTACAAACTGATAAGAGTATGGCTAAATTGCTACTGCTCAGAGAAGGCCATCCACCACAACTGAGTGACCGAGCAAGGATGGCATAGAAACAACCAGGGAGGGCAGTGGTGACTCTGAAGGAGATGCAAAGATCTGCAGCTGAAAGGGGAGAGATTATCTGTGAGACAAGTACCACCAGGATGCTCCACAAGATGTTCTTATAGAAGAGTGACAAAAAGAAAACTGTTGTTGAAACAAACCTATATCAAAACATGTTGGGAGGTTCTGAAAAGGCACGTGGGAGACACTGTAAACATGTGATGAAAGGTTCCCTGGTCTGAGGAGACCAAAATTAAGTGTTTTGGACTTGCCTTAAAATGCTGTGTGTGGTACAAAGCCAGAAGTGCTCATTCCCTTGAGAATACCATCCCCATAGTGAAGCATAGTACTAGCAGCTTTATGCTATTGGGATGCTTTTCCTCAGCAGGGACTGGGAAACTGGTTAGAATGGAAGGAAATGTGAATGGAGCCAAATACAGGGCAATTATAGGAGCAATACAAGAATAAAACCTGTTTCAGTCTGCTGTCAGACTTGGAATTGGGGTGGAGGTTCAGTGTTCCCAAACACACAGCCAAAGTAACAATGGAGTGATTTAAAAACAAGAACCTGAAAGTTTTAGAATAGCAATTTACCAAGAAGAATGCACAAATATTGCATGATCCAAATGTGCAAAGCAGATAGCCACTAACCCAAGAAGATTTGCCACTGTAATGGTTGCTAAAGGTGCTTCTAACAAGTATTGACTCAAGGAGGTGAATACTTTGCAACAAATAAGTGCCATATGTGTGTGTGTGTTGCATCTTCACAGTACTGAGTATCTTTTGAGTATCTTGTGTCCTTCAAGTGGTAACAACCCCAATGAAATCCATCTCAGCTCCAGGTTGTAACTCAGGATGTGGGAAAGTCTGGTGGTGGTAGATAATTCTGCAAGGCACTTTAAGTAATTGAAGTTCCATATATTTCCAAAAGTTTGTCAAAAACATTTCCTCCTTCTGTTGGAGAATCTATCTTCAATATGGAAAGAAGATCCTGGACTCCCAGAGTCAGGAAAAGCAACACTGTCCTCCATCACCATTCCACTGGAGTTAAGGGAGTTTATGGCATAGGACAAAGCAGGAATGCTGCGTTCATCTATCACGTATAGTTATTGTAAATTCATAGGACTGAATATGTTTTAGCTTTAAAGTTCTCTGTTTTGTCCTTTTGTGAAAATGGAACCTTGTCATATTGTTCATGTTGTGTATGCATCTGTGATACACATATTGCAGGACTGTCCATTCTGACAACAACAAACCCTATCCTCACTCACTGATATGTAAAAGCAAAACTTGTTTATCGTTAAGGAATTAGAATTTGTGCACATAGCAAATACAATTCTTAGAGCCAAAGCCTAGTTAGAACTGTTCAAAAGAACTCACATATTGGCAGATATTGCTGTGACTTGTTTTCCACTTTTTGCCACTTCATTTATTTAGGGTGCAAGCTTGTACCTGCTTACCTGGGAATACCTTTAAAAGACATATATTGGATTGCACTGTTAGTTAAATCTGGATGGGATTTCAACAAGTTCCCCACACAGCTTACTAAACCAATTTAAATTATGATAAAACAGACGAAAACAAACACATTAAAACACTCTGTGGTCTGAAAGAACAGTCTAAAAGCAGTCAGGAGAAAGAAAAACAAACACAGGCCAGTAATTTACAGAAGATTAAACCCTCTCATTACAGGCTGCAAAACTTAAGGGAATGTTAGCCTTCTCCCCAGCAGACATCCTGTTTGGATCTCACTCTCTCTCTTGGGCTGGGCAGTATTGGAGCCAAAGGCATGTGACCATATACTTTCCAGGGAGCTGTAACAAAACAATGTTTTTCTTATCTGCTGAATAAGGGGCTCTGGGAGTTGTAGTAGACTGTAGTGGGGGGGGACTTTTTTTGGCTCTGGTTAAGAGAGAACCAGGAACTGACTTCCCCAAAAAGGAGTTTCTGTTTTCCCTTATTGCAATAAACAAGCAACGCTGGTGGCGGGGAGGGGGGTCAGTATATAAATGTCATGTGGGGAGTAATACATACATACATCCCCACAGTATGATACCCATGCATTCATTTTCTTGCATGTATCAATGTTTGACTGTCTGCAGCTTCCCTGTGTTGTTTTTTACTGCAAAAATTGCACCTATGCAATTGTGATCATATCCTCTATTGGCTTCATGTGTTCTGCAGAGGAGTGGCAGTTGATAGTTCCCATGTAAATGAGGCAGTGAATCCACTCCAGGTTTTAATCCAGACTTTACAGCAGCTTTCCAAACTACTGAGCTGCCTATCCAAAATGGCTCCAGCCCCTTGGAGAGCACATTTAAAGCTATCTAAAACCCAGAATAAATTTGCTACCCTGCTGACATGGGAGCCATCAGCCACCATTGCTGCAAGGAATATGGATTGCTGTGTCATTTGGTGCATAAAACACACTGGGAAGCTGCAGGTTGTCAAATGTAGATATATGGAGGAAAATGCATTATACAATCCAAAACAAAACCTCATCCAGACAGCTGAAAATACCCTTCTGCTACTCAGTTCACCCTTATGAATTATTACCTTATCAGATAGAGACAAGTGTTGAAACTAGTAATCTGCCCAATTCAGTCTGGCCTTTTTGGTGAGCTATAAGGCTATACCACTGACACATCCCATCAGGGCCTGAAGCATCAGCTTGACTCTACTTAGCCAGTAATTAACTTGAAAGAGGATTCACTGGTGTGCTGTGTAAAGAGTGGCCCAAATGGTTGAATCTTCACTCTTCATTTAACTGCACTCATCCCTTCTGTCTGCCAAGCAAATCAAAATTTTGCTTAAACACACACTAAGCCTAATTCTTTTGTTCCACTCTTAGCAAACAGCACCAGCTTGACAAAGGATTTTCACTGCAGTCTCTGTAACAATGGATCAATCTCCTTCTGCATCTCTCTAGAAACATTGCTTTGACCCTTCTCCCTTTGTTATCAAATGGACTAGAGGAAAGCAAACACCACTACTTCTGCCTGTCATGCTGTATAAAATGGTTAGAGAAGGAGAGAGGAAAGTGTGTCTTCTGCTTGCTGGATTGAAAAGAGCCATCTGTGTTTGGCTCTGTCAAGCCCATTATCATGCCCTGAGCAATTTCATCTTACTGCCTTGAAGACCCTGAGAGAAAGCTAGGTTGATCTGCTACAGCAAAGACAATAGTCTTGTAACAACTTACGGCCTGAAAATATGTAATTTGTGGCGTAACCTTTCTTAGTCCACTACATCAGATACAAAGACACCAATGAAAGGATGTCTGTATTACTATCCAGCTTCTCATTTTGTGTATGGATGCTGTTATGCTCCCTGCATTTCGGTTGTGTGTGACATTATGGTTCACAGTGTTTCCATCACCACCTTCCACATTAACCAAGTCTAGATATTTTTGACAGTTGAGGGCAATGCCCCATGCAGCTGAGGAGGTAACCACCTTGGCTGCCAGTCTGGGTGAAAGGCAAGACAGAAAGAAAAGTGGAACTCATCCAAAGAAAGCTTGATGTCATAATAAATTTGTCAGTCTGTAAGGCACCACAAGACTCCTTGTTGTCAAATGCCCAAAACTTGGTGAATGGTAGTATTTGTATATGAAACTAGCCTATATACCTGGTGTTGCCTGGGATTTTATTTTCTCATAGGTAAAACTGGTTAGAAAGATTTGATATCCCGTGTCTCTGATTCCCCAAACTGTCTTGTCCAGTACCTGTAACTTTTCCCCTTATTCCCCAATCCAGTATGTATTCATAGTTATTAACATACAGAGGTTGGGGTTCCTGAGAAAATACAGTGTCCTCCTCCTTGCTTCTAGGCCTCATCTCTATAGCAACTAGCCTATTCAAGACAGGCACATTTGATTGAGGCCCAAGAGCTCTCTGGCTCAGAATTCTAAACGCCCCTTCCTAACCTGCAAACCCAGGATTCCGTAGAATCTTCTTAGGCAGCCAATCAAATGAGGTCTTTGCCTAACACAGCCAATCATATGAGGTCTTTGCCTGACGTAGACAAACAGACAAACTTTGACTCTTATATATTATATGTAAATATATACATATGCTGGTCAACAGTCTCAAGACAGAACCATAAATAATCAGAAACTTGGAAAGTTCCCAGAGGATGCCAACCAATAACTTAAAAAAACAATCATTCTTCTCTGATGTCTGTCCAAGGCAGGGAAAGAATATATATCTGTTTTCAGGCATTCATAACATTGATTTGAGATGGTGAACTCTTTCCTGAGAATGTCAACATTCAGCAGATTTAGATATTCACTACAACATATGTATCTCCTTGCCATTTATACTTCAGAAATTAGGTTTTTTTTCTATGTTGTACCTTTTCACCTTTCAGAACATTGCTAATTCAGTGTTTGGAATTTTCAATCCTATTTCTTAGGCTACATACTCAGTTCTAATTCTACTACTTCTATTCTTGGCTGGTGCTCTGATGGCAGTTGTGATTTGAGCCCTAGCAGCTTCCAAAGTCACTTAAACTGGGATTCAGAACAAAAGGGCACACAGAAAGTAAGGAAGGTTGTGTTGTTCAGGCAAGGTTCCAGCCTAAAATATGTTTTAAATAAATAAATAAATAAAAACCCTCTTCTTCTCAGGATGGCCCAGTGGTCGACCTGTGTAGGTGGAATCTGTTTAGAACCTAAGAATATTTCACTGCCAGGAAGATCATAGAGCTGGAAGGGGCCATTCACTCATCCAGTGTACCCCTCAGCTCAATGCAGGAAATCCAGCTAGAACATCTCCAGCAGGTAGCTGTCTAGACTCTTTTTGGAGACATCCAGAGAAAGAGACTCCACCACCTCTCCTAGTCAATTGATTCCATTGTCAAACCACTCTTACAGTCAAGAAGTTCCTTTGAATGATCGGCCGAAATCTGCCATCCTGTAACTTAAAACCAATAGACCTGGTCTTACCCTTTGGAGCAGCAGAGAACAAACCTGCTTCCTTCTCTCTGTGACAGCCCTTTCATGTAATCCCTCAGTTCTCATCATGCTGAACATGAGCCACTCTCTCAACTTTTTCCTCATATGTTTTGTTCTTCATCCTTATTTTCATCCTCATCTTCATCCTTGTAGCCCTTCTCTGAACCCACTTTTATATTTTAAAAAGTGAACCCATATTTTGAAGCACATTTGAGAGCCTCTTCCAAAATGCATCCCAGGATTATTATTTTTTCCTTCTGACAGCCCCACTTTTTTTATCATTTCCGTTTTGTTAGGAAAATGTATAGATCTATGCTTTTTCAACATGCCAAGGTAGCTGGTAAGACAGGCTAATTTGCTTTTCTGTTTTCTTTCTAAGCACACACAGCTACAGTAGAATCACCTAGAGTAGAATCCCATTCTTTCCCAGGTCAAGTTTTAGTACATTGTTTACTGCAGACACACTGCTGCAACTCAAAGTATTTCTTTTTCTAGCCCTCCTTCACCATCTTACCGATGCCAATGCTGGGGGAGGGGGATATCCTTCTAGCCAGGCAGAACACAAGAAAAAGAAGGGGGCTGAGAAAAGGAAGTGATGAGTTTCTGAAGTAGTGGTCTCTATATTGTGAAGGCTGGATATGAATTTAGGCTGTGGAGCAGGCAAACCATGGCAGTAGAAGCCAAACTAGATAGCTTGACTTTTAGTTAGCAAGAATCGTATGTCAGAAAAAAAATGCCCTGCTTTAAGATTGTATGACTTCATTTTCTTCCAGTGTAGGATTCCACCACTGAACAGCTAAATTTGGTGTTCTTCAAAATCATACAAAATGCAGGAGCTGTTCATAAGTTACTCGTAAATTAGACTTCAAATCACTGGGCTGGAAAGAGGTGTATCAGCCTTGCAGAGAAAACCAGAGAAGTTATTAGACTACAAAAACTATTGTTTGTCTACCTGTGATATTCATTTGTGTTTGAAAAGGAATAGAAATTATTGATTGATTGGTTGGTTGGTTAGTTGGTTGGTCACCTAAGATGAATCTAAAAGTGTGTTCACACTGTGCAGCTATAGCAGCTTCATACCACTTTGACTGCCATGACTTTTTCCTATGGAATTCTGGGGTTATAACTTGATCACATACTTAGAATTTCTACAAGAAATTATAGCTCAGGAAGTGCACTAGAGCTCTTTAAAATGAGCTTTACATTGTTCCCTTTATATATCTTTGCAATGTTATCAACATGAGTGAAGTAAAAATTGAACTCCTCCTTCCAGGTTCAACAGACTGCATATGCTATGCAACAGTTGGCATCAATGATCCAGTAACATCAGCATTACATATCATCATTGGTAAGTTGTCTGAATGCGATGTTACTGCTATAGGTCGCTCTGCAGAATAGAGCTGGATTCTTCTCTGTGCTGCTCCTCCCACCTATGAGTTCCACCAGCCATTAGATAGTCATGCGAGGAAGGAGCTCCAGCAGCTGAAAGGAGGGATTTGGAAATGAATGAGGAGACATGCTTTAGTTCCACCAAACAGAACTTAATGGTACGTTTTCTTGATCCAGGATCTGTTAACAATTAACCTTACAGGAGCCCATCCTGTATTCAACCCGGCAATCCTATCATAATCACATTGGCTCTTGCCATATAGGGGTGGCCTGTCACTGTCATCCTTGATTGCCAGCCACTGGCAGGTTTTCCAATGATGCCATTTTTTGTATGTTTTTGTCCTTTCCCTCCTTGATCATGCCCACATAGGACACAACTGTTATCAGACCAGCTTAACTGGTCTTAACTGGTATCTTCACCAGCTTAACTGGTATCTTCACTCCATCATAACCAGAGTGTTAGGCTCCTCATTTTGACATTCACAGGCACAATAGTGGCAAGCATCTGCTTTGATATTTTATTAGTTAATCTACTGTTTCCAGCATGTGCATGAGGTTGCAAAGTGCTGCTTCAATATCAGTCAGCTTAGAAACTTCCTTGCATTTTTACAGATACAAAGAGAATGCTTGCTATGTAGTATTTTAATTCACAATGCTGCATTTACCAATTAAAACACTGAAGTGTTTTGAACACCTCAAATGTCTCTTGTCAACAGGAGACACACAGCCTTTGGATGTCTCTTCTGTACGTCGCAATAATACATTTCTGAAATACTGTGTATCACTATTGGGTTACGGTTTTTATGGAGATGTTTTAAAAGACAGTGAAGCAAAGCGCTGGATGGGCCCTATCAGATACGACTACTCAGGTAACATTTTGAAGATCTGTTGCATCCATTCTTTTGTATAAAACATCTTTTCCTAACCTGGTGTCCTTGAGAGATGATATACACATCTGGAGTGCAAATTGTTTGGAAAGGTATGTAACGCTATTCCAAACTGGTCAGTAAAACCTTTTTCTTTTATTGCTACTTCATAAAAATAAAATACAACAATAACAACTATGGGAACCAAAGTATGTATCTGAAAGACTTTCAAATATTCTCAATATAGTCTAAATTCAAGGGCTTTATGAATATTAGACAGGATGAACAAAAACAACAGCCATCTTTGTGTTATGCTATGGTATTCTGAATAAGCAACTAAAGAGTTGTAATGTCTCCCATACGTGGGAACTAATTTTGTTTTTGATAAAGCAAATTGACTTCATTAAACCACAGATAGAATCAAGCTTTTCGTTCCTACAAAGCTGCAACTTAAAATGCAGGAACTCTGAGACAACAATTTAAGAGATATATTTGCAGATCTCAGGGTTTGATCATATACCACAGATCAGCCACTTGCACTTGCCACATGCTGTTAGACTGTTTTAGTCAGCTTAGCCCAAGTTCTGTTTCCTGTGCTCTAATAGCCGGCATGATTTAGCAAAGTGGTCATCACAGGGTTAAAGTTATATACTGAGAAGCTACATGTGAAACAATCCATACTTGGAGTGGGAGAAGGAAGCAAGGAACATGTGATAGTTATCAGATAAGGAAAATATAGAAAATAAGTGTTTTCTTGCAGTTCTGCTGGTTAATTTTCAGGGAGGAAAAAAACACAAAAAGACAGATTCCATGTTGCAAGACATAACTGCTTTTTAAATAATATTCTCCCTCTCAAAGGTTTGAAGACCTTTCTGTCTCATCATTACTATGAAGGAACAGTGTCCCTTCTACCAGCAACACACACTGTGGGATCTCCAAGAGATAAAAAACACTGCAGAACTGGGTAGGCTAAATAACACTTGGCATTTTTTTTTTCAGCAGACTTTGCTTCCTAGTCCCTGTGCTATGGAATATGTCCTAAACGAAATACTTGCTTTCTCAACTTTAACAAAGGTTCTCATTTCTTAACTCTGTAAATTAAACAGTAGTGCTAGAATGGATGCTTGTATCAGAGATTTGGAAGAAGCAACCAGCTGTCTGTCTTATCTCATTTTAGGGAGGGCTGTAGCTCAGTGGCAGACCACATGGTTTGCATGAAATCAGTCCCAGCTGGGGACTGAAAGGTACAATGGGAAACACACCTCTCTAATACTCTAGAGAGCTGTTGCAGATCAATGTAGTTGAAGGCTGGACAGCCTGCAGCCTTTGGAGCACAGTTTGAAAGTCTTCTTGAAATAAGCAAGCAACTCAGACCTCTGCCAATCTCTACAGTTTCTGCCACTCTCCCAGCAGCCTATGAGGCAAGGAGGAAGCAAAAGAAAGTAACATAGGTGGCAAAAACAGAGAGATAAAGGGTGACCCCAACTACTTTTGCTATGGCTCTGCCTACGATAACTTCATTTCTGCCCACTGCCACCATGCAGCTCTCTACAGATTACCAATGAGGAGATGTTTTCCTCAGTGGGTGGTCCCTTCCTCTGATGTCGACAATACTGGGCCAAATGGACCAATGGTCTAATTTGGTATAGGACAACTTTGAGTGTTAAAGGGAAACCTTGTCATGTCCCTGAGAGAAATCTGCATTCTACAGCCAAAGAGTAATCATGGCAAAAGCAGGATTCATGAACAGCAGATAGATAGATTCATACTACCCAAATAAGTAAGTCAAGCCATGTACAGAATAGATGGGTAATCAGAAAATTTGATGTGGTGAGAAATGCCTTCATAATTCTATCATGGCAGTTGGCCAGGCCCTGGGGATAATCAAAATCTATTTATCATGTCTTCCCAGTAAAAATTCAGGATGGACACACAGAGTTGTGATAGGCCTTGATGCCACAGATCAGACCAGTAAATCTGTGTTGACTTTGAAGAGGAAGACACCCCAAACCTCTATAGCTTATCCTTTGAACTAAGACAAACTCAACAAATAATGCTCTCATGTGTTTTCTTGTATCAATACAAGTGTGTGGTTCCCATACCATCTAAGTATTTCCTCCAGTCATTTATAATATTTATACTAAGTTATTTACAGTAAGGATCCTCTCCCAGCTTGACTGTCCTAAGGAATATGAGAGAAAGGATTAAATTTCCAATACCTCTACCGAGGTTTCCCAATGTCACTTTTCATTTTAGGGACTTGTCTTTTCAGTTTATGGACTGAGTCTTCAACAGGATCCTGTAAAAATACTGCTATGGCCTAAAGAGGCAGGCGCAGTGGGATCTCTAAGTCTTTGATTACATCTAAACCCCATCTGATCAGTGGTATAATGCTAAGCCTGTTCTTCTACCCAAAGATATTGAACAGATCCCTATTATGGAGCATGCTGTTCCCCTTTTGGTTTCCATACAGGGTAGGGAAAAACTTCCTTTAAGGCTGCAAAGCTGCCCTACTCACTTCTCCCTCTGTTTTATTTTGCCCTAGGTAGGCAATCACGCGAGTCAGAAGCTTCTCTTCAAAATCTGCAAAACCTTGTGTAAAGAAAGGTGCACTCCCCTTATAGCACCAGAGAGATTAAGCACCGTCCACAGTTGCGATTTTTAAATCAAGTGGCAACTAGAACAAAGAGAGAGGTCATAAATTTGCTAGTTGATCTACAAACAACATCTTGAGTATTCAAAAAATGTTGCCTCCCCACAAACTCAGTAAATTCTATAACAGAATTCCTGAGGCATGAGACTTGTTGTTCATTTACATTAAATTTAAAGTGTTGTTTGCAGCAGTCTGAAATACTGCAGACAGTGAAATGTTAATGTACTATTCAATTAGCTCCATTCTGCATTCCATTCTGACTAGTGAGGAAAATTCATGTTAATTCCTGTCCTTCAGGTGCCGCATCTGCAAGCAAAGTAAACAACAGCTGGAGAAGGAACAGCGAAAGTATGGAAAGGAGATTAAAGGTAGATTTAGAGTTTATGTAAGTCCGGTCTTGGGTAGTAAACTATATGCTAAGAGGAGACTCCACTGGATTTCTTGCCAGACAGACCTTCTTCAAAATTACACTTTTCTCTCTGAAATGGCTTAATGATTATTCAATATGACAGGACATGTAAAAGACATTTGGTTTTCATTTGTCAGAAGTTTTTTCCCCAGCTTTGCAGCTCTGTAAAACATTTCAGTAGATTCAGTTTAAAATGGATTAAATCTAGGATAAGGATGTAGTCCCTTACACATTTATCTGGGAGCAAGTCACATGGAGTTCATTGGGGCTTATTTCTGAGTAAACATTGCAGAATGAGATGTGGAAAATTTCTCACACCTAAAATAATTACATCTGCTGTGTTTGCATTCTGCTAGTGAGTTTGCCTGCCCTTTTTGTTCAAATTCATAAACTGTATTTCATAGAATCATAGAGCTGGAAAAGACCACAGGGGCCATCCAGTCCAACCCCCTGCTTTGCAGGAACACACCTCAAAGCACTCCCAACAGAGGGCCATACAACCTCTAGTTAAAAACCTCCAAACCAGGAGACTCCACCACTGCCTGGCAGCTCTGACCATCAGGAAGTTCTTCCTGAGGTTCAGGTGGAATCTCCTTCAGCTTGAATCCATTACTCCTTGTCCTACTCTCTGCAGCAGTGGAAAACAAGCCGGCTCCCTCCTCGACATGACATCCCTTCAAATATTTAAACATGGCTATCATGTCTCCTCTTAACCTTCTCTTCTGCAGACTAAACATACCCAGCTCCCTAAGCCATTCCTCATAGGGCATGGCTTCCAGACCCTTCACCATTTTGGTCACCCTCCTCTGGACACACTTCAGCTTGTCAATATCCTTCTTGAATGAAGGTGCACAGAACTGGACACAGTATTCCAAATGAGATCTAACCAATGCAGAATAGAGTGGTTCGATTACCTCCTTTGATCTAGACACCATACTCCTATTGATGCAACCAAAAATCACATTGGCTTTCTTGATTGATGCATCACACTGCTGACCCATGTTCACCTTGTGATCTGCTAAGACTCCTAGATCCCTTTCACACGTACTGTTATCCAGCCATGCAACCCCCATCCTATACTTGTGCCTTCCAATTTTTCTGCCCAAGTGCAGGACCTTACATTTCTCTCTGTTGAAATTCATTTTGTTAGCTTTGGCCCAGCTCTCCAATCTGTTAAGGTCATTTTGAATTTTGACCCTGTCCTCTGGAGTATTAGCAGCCCCTCCCAATTTGGTGTCACCTGCAGATTTGATCAGCATGCCCTCTACTGCTTCATCCAAATCATTGATGAAGATGTTAAATAGCACTGGGCCCAGGACAGAACCCTGTGGCACCCCACTAGTCATTTCTCTCCAGGATGAAAAGCAGCCATTGGTGAGCACCCTTTGAGTTCGGTTGGTGAACAAATCCACCTAACAGTAGCCCTGTCCAGCCCGCATTTTACTAGTTTCTTTCCAAGAATGTCATGGGGAACTTTTTCAAAGGCCTTACTGAAATTAGGATATGCTACGTCCACAACATTCCCTTCATCTATTAAGCTTGTAACTCTATCATAAAAGGAAATAAGATTAGTCAGGCATGACTTATTTTTGAGAAATCCATGTAAACACTCAGCTGCAGTGTTAAGTTACTGCAGTGTTAGAAATTTGGGGAATGAAAGAATATTTCATTGACTTCATTTTGCATACACACACTCCATAGCTACACCTCTGCAGCAAGGCAAGTGGGGGAGGCAAGGGTGGAGATTCTAGTTTGTTCAGTTTGTTTTGTTTATAAAAATTATATCCACCTCTTATTGCAAAACAATTCCAGGTCTGGCTATATGATACAATACATCAATATAAAACAGGTAAAACCAGTTGAAATGACATATGCCAATTTGCAGACCGAGCCTAATGTTAGCTGAAACATTGCATGTTAACTTATGCCATTTTCTAAATAGCTGTTGAAGAAAGAGAAGGAAGAGCAGGAGCATTGTACCTTTTCTGGTTCTCAGTGCAGAATCAGGACCTGGTAGCTGCTTTTGCTTCAGAATAAAAATGGCAACCAAAAGCATGCTTTTTAGAGACACATGCCAAGAAAGAGAATCAGCACATGAAAAATGATGCCACATGTTGCCTTTAACTTCTCCTGTTTTGTTTGGTTCTGTTTCACAAACAACCCGCCCATGTGTGTGTCAGTTATAAAGTCCTAACTTCCAGTGTTCCAAAGGACTCATCATTTAAACTAGGGAGGGCCAACAGGGGGGTGGCGGAGGCAAGGGACAGTTTTCTTCCAGATACCCCACAAGATGCCATCTCACACAGACATGCACGCACACACACAGAGCAAGTCCAAATACCTCTGTTGTCCTCTGCTGTCCTTCTCAAAATGGCATATTAGTTCCTGTTACCATTTTGAGAGTGACTGTAGAGGAAAATGGAGATATTTGGGGGTAGGATAGGTTTCTACAGTGTTTGTTGGGGTAGAATGAGTGTGTTTGGGATCTTTGTGCATTGTTTTACATAAAAAATGGCCCAAAATTGTCCCTTTTTTTAGAATTGGGGGTTCAGCAGGAGTGGTAAAGGGCTTCACAGGCCACAAAGGCATAATCCAGGGGCCACATGTATTCCACAGGCTGTACTACACCCACCCCTGATTTAAATAGTTACTCCAAGCAATCCAAATAGAAATCTAGTTTTCTAAAGAGCTTCTCTTAAGACTGCTTGGACAACCTCTTTAACTGATCAAGGCAGCCATCCTGTTTTTGGTTACCAAAGAGTAATTCCAACTGAACTCAAGGGAGCTTATGTCTGAAATGAGCAAGTATAAGATTATGCTGCAAACCGTCTTTCAGCACATGCTTTTCTAGGCAGAAAATGTGTGATTATTTCCAGCATAAAACTATTTTCTGTATTTACTGAACTGATAAAAACAGCTACTTTTTATCAAAGCTTTACTTCCAATAAGAAAATTTAAATCATACAGCAACTCTGGAGAGAGCCAGTGTTTGCAACTGTGAAACATTTTCAACTTTAGTATATACACAGTTAGCTGGTAACACACATCATTGAACTAGTGGTGCCTTAACATTTGATTAAAAAGTCCAAACTGTAAGAAGTATCTACTTGTCCCCTCACCTTCATAAGTATATCTCTTTATGTTTTCAGGGAATGAAGAAGGAGAATGGAAGGTTATTAGAGGAAAGTTTCTAGCCATCAATGCAGCAAATATTAGTTGCGCTTGTCCACGGAGTCCGAAAGGCCTTTCACCAGCTGCTCACTTGGCAGATGGCTCGGCAGACCTCATTCTAGTTCGCAAATGCTCTCGATTAAATTTCCTAAGGTACCTCGTGAGGCATACTAACCAGGATGACCAGGTGTGTATTGTCTCTGTAGAACTGTGATATTTCCAAGGGTTATTCTGAAGTACAGATGAATGTTCTTGTGAAATAGACAAGAAGTTCTGACAACAGTTTAGCTTTCTGGAAACTTCAAAATTGGTCTTTTGATCAGAAAAGGCAGTACCACTGTGACAACTGACCTGTCCAGGTTGACCCTGCAGTCCCAACCACTGGGGCTTCTATCACTCATCTTGCCCTTTTATTCTTTAAAATACCTTCCTAGTTCTGTTTGTCAGGCCTCAAAGAGACCACTGTACTGGGCAAAGTGGACGCATTGCTGAGTGAGTTCAGTGTGGTAAAGCATGATTGGTCTTGCTTGTTAATTACAGTTGGCTTTTCACATTCTCTAGGGTAGGGAACAGAGCCCTCACAAAAGTGGAAGAATTGCAAATATCAAAATATGTGTGTGTCGATGGGAAGGGGGCCAAGGCATGGTGGGGAGAATGGGCACCAATGGTCCAAATCAAGTAAGGAAAGGAGAGGGAAGGCACGGATGGAATGGCATGGTGGCCCTATACTTCCTCTCTCTTGCCCGTCTGCTTCCTTGGGTGTGGGGTGGCACTGGGAGAGGGTTTGTGAGCCATCCTTAGTAACTGGTGGAGGAGGAGGAGGACCAGTGGTGGGTTTTTAAACGGTTTCATGGCCTGATTGGGGCCACCAAGAGGGAAGGTTCCCCTGGAAAAGAAGTGCCTTAAGTTGGGGAATAGGGGTTGAAGAAACTTGTAAATAATTAAATCTGTGAAAGTCACCTGCAAATAGGGAGGGCCAATTATATCTCCAGACAAAGCTGTAGAAAATAAAACAGTAAAGATTAATTGTGTAACAAATAAACATGTAGCCTTATGCTGGTTCTACACGCAGTATACTATAAAACCTCCTTTTCAAGCAAAATAATACTTCTTCTACACTCTCAATTCCCAAAAAGCCATTGCAGATCTCCTCCATTCTCCTCTTCCTAATTGGTCCTATCCAACCTGATCTTCTCAACGTTTAATCCATTCCTTCCTGAACCTGATTCTATTTCCACCTAGCCCTAATTCTGTTTCTGACTGGCTCTCTCCACTTTTTAACAGGCAAGTCTCTGGTTCTGTATTTGTCCTCCTGTACCTCCCCATACATTCCATGAGCTGTGATTGGCTAGCTGTTTCCAGGCTTGCCCAGCTTCTCACTTAACAATCAGAGTTGCCAGCTGCTCATCTGAGCTGAGTTTCCCCTACGTCAGTGGTCACAAGAAAGGGAAAAAAATAGCAAGTGAAAGCTCTTGTAAAATTCTGGAGGTTTCAAAGCAAGGGAATCAAAGCACTTCACTGACTACCCTCAATCACAGTAGACAGCTAGAAGAAGCAGGTGCTTGTGCATAACTCCAGTATCACCTTTTTGAATATTGAGATAGTGGTATTAGCTACCCAACTGAAATCCTATAATCGAAGGGACTGGTAGAGTTCCATCTGGCCAGCTGCTGCTTCTGACTTTGGCTTGTGTCCTCCGTTTGACCAGCACTTCGCAAAGGTACAAACAGAGCTTGGGAAAACTATTGGGGGGGGGCAGGGGGTGGTATTTCCCACAACATGGCTACTGGTCATGCATACTAGGGCATTCTGGGACCTGCACTCCAAAAAGATAACTGTTCCAAGCTCTGATTACTGAACATCTTGCTGACCAACTTTATGGCCCGTCTGCCTAACTATCCCTCTTTTTTTCTGATCTCCCTTCCTTGTTCATAGAATCATAGAATAATAGTTGGAAGAGACTCCAGGGGCCATCCAGTCCAACCCCTTGCTATGTAGGAACACACATCAAAGAACTCACAACAGATGGTTATCCAACCTCTGCTTAAAAACCTCCAAAGAAGGAGACTCCATCACACTCAGCTGAGGCAGCATATTCCACTGCCGGAATATGGTTGGTATAAATGTGTCTCAGACCATTTCCACACTAGACTGTTATAGTGGTATTATTCCATTTTCAACATCCTATGGAATCCTGGGATTTGCAGTTTAGGGAGGGGCTTGAACAGTCTAGTTCGGAAATGGCCTCAGACTACTAGCCTTAACAGTTCTCATTCCCCACTGCATTGGGATGGGAAGAGAGCTGCATTTTCCAGTCTTTTCTCTGAAGAGCACAGAACAAGGGCTATCAACCCTCAGTGTATACTTTCCATTCCAGTTTTCTAACATTAAGTCCAAAAGAAGTCCAGTATCTGTTGGATCATCAAGGTAGTCATTGCACCAGCCCCATCATCTGCTTCTTGCACAAACACACATGGCAGCAAACAGGAAGGGCTTTTCTCTTGCAACATCCTGTTATTTGGAATGCCCTCTTCACTGCAGTACAATGGACACCAACTGTGATAAGTGTTTCAGCACTTTCTAAAAACTTACCTGTTTCACCAGACATTTGCTGATTTCAATCCTTAGTTTTGTGAGATCTTTGTTTTTTTATTGTAGATTTTTTGTCTCTTTGTATTTTAATGAAATTGTCTGTTGAATTTTGTGGATAACCCTGACATTTTCTTACTCAAGAAAGATATATAAATACTTCAAATAAATAATAAATTCTTTATCCATCAAAGTCGATGGGCTTTTTCTTGCTTCCAGGGCTAGTGGCAGTAACAGGGGGGAAAAGAGCAAAAAAAAAAAGAGAGAGAGAGAGAAAATTAGTAAAAAAGAATTCACTGAAAGAATTAATGAAAAAATTAGTGGAGGGAAAAATACAAATAGCTCTCCAGCTTTGCTGTGTTACTGTAGAATAGCTTATTTAAGAATTCAAGATGCCCTTAGTGAATTAACAGAAGAATAGAAGTTAATATTCCTGCATATGTGTTTGTGTGTGTTTTCAAGTTGCCTGTCAACTTATGCAACTCCATTCATTTTGTAGAGTTTTCTTCGGCAAGGAATACTTAGAGGAGGTTTGCTATTGTTTTTATCTGAACTACAGTCATCCCTCCACATTCGCTAGGGTTAGGGGCACAGGACCCCCATGAAAGTGAAAAAACGTGAATAACTCTAGGCCCTCCAAACCATATTTAACACAAAAAAAAAGTATGATCACCCTATTCAACCCACTATGGATTCCTTTGAGGCATCAGGATTCCTTCCCAAGGCAGAAGTTGGGGGCTGGTGGGGCTTACTGCCACCTCCACTGCTGCCCCACACCATTTTAAATAAGGATTTACTAGCCTCATTTGCAGTTTCTCAGTCTTATGAGGCTTGCAGTCCCTATTCAAAATGGCCTAGGGAGGCAGAAGAGGTGACAACAAATAATCTGTAAATAATCACATCTGCAAAAGTGAAACCCTCAAATGTGGAGGGCTGACTGTATGTCACCTGATATTCAATGGCACTTCCCTATCCAAGTCCTAACTAGGCCTAAGTCTGCTTAGCTTCCAAGATCAGATGGTGTCTTTAGGGTATTTTGGCTGTAAATCAGGCATGAACTAGAAAAATCATGACCATTCTAAAAGCATTAGGCAACAGAAGCAAATATTGTAATGACTTGACCTAGTAATTGATTTAATTTGGCAGGGAACTGCTTTTTTCTCCCCTCTGAGTCTCACTGGTTAATGTTGGGCAGCTTACCATCTGTAAAATGGGAATAACATTGACCTGCTTTTTGAATCCTTGAGAAGGCTTTTAAACTAGTTTAAAAGCAACTAGTTAACAATGTCTTGTGGCATCCAACCACTCCAGAATGTCTTCCATAACTGGACTCTTTCTTGCTACAGCAGCGTAAAAGACTATGAAGTCATTTGTATTTTAAAGGTAATTGTCAAAATCCAGTGCAGAATTGGGCATTGAGGTCAGTGCCGTAAGTGCCCCTTATTTTCTGCAAGATGGTAACTTGCAGTGTGAAGTGTGTGCATAATAAGAACTAGCAGAAGGAATGGTTTGTCTTAGCTGATTTCTCAAGGAAGAAAATATATTGTTAATCCTCTGCAGTTTGATTTCGCCTTTGTGGAGGTTTATCGGATCAAGAAATTTCAGTTCACATCAAAGCATTTTGAAGATGGAGACAATGATGCCAATGATTTGCAGAAAAAACACTTTGGGCAGTTTTGCAGAGACCATCCTGCCTGCTGCTGCATCCTTCCCAACAGCACCTGGAACTGTGATGGAGAAACTCTAGATAGCTCAACAATTGAAGTGGAGTGAGTATTTCTCTTTCCAGACATGAACTGATATATACAAATACATTTGAGCATGACCCCCACTGATGGGTCAGGGAGAGGGTTCAGAAACAACAAAGGAACATTCACAGCAGATACAGAACTGATACTGAGTATACAAGTAGATGTAATAAATAAATTTTTAAAAGCAATTTCTGGTAGATCTAGTAATCAATCAATAATCCAGGTATAATAAATACACAGCCCATACAGTTTTATAGCACTGAAGGAAGAATAGCTATGAAGGTCAATTGGGCATGAATCTTTAACAAGAGGAAGATGAGTGACCATAGATCTAAAAAAGCCTTCAATAAAGCAAAAGTCACATGCATTTCAATGTTGTCATCTTCAGCAGTGGCCAATATTTTATTGTTGTTATTGCATGCCTTAAGTCACTTACAACTTATGGTGACCCTAAAGCAAAACTATCACAACATTTTCTTGGCAGAATTTTTCAGAGAGGGTTTGCCGTTGCCTTCCTCTGAGGCTAAGGGATCATGACTTGCCCAAGGTCACCCAGTGCATTTTCATGGCCAAGTAGGAGTTTGAATCCTGGTGTCTGGAGTTGTAAGCCAACACTCAGACCACTACACCATGCTGGCTGTTACACCAGAGGTCATCTAATGTTTCAGTTCTTCTCCCCAGACTGAGCCTGAGGTGTCAATTTTAAAAAAAACCTGTATAATCATATTTAGAATGCATCCAAGCACTAAATTAATTACAATTATTGATTGATTTGCATTATTTGATAGGTCAACATCAAACAGAATTAGGAAATCAGTAAATCAAATATTAAATAAATTACTAATTTCCTAACAATGTTATTGTTATTTACTGATCTTGTAAGTCAGATTCTATATTCTTTTTTTTTTTTCCTTTCATTCTTTTTTTCCCCACACATACTGGTAGATGTACAGCCAGAATGGGAAAATGTCTAAAATGAGATACTCCAAATCCCTTCACCTGAAAGTCACAACATATTTTCAGAGAGAATTTTCATATCATCTACCATCCCAAATTGCAGCTCTTTTGCAGGAAAGGGAAGTGTGGGCAGGTATACAGAAATATGCCCTGTATTGTCAGATCATTGGTCCGTCTCAGCCAGTATTATCAACACTGAGTGGCCAGTGGCCTTCCACCTTTGGCTAGATTGCATCTCCCATCCTTCCTCCTCATTAGCAATGCAGATTAATGCTGATTATAATCTAACAACACCTGGAGAACCTAATTTGCCTACCTGACCTTACAGTGGTGGTGGGGATGAAGGCTGGGGCCCTTCTGCATGCAAAGTATGGGCAACACTAATGAACTCGGCACATAACAGAAACACCGTTGTCCTGATCCTGACCAGCCCTTCCCAGGGTGACTGATGTTATTAGAGGGGTCATTTCTACTGGTTGCAGGCAATTCACAATTAATGTTTCTCTGTCTTGTTAAAAACATCTAGGATTTCTTTATCTTGCAGGGTTCACTGTCAATTAATGAAACTCTTTGCAAGAGGAATAGAAAAATCAAAACATGAGACATCGTACAAACAACTGAAGTAATTAACTGAAGTCAACTCTCCCTGAAAACTGAGCAACAGATAGCAGCTGCCTAGGCAAATAAGTATTTCAGGAAAGTTAATAAATGTTTTCAAATGGAATCTTGGTAACATTACTTTTGTGTGAATGTCTTGAAAGGGTTTAGATTTTATCAGACCATTATTTTTACAGAAACATGTCATACAAAGAATGGTAATTGGTTTGCATTTCCTTCCTTCAAGCTAATTTTTAGCTGTCCTGTGCTGACAACTAAGCATGCAATCCAAAGGCAATTGGTTAACCTTATAAATGAGCCCCCAAAAGTATAAATCTATACTTTTTTATTTTACTTCATTTTTAATTTTTCAAAAATTTATTAAGAGTCTACTGTTGAGAGACTAGTCTTCTGTATTTCCATGCTGACCCCAGAGAGCATGGCTTTGGAGAAGAGGAAGTCCCTGCTCACTGTTTTTGGTTTTTAATCCTTCTACCAAGCAAATTGGCAGCAGAGGGTCAGAGACTGAGAAACTGGCTTTGCAGCCAGTGTGGAAGTCAGGTGAACTGGCAGAGGAGAGATGGGGAAGCCTTTCTCTCTTACACCAACTTTGCCTGCATAGAACTTCATGAACTCACCTGCATAAAATTCTTTATTGCCAGTAGCTGCCTGATGAGTGGCAATTTGTTTACAAGACTGTAGTAAAATTAGTGGACTTCTGCCACTGACTTCAGTGGGGTCCAGTTTTGCATCCTTGATAACATCATGCAAACTGGACTTTTGACTCCATAGATCAGTCTGATCTTCAGAAGAGCTACTGCATTATGACTGCTTTGTGGCTATGTCTGGTTTAAAGACTCTAAAGTAGCAAAGTCTTGACGACATAACTCATTTCATTTTTCTCCTGAAATAACAAGGAAATCACTTGTTACTTGAGTGTGATTCATTCTGCAACTTATCAATGCAATCCAAACAAGCATTCCTGGCATTAAGTAATAAGGACCATGATACAGCTGTATATTCTGGAGCACATATAAACATAAAAGCATCATCTAGCTCTAACAATTCTTTTGCATTTTTTTTCTTGAAGGGTTTAGGCCTGGAAGATGATCTGAAACTGTGCATATGGCCAGAGCAATCACTAATAAATGCTGGAGCAACTCAGGGGCAAAGCCTGTAGAAATTACTTTACGGCCTACAACAACTGCTCAAATCCACCAGCCAGTTATTTGGAAATAGCCATCCTGGGTGGAAGATTCTGGGAGTTGTAGTCCAAAAAGTAAATTTGCCAGCTCTGCTCAGATTACATGGTACCTAAATAAAACAAGAGAAGGTCAGAATAAACATGTATGTATGATATACATTACAAGTCACCAGCAGATTTTAAAAAACAGCAACAACAACAATGCACTGGATCCTAACTTGCCATCATAAAAATATGAAGTTTACATTGATCAAATGGGTGTTTTCTGCCTGCCTCTTCCTACTGCAGCTTCTTGCTGTTTGCCCTCCCAAAATTGCTCCTGGAGTATGGGAGACCTTTGGAAAAGGTATGAGATATGACAAAGGGAATATGCAGGTAGAGGGGACAGGTGGCAGACAACTGCTTGCCCTCTGCATCTTTTTATGAATGGAAGAACTATTTAGAAAGTCAACTAATGTTTGCTTCCCAAGCAAAGCCAGTTTATATAATCATTAGAGTCAAGCAGCAAAAATTAAATTGTTTAAACCTTTGGTCTCTTGTAGCTTGTAAAAGGTAGTATCCAAGAAAAATGTAGGTCCTTAATTGTTTTGATTCTACAAATTGACAATGATATCTATTTCTAAAAGATCTGGTAGTCTCAGATTATATCTCCTCTTAGAAGAGAAGCATTTTGTGAATGTTTAGATTGAGTCAACCAGTGATATGGTTGTCTGATATAGCCTATTCAGTAACTACTGAAACTGTGTAGAAATAAGCAAGAGGATATTCATTTTGATATATGACGCTGTGGGATGAAATTGGCATTGGATAAATCGGAGCTTCTTTTTGCTGTTAAAACTCCTTTTAAAAATTTGCAATAATAGTGGAAATGTATTCACACCCAAGTATAGAGTTTAGAGTAAACTCTGTTTTGTCATTCTGGCTTTAATTTGTCCTGCTTAGAAATTAATTTAGTATTCTTTCCTCTTTATTTCTATTTCTTTCTGAGAATGTTCTCTTTCATCCTTTCCAAACAGCTAAGGCTGTGACCTTAAGCACACTTCCTAGGAAACAAGACCTCTTGAACTCAGTGGGACTTCTCTTCCAAATAAACACCTAAGAATGCACTGCAACAGTTCTAGGTTTGCTTATATTTCCTTATAGTTCTGTTACATCCAGATAGGACACATTCAGAAGCTTGATAAGAGTGTGTCATATGCTAACCAGAGAACTACAGTTAGTGATAAACTAGATCGTAGTAGTTGCTTGGAAATTGGTCCTACCAAGATTCTGTTTGATCACTGAGCAAATGAGTGGAGATTTAATCATTGGCCATGGAACCTTTGTAGAATTACTGTTAACAGTGTGTTGCTGCTGAACTTTTTTCTCTGTTGTTTGCCACTGATTAATACATGCTGGTCCCAATCCAGAGCTGTGATGCTTTCTACAAACTTCAATGCAGAGGTGGGCAAAGGGCAGCCCAGAGGCTGCATGCAACCTCCAGAAATGTTTATGTGCCCCCCAGGGGCCAAAACAACTTTTTTTGCCTCAAAATGTCCTCCAGGGGCCCAAGAAAGCCCAAAAACATGTTGAGAATGCCCCCATTTCCCCTAAAGTGTATTTGGGGGGCTGTTGTTATTGTTTCAGGATTGGGTGTAGTAGGGTGTATACCCTGCCAGGGTCTCCTGGGGAGGGTTAATGTAGCCACCTAGCCTTCTACAGTTGTCCATCCCTGCTTTAGTGGAAAGAGCTACTCCATGGGATGTTAGCCTGGTCACATCCTACTCTTTCCTTTAAGCGAATAAGGAGCCCATGGAGCAGTTGAGAATCCACAGTCAACATATGTTTTGCTGCAGACTGTGTGCATTGAGACTTTAAAAGGTTTTTATTTCATTTGCAGTCCGTTCAAACAAAGTTTAAGTAATTTCATGACATGAAATTGTAGTTTCTTCAAATTGCTCAGATATGTTCCTAAATTTAAATTACTTTATGTTTTCTCACAATGCAGCTCTACCATAGCAAAAACTGATGCTATCTCAATTCCAGAAAAGATGCTATGAGATACTTTCAATCGTACTTAAAGTCAATTGGTACTGTGGCCTAAAACAATCAGAAAGGGGTTCTTTAGAAAGTTGCATATCCCCCAGGAGCAGACTTTGTTTAACTAAGTAGTTACTTAATTAGAGCTTGCATAACTGGCTGTGAAATATCCCAGGAATAAAGCTCAAAAAAGTTACTTTTTAGATAACAACTCCTAAAATCTCCCAATCAACACAGCCTGTGGTGGTCTAAAAACAGTAATTTTGCCAGGCTCTGCCCAAGAGTAGGAACAAATCAGGCTGACTTGTACATATGTTGACCTATATTTTAAAAAGCACATTTCAAATGGCCAGTTGTCTGGAAATGAAGCAGAAAGTCGGTAAAATAAAATACAGCAGCCTGAAGAACAACAGGCCAGTGACATTTCAGGCAATGGTAACTGTTTCCATGCACTTCATTAAAACTTAGCAGGAGATAAGTTTTTAAATAGCATTCAGTCTCCTCTTAGGAGAGGAAGACATGTTTGCAAGCTCATATACAGACAGAGTTGCATAACTCCCCCCTTGTGAGTCCATATAGCAGAAAGCCTTGCAGACTGGTCCCCTACTGTGGTGAATCCATACTGTTGTGAAGAAAACTTAATGTAGAATAAACATATACGTACAACCGTGGCATAGACGTTCCAATACATTCCTGCAAGCTAGGTTAAAATTTGCCATCTGAGAAAAATGCTGTTTCCTCAAACTTACATTCATCAGATTGGCTTTGTGTTCAACAAACAGTGATCTGTGCTTATGGTGGTCCATTCCCTCTCTCTGATAAGGAAAAGAGCTCTGTAACTGTAGACTGTGATCCACTGCACATTTATTTGGGAGTAAGCCCCTTTTAACTCAGTGAGGCTTGCTGTCATGGAAATGTGGAAAAGATAAGCTGTATCTTAATGAGAAACTAGAATGAGCCTTCTGAACATGAAAATTGTCAGCAGGAGGTTCCATGTTAGCTTGTTGTGAGGGGTTATTTTTCTTTATCAATCTTGCTGGCTTCAAGATTGAAAAAGCACTATTTTGTTCTGATGTGCTGAAAAGAATTCTTCTGAAAATAAACATTTAAGTTATGTTGCAGATGCAGTGCATTTGTCTCTAAGTTTCTCTATTGCAATGATACATAATCTACCAGAATTCTCTCCTGGCCCATAACATTGGGCTAAATCTATTAATAGCGTTGGGTACATGTGCCTTGGAACTTAAAGCTTCCAGCACAGCCATGACAGAGACTCACCTGAAATTTCAGCTGCTGCCAACAATTTCAGTCCAAAGCAAACACAGGCAGGAACAAGAGAGGGTTTTGATGGGGACAATAATGAAATACAATGTTTGCAAGAAACAGCTCAAAGAACTGAGCTGTATGGAGAAGCCAAGTCGCCAAACAAGCTATTTCTTCAAGTATTCAAGCAGTCATGTAATTCACAGAAACCAGTATCATGTTCCATTAAGAATCAAATTGCCAGTCCTGATTAGAGTAGACCCATTGGTTCAACTGCTGAATGGTAAATCAACACTTAGGTAAAGCTCATTGTTTTGATGGGCTAATGCTAATTGACACTAGAATTGGATTTAGACCAGAGGGTTGAACTTGAAGGGTTTCCCCAAGCATCTCATATTTGAGTATCTGGCCTGCTGGGCACTGACAATACAATATGGAGAGAGAAGAACATTAAGTGAAAATGTATATAATGTAGCTGAGTATTCTGGACTGAACAAATTCATTTCTCAAACAAGGTTATTGCAATTGCAATTTATCATTATTGTTATTATTATTAATTTGTGATATATACAGATATCTAGGGATGCTTGAGTCTTGCAAGCTTTAACACGTACAAGCATGATCTCTGTCTCCTAGATTAAGGCTGAGACCAGAACTTAATTAATTGCCAGATTATGCATTTTGCAAATGTTCTGACCCAATGAGATGTTCCACACCAGGAGAAATGCAATCAATCACTCTGCTTTGAGGAAAAAAAAACGATTATGTTTCAAAAGGTACCCATCTGAAAGAAAGCATGTTTAGAAATGTATATATTTAAAAGTGAGGGGTTTTTACACTGATTTTTAAAGGTAAAAAATACAATGATTAAAGTGTAAGCAAGACAGCATGGGCGTATGGATAGACATGAGACAAAGGGACTATAAAAACAGACTCATTCATTCATCCCTGTATTCTGCCCATTTAAAGACACAGTACTTAAGTTCTAAGAGGAAAATGGTTTAGGTCAAATTTAACTGATTAACAATCTCTGACAAATAGTTCTTCTTCCCCATTACATATTAGGAAAGAGAATCTGCCCTTCCAGCACACTTCCTCTGAAGGTAATTCTCACATTGAACCTTGCTCTCAGGTAGGTGTCTGCTGGTTTCTGATGTGTGTTAACCAGAAGGTGGAAAGATACTAGTGAGTATTCTACATCAACTGTTTAGTTAAGTATACTTAACCAAGTAACCTCTCCTGTTCCAGCTGCCTCAGACTTGATGGAAACATCATTCACTCATGCTCCGATCAATGGCAGAATGGACCTTTGGCCTAGTATAGCAGGTTGGTGGGGGGTGTTACAATCATGGCAATAGTGCTACAATCATGACTAAGTAAAAAATTGTGAATACAGAACAGTTGTTGTGTGCTTTCAAATTGTTTCCAACTTATGGCACCCTAAGGCAAACCTATCATGGCATTTTCTTGGCAAAATTTTTTCAGAGAGGGTTTGCCTTTACCTGCCTCTGAGGCTGAGAGAGTGTGACTTGCCCAAGGTCCCTTAGTGGATTTCCATGGCTGAGGAGGACCTGAACTCTGGTCTCCAGAGTCATAGTTCAATGTTCAAACCACTACACCATGCTGGCTCTCACAGAACAGAGCAGTTACAGATGAGTAAGTAATTGTTCTGTGTCCATGATTGCTACTTAAATAAGTAGCTGATTAGAATACTGGCCAGCGTCTGTATCTCAGAGTGGGTAGCATACATGCCACAGGAAGTCTCTAACTAATTCTTTGGCCCCAGAGCCCTCACACTCATGCCAGTGTTAAATTATGGAGAATAGCCTCTCAAAACCACAGTTCACCTTTAAACATGCATGCTCTGCATACCAGGTTTTGGGCACTAGGAGATTAAAACCAAAAATGAATTTCTAAGCCACAGGGGGTCTGAGGGTTAAAAACTGACCCTTGAACCATCCAAGGTTGCTCACCCCTGTTCTATACATGTTCAGTGGTTCAATAGTTATTGCAATAATGTTTTAGCATTGAGATATGTAATATGTATTGGTTAGAAATGAAACTTGATAAAGTTCCTTTCAGCAGAATTACAGAAGGATGAAAAATAATGGGAAGGGGAAGAATGGTGGATGAAGTATGGTTGGATGGAGATATGGGAGGATACACATGTCTGGGAAGGCTCAAACAAGAAAAATGAAAAGAGCAGGGAGGAAGAAGCATTGGTCTTCCAGATGTTTTGGACTACAACTCTACAATACCATACTATACTATCACCCATGCTGGAAGAAGCCTATGGGATTTATAGCTCAAAGCATCTGGAAGACCGAGAGCTTCTCATCCCTTGAAGGAGGATTGTTGAAGATCCATCTATGGAAACAACCACAACAACAATATTAGCAACAACGTTTATTTATAACAGTCTTTTCACCAAAGAGCAGAACATTGACATATACAGTCAGGGACAAGGAAAATAAACATAACACTATAGCAACAAATGGAACAAAATCCCCAACGCTCCATCAGTTGCTACCCATCTCAGCACCTTAAATGCAACTCAGTGGCTTAAGCCAGTGAATCAAAGAGGAAAGTCTTCAACTGCTTATGTGAACAAGTAGGATCCTTCTTCAGCCAGAGGTCCAAGGGAAGACTGATCCACAAATGTGGAGCCAGATCTTAAAAGGCTTACAGCCTTGACAGCTGTGCACATTGGTGGAAGAGACAGTAATCCTTTGCCTGTAGATCTTAAATTACTGGAAGGAACATATCATACTAACTGAGCTGCAAGGCACTGAGAGAGGTTAGAACCCAAAGCCTTGAATGCCAGAAGTTTGAAAGAGGCCCTGGCTTGAATTGGTAGACAGTGAAGGGATCTATGGGGAGAAGAAACAGGTGAATATTTTGAGAGATTTGAAACAACGCAGGAGGCATTGCTCTGAATTAAATCCAGAGGAAGAAGGGAGCAAGAAGGCAAACCTACGAGGAAGCTGTTAGAATGATTCAGATGTGAGATAACTAAGGGCTGGACAAGTAGATGGTCAGTCTTAATAGTAAGGAACCTCCAGATTTTGCTGGCGGTCAAAAGATGGAAATTACATGCTTTTGCTGTTGCCCCAGTAAAGAGGTTCAGAGGTGATCATCGAGCAGGACTCCAAGTTTCCTGGCAATCAAGATGGGAGCGACTGTGCAGCCCTGTCAATCCAGTGGAAGACATGAGAGACATGAGAGAGGCTGAAACACCCAGATCTCCATTTTGTTCATGTTCGGCTTAAGACAATGAGTGCTCATCCACAAAGAAACATGTGACAAACAGTCCATCACTGGCTTCACCACAGTGGCATCAATTGATTTAAAAACTGAAAAATCTGAGTAACATCTACATAAATGTGATGCTATAAACCTAATTCAGAAATAAGAAATTGAAACATATGAAATAATTTTAAGCTGGATCCTTTATGAAACACATGGTTTACAGCATAGTTTCACTTAAATTAAGCCATGTACCAATGTGAGCCTCATGTCTTTCTGTATACTTACTCCTCTAGACATCACATCCTTGCCAGCAGAAAGACAAGTCCTTCTTGCAAAAAGATTAATATCTAGCTTTGGAAGCTACTTATGGTTTACTTTTACTCTGGTGCCTTTCTAAGAGAACCTAATTTGCACGGAAGATCTTTTGAAGTTCTAAGGTAGAGCTGGATCCATTTGTGTTCTTCTCTTAATTCTCCATCTCTTTTTCCCCTCAGTTTTTCTGGTGGCAAGAGCTGCATCTGGCTCTAACAGGCTCCTCTTTAGCCAAGCCCTCTGAATTAATATGCCTCCATCTGGAATGCCAGAGCCAAAAAAAAATGTCCCTAATCATGCTCTCTTATACACTTGACACAGTGCAACAAATGTGTCAACAATTATATACTGGAAAACAAAACACAACTGTTAGATGGCAAGGGCCCAATAGGAAAAATAGCACAGAAATGTTCATACAAATCAGGTAATCACAATTGCTTTTTGTGATGGCCAAGGACATCTAATGGGCACTTCAGAAGAATGTGGTTGTAGTGAGCCAAGAGTCCAGCTCCTAAACAGAGATTCAAAGTCTGAGGAATCAGTGGTGCCAGCAGTGGAGACACTAGCCACAAGCACACAGCTTGAGATACTTACTTTTTGGACAACAACTTGCAAAAGCCATTAACCAGTATAGTGGCCATGCCAGATGGAAGATTCTGGGAGGTGTAATCCAAAAAGCAACTTTTCCAAGCTATGCCCAAGTGCCACTGGAGAGCTAGAGATCTCCACAGCTGTGGTACTGGAGACCTCAAAGCCTCAAATCCATGTGCCTGAGACTGCCATGAGAGAGCCTTTGTTGCAGCTGGTGACTTCCATATCAATGGGCTGGCAAATCCGCCTCAAAAGCTGTTTTAGGAACAGAATTCAGCACCTAGCGAGCTGTGTTTATACTAGCGATAGGCCAACCAAATCCGCAAATCCCCAGCAAGGATTTGAGATTCGTGAATCCAAATCCCTGTGCTAAAATAGGCAAGCCGAATCTTTCGAATCCACCAACCAAATAGTTGGAGACTGGGATGCCTGAAAACCTGGGAGACCAGACACACAAGGGGAGATGGCAAGTAGATGAGTTTTTCCCTTGGAGTAATAATGGCCTTTGCTAACAATTTCAGAAATTATACCTGGGGTTGTATTCTAATATATTTAAACTGAACATTTAATATTTAAGTTCAGCACTATTTTCTGTGCTGAAATCAATGGCATGTAGAAATGCTGGGGTCAGTGGGTCTCACACCTATCAGAAGCAGTGGGGCAGAGGGTAAGGTCACACAATCTCATCCAGTGATTGCCACGTGTAGGCCAGCATACCTCCTTCCACAAGACCAATGCCTGGTTGTAAACCTATAGCTAGAGTAGGATGAGAAGTGAAATGTCTATCATGGTTTCTCATGAGCCACATAATAAACCACATGTAGCAGAAAGGAAAAATTGTTTTTAAAAATTGGTGCCTTCCAGGCCTGCCAAAGGCCTGATTGACTGGAAGGAACAGTCTTCTTGAGATTTCAAGGACAGCTGAAATATTCTTTTGCGTAGCTCCCTTACAAAGCTCTTTCATACACAATTCTGGGGCTTGTAGTTTTACAAGGTGTCACAGCCTTCTCTGTTAAAGTGTGCTGGTGCATCATCAAACTACAAACCCCAGGATGCCATAAGGAGCTATGCAAAGAAAATCCAGTTTTGATCAGGATTATCTTTGTACTGTAGTATGTGGCCCTATTTACACAGGCAGAGAAAGGTGGGATTAATCCACATTTTCCTGTCTATGTAGAAAGGGCTTTCATGCCATTTTCAATCTGGGGAGGTCCTGAGGCAAAACTATGACAATTGTCCTAGCCAGATTTCTTCAGAGGGAGGTTTGCCTTTGCCTAGGCTTTTGCTAAGGCTGAGAGAGTGTGTCTTGCCTGAGATTATCCTTCTTTCCCTTGCTTTTTAAACCCTTTTTTAAAAAAAAAATTTTTTTGAAAGATTCAAGATTCATGAGATTCGTGGTTTCCTAGAACCTTCCAGGGATTCAGATCCAGATTTGGATTTGGAAAATTCTGGATTCGTTCCATCCCTAGTTTACACTAAAACACAGAATGGATTCACTCTTTCATACACTAAAACACAGAATGGATTCACTAATTCATGTACATGGAAGACCCAGATGCCGCAGCCAAAACCCATGAGCCCACACCATCATAGATGACCTACACTGTCTTCCAATAATTCCAGATCTCTGGAGCTGGTGCACAAACATCAATCATGTGTTCAGCATAAACACTAGTAAGATGAGAAGTGTTAGGATTTAGCTCCAATGCCAATCCCATTAAGCCTTCCCACTTTGAAGAATATAGGCAAAGTCTTGGGGCAAGGGTAATCTTGACATCAGTTGAACTTCAGACCTCGTGCTGCAGCATCTGGCCTATCCTGCTTCCCTACTAACCCCCGTTATGTCCGGTAGACACCTGTTACCAGCTGGAGCAAGAGAGTAGCTTTATAAAATTCCAGCATTTATCCTTAACATCTGTAATACACAAGTCTGGAAGCTGAGATGTGCGTGGTGGAGTGGAAAAGCAAGACTTGCTGTTAACATAGTGATGACTATCAAGTTTCGCTGTCAAAGATTTGCCCACCTGTTATTGCATTGAAAAGTTTGCTTGCATGTACCTGTGTGTCACAGGCAACATGTTGTTCCCTTGAAAGAGATCTTAGATCAGTCACGTAGGGACGTGGGATTGAGGGGGGATGATTTGCCCTGGGTGGCAATGTTTTGGGGCCATCCCAGCCCATAGCCATACCCCCACACAGTGATCACGCCCCTCGCATTGAGGCCCCGCCCCCTCCCATCCCCTCTCCACACATTCCAAGCTCGGCCACTGTCTTAGGTCCAGAAATGTAGGTCACTTCTTATTATTCCACAAAATTCATATATGCCAATGAGGTAGTCCTTCCTATATCATTTTTCTCCTTCTTAAAAGCTGGTTGTGTTTAACACTGGCACTGTAACCATACATATACACAAATCAGAAACTAGCTAGTAGTATTTTCCATATGACCATTGTGGAATCTTCCACCTCACCTGTCTTCTGATTTAATTTTTTTTAAATATTATATTGATTTTATGTTTATTTTATTTTTTTCATTGTAAGCCACCATGGAGTCTTGCTGCCAGACAATATCAAATATTAGCCAAGGTGACTTCTAAATAGAAGCTGAGAGTTTATGTCAAGTCTGGAAGATTTCATTGGAGACAGTTTGATTATCAAATAAAGAAAATATGTTGTGTTCCACAGATACATGTGCTTGAAGTCTAAATATGCTGTATATGTGCAGTGCAATCTTGTACACATCTAGGCAGATGCCCCAATGAGTTCAATGGGGCTTATTTAGTCTCAGATAAGTGCATGTAGGACTGCAAACCTCAAGTAATGTGCTGTGATTAGTACAAAATAACATTCTGCTTTGGGCATATATTTAGTGATCTGCACATCTGGCAGATAACAAGCAACTCCTCTTTTGAGACAGAAATAGAGCAATGTGGGTTCCAGACTGCGCATTACCATGCTGAGTTAAGGTTTCAGCATGTCACTACATTCCTTCTTCTTAAAAGTAACTTTTAAAACTCTTATCACCCAAGGAAAGCAGTCACTGTGCACACAAATGTCCTTTTATTCAAAGTGAGTGACAATCTGCAAGACAGCCTTAAAAATACGAGGGCCTTTCCTTCTTTTTTAAATAACAAAAATCTCAGACTGTTAGATAATCTATATTTCTGTCTAAAGGAAGGAATATAAGTATTGCCTAGTAACCAAACATATTCAAATTAGGGGGGAAATGAAGGCACGAACATCTATGATGTTGGAGTCTACAGGGTGGGATGATTTAAAAGCAATATTCAAAGCCAAAGCTTTGGCAAGCAAAGTTAGCTCCAGTTTCCACAGGACAAACAGAGTCTATGGTACTTTGTAATTACAAGTCAACAAATGTTTAGATAGACTGAAATTATTCTTATCACACATGGCAGGTTTACATTTCTAAGACCAAAATCTATAGACAAATGGCAAACTAATCACTGTGTGGGTGAAGTTGTTAACTGTTTGTGTTTGTAAGAAATACTGTTGTTTTCAAGCCATTCTCAGAAAGTTCAGCTAGTGCAATATACAATCCTGTGTGAGTCATGTTGCCATTTTCAAAATATATTAAGCAGCATCGGTCCTATGTCCAAAGAAATTTATGGTACAAGTCGAGAGGTGACTAATCCATTGATGATACACTGCTATACAGAAAGCATGGTAGACTTTAAAATTATGGTAGCTATCTTGTTAATGGGTTAGGGGCACCTGAATTAGATGCACAACAGCAGGCCAGATAATAGAGCTAGAAGGGAAACTGTGATACTGCCTGAGGTCAGGTAAACCATAATGGTTCACAAAGCAAGGTTAGATACAAAACAATGGTTGAGGGGATGGAACTAAATGAATAATAGTGACTCAGTGGCAGAGTCTCAGAACTAATTACTCATCGTAATCCATGAGTCACTGGAATGACCTATATATACAAGTGTATACTTTTACATCTCAGTTACTGAAAACCAGGCTTTCTAAATTGCCTGGTTGTTTTTTTTCAGGTGGGAGTTTTTTGTTGTTGTCATCATTAAACAATTGGGAGTCAGGAAGTCTTGAAACACTTTTTCAGAACACCCAGAACTATTCCCCATCTACCATCAACCAATTCTTGCTAAGCACGATAGCAAACACAGAGAACAGTCATCATGAGAAAGGTCTTTTTAATACGTGAGACTATCAGACCTCAGAGTTTGAACTTATCGGGTGATGTGATTAATCCTGCAATGAAGGGAATAAATTACATCATCTTCACATGTTGAAACCATGAACTTAGTAACTGACCATTTGTTGCCTTTTGATCCAACTCCCAAATCTTCAGTTACTTTGCAACTGCTTTGCCCTGCATCGTGATAAGGTGGACACCACCCACCACCTTAAAGGTAAGCGTATGCACAGCTTTGGTGGAAGAGTGCCTATTTTTCTTTTCTTTTCCTCAAGGATCCACAGTTATGTCCAGATGTTTCACAAGCAGACTTGTACAGATCAAGGGTCCCCACTGTGCCAGGAGTCACAAGCAAAAAAGCTAAAAGGAGCAAGGAAGAACCAAAGGGAATATTATAATGCAGCAAGTTAGATCAGCATCATGTTATTTTTCAAAAGACCACGCTGACAGCAAAAGACTTGTATGAAGTCCATGTGCCAACCTCTGGCACAGCTTTTTGAATAAAAGGCTGAGGGAAATTGATATAATCCACCTCTAGGGTGAAGGGAAGCATCTGTGCAAAGCTGGTTCAAGACCTGTGTTCCAGCTAACCAAGATCCTTGGGCAGTGGTATATTGTAAAACTATTTATGTTTCTTTTTTTCATCTGTTGAAGGGCATGAATAAAACCTTGCTGGATTAGGACAAGGATATATCAAGTAGTGCTTTTGATGCTCAACCATGGAATAGAGACTAGACACAAAGTTGGATTAACTAAGGGCCACTTTATTTTGATCTGCTTTATTGAAATTGTGTTAACCTGAAAGATGCAAGAGCGGGGAGCAACATGATATGAGTCCAGATGATGCCAGGGTCATAATGTGACAACCTGCTCAGCATACCGATGGGTGATAACACCTCAGCTCCAGGGTCAATCCAAGTTGCTTTGGTTGGTCCCCAGTCCAGCATCTTGGAAGGTAACCCAGGGACTCCCACCCAAGCTTCAGGGCTCTAAAAGTGAGAATCTAATTCCCAGGTTAACCTCAAGGGTAGGCTCCTTCACCGACCTCCGGGGACATAGGCCCTAAAGAGGTGGTTCCAGAGCCCTACCCTTCATCAAATGGGTGCCAATAGGTGATCACCAAAGTTTTATTATCCCCCATTATCTGCTACAGGAAGGGGCAAGCGTCCACTTAGTCCCTTTCCCCCACCAGGCCAGACAACATGGCCCTCACCCCCTCTCTCAGTTCTTCCAGGAACAACTGATTCCCATGATCAGACAGGTGCACCTATCTAGCAAGTTGTGCCTTTTTGTCAACAATACTCTCCAAAAGTTTATATACAGAGTTAAAAGTGAGAGCTCTTTCCTGTCATTGGCCCTTTTCGCACGGGCTTTCTGTCGCGCAAGAGCCCCCTGAGCCTCGCGGGAGTGGGAGCGTCGCTCTGCACGACGCACTCCCGCTTCCGCGGCGCTCACAGGGCTGAAGCTGCGCGAGCACGTATTTTTTTATTTTTGGCTTGAACCAAAAATAAACGGCGCTCGTGCAAGGCTCCCGGCAGCGCCTCGCACTTACCGGAGTGCGGAGCGCCGTCACAGGCGAGCCTGTCGCGCTTCCTCCCCGCTTCCACCCCCAGCACCGCCTACAGCTCCCAGGGAGCGCTGCGGAAGCTTGGTGCATGGCTGAAGAGCGCCCGTTGCACAAGAAGACTCCACGTGCGGTAAGGAGGCGGGGGGAAGCGGCGGCGTTTCGGGAGACGGTTGTTGCGTGAGCCACCCTCCTCCGTCGCGCAAGCACCGGCGCTGCGAAAAGGGCCATTGTCAACCTACCGGTGCCCACTGGCATACGGCTCTGCATTTGAAGATTCCATTTACTAGCACAGCGAATAATCCATTGTTAGACTCAGCATCCATGAACTGACTCCTGGCATCCTCAATCAGCTAACGGAGCCTTCTACTAAGGCCAGCTGTGTCAAGGCGTGTGTTGGTTTTTTTCCTGGCAAACCATTTTCAACCTGGAATCTAACATAAACAACATTTTAACTTCCCAAAATCTGGGGCATGGTGTTGATTCAGCCTTCCACTGAATCAGAGGCCTCCTCCATCAAGATCAGTGTTGCCAACTTGGATGAGCAACAGTTTCGACTTTACAGTCTTCAACTTTACAGTTTTCCAAGGTTCCAGGCAAAACTCTCTCCTCACCATATTTGAAGATCCCTGGTATTCCTTGGTGGCACTAACCAGGCCCAACCAAATTCAGGCAAGATTGGTTGTGTTAAGAAAACATAAAATAGTAGCTAGACCCATATATCCTATGTGATACTGGAGCTTTGCAATTGGAATCACCATAGCCTAGTAACTTAGGAGGGTGTCTTACCACAAAACACTTTATCCAGAACCCTACAAAAATGGGTCCATATAAGGTTGCAGAACAAAAACTAGTAATGGATGTAGGAAATATAAAGGGTTGGTCAACACTCCCTACTTATGCAGAAAAGAAAATGACATTTTTTGTGAAGGCATTGAGTCAAGAGCTGTGATTGGGGAAGAGCTAGGCAAACTTAAAAGCAGGACCAGCTGATCAGCCCATCAGATTACACTGACCTTATTAAAATAATGTTGGCCAAGATTATAGATTCTAGCCTAGCCTTGTCTTTTGGGGAAGAGCGAGATTAGCCAAAAAGAGGGTATGCAGTCCTTTGCAGTCACTTACTCTCTCTCCCCAGGAAATTACTTGTGAGGCTGTTTCCACCAACAGCCCCAAAATTTTAATTCCAGAAATGAATCCCCTTTTTGGTAGAGTGGTAAGGCTTTACTCATGGTGACAACAACCAATAACTGCAAGCCACAGCAATAGTAACATTTTTTAAAGTTTTACTGACCTAATATAAAAACAACAACAACCACCCATTTTTTATGAGAGTTCACATTTAGATCCTAAAATGAAAGGAAAAAGTTTACAGTCCACAGTAAAGTTTACAGTTTACAGTAAATCCCAACTGAGCAACAGGAAAACAAAGAAAGATTGAATGGAAGCCTATTTAATCATAGTGCCTCAGAAATGCAGGTCTTATAATCTTCCTGTTCTCATTTTCTCAGGATTCAGGCATGTAGTTCTTTGCAGAGGCCTACTGGCAAGCTTTTCTGTCCAAAACTGTTTTCCCACAGATCAACCCTCGCACTCTAGCTATTTCTCTGCTTCTGACTCTTTCCTTGGGTTCTTTCTTGTTGACCTGCTTGTTTTCCTGTCCTGCCATCTTTCTTCTTCACTTCTACAATTTTAATTGTCCTTCCAGCTATCTTTCCACAGCTTCAGCCCAGCTTCTGTCTTCAACTTTCTTCCCCCCTCACTCTTAGGCCTGGCTCTCTTTTCTTTCCAGTTTTGCCTTTGCTTTTGTCATGCCTCACCATCTGGCTGGGTATTAGTTAGACACAGATACAAAAGCTACCACGCTTGAGAGTGAAGCAGGAGGGAACCCCAAACCCCAGTGGGCAGAAGGAGATGATACTTCACAGCAGCGGAAGGAAGACACTGAGAGGATTGATACCTACTCTGATAGAGTGAAGGAGGGCCAAAGAGGGTGTGCAGAGGTCCTGGCAGCTCTTAAGTAAGAGAGACTGATCAATCAAGGAGCAATTGTGTGAAGACAGCCAGTTGTGAATTCTCCCATCACTCTCTTAGCAGTGCTGCTCACAAACTGACCTATCTGAGTCATTAGCAATGCTTCTGACTTGTGCTTTCTTCGTGACCTTGGATCTTGCTTCATTCAACAAACAGTGCTTTTGGAATCCCTCCTGGCTTGTTACTTTGAATTCATGCTTTGCCACAACTCAGACTGGCTGAATACGTTCTGACGACTCCCTTCATTGTGGTGAGACACCTGTGATTGTCTGGGACGGGATAATAACCTGACAGTTCTTGCAGTTCCACCCCCTGTTTGAGCTCTGGGCAATTGCTGGCAAAAACAGGACACTTTTCTATTCTCTGCAAGCCTCTTGTATAGTTGTTCTTCCATTTTCAAGAGGTTTTAGAGGTGCAGGACTCCCATGAAAGTGGGGAAACCATGAATACTGTAAACTGGTTTGCAGAACTGTATTTAATACACAAAACAAAAGACCTGTACTGACAGAGTGTATGAATCTGGAGGTATGTGTGTCCACTCACTCACACAGGTAGGATGGGAGGAAAAGATAGGATTGGGGAGACACCTGTCCCCTTCCTCCCTCCTGCTCACATGAGTGAGTGAATGAGCATGGCCTCTCCCATCCAATCCTTTCCCTCCTATCCATATGCATGAGTGAGTGAGCAAATGCACATGCCCTCCTTCCTTCTATTCCATCCCCTTGTCCCCACCTGCCCAAGTGAGCACATGTGCACACATGTCCCCTCATCCCATCCCATCCCATCTTCTTCCCCATCCTACCTGTGCAATTGAGTGAGGGAACATGGGCACAGGCAGGCCCGTTTCACTTCTCCCATGTTATCGAAGTCTCTGCTAAAAATGGTGTAGGGCAGCAGCAAAGGTAGTGGCAAATACCATAATCCACAAATAATAAAACCCACAACAACCTATAAATCCACAATGCTTAATCCACAAACGTGGAGGTCCGACTGTATTTTACAAGAGATTAAATTTAGCTACTGAACATTAACACCAAATATACCAATGCAAGAAAACAGAGAAGCATTACTAAAACTATGCATAACAATAAAATAATACACATCACAGTTCCTTCACACTTAGTTAAGCATATTCAATTAACTAAGTAGTGTCTTCTGGCCTGGGCCCCTCCTCCCAGTCCTGTCTTACTAAGCAGCATCCTCTGCAAGCAATGGACTATCTGTTCTCCTGATGTTTCCACCCTTTTCTACATACAATCTCCAGTGCAATAGTCAAAAGTGGGAATCCCTCTTACAATTCCACCTTACATCAGACATCATTCACAGAAGAAGAGTGGAAACAGTCTGCTGTGTCCCAAATGACAGGAAAACAGACCTCCATCTCTCACAACAAGTGATGCCTGGTAAGTCAGGATTGGGGGACTTTTAAGATTCCATTTTATTTCCTACACTATTGAATACACAGTGATCATGAATAAAAATCAGTTATGAACATGTAACTCTGGGTTACATATTCATAACTGTGACCATGCATTCCACCCTGCATTTGTTTTAATATTGAATCAAATTAAAAACCTAATTAGAAAACATCTTCATAACTCTAGATATTTCTTAGCCTGGCTTGGGAAATATGGCAAGACTGAAAGTAAAAGATGAGCATGAGGATAAAATTTGGTCATCAGCCAGCAGCACGTAGTGTGATTAACCAGTATATTCCAATGTCCACCACATTTCTGACATTAACCATAACTTTTGATTAGGAAGATCAATAACTTAGATACAAATTAATAGAGAAAAATGTGCTGTGTTAGTCTTATAGCTGTGTTAGTCTTATAGCTCCCTCTGCTGCATATTTCTTCTTAGGTCATAACATTTCAACAAACTCCCCTTGCTACAACCACACACGGTATGTATGAAGTTCCATAGAATATTAAAACACTTTTTCTTTCCTACTATGTTAGCCTACAGTTTTATGTATTAATTTATTTGCACTCAAATACTCATATAACTTTTATGCATTAATTTGTTTGCTTTGAATACTTTGAACTTTCTTCCTCCAGCTTGGCCTGCCAGTTAATATCTCTCTCCTATCTTCTTCCTTCTTAAGAAAGTTTCTCTGCTGCCATATTGGAGTTTTAGCTTAGAATCCCACTGCAACCTTTTGCTAGTATAGCGAGGGGGCTTTGCTAGCAGATCTACTTTTTTCCAGTGCTGTGTAAGGAGGAATTAGATACCTAGTGGTGACTGGTGGATTTCATAGCAGATGTCTGGTAAATCCACTCTGGATTTTAAAGGAGCTATCGAAGGTACTGAATCCTGTTCATGTGACAGGTTTAACACCTCAGTTAGCTCCTTCAGTGTCTGGAATGAAACCTGGAACCAATTTAATGCGTGTCTGATATGAAAGTCACTAACTGCCAGTTCCTCCTTATACAATAGTTTTGCTTAGCAGCACAACTGCTGCTGAATGTCATTCCAGCACAATTCAATCTCCCAGCCCCACAGGCTGCCGCTTCACTACAGAGGCACACTATGGCCTTTTCCACACCAGGCGAGGGAATTGCCCTGCGCCGCTACTCACCGGACCTTTTGGCTCCCCAGTCCAGTCCACGGCGCTCCAGAGCAGTGTGTGCTCGTCAATACGCACTGCTCCGGTGTCCCAAATGGCGGCTTCCAATTGATCGAGGGTCTCAACCAACCGCTGAAGCTCGCCAGCCTAAAGCCCGCCCCCGGGCAGATTGCAGGCTCGCATTGGTGCGAGCCTGCGAATCTGCATAAGGGAGCAGGCTCGCAGTGGCGCGCTGCATGCTTTGGAAAGACTGGAAAAATCAGATCTTTCAAAAGCACGCTGGAGGACCACTTGGGGTCATTCCGGACTGGACTGAGGTGCAGATCTACCTTAAATAGGTCCAACCCAGTCCAGTCCGAGATGCAGGCCTCCTCCTTGAAGGACGGACTGCACCGTTTCAAAAACCCTGTGTGGAAAAGGCCTAAGAAAGCTCCCTCATGCCACCACCAGGCTGTCTGCTTTCCTTCTTCCCTTCCAGCACCTGGACCTCTGCATAAATATGCTGACAGAATTCTGAGTTCCACCTACATCAAATAGGATCTGAGCCTTAGTCTTCATTCTCTTCCTTTCAAGTCACTGAGCCCAGAAAATATCTAGAAGAACAAGACATAATTTTACTAATAAGGCAGGTATCACCCTATGAACAACATGCATGTGAAACAGACTTGGCACTGACATGTACACTGTTCTGACTACTTCAGACTAGGATTGGGAATCATGAAACACTCCAGATGTTGTTGGACTGCAAGTTTCAGCAGCCCTAGCTGAAAGATACAAGAAGGAAAAATGGTAGGAGCCACAATCCAGCATCATCCTGAAGGCTCAACAGTGTTGTGCATTAACCTCCTCATTAGCATCACTGGGCACTTAAGGAGTAAACTAGAACAGATATTAGATTTTCAGGTTTTAAATATCTGGGAATTATCTCACTCAAGAACTGGCAATAGCTTCTATATCCTGCACCTGCAATGAAACAACTAAAGCAAAATTTAGTGAAATGGTCTTCATTAAAGCTGTCTTAACTGGAGAAAATCGCAACAGTTAAAATTAAGATCCTGCCAAAGTTGGCAGTCCTTTTACAAATACTCCTTCTGTTTCCAGATACACACAAACTGTCCGCATAGGATTTGGTGGGTTAGTGCTTCCTAATCTCAAACTATATATCTTAGCCTTTCATGATGAGACCATTAACCCATGTAATAAGAAATGACAATACAATTCCAGAAGGTGAAATGGAAATAGGAAATAAAAATGTTGTAATAGTGAATCTCTTTATTGCATAAATAAACATAAATTGGGTAACGTTCAGCATCTCTTTCTAAGATGTACACTTAGAACTTGACAGGAATGGATGAAGATTTTGGCTTTAAAACCTTCACCAACTCACCTTTTTGTGATGTACGTTGATTTGGCATTTGTTGATATGAAAAATCAGTTCATCAGTTGGAAAACTTGTAAATTGTACACAGGAAGAGCTATATTTCAATGAGGTCTTTCAATTACCATGGAAACATTCAAACACAAAGTATGAGGCTGGCCATACCGTTGGCAACAGCTATTATCAGGTATACATGTCTTTGAAGTTCATCATTAAAGAAAAAGGTCTTTCTCAATGCACCACCTATTTTGAAGAGGTGTGTCTCCAAGATGACCTGCTGTAGTTGAAAGACTTTGCTTCTAGAATTTATAAAGGACTAGTAGAGCATATATTTTATTTTTCCAAGGGACTCAAAGCAATGGGGAAAGGCAATTTCAGTCTGGAAATTTCAGGTATGCAGTGGAAGAAAATTCAGAGGTCTCCCCCATTCAGACCAACATCATTAGCCCTAAAAGCAAATGTTCCTGAGATGATGCACAAAATGTATTAGATACCTCTTAAGATTTCAAAGATGTTACAGACACCAGACATTCCCCATTATATTAAACATTTCCCTATTACATTGGACAAGTTGTAAGAAAAAGAAGGACTGCATTGCATATGTGCTTGCATTGTGAAAGAGTTAAAAACTTTTTGCCTGATGCATTAAGTTTCTTATTGAACACATCAAATCAAAAGATACACCACTGGGAAGCACAGCTACTTTTGTCTGTGATTCAACAACCTAATATCACATTTCACTATGACATCCTATGTATGTGAGTAAGAATGGGAATTGCAAAGAGCTTGAAAAGTACTACACTAATGTATTTAAGATTGTAGCTAAATGGGGTATGGTTCTTTGCAGTAGCTGAAAACCTAGCCTGTAAGAGAGAAAATGAAGGAGACAGATTTGCAGATACCTGATAGTCTTTTGTTATGTATACTTGTGAGGAATCATCTCCAAATAGTCTCCAATCAGAACAGATTAAATTTTGGATCAGTCCATTCTGATTGGCCAGAATGCTGTACTCTGGGCTTCTGGATGCATTCCTGAAGTGCCCAACAATGAATTTTTAGATAACTAGAATGAACTAGAAATAAGGACTTGCATCTTATTAATGATATAGGCAGGCATAACTAAAAATTACACCTGTACAGTGAATTTTTTTTATTATGGTAGGTGGAAGCATTAAGAGACTCCTTCTACTACAACTCCTTTCCCCATCCAACAACCTCTTTCTGTCCAGGATCCCTCTCCATGGTCATTCTGTGGCCAGGAGATGGTGATAGGTAGCCAGCCAGTCACCAAGTTCCTCTCCTACAGCTGATCATAGGAAGAAAATGGCACCCCACTAGACAACTTCCTCTCCATAGTAAGGATGGCAATATCTTCCTTTGGATGGTGCAGGAATGGAGCTATCTGGATATCCCTCCTCCTCCTCTGACCACTGATTGGTCATACAGAGAGGTGTCTAACCAGAAAACAAAAAAGTCAAGCATGCGGGATGGGGATTGAAACATAACTATATCTGGTAGAACTCTACAATCAGCCAGTGCAATTCAGGACCTCAGCAATTAGGTGATTATGGTATTATAGAAACCTTGCTATTACCATTGTCCAGTTTATCAACATTGCTGTTCACATATAATTTAGAAAACTTGAAGGCTACATGAAAACCATCTCCATTTTAGAGGAAGAAGTCTATGACTAAAATTTTATAAACCGTTTCTGAGAGCCCTCTTGAACTCAGTGAGTCTTACTTTTGAGCAGACATAACTAGCATTGCACTGTCAGTACAATAAAGAAACAAAATGCTACCACTGCCACACACATTTACTCATAATTTGACAGTTTAACGGTCAAAAATCTGAGTTAAGTCATTCTATCCTGAGAAAACCCATCAAATCAATGGAACTTACTTGTGTGTTGATTAACCATTCAACAATTGGTTCAACGGATCTACTCTAGTTGGGACAACACAGCAGGATTCAGCCTAAATCTCAACTATTAGCACCAATATATATATGTTCTGCCGCACACACCCCTCACCTCAACCCCAGGACTCCACTGAGAGTTGGACTAATTTGTGAATTGACAGGAATAACTACAGAGCCAAGTGACATCTCTATAGAACATGTTAAGAAATGAACAGAAAAGAGGAAAAAATTCCTGTGGATTCAAAGGAAAAATTTAAATTCTTGAATGTCACACTATTCCTTTCAACATCTGAAACACTTTGACAAGCCTTTGGTGGATTCTCAGCATTCTTGCATCTTTTCTGAGATGGGAAATTTCTAGTTTCTATGAGCATCAAATTTCTCCTTTGAAAAGTCACCTGGAATAAATAAGGAAATAGGAAATGTAAAGCATTGTGTATTTCTGTGTTTTGTAACTATCTTGTAGCAGAGCCAGCCAACAGGGTGAATTTCTTACCTCTGGCAGATCCAAAGGTGTGGCAGATTGCTCAAAGCATGCCTCTTTCACGAGAACACCTGCCCATTGGCCTTGTGGTCACTGTTACAGTTGTTTTTTGTTTGTTTGTTTGCTTGCTTGCTTGCTTGTTTGTTTGTTTGTTTGCATAGACAGGTGCTCTAGAAAGCCCCACTGGCTGTTCTTGTCTTGAAATTGCAGGAAAACGCCCCATGTGTCTCTCCAGAGAAGCCTCCTCTGAGGGCCTTTCAATGCAAGGTGGACAAGGTCCTCTGGGGAGATTTACTGGCTGCTTGCCTATTGTAGTAAACACTACAACAGGAGAATATTTTTGCAACTCTCCAAAAAGCCTATTAGACCCAAATTTTTCATTCAGAATGAGGAAGCATGTGGGGTAGCCCTGGAGACCTCCTTATGCTTTGGTCACCTCACCCATAACAAATCCAGAGTAATGAACTGAGGGGAAGGGAGAGGCAGTGACAGGGGTCATTTCCATACTACACTGTTATAGTGTATTATTCCACTTTCAACATCCTGTAGAATCCTGGGGTTTGCAGTTTAGGGAGGAGCATTTAGAATTCTCAGTCAGAGAGCTCATTGGCCTCAGTAAATTACAAACCCCAGAATTCCACAGGATGTTGAAAATGGAATAATAGCACTGTAACAGTGTAGTGTGGAAATGGCCAGGGAGTAAGACAGCTGTAGCAGCTGGAGGAAAATGTTACATGTCCTCCTCACCACAGCCACAAGAGACATCTTGCATTGTCCCACAATCTTTCTCTGTTGTGAGCAAAATCACTTGAAAAAAGCTTGAAGACACATAACACCCTGAACAGAACACCCACCAGTGCAGGTACCACTGTAGCTTCCCAGATGTTTGGGGAGCTTACAGCATCCATTTTCAGTAGCCAAATAAGGAATGATGGAAGCTGTAGTCTAAAAATAAATGAAGGGCCATATCTGCATACCATCTACTATGTACCAGTTTAGGTGTGATGATGCATCCTAAACTTTAAGAAAGTTGATTTCTCCAAACTTAGGGAGTTACTTGCTGAAATCCCATGGACAAGAATACTAAAAGAGAAAGGAGTGCATGACAGATGAGAGTTACTTAAAAGTGAGATATGGAAGGCACAATTGAAAACTGTGCCAATAAGGAGGAAAAATGGCAGGTGTCTAAAGAAACCGGAATGGTGGACTGAAGAGCTCTCAGCTGAGCTTAATGTTAAAAGAAACATGTACAGGAAATGGAAGAATGGCGAAACCACCAAAGGGGAATTCGAGCAAATAGCCAGGAGATGTAGGAAGAAAGTCAGAGAAGCTAAAGTGCAGAATGAACCCAGGCTTGCCAGAGACATCAAAAACAATAAAAAGGGCTTTTTCAGACGTATCCACAGCAAAACGAAAAACAAGGAAATGATAGGGTCACTACATGGAGAAGGTGACTAATTAGTAACGGGGGGGGGGAGTGAGAAGGCAGAACTACTTAATAATTTCTTTGCCTCAGTTTTCTCCCAAAAGGATAGAAGTACCCAACCTGGGGCATGGCGAGCAGGTGAGGAAGTGGGGGAAATGCAGCACAGAATAAGTAGAGAAGCAGTACAGTAATATCTGGCTAAACTAGATGAATTCAAGTCCCCAGGGCCAGATGAACTACATCCAAGAATATTAAAAGAACTGGCAGAAGTCATTTCTGAACCACTTGCAATAATCTTTCAGAATTCTTGAAGAACAGGAGAAGTCCCAGAAGACTGGAGGAGGGCAAATGTTGTCCCCATCTTCAAGAAGGGGAAAAAAGAGAACCCTAATAATTATCACCCGGTCAGCCTGCCATCAATTCCAGGAAAGATCCTAGAGCAGATCATTAAACAGTCAGTTTGTAATTACTTAGAAAGCAATGCCGTAATCACTAAAAGCCAGCATGGATTTCTCAAAAATAAGTCATGCCAGACGAATCTTATCTCTTTTTATGATAGGGTTACAAGCTTGATAGACAAAGGGAATGCTGTAGATGTAACATATCTTGACCTCAGTAAGGCCTTTGACAACATTCCCCATGACATTCTTGCAAAGAAGCTAGTAAAAGGCAGGCTGGACAGGGCTGCTGTTAGTTGGATTTATAATTGGTTGATCTACAGCACCCAAAGGGTGATCACCAATGGCTGCTTTTCATCCTGGAGAGAAGTGACTAGTGGGGTGCCACAGGGTTCTGTCCTGGGCCCAGTGCTATTCTACATCTTCATCAATGATTTGGATGAAGGAGTGGAGGGCATGCTGATCAAATTTGCAGATGATACCAAACTGGGAGGGGTTGCTAACACACCAGAGGATAGGACCAAATTTCAAAACAACCTTGACAGATTGGAGAGCTGGGCCAAAGCTAACAAAATGAATGTCAACAGAGAGAAATGTAAGGTCCTGCACTTGGGCAGAAAAAATGAAAGATGGGAGACGCGTGGCTGGATAGCAGTACGTGTGAAAAAGATCTAGGAGTCTTGGTAGATCACAAGCTGAACATGAGTCAGCAGTGTGACGCAGCAGCCAAGAAAGCCAATGCGATTTTTGGTTGCATCAATAGGAGTATGGTGTCTAGATCGAGGGAGGTAATGGTACCACTCTATTCTGCATTGATTAGGCCTCATTTGGAATACTGTGTCCAGTTCTGGGCACCTCAATTCAAGAAGGATGTTGACAAGCTGGAACATGTCCAGAGGAGGGTGACCAAAATGGTGAAGGGTCTGGAAGCCATGTCCTATGAAGAACGCCTTAGGGAGCTGGGTATGTTTAGTCTGCAGAAGAGAAGGTTAAGAGGGGACATGATAGCCATGTTTAAATATTTGAAGGGATGTCATGGCGAGGAGGGAGCAGGTTTGTTCTCTACCGCTTCAGAGACCAGGACAAGGAGCAATGGATTCAAGCTGCAGGAAAAGAGATTCCACTTGAATCTCAGGAAGAATTTCTGGACAGTCAGAGCTGTCCAGCAGTGGAATACGCTGCCTCAGAGTGTGGTTGAGTCTGGAGGTTTTTAAGCAGAGGCTGGATGGCCCTCTGTTAGGAATGCTTTGATGGGTGTTCCTGCATAGCAGGGGGTTGGACTGGATGGCCCCTGTGGTCTCTTCCAACTCTACGATCCTATGATTCTATGACAGTTCAGGATACAAAAAAAAAGGGGGGGGGATATTGCATAGCTGAAAAGGGTGCAAAAAGGGGCAAACAAAATGATCAAGGAACTGGAGCAACTGCCCTCTAGGGAAATATTACATCAAATCTGTTTAGCTTAGAAAAATGTGTATTAGGGCTAACATAATAGAGAGATATAAAATCATGCATGGTGCAGAGAAAGTAGCTAAAGGTTTGTCTGTGTGTTTTGTCTTTGATAATACTAGAACCTTGAATCATCTGCTGAAGCTAAATGGTGGGAGATTCAGGACTGAGAAAAGGCAGTACTTCATCACAAAACACATAATCAAATGGGGCAATTCACTGCTACAACATGCATGTTATGGCTGCCAACTTGGGTGACTTTAAAAGGCGATTGAATACATTCACAGATGATGGAGCCATAAATGGCTACTAGTCAGGTTGGGCTACATGTCATCTCCAGTATCTTCCATCAATTGCTGGGGAAAACAAGATGAAGGATTCAGTTCTACTCTTGTCCTGCTCATGGACTGCCCATAGGCAATTGACCATACAGAGTGTTGGATTAGACAGACTTTTGGTCTGATCCACCTGTTATCACGGTTATGATATGTCCGGTGAAAGCACTAGATATCCTTTTGATATCAAATAATTTGGCCTTTGCTTGACCTTTCTCTGCCACCCTACTCCACGTGTTTGCAGAGGTCCCCTGGACAAGCACGTAAGGGCACGGCCATTAATAGTTGTACATTCCAAAACCTCATTCAGGCAGGCAACTGAAGCCTCTCTGATGCTTTAGGGAAAAACCTCCCTGCAAACTGGCTTTGCTCAGTGCATATCCACACAAAGCCGCACGGCCAAGAGCCAAGCCATTCCTTTATGTCAGGCCATCAATGTACTGGCCACGCTATTGTCATTAAGAGCTAAGCTAATCATGCAAAACCTGACCTTTTCCAACTTCTTTGTCCAACTCCAAAGTTCCTTTGTTCTCACCGAGCATAACATGGCCTGTAGGTAAAATCCACCCTATAAAAGGTCCCCACTTTTGGCACGTCTTCAGACTACTTTGGACTTCCATCCCGCCTTGCTGCCTGTTGTCTAAGGAAACTCCCCTCAGCGAGCCATGCTGAGCTTTCTCTCCCAGAACCCCATCTTTCTCTCCAGGACTACGAAACCAGGTGTCATATTACCCGCTCCCTTGAAACTCTCCATTCCATTTCTAAATTAGTTAGTATCTGTCGTGTCTTTCGTGTTGCTTGTTTTCAATAAAATATTATTTGTTACTTTAAAACCTTGTCTAGCTGCTCTCTGACCTGACGCTGTATACATAGGGTTAAAGATCCTTGCTAAAATTACCCTGCCTCTCGCTTAGCCAAGAGAGTGCTCAAGCTAAATTCCCCCAACTTGTGTTTTTATTTGGTAATTTGGGTGCCCCTCCTGGGACCCCCAACATACAGGGTAACACACCATGGCTCTTCTTATGTTCTTATGGTCACCTCTGCTCTAGCAGTTATCCTCCTGTATCACTGCTCTCTTGCAAGTGTAGTCGATAGTAGTGTTCCTCTGATCAGTGCCAAGCAGTTACAATTTTTGATTCCCCACAAGCAACATTACACTGGGGCCTATGGATGACTGTGGGACATTTCAAAGGGTAGCTCATAGGCACCCAATAAGTAGGGCCCATCCCAAGGGTCATTGCCAGTAGTGCCACTGGGGCACTGGGACCTCAGCAGGTGGCCTACGATGGCAGATGATGATGTTGACTCTGACTAGTTGTAAAATATATGGCTAGAATCCCATGCTGGTAGTTACAAATGCATAACCTAGAGTTACACCTTCATGACTGATTTGCCTTCATGATCCCTACATATTCATTTGTTTAGGCAATGTGTAGGGACCTTGAAAGTCCTCCAATCCCCACCTACCAGACAGCAGCCTCTGTGAGATGCATTTTCCCCTACTGATCAGGAAGCAGCAGACTGAAGTTTCCCTGCCACGCACACACACAAAACAATCTGTGGTGTGAAGAGGAAATGTGACAGGGGCCCTGCTTCTGCCTGTCATGATAGCAATTGCTTATGGAAAGGGGTGGGGATGCTGCCCAAGTAGTAGGGGAAGAGATACCAATCAATCACAGTGGCTGCTTTACAGTAAGTAGGTATTGGGGGAATTTGGCCAGCATTTACCGCATCGCTGTGTAAGTACACAATTCCCAACAGGATTCTGGCCATTAAGTGTAGGAATGACACAAACATCAACAACCTTGCTTTCCAGCACTGCAAGGCAAGATGATACAAGTATAAGCACAATTTAGCAGAAAATAGGATTGGATTATCATGGTGTCCTGAACATTTATTTCCAAGGGGCGGTTTGATAACAATGGGATTTATCATCAAGGCAATACTTGCCTGAAGAACATCCGGACGTTTCATCAGCAACTGTGAACTGTAAATAGGAAAATGGGTGCTTTGTGCACTTTGTGATGAACAAAGACTTTTAAAAAAAAAACCCCACAACAGAAGCAACCTAATAATACTTAGATCTCCACAGCTTGGAGTCGAAATGAGCCAGAACAGAAGATTCTCAAAAGGCATGACAAAGTATATTTTTCCTGCTGCCCTTGGGGGAAAGAGAGGGATAAAGATACTTAACAGAAAAAACGTTGTCTATCAAAAGCAAAGCCTCTCGAAGTGTACTCAGCTTTGCTTTGAAAGCAATGGCCAGTGGTGTGTTGATTATAAAATCTGAGCCGATTCTCCTTTGAAGCCTTGAAAGTGTGACCGCTCCACTACATGAGTGCTTTGAAGTTCAAGAGAGTCTTAACAGAGCCTTTACAGTCTGGGAAAAAGTGCTAGCAATTCAGAACGCAACCTGGGTTTTCATTCTTCTTTATACACTTACACAATGGCTAGAACCAGTTAACACTGAGAACTAATCCCTAGCATGTGCGCAACATCTTTGCTTTGAGCGCAGCTATGCTGGCAGAATCCATACTGACCAAAGAGTGGGAGTCTGGATAATATAGTGATTTTCATATTCAGAGAAGGCAAAAGCAGAGAGCCGCAGATGTTTCATGGTGGATTACCTGGCAGCTGACATAGATACTAAGCAGGCATCCAGTAGTGCCATTTGCCTACCATATAATATTGCTAGATAACATAGGGAGCCACATGACTGTTAACATTTTATTTCCTCTGTTAGAGTAAATGCATACTTATTCACATATAAAGTGCGAGAAAATCCTCAGCACTGACAACTCACCTCCCCTAGAGGTATAGTGAGATGATTTTCACTGGGGCAGCAGAGGCTAAGATTAGGGGTTAGAAGACTTTGGGCATTGGTTACTATAAGAAGTGTTTCTTTTTTTTGTGGGGGGAAAGTTTACATTTCATGATGCTTACAAAAAAGCAAATCATTTTAATGTACAATATTTCCCTCATGCAGAATAGTTGAGTAAACTAAATAACAGTGGCTAGGAGTCAGCGTGGTACAGCAGTTTGAGCACTGGACTATGATCCAGGGGACCTGGGCTCATTTCCTCACTCAGTCATGGAAACCCACTGGGAGATCTTGGGTGCATCACACACTCTTAGCCCCAGAAAATCCCATGATCATTTCACCTTAGGGTCAACATAAGTTGACTTGCAGGCACCCAGCAACAACAAGGAACTAAAGGTACACTGTGTAAGTCACCTGACTACTATCACCTAAATTGTTAATAAAAGTTTAATGTGCCATCATTTCTCTACAAACCTGAGGAGAAACTGCCCACTTGAAATTGCTCCAAATATGTTACTTTCAAAAGCCAAGATTGCTACATTTGCTTTTTTTTTCTAATGAACCACTGAACAGTGATAAAGTGTCAAAGCTGAGAATGAATCTTCACACCAAAAGTGAGTCCTGCATCATGTAAAGCATGCATGCACAGAAATGCTTCCTTGTATATCTATAGTGTTTTAGTAAGTTTCTGAAGTGTTACTCTTGGCATTTTGCAAGAGTCTTCCTTATCCTTTGGATGCCAAAGCATTGCTTCTAAGTACTTAACTGAGGTTTATGTTACTGTAATGGTAAATATATGAGGACTGAAAGAAGGTTGAGGGGATAGAATTATTATTTGGATCGAGGAAATGCACTCACTTGCTATCTCCCATTGCTACATCCTGGACTCCCTCCCCAAAGAAAGGAAATCACTTTTTTAAAAAAAATTCATCTAGTTTTTCATGTGTCAATCAATCAATCAATCAATCAATTTATTAATGCGTAGACCAAAGACCATTTGCATACAGAATATTAAAATACAACACAATACAGTACGATACAAAATGTTAAAATAAAATACATATGTAAAAACAGCATGGCAAAATACATCATACGGTAAGTTATATAATAGTCGTATGTGAGAAAAATTTAGAGTTTGGTTTGGTTAAAACATAGACAATAAAACTATAATTAGGTAAGCTCATCTCCAGAACAATCAACTACGACATTGGCAACATATCTGGCCCGAATCTTCATAGCTGCCAGAGTGAAAAGAGAGACCTTACAAGTTACCATGGAGTCAATATCAGAAAGGAGATAGAAGATCTTTTCTAAGACAGTATTAGATTCCAAATGATGCAAAATCGATCCCAAAAATTTGGCTCTTGGTTCAAAATATAATGGACAAGAAAACAAATAGTGAGGCAAATCCTCTATTTCAGAGGCCCCACAAATGCATAAGCGGAGGGCCAAAGGGATATGCGAGTATCTGCTGTCAATCACAGCAGTAGGCATGCACTGAAAACAAAGGGCTGTGAAAGCTTGCCTAAGCTTTGGGAAGGTAAGCTTTGTCAAATAAATGGCCCTTTGATGGTCAAGTTTGTAGAATTTGTGCCATTTAGAGAAATTAGAATTGTTGATAGCCTGTCTGTCTGATTGAGCGGCATGATGGAATAATCCCAGAGCTTCTCTTTGGAATTCAAGATGAGAAAGTTGTCAGATAGGCTAGGATACCATTCGAGCAACTTATGGTATCTTGACTTCCATACTTTACATTTGGATAACTGTTTGAAACATAACTTGGGAAACTAATCTCCAATAATTAAATAGAGCCAAATGGATACGGGCTCTGATGGATGGAAACCCGACCTCTGCCCGAACCAAAGCTGCCGGGGTACCCGGGGGGTAGTTTTTCATGTGTGAAAGAATGGGATGGAGAAGTGACTCTGCGGGGAACCAGAGCTGTCAGGAATCATTTCCCTCTGGTACCCCCTTTCTCTGCAAAATCTGGCTCCATATATATAAAAAATTCCACTATAAATTATTATTATTGCAGTAGAGGCCTTTTCCACACAAGGGCAACATATCGCACTGGCATTGTATTTTTGCTGTTACGTCTGCACGTTAAACCAGTTAGTATTGATGTTTCCTCTGCAGATTCACACAGCTTGAACTCTTAGCACAATTACTATCAATGTAAAACCAATGTATTGTAAAACTGGAAAAACTCCAATGTAAAGCACAAAAACTGGTTTGGCTGCGTTTCTGACAACATGCGGAAGGTGTACATGCAGAGGTGGTTCTCTGTGGGCGTCCCCACCTTTCTCTGGCATCATTTCTGTCCTCTCCTGTCTCTACCCCTCAAACGCAGGGCGGGCGCTGGAATACAATGAAATACGTCGGAATCCTCAGGATGGTTGCTTTTCAATTTCTGGCTATCTAGACCAGAGCTTTCCAAACGTTTTGTGCTGGTCACACACTTTTTGGGCATGCATCATTTCACAACACAGCAATTTTTTACTAATAGTTTTACTAGCAAACCGGAGATTAAACTAACCCCTTATAAGAGATCTGGGCATATACACAAATTGTAATAATGAAATGTATGGGGACACAATATATCTCATGAAAACCTTTCATTTATATTTTAAAAAATTTATCATTTATTTATAACATGTAATATACATTTCCAAGATTTGGGTGGAGGGTTGTCTTCTGTAAGAACGAACTAAATTACCTCCGCTGATATGTAGCAACAGGGTTTTTTTAAAAAAATTGACCAATCAGAGGTGGCGGTGTGGAGCAAGGGAGAGAGTGGGAGGAGGATGAGAGTTTCACGAGAATTGATGGAGCGGAAGTGGCAAACGATTTTCACTGCGTTACTTCAACAGAAACCGGAGGGCGTGCAGATCACAATCCAGTAAAATCGGAGTAAGTTGGGTTAAAAAACACTGCTCACAACACGTGGTGAAATGCTCCTCCACTCTGGTGTGGAAATGGCCAGAGCCAGCTTTAGCCACTATTAGATAAGGGCATAGCCCTATAACACTCAGCCTGGGGGAATACTAACATCTGGCCTGAGAAACTGATAACTCTCACCATAAATATGCTTCCTTTTGCCATTGTATTAAGCAGGACAACTCCAAAACACAGCATTTTTTCTATTCAAGGCTGCTTTAGACACAAAATATTTTGAAGCATGGGGGAAAAAATCCCACTTCTTTGACCATTCTGGCTAAGAAGGCTCCCCATATGTACTTACGAGAATATCTGTGACTCTGCTTGCACCAAGACTGCCCCCCTTGTTACCCTGTTTACTGGGGTTCCCGTGAGGGACACCTAAATGCACTCACAATTAAACAAGTTGGGGAAATTAGTCAAAGAGCACAAGCTACCAATGTGAGAGGCAGGGCAACACAGTGGAATCTTTTACCCAATGTCTATGGGGTCAGGCCAAGTCAAGGAGCAAACCAAATTATAAGAATAATTGTGATCTTTATTAAAATACAGACAGTGTATGCAACACACTCACACAGATAACTATAGAAAATAAAACTTGGAGAGGTATAGAGGGATTTTTGAGAGGGATCATTGATTTGGGTGATACTACACCTGTCCTGAAGCCCGGGTAGATCACTGCGAAAGTTCGAAGGTGCGTAGTCTCAGTACATGGGACTGAGGGGAAGGCTCGCCAAGCAAAGCGGCAGCGAGGCTGGATGGAAGTCAGGACCAATCCAAAGAAGCTCTCAAAATCAGGGTTTTTTATAGGAAGAAATGTGGCTACATGCTATTCCATACTTGGGGAAAAACAATGAGTTTAGAGCTGGAGACAAAGCCTCTGAAAGGTCAGAATTTAGCATGATTGAATTAAGTCCGAATTGACAAAGGAGTAGACAGTATGCAAACGCAGAGAGCTTGACAGTTGAGAATTCAGCTTGCCAAGTTGCCTGCTTGGGGCAGGGAATTCTTTGTAAGTAGCGTGCATACATAATAGCATGCTTGCCAGGAGGTCTCCTAAAGTGACGATCTCGCTATTTCTGGCCTGCCTGGGTGAGAAATGGAATGTCCAGTGATTAGTGGCCGTGCCTAGTTTCGTGCGTGTCCAGAGGCCTCACAAACACATGGAGAGGGATGGTAGAGGAAAGCCAAATTATTGATATCAAAGTGATATCTATTTCACCTCAAGCATGGGCTAGAAACTGCAATAACACCCTCCATTGCTCAGAGTTTATTGGGAAACTCATAAGAATTGTTATGTGGATTGGCCAAAAGATTAATTTGGACCAATAAACTTTAGCATGGCAGCCAGATGCATTGGGATTTTGTCCAAAATGGGTCTGATTGGTGCGTGTGTGTCTTTGTGTGTTTGTGTGCTGGGGTAACCATTCTCTAGTTTTTCTTTGCCATTTGACAGTATATTGCTTTTACACATGAACGATCCCTAATTTGAGTTTTAGAACTGAAGAAAGCTGTCCTGGTTAAATTGCAGGGAGCAACAAGTATAAAACTCTGGATTGTTTTATACTTATTGATAAATCCAAATGACGGCATTCCTTTTCTTTCCTCGAAGCTGTAATAGTCTTGTCTCAGTTAAGCTTGTTTTCTCAACATATTTACTGACCATAGTGTCTCTTTTTTTCGCCAGTATATGCTGTTGATTCTTTTTTATTCTTTAGACTCCACTTCTACAGTAATTTTAAAGGGTAGAGAGGGGAAAAAAAGAATGACTCTTCACCATTGGCCACCTTCTTCCTTTCTGAAATGCAAGGTGATATTAGGAAATTTCAGTTAATAATTCTTCAAGAATTAACATTTTTATGGTTGAAGAGACAAGTTAAGTATTAACTGTTCAGTTATCTAATTCAACAAAAACTTTATACTTTCTGTCTTTTATGTAAGACGGTGCCCATGGTGATTAATACTACAGAAAATCCAACCTCACTTTGGTTGAGCCTCCACTCTTACTTTCCCTGACATAACAGTTAATGTGGCATTTTGTGCAATACAGAGCAACTGCCTATAAATCTCATACCACCCTTTCTTAGCAACATACTTTACATTTTCAAGATGATTAATCTCACCTATTTATTAGCCTGATCTCATGTCCCTGTGAGTTCACATATATGCACACATCTGGCTGACAAACCTGGAAATGTAGGATTTTCTCTCAAAAGCATAGGATATACACAGTTCTTCCACTGTACGACAATAAAGTGAAAGGAAATCTTCTTCAAAACAACTCACAACAACTGTTAAGAGAAAATAATACAAGCTTCATTTTACCTCAAATATTTTACAGGAGAAGATTGTTCAGTTAGCATACCCACATCGAAGTACATGGACCAATACCATATTGTTAATGTGAAAAATGCATCTGGAAAATTAGAATTTAGTCAAATAAGAAGTGAGGAGGATACTAAGGAAGGGGTGAAAGAGAGCTTGGGAAACTACACCTAGGGAACATGAATACGAGAGACACAGGATACCCCATTTGGGGGTTGGGGCGGCAGGATTGACAGATCCAGAGAAATTCAAGAAGAAATAAAAGATAATAGAACTCAAGTTAGCATGTGTAACATTTTTCCATGGAAAAAGCAGGACTCCTTGCTTTCTGGACTTCTTTATGGAAGGCTTCACTGATTCTGTAAAGGATGTCCTTGTGATTCTGATTAGATGCTCATTCATAAATAAAAAAAACAAGGCTTATCCTTATACTCTGACAATCCAGAAGAAAATGATCAATACAAAGGAAAGCCAAGACTATGGGGAGAGGAAGCATAGGGCAGACGTATCTAAGAAACAAATAGAAGCACTCATGGACAGCATAGTTTTCACCTCTAATGTAGATTGTCTGCTTGACTGGAAATCTTTAGTCTTGTGGTTAGGGTACAACCTGAAGGCAAGATTATATATGTGGCCCCTGACATCAGAGTGTGGCCACATCCCCTGGTAGCATTTGTCTCATTTGTCCAAAGGGCCAGATGAAGCTTTCCATTCAATGCTCGGACTAGGGACCACATTCATTCCTCCTCCCCTTTGTGTTTGGAGCAACACCCTTTAATTTAATCAGTAGAGAATACAGACAGGCAATTATTTAACAATGTCTTTGCTACCACCACCACCACCATCACCCCCCCCTCTCTCTCAGTCCTGGAAACCTTCAAGTCTCTTGCTTTTGCTGCCTTTCTGAGAACAAGGTAGATACTTTATCTAAGGTACTTGGAGAGATGCCAATAAAAATATAAAACATAGGTTACATGTGTACATAAAAGCCGTTGTGGTTGAGTTCCTCTATAACATATAAATACAAGGACAGCCTTCATTGACTCTCTGTTTAGGTTTTGCAATGGCAGAACCCTACTTTTTCCAGTGGATTCACACACTAATCCAAAAAAAAAAAAAAAAACAGAAAGAAGATGCTGCATTGATGTGACACAAAAGAGGCAGATTCTGTTTAAAAGGTTCTGTTTGCCCAGAAAAGTATGTGCAGCAGCCTGTTTAATTAACTGTCTAGAACTGACAAAGACAAACTCCTCATTCTTTATCTGTGCGTTTCCGTGTATCACAATTAAGCTTGTGTACTTAATGTAGCACAGATACAAAATAAAGCTGAAAGCTGGGATCATTAAATAAAGAGGCATGAAAAATCAAGGTGGAGATAAAAGCTCAGTAATGTGAAGGGGTTTTTAAAAGGCTGTTACTCAGTGGGTCCATTTGCCATTCTGAGCTCTGTTCTGCCGGCTGCCACATTTTTAAGCTGGGATTGGGCATGAAAGCTTCTTTTCACATCAGTGTATACACATCTCTACACAGTATCAGTTTTTAAAAGGCAGAAATTGAATTGCAAATTACCTCAAGGACCCTTTAACAATAATGCTATAGCCACAACAGTACTGCAAACAGTGTCTGTTCCTGAGACAGCAGTGATGCTATCCATGAAACTCTGCTACTTGCTTCTGTACACATCATCCTGCATCTGTCTTCATGTACCTCATGAGACAAACCCATCCTATGTTGTCTGGGATACTGTTAGTGTCTTACACACATAAACAAGGAGACATTTTTGGCTGATATGTAAAATTCAGTTGAAGGGCACCACAACAGCATAATGGATGTGGTTTCATTGTGCATCATTGTGCATTGCATATCCCTATGTATTATGCATGGGTTACATGGTTGTGCCTTGTTGCACATTGTGCATCAGTGCACATTGCTCATTTTGTATCAATGCACATGTACACTGGTTATGTGACATTGCAATTCTGGAACATTGTGTAGTCCGACCAAGGCAAACTCCAGAAGCATGACACTAAGGGGCTCTATTGCATTATATTATTATAGTGTTATTAGTCTACTTTAACTGCCATGGCAATATCCTGTGGAATTCTGAGGTTTATAGTTTAGTGAGGCCCAAGAGTTTCCTGGCTAAGAATTCTAAGTATTCTTCCCTAAACTTCAAATCCCAAGATTCTATAGGATGTTGTCATGGCAGTTAAAGTGGAATAATAGCACTTTAATGGTGTAGTGTAATAGGGCTGCCAGACTCCTTGATGTAAGATTTCAGTCACTGACTCTGCTCTGGTCACACTGATGCATGTAGAGAAGCCAATCAGATTAGTCACTAGTTGATTCATTAATTCGGTTCAGTGCTGGTGACAGGGCAGCAGTCTTCCATCATCCCTGAGGGAAGAGGGCCAGTTTAAATGTGGGCCACCAGGTCAGGTTCAACACACAGCTCTGTTTTCAACTGCAGTGACCATCACTGCCCCCTCTAGAAACCACCTGAAGCAGCCGATTCACTCACTAAATGCTAATGTCAACCTTCTTTGGTAAAATGTTTTCAATGAACCAGATGAATAAGGTTTAATTCACTCTTAATGCTGTTATATAAAAAACTAGCATATATACCCAGCATTGCCTGGGATTTTATTTTCTCAAAGGTAATACTTGTTAGAAAGATTTGAGATCCCATGTCTGACAGTTAATAATCCCTAACTCTCTTGTCCTGTACCTGTTACTTTTCCCCATATTCCCCAATCCAATCTGTATTCAGCATTATTAACATGCAGAGGTTGGGTTCCTGAGGGAATACTGTTGCCCCCAAAACATAGGTGCCACAAGGGCCACCCTGCAATGCCAAATACCTCCTTGAAAAAGTGGGGAATTAATTAGTTCAAAATCAGGAGACTGTGAGAGGGGGCCAACTTAGCGAGATCTTTCCTATCAGTGTTTATGGGCACACGTAGGAAAAGAACCAGCCAGAGATTCAGAAGTAAGCTAAAAATGTGTTTTATTGAGGGGAATTCACACGTGCATGTACACAAGAGACACACAATCACACATTCACACAAGAGCTAACTGAAAGAAAAAGGGAGGAAAAATTATAGAGAGGATGAGGGGTTTGGGGGGATTTATAATTACCAGTCCAGAAGGGTAGTGAAGAGCAGAAATGTATTTTGGCTTAGGTAGGACCTAAGGGCAGTTCTCATTCAGGAGCCAGACAGACAGAGTGACAGGTAGACCTTCAAGAGACTTCACTGGGCATCCTCAAATCAGGCGTATTTGTACCCTGAAAATAGCCTGCGGCAGTGAAGTTTCCTGATGCAAGACAAAGGGAACCTGTTGTGAACAATGGGTCTTTTGCCTGTTGATGGGCTTAGTGCTTGATTGACAAAGAATGATGGTTGTTACAATAGCTGTCTATTGTGGGTGCTGTGAGGAAAGAGGAAAGAATCCAGGTGTACAAGGGATGGATATCTGTCAATCAGTGTCCTGGTAGGCTCCTCACAGTTGGATTGCCTGGAAAATTCCATCTTCTATTTAAGTCTATTATCCACAGGAATGGTGTGTATTTGCCTGACGAATGACTCAGTCTTACCTGGAGGAAGTTTTGAATTGACCTGTCCTTCTCACATTTACAGTCAAATTCTTTCCCTCACTCGAGTTGACCTCTCTGTCACCTCTCAGGCTCGAATTTGATATCAGAGCCAATAAAATGTGTTGCCAATTACATATGATGCCAATTAGTTATGGTGCCCATCCAAACCATACTAATATCAGGGACCCCCAAAGTGGGGCCTTACAATATATTGTCTTCCTCCTTGCTGCTAGGCCATGTCTCTATAGCAATCAGCCTATTCAAGACAGGCACATTTGACTGAGGCCCAAGAGCTCTCTGGCTGAGAATACTAAAGGCCCCTCGCTGAACTGCAAACCTCAGTATTCCATAGATTCTTCTTAGATAGCCAATCATATTAGGGCTTCACCTGACACAGATAAACAGACAAACTGACAAACTTTGACTTTTTTATATTAGATCATGGTAAATAATAAGTTTTATTTTTAAACTTTTGTCTCAGAATTGTCATAATTGACCAGTTATGTCATCTATAAGATGAGCTGAGCTATTTATACAATGCTTTCAATGCCACTTTTGGGGTTGTAGTGGTGGAGTTAGCGAAGGTTTATAATATTGTAGTGTCTTTACCTATTAACATGCTTAAAAGTTTTATAATAAATTTATTTTTAACAATATACATATATACTCTGTGCACATACATGCGTGCACACACATGCACACACACAAACCATTTTCTCATATGATAGTTATATGTCATTGCAATATTGGCACATGTAAAACATGGCTGCCTGTGATAAATTATGAATTAGCCTTCCATTCCTATGTTGTTGTTGTGTGCCTTTTAAGTCATTTCTAGCTTATGGCGACCCTAAGGCAACCCTATCATGGGTTTTCTGGAGCTGAGAGTATGTGACAAGCCTAAGGTTACCAGTGGGTTTCCATAGTCAAGTGGAGAATTGAGCTCTGGTCTCCAGGGTCATAGTCCAACAACCAAACCACTGTATCACCTTCGCTTTCATTTCAAATTTTGTCACTAAATCATATTGTTGACTGGCATCTTATACAGGGTTTTAATTAAAAGGTTACCAAGTTGAGAATCAACAACGCTCATCTTCCGGCAATATTCAAAACAAAACATATCTATGAGCTCATTATCTTCTGTACTATCTATGAAAAGAACAAGTTTTTTTCTCAATAAAAACATACTTTATACGTGCAACCCTTCAGTGGAATCAGTAATATGTAACATTTACATTGCTCTTGTTCTAAAACTGTCTGGAAGACTGTTCTGCATTCTGTCAGCATCCTTGCTGGAGAGGCATCGCAGTGTGCACATGCATAAGAGAAAATGCACACAGGAATTTCTAGACCTCAGAAGTACACGGAATTAATTAATTAATTGATTAATTTTCCTGCTTTTCTTCTTGTACAAGATCCAAGGTATCTTACTAGCCATTAAAAATTGGTTACAGATATTTAAACATGGGAAAGCTCATACAGGGAGATACTGTTACCAGGCCATACACCCCCACATTTTGATATGGTTTAATTGGCAAAATAAGATTTAATTGGCAAAATATATTAATTGAGATGAATATAAAATATATCCTGCTATAGCTGAATGCCCATGCTGGATAAGAAGAAAGGCTGGCTGAACATGTGCATCGTGAATTAGGTCAGAAGAGACCTCCAGGCATAGCCAGGACTCAGTCAGGAAATCACCAGAAACTCCAGTGATAATAGACTTGCAATTAATCTTAATGACTCTTAATGACTCTTAGAGATAATAGTGTCTGGGAGATTCCCACAAGATAGCTCTCCCTCTGACCAAGCAAGCATCCCTTTTGTCCTCACACGTGTCTAAGTACTGAGTTATCAGGATAGCCATTAGCCCATTGTCACTTAACACCAAGATCGTTAGTCCATTCCAGTCCTCATTGTCCACTCTCAAGGATTCCATTATTTACTCTGCCAGAGACCCATTCACACCCTTACCCTACAGGCAGAAATAGAGTATTTAAACCCCAGTTTTTGACCAGTTAACTCACAGTATATCGATTGCTGGTTGCCACTCTGCTGTCCAATTTCTGATTGTGTACTGTCCTTAGACTTGTGTCTAAGTCACATCACTGCTTCTTCACTGCTTTTCTGGATTGGTAAATATCTCCCACTTCACCCTGAAATCTCACTATCCAAAACTGCCCTCCTTTTTCCTTCAGTTAGCCTTGTGTGATTGCATGACTGCTTGGATCTTGTATGTGTTTTTATAATTCCCCCAATAAAACACATTAAGCTTACTTTTGGATCTCTAGCTGGTTCTTCCCTGCAGAAGTATTGGTAAACATAGATATAAAAGATCTCAGTAGGTTACCCTCCTCTCACAGGCCTCCTCTTTGAGTTAAAAATCCCCCTCTTTTACAGAGGTACTGGCATCACAGATGGGCCTCTGAGTCACCCACATTTTGAGGTACAAAAGGTGATCTTTCAGATAGTCTGGACCCAAGCCACATGGGGCTTTGAAGATCCTAACCAGTTCTTTGAATTCCTCTTGGAAACAGACTGGTAGCAGATAAAGCTGTTTCTGCAGAAGGGTTATATACTTCGTGTAACTGGCTCTAGTCAGAAGCCTGGTCACAGCATTTTGGACTTGCTGAAGTTTCTGAACAGTTTCCAAACTCAGTCCCACATAGAATTCTCCAGCCATCATTGGAGATTTTGGAATTCTATTCCAAAAACAATTTCTGGAACTCACTTGTTGGATTTTAATATATATTGGCAATCTTTGCTTTCTGACATTTACAGAATTAATTGTGACTTTAGTTTTCCTTTTATCCCACATGTTACTGTTTCTATTGGTTCACTGCAATTCTCTCATTCATGTATTGGACTTAAGTACCTATGAGTAACAAATCTAATTCTGCAACACTATGGCAATATGTGGCAATATTATTTGCCTTTCCTACAACACAGAGCAGAGAAAGGATATTGTTATTCAAGAAGGCAATATTTCAGTTGTTGAGGGAGCTTCCACCAAGTATGAATTATAAATTAGTCTCAAGGCATTCATGATATTGCTATTGTTGTCATTGTCGTTGCCGTTGCTGTTGTTAGATGCTGTACTTTCAGTCCTTCTCTCCGTGGGTTTAGAAGCCTGATTCATAGTAGTAATAAATGGAAAAAAAGTTAAAATCACAGAGAATCACATGGATTCTCTCACATGAACACACTTTTGTTTTTCCTAGCTGGGCAAACTGAGGTCTATCTACAACTCAATGGCCAGGACCCAAACAGCTGTGTTAGGTGGACCCAAGAGCATGATGCCAATGGGGTGAGGGACTTCGGGATCCTCCCACAATGCCAGGGACTCCTTGGGATTTGGGGAATTATAGCTCAAAAGAGGTCTATGAGAGGAGGGTAATGGCAAGATCTTTTCACCTGTGTATACTGTTCTAACTGTAGAGAGGACCCCAGTTAAAATTTAAACAGAGTATTTTATTGCAGATATTCTCAAAAACCATACAAGGCTATCAGAAAATGAGGCAAGAAAGGTTAGATAGAGAGAAATTGAGTGGAAAGGGTGATAGTTACACAATCCTAAAGCAGATGATTGAAATGGAGTACCTCAGTGCTTCTAAGGGTAGCATAGAAGAACAAAAATCTGGATGTCACATATTATGTCCAAAGCTTACTGGGGCTGGAGCTGAGGTTTTTATACCCTATTTCCTTCTCTGAAGGAGGCTGCATGGACAAAGCAGTAATGACTTTCTCATGAGGTTGACAAAGGAATCTGGAATGGGCTGATGGTTTTAAGTCTAGATGACAAAACTTTGATGGCAGTCCTGGTAATCTCTTAAAGTTTGGTCAGGTAGTGTGAATAGAAAAGGTCTCTATAGGATATACTCACAATAGGGGTCCCTGGTTCCTTCATCTGGGCAGTTTTACCTGCTACTGCTTTTGCAGGTACTTGTAACTTGGAGTTTTTGAAAGGATCACCACAAGCCCATCAGCACTGGGCTTTCCCACTTAATCCTCTCTGAACTTATGACCTAATCATGTGTGAGGTCATCCTGACCTGGCATAAGCTTACAGTCAGTGCACTGTCAAATATGTGTACCACTCATGAAATATGTCCAATTATGAAAATAGTACATCCTGCAAAGTGGGGGTGTAGGTTGTGGTAACAACCTCTTGCCTGAAACTGGAATTACAGCATAACATTAATCTGAATCTTTGATCACATCAACTTCCTTTTATAGGATCAGTAATACATTTTCACAGGGAGGTTGATTGGGATTTGCACACTCAAGTCTTTGGTCATTCGATCACGGAGGCTGTTTGGGATTTGCCCATTCAGTCTTGGTAAATACTTTGAGTGAATGTGCTTACAATGCGAACAGAAATTCAAATATTCAAAAGTTTACAGAGTTTACAAGAATTCTGAGTTGATACATTGGAAATGAGACTGGGGCCCATTGCCTTTTAATGCTGCTTTGGGGCACTCGTTTCACTTTGACAGATATTTTTCTCTATAGCAACACAATATGCACTACTATTGACGTTAACCTAAAATGTCTGTACACTTTTCGTTCCTGCAGAAAAAAGTGGCAGCAACCTTTCTTTTCTTATATTCCCGTCAAGACAACCTCACGGCAGGCCAGACTGTTAATTAAAAATGTAGCATGGCAGACACTTGCTGGGAAATTTTACTTCTCCGAGTTCTATTCAGCACAGTAAAATGGCTAGATAAATTTAGCTGCTGAATAGCCGTAGTGTGAGTCTTTATGAATAAGCCTTCATAACTGGCAGGGCCTCAGACAGCTTAATCTGTATGTTCCATCTTACCACAGAATGCCCAGCCGCCTACGGCGGTCAATCAAAAGCTCACATTCGCTTGTTACTGGGTTTCCTTGAAGAAGGGAGGAAAGTGGAAATGGAGGGGCTGAGCAACTACCCTCTATAACACTGTCCATCTTCATTCTAGCCACTTCACACAGCCATTGCATTCTTGCTCATCCCCCCTCTTCCCCTGCCTTTCCTGTAAAGCCCTTCAATTACTTTTCAGCAATGCAGACACAGAAAGGCTTGTCAGTGGCTTTAAATTTAAACCTACCCTTTTGGAATAGCTCTAAGAACTGATCTTTCATTGCAACTTTAGTTTTCATTTTCACTCACATTTCACACATATGTAAGCACATGCCAAGGGCATTGCTATGCTCCAGTCACCCCCTTCTCCAATATGAGGCAGCAGCATTCATTTCAGCAGAAGCCTTTCATTGGACTGAGAAAGCTGTGGCCTTCCAAATTTATCCCATGAACCGCAACCCAAACAGGGAGAAATGTTCAGAGCAGGACTCTTACAATATTTGGAAGGCCGTATTTTGCCCACTGTTGTCCTATGTGAAGGAGCTCTGTACACAGAATATACCCTAGATTGGATGGAAATTTTCGATACCAAACTTTTTTGTTCTTCTTTGACTAACCAAATGCCCACTGAGGGATGGAACTGTGAACTACAGCTGCCCTGGTGGTTTAGGGTAGCCACTTATACATAGCTTTAAAAAAAGGAAATATTGTCCAAGATTCACCTACTGAATCTCTGTATGCTGATGATACACTGGACTGCACAATAGTGCATCATTTGGGAAAGTTCTTGTAGGGGAATTTGTACTTACAGATTGGCTGTCTGCACTGCCAACTTCCTTTACACATTGTTCTAAATAGCACAACTGTTTGCATAACAGTTAAGCCAGCTGAGCAACCCACTTTTGCAAATCAGCACAATATCCTAGAAGCCCACTGCCTGTACAATGGTATTTATGCCAGTATAAGATACCACTACCAGGATTCCAGCCTATGGAGTCAAGAAGAAGCCTTAGAGAAAACAGAAGAAACTTTTCATCAAAATACTTACTATAATTGAAATACAAATCTGTCACCATATCACAGTGGGGAAGGCCACTGTCTAGGTGCTAAGTGCCGATAGACAACATCAAGGTCCCATCCCTTCTAGGAAAGGCTGTACAATTTTATTTTGTCCAAGTATCCTAGGAAGACCAAGATTAATGACAAAGCATGTCCTTAGGGTTTTTAATTGGGAAGGCCTTGAAACAGAAAATTCCTTTAAAAACAACAATGATAACAATAGGCCCATCCTCTAACAGGATTTCAAACAGAGGACAGTTCTCTCTAAAGTAGGACACATGGTCATTTTATAGTTGTAGCTCACCTCTCCATGCTCCTATTCACTCTCGGTCTTTTGATGTGATATGACCAGTTGCTTTTTGGACTACATTTCCCAGAATCCCCCCCCAGACAGCAGGCCAGATCTCCCAAGCTCTTAGCATATCATCTTTTCTTTACCTTTTTCCTTAGCATAAGGTTTGCTGGCTGCTAGGCATGCACAAATAGATGTATGTGAATACCAGTCTAACAGTTGCTGCTGTCAAAAAGGCACTGATGGTACTGATGGCTCCCCAAGAAGAGGAAAGCATCAGTAATTTTAAAATGTAGTTAGGGTGGGAAAAGAAGGACAAGGAACACCATTGTGAGGGTCTGTTCCAGGAGAAATCTTCCATGTTATCCAGAGTCAATTCCCTTTCTCTCTCTCTTGCAGCTTTCAGACAATATCTCTCCAGATATAGTCCAACAGGATAAAGTGAGGAAACAGATTCACCACTTAAACTATGAAACAGTGAGTTGTTTTTAATTTTATTTCTTTAAAAATAAGACACAAAACAGTAGAAGGTTGAATAGCACAGACTGGCAAGGGAAATTAGAGAATTTTCCTATCTGGTAGTTTCAAACAGGAGATCAGATGAAAGTCTTTCAGTGATGATTTAAATTCAGACATGACAGCTTCAGAGGACCATTTGTCCAGCCTACTTTTGAGAAATTTCAGTGTCTATAGTTTTAGCTAAAGTTAAGTCAGACTTAATTCTACAGAGTATGAATGGAGATTTATAGGCAGTTTCTAAAGGCTTCCTGTTGGAGCATGAATTTCAAACTGCTATTTCCAAACAGGTCACCTGGAATTTCATTCTAGTGAAAAGTGGGAATGCTACAGGTTTTTTTCATATTGCCTTAGGTGTCTTTCACACTACACAGTTACAGCACTTTGATACATGGCCCCATCCCATAGAATGTTGGGATCTGTAAGCTGTTATAAAAGTGCCATAACTGTGTAGTGTGGAAAGAAAAGGTATGTAGCAATCTCTCTATGGGGCTTACTACTGTGTAAATATGGCTTCAGTCTGTCTCATATAACTTTAATGTAGGGATGGGGAAAAAGTGGATCATGGGCTGCATGTAGACCCAATTCAGTTTCTCTGCTCCCTCCCTTCCAGAACTTCCAAGTTTCTCCATCGTCAGACTCTCTGGAGTCTGAGGAATCTGACACAGAGGAGTTGGATTGGAAGGAGTTCTGGGCTCCAGTTGGTGGTTCTCACCCTGAATCTGAGCATCTGGTAGCTGAAGCAATTGAGGGGATCTTTCCCTAACAGAAGGTGATAGCAGCTGATGGCACACCTCAATTCTTTGAAGTCCAGTGAAGAGATAAAGAGAAGCTTCAGTGGAATCAGTGGCTGTTAAGTAGGAGATGCTGACTCACCAAGCACCTGGGATCCAGAAGTAGCCACCTGCAATCTGTTGGGACTTTCTTCACAATTGTTCAATCTCTGGTAGTACTTTCACTGTGTGTATCTGTTTCCTGGACTTCTTGACCTCTGGACTGGCTAAGTTTAATGATTCCTTGACTCACCCTTTTTTAGCTTTGGTTATCTGGATTACTGGCTTTGAGTAACAAAGCTATCTGAGACCTTGCCCCTTGAATTATCTGTGCCTGACCTGGACTGGATTGATTTTCCTGTAGATGCTTAAGATAATCTTAGGATTTTAGGATAATCTTTCTCTTTGGACATTTGCTTCCTGTAGGCGTAGGACATCCAGACCCTCTTCCCAATTTAATTTTTCCCCAGCCAATCTTAGTCATCCAAACACATCCAAAAGCCCCCAGGCCACCCAAAACCCAGGTCCTTTGCTTTTTCTCTCTTCCCAATCCTCCAAACTCACAAAGCCTTTTTTTAAAAAGCCAAAAAATCAGCAGAACATGAAAGTGTACATGACATGATATAACTTCCAATTTGGCGGGAATGCCTTGGTGCAGCCTGCTAGAGGAGTGCAAGGGTGAAAATGAGCACCTATCCTTCCCCATCCAGTTCCCACACACCCCTGTCTGAAGCATCTATCAGATCTGAGGAGGCCAAGACAACGACACTCACCCACCCACACCTCTAATAAAGGCCTAAGACACTCTGTGTCTAAGAAATAAGCTGTAACCTGGTTTGAGAACATTCCTTTCATGCACCTGTTGGCCAACCTACAGAATATTTTAAAAGCCTTGTTATCTCTCTTTACTTTCCTTGATATTTGTATTGCATTTGACATTTCCTCCTTCTTTATTAAAGATTAAGAATAGCACCATGTGTTCCATTCTGTTCATAATTTGGTCATTGTGTTGAGCAGACATAATTTGTTCTCCACCCTTTATATTCCAGACTCCCTCATCCCCCTTCCCAATCACTTTCTAAATATTTCATTTATTATTGTTCTGGCTACAGACACCTTTTCCACAAAAGCAACTTTAAACTTCCATGCCGCTTGTATTTCATGAGCCCTCACTCAACTATTCCAGGAATATTAAACAGGAAGTACAGGAAAAGAGAAGGTAGCATTCAGCTGAAAGGTCGAGTAAAACAGAGAAAAGCTAGAATATAATTGGTTCTTACTGGAATAACAAGCCTGTCACTCCCCTTTATGAATCATATGCTACACAGATTTTAAGCAGGTGTCCTTTGCCATTTAAGACTTTAGCCATTTCTGCACTAGATTGTTATAGCGCTATGATTCCACTTGCAACATCCTATGGAATCCTGGGGTTTGCAGTTTCAAGAGAGGCCACCTGGCCCCTCCAGAAACTGCAAATCCCAGGATTCCATAGGATGTTGCAAGTGGAATCATTGCACTATAACAGTCTAGTGCAGAAATGGCCTTTCCAATGTACACCAGTAAGGCCTTCTCTAATTCTGAAAATCTGATCTCTGGTCAACAGCCCAAACCCCTGAAGTTTTAATATCAGTGATAATAAAGCTTTATTTTTTATCTGTGTGATATCCCAAATAGAATGTTTTATAGTTTTGAAGGTCTTATAAAAAGAAATAAACTCTCAAATATTAATTCCATTCCAAGTTTAAGTTTATCAAGGAGAAGTAGAACCCTTGTTAATTTTTTTTTCTGGGGTAGGTAGCAGAATGAGTACAGAGAGAGGCTTATTCCCAAATTGGAGGTGGGCTTTAAGGTTTGAGCTGTTTGCTTAAAGATCTCACTTCTGTGGTCCGGCTATTATAAAACCTAAACTCTGTGAATCAATTTAAAACAAGACAGTCATGTGAACAGAAGTGTGGCTGCTTTTGTCTTCTCTAATTTTTGGGATTGTTCCAGAGTTGTGCAAACATCCATGCACCTGTTGATATTTCCCATGTTAACATCTTATAAGCCTCATTAGAGGCTTATTTTTCAGTTAGTTGGTTGCAACTGAAGTTATATTCTTTTGCACTGAGGTCAAAAAATGGTTACTAACTGGGTAGAGGGGTTTGCACATAAGTGTGATTACAGATCATTACAAATCACTGGAATTAGAGGTACCATCCATTCTGCAGCTTCTTGTAATAAATGAGGCTTTGGCCTTTTCAAACAAATCCAAAGGGGAAAAGAAATATATTTCCTCTGGCCTAAGTCGGGAGTAGGCAACTGTGGCAGGTCTGAGGGCCAATTTCCTGTCCTAGGACCCTCCAAGAGCTGCACAGGTTGGCTAAGATGCACCTCCCTCAAATTAGCCGCTGAAATAAAAAAATGGCTTGAAGTATCTTGAAGTTAAACATCATGGTTGGAGAGCAAACTCCAACTTATATAACAAGTTAATTACTGTTTTTGGGTAGGGTTGCCATACCACCTGATTGGCTGGGTTTTGCCTCAATTCTATGCATTCATTTCATTGATTGGGGTTGCCATACCATCAAGTTGATTGGGTTGAATCTAAATTCTAGAAATGCTACCTGCTGCCCATTTGGACCACCATTCAGCTCAGATTCCAAGCTTTCTTTTTTTAAAAAAATGTAAACCTCTAGTCCTTGATAAAATGTATAGGCATTCTTTTGTCAGATTATTGGACCATCGTCATTCAAACCCACCCTGCCATCTTGCAGAGAGTTTGGACCTAAACAGGCTTGGGCCTGGCTAATACTTGGATGTTAGGTTACGAGGACATAGGAATCTTCCAGGCAGGGCTAGTAAAGTAATATGTCTGAAGCTCTGGAGAGCCACCACCAGTCAAAGGAGACATAACTGGGCTAGATGGAATTAGGGTCTAACTCAATATAAGCAAGTTCCAATGCTCCTGTATTTATAGTGTGCTTGGGGGGGGGGCTGTAACAGACAGGGAAGAAACTGTATCTACCCACCCTATGAGATTCCCTCTTTGCGTGACTGGAAATACAGAGCTGCATGCAGCCCAGTGTGTTTAAGGTAACATAAAAGTTTTGTCTGTGGTATTGGTTCTGCAATTGCCCATTCAGACTTGGAAGAAACAACACAATGAAGCTTCAAGGGTTGGCAACACACATGAACCAGCTGGCAGCAGAGGGTTCTAATGGGCTTTAGAGATTATATCAATGCACTAGCATGTGATTCTATATATACACACTCTTTTACAAATTGCCTCAGCAGCAAGTGATTTCGCTGTCCAAATCACACAAGAATCTGAGCCAGCCCTAAAACTTTCAGAAAGCTTTCAGCAAGTAGCCTTCCTCCTCCTCCTCTCCTCCTCCTCCTCTTCCTCTTCCATTTCTTCTTCTTCTTCTTCTTCTTCTTCTTCTTCTTCTTCTTCTTCTTCTTCTTCTTCTTCTTCTTCTCTTTTCTCTTTCTCTTCTTTTCTCCTTCTTCTTCTCCTTCTTTCCTGCATCTCCAACAATTAATATGTTAGGCTGTAAATGACTAGACTAAGTATTAACATATTTTATGATTAGATTGCTTACAGATTTACAGACTGGCTTTGACTTTTGCCAGATAGCATCTGAGAAACCTATTTAACTAACGGCTGGCAGCAATGACAACTGGCAACTCTAATTGCACTTGACAGAACACAGAACGCAAGACCTTTCTCCATCGGCCTCCTGCGCCCAGCTCCTTTCTGAACAGATGCTTCTACAGCCTCAGGCACTTTTGTCTGCTAATTCCTGCCCACTATAGAACTTATTAAGACATGCACCTGTCAGTGGAGATGCAGTAAATATGTGGCAAAGCATGTAAAGCATAGCAACATGCAGCGGAAATGCCAGAACAACAAGTCTTTGCCTGTCACTGGAGACTCTCTCCCAAAGTGAAAAATTACAATGAGGTAGGCACTTGTCACCATGGTGACGTGACAGGTTCTACCTCTGAAGCTGCCAAGGTTGGGGGGGAGTCACACTGGAGAAAAGACCAAGGTCCATCACTGTCCAATTGCTTTAAAACTGACGTGCACTTTTAATCCTGATACAGCCCACTGATGTTTCTTAACCACCGCCGTTGTTTCATAGACTCACGCTTGATTAAGTAGCCAAGGTAGACGAGGCGAGCTGATGACTACTTTGATATGATACTTCAAGGTACACTGCCTTTGTGCTTCCCTCCTCAAATACTTCACAACCTAACCGCCTGTCAAAATGCACAGGCTCATTTTTCAGCCTTGTATATTTACATATTTTAACATTATTATTCTGTATTAGCATGCCCTCACTTTACCGGTAGATCTAACTATTCTAGCCATAAGTGAGACAAGCAGATAATAAATCTTAGGTTCTTCCCTTTGAGTTATAATTCTTTTATACATTTATGCCCCACTTTTTCTTCAGTGTACTCAAGATTCCAACCCCCTCATTTTACCCTCACAAGAAACAACCCAATGAGAAAGGAAAAGCTGAGAGAAAAAGAGCAATATGTCCAGCATCGACCAATGTGTTTCATAGCTCAGTGGTTCTTCTCTGTCTCAATTGTACCCCCTAACTAGTATACCAGACTGACTCTCCATACTGTGCATCCAGTGGGAAAAAACTATTTAAACTGCTGCATTTATCTTCTTGTGGAAATTCTTGGCTCCTTAAGAGAACTAAAGGGTTGAACAGCATAGCAGGCAAACCACATTTTGCACTCTTCTCAAAAGTCCTATCTTCCCTCTTTGACTTTGTTTGAGTGACTGTGCTCCTTATAAGAGGTTCTACTTCAGTGCAAAGGTGGGCAACTGCAGAGAGGTCAGAGGCCACCTTTTCCCCATGACACGTTGCAGTCTGCACTGCTGACCAAATTTCAGAATTGGGGGAGGGCATAGAGGGCAGTAAGAACCAGGAAGACACAAACCACCACATATTTGTGGCAGTGTGTGTTGTCTTGAATATTTTCTCAGATATTTGTTTTAATTGACAGAGGGGTTGGGTAACATCTTATTTCAATTATTTTGTTTTAGCTTATGTTGCAAGTTTCTTGGCTCCTGTACTGGTGGGAGAATGGCAGGATATAATATAAGTAAACAAATATAAGGGATAGCCCAAGACTGCTGAGTTGTGTGTCAAGCTGGCAATTTGATCTTGAATGGTCTGATGCCTACAAGAGGGACCATGACGGGATGCCAAACAATCTGCTTTAGACAGCAGCATCACAGCAATGATGTGCTCAATGATATGCCCTATGCTTTCTCTCCAACAGAAGTAATTTATGTGAATGTACTCATTTTTAGCCACTACCTTTAGCGTGGACCACCTTTGTGTGCACTTTATCTCTCTGAATGCCATAAAACTCTTTTTCCCTCCCTAATACAAAATCTCTTTTCAATTTGTATTTGTATTTTTAACATTAACGTTACATGTTATCTGCCTTTTAAGAATTGTTTTAAATTAATATTTATTTTGATTGCTTGATTCTTTTTTTAAGAAAAACTTTTATACTTTCAACCGTTTTAATTGTATTTTTTTTTTAACTTCAGTTGTGGACTGCCTTGGGTCCTATCTTGGGAGAGAGGTAGAATATAAATTAAAGAAGTAAATAGTCCAGAACTATTCAAGATGGTGGAAGGATTGCTCATAAATGCAAAAAAACAAACAAACCCTTACAATAAGGCTTTACGTGTCTACTAAGTTCAGTGTGATTGACTCCCACTTATAAGTAGTTAATAGGCATTCAAGTAAATGATATTCTTCATTCTGGAATACTTTAAATGTAGAACTACGAGACTAATGTAGCACCTTTATTGAATGTGAAGCATTCAAATCTTATCCCTGTTTTCTCTTTGTAAGTTCAGCAACTCTGTTACTTCCTATCAGAAGTTCTGCTAACAGCTGTGTCACCAGCAAGAAAGAGTCTAATCAAATATTTTATTGTGGGATAGTATAAATAATTGATATTCCAAGCTTCACATAGTGTATAACTACAAGCATCATGTTACCTGCTGTGATTGACATTACCAAAACAAACAATTGAATGAACAGGAGCTTCTAATCATCTGAAAAGTACAAAATGCTACAAGAAGGAAGAGGCAGTTAACTGGGTTTTCTTTCTCTTCGTTAAAGCATGGGGTGAAGCACTGGTGTTATCTGTATGAAACTGGTCTCTGTGGTCCAACCAATTGCATCTGTGAGAATGGTGTCTACATTTTCTTTAATAAAAAACACTGCTTTTCATTTTCATTTATTTAAGGTTATATGCATAGATCTTTGTATGTGTACATGTGTCTTCAAGTTGCCTGTTGGTTTATGGTGCCCCATGAATTTCATAGGATTTTCTTAGGCAAGGAATACACATAGGTGGCTTTGCCAGTTCCTTCACTGACACTCTTCCATCCAAGTATTCTACGCTGACTATATTTTGGGATGATGCATAATTTAAAATGACTCTTTTTTAGTTTTTAAAAAAGAGGTGTTTAGAATTAAAATAAAACAACAGTTCATCATTAAGGATGTGTTCTAAGCACCGCTAATTGCACTTCAACTTTCGAGGGGCTATAAAGATACTGGAATCCATCTCAAATGAAGCAGCTGCATAGAACTTTTTGTCAGGATCACAGTGACACAGGCCAGAGGCCTGCCAGCTCTGATGTCCTAGTTAAATTGCCGGTGGAAAATGGCGGCTGGACAAAGATGGCCTTGGAGGGTATAGTGGAGAAAGGCAGCAGTGATGGTCACAGAGGAAGGATATTGGTTCCCTGCTGCCATTTTTTCTAGTGCATGGCTTCTGGAAGGGAGGATTCATGGAGGAATTCAGATAAAGCAGCCTTCCTTTCCCACCACTACCACCGCCATCAATTTTTTTACTTCCTTCTTATACGAGTCTGGAGAAAATGCAACTGGTTACATAATGGACCTTCACATGTGTTGTGAGCATCAACAGAATTTCAGCCAAAGTGTTTTGTAATTTCTAGAGAGTGGCCTCAAAGCCAGCCCAAGTTATTCTGTTTTCTGAGGTGAAGGACAACATTATGCTTTTCTGTCCACATCCTAAATATGGAAGCCAAGTAAACCAGTAACTGACTAAGGATGTAAAGTAAATTAGGCCTCACTTTGTTTCATGATAGGCCTGGGCCTGAGCAGTCCTCCTGTAAGACAATGACAGTCAAGTCAAATCACAGATGCAGAACAGGCTTTCTCTTTTGTCAGTGTATCGTATTTGTTTAAGTAGAGACCACCCATAAATACATATCCAAGAATCCTCTTCACCAAACAAGTCCGGCAATTATAGAGAGCCCGTCAGGTAAGTTCAAAGAAGACACTATGTGCTACTCAGAACTGTAAGATTTCCAGATTCCTTAGTTTTGGCAACTTACACTGATGGAGTTCCTTGGCTTAGCTCTCTGTCCTGCCAGACTACTGGTCTGTGGCAATGTCTGTGACTACTTCTAACTGCCTTTTCGACTATCAGACTATGACCTCCTTCTGAGTCACTCACTGAAACCCATTGTTCAGTCCTCAGTTATGTGACTGACATTAGATTTGGACACATAGTTTTGATCCCGTCAACTGGGTTGTGAGGTGGCACCAAAACTAAAGCTAGAAAGGAGCAAGAAGAAATAGTGTTTCTCAAGTATACATTATTAAAACAAATGTCCATCATTCTCTCCATGCATTCAGACCTATTCAGGTGTTTTCAACTGACATGAGAAGAAGAAAGCGTGTCGTTTCCCCTCCCCCATGTGTCACTTTCCCTATGTGGAAAATGACAAATCTAAAAAAAGGAACTTCCTGTTTGCATGGAGACTTTCACATGTCTAAGAACTCTGATTTTCCACCACCTTTGCTACCATAGGGCCCTTTCATGGTACATGATTACGATACTATGATCCCATTTTAACTGTCATGGCAACATTCTACAGAATCTTGGGATGGATGCTTAGAATTATCTGCCAGAGATGACTTCTAGTGCATCTGACCAAACTACAAGTTCCAGAATTCCAATGGATGCAGCCATGACAAATACAGTGGAATCATATTGCTATTATTGCATAGTGTGAAAGGGCCCCCTGTATCTCTCAAAAATGGATTGCCCAACCAGTTCGGGAAGAGGAAAAGGACATATACAGGCAGGAAGAAAAATGCACAGATGGGGAGCATTTATGTGGAAAAATGTTTGTGGATACATGATTTAATAAAAAGCAGTAAAATGGGACATATTGCTTACATAGTTGAAGCTGGGCCAGTATAAGGTGATGTTAAATTTCAGTGGGGTCAATAGCGACACAGAGTAACATCATATTTCAGAACACCCCCTCTCTTTCTAGTCTTTATTATACCATCCTTCAGTGCTGCCAATGCAGGTTCTTCTTTTTTTAAAGCTCACATAATTATACGATTCTCTGTAATTTGCTTTTTGACAGGTCTACATTGGCTATATGTACTGGCAGAATTTTTTGTAGTGAGTAATGATGCTTTACATCTTAGACATGGATTTTCAGTGCCATGGCTAATTTATCAAAGAGAACCCTGGTATCGATCACTTGCAATGATAGCCTAAGAATCTCCCTGCATTTTTGTCCTGCAGGAGATATCAATTTGTATTGGAGAACTGAAGCCTGGAAAAAAAATTCCATTTCTGTTGTTTTTTTCACACTTTCCCAATGAAATTTGTCTTTAGCTGTAGTTTTGCAACATAAAATAATAGTATTGTCTATTTTTCAGAATTGCTGCCATTGATTTACTTGACTGTCATCACCTCCTCCTTAAATGAAGACATTACACTTTTCCCTTGAATATGGAGCTAAACAGTTGGTGATAGATGGTACAATGTGCACCATCTTTTTTTCTGTCCAGCTTAAGAGTAAGACCAAAACTACATCCAAAGGAATAACCATGTTAGTCCGCTGCAGCAAAAGTCACAAGGAGCCCTGTAGAACTTTAGAGAAGAACAAATGTAATATAGCAGGTTACTCTTTGAGGACTAGCTACAAGATTCTTTGTCTTTCACCAACATTATGTGTGTGTTTGGAACCATATCAGTTATCACTCTGAAATAGTCTCTCCCTTCTGTTCAGATGCATTATTCCCATTCATGAGTTATACTGATTCTTCATGGCTGTTTGACCCATGTGGTGAGGTATAATCCCTGCTTTGGGCAACATATGAGCAAGGTCAGGAGATCCCATGCTCCTATCACCCTCTGAAGACTTCTGCCCCTCACACAGTATTGCTGCTGCTACTAGGTCTGAGTTGATGTCACTTTCTGAAGACGCAGCTCCAGAGCCTAATCCCATGCAACAGCTTCTAAGCCTTAAAGAGTTTCTTGTCTCCTGTCCCTGAGCAAAGTTAACAATAGGAGACATTCTCAAAGGCTGGTGGCTCTCATGTCAGTGGGGCAATGAATCCATTCCAGTTTTTCATTTGCTTTAAAGGAGCTTTCCAAGGTGCTGGGCCTATTTAGGAAAAAGTGTTCAGTACCCTGGAGAGCTCTTTTAAAGCCTGCAGAGGATTCACTGTCTGGTTATGGGAGCCACCAGCCATCACTAAAGAAGATAGCAGATTGGATAGAGAATATCTGTGAATCTCATCTAGTATGCAGGCTGAAGGTACCCCATCTCTGTTCTATAAAGAAAGCAGGAGCCATGTCTGTTTTTCTATTAGTCACACTAAGCACTCTGAAAGCCAGTTGATACAAGTATGCTCACAGCTTGGACAATTCAACGTGAAGTGATAGTTTAAATTACTTCATGAGCTTCCACAATTTTCAAAATCCATGGTGGGTCACTATTTTTATTATAACCAACCAAAATGGCTGGATGTTATACAAACCATGGAGAGGAGAAGAATACGAGGAAAAAAATCTAAAATGAGCTGATGATTCAGCCATAAGATCTGCATCCAGATTCAGTCTTAAGATGGAGATTGTAGGACTACTAGTTTAAGAAATTGTGCTTCCTGAGGAGGAAGCAGTTAGTCAAAACACCTAGTTGCAAAGTCTCATCAAGGCAATATATCCTACAAGCATCCTCACCCCTCACCCTGGCAATAAAAATACCATAATTTTCTGACAACAAATTGAATAACTGCTTGTTAACTTCTTCTTTTGTAACATCTCAGATTTTCTGCTTAAGGTAATCACTTCATCTTGCCTCATGATATGGTAGATTGCAGACTGGATTGGATTACTCTCTGTTAGAAGCAGCAGACCCCAGGTTATACCTAAGATATACCACTATCAGTACACAATCAAATACATAAAAGTCAAAGTTTGTGAGTTTATCTGTGTCAGGCAGGTGAAAACATCATATGATTGGTTGTGTCAGGTGAGAAGATCTCATATGATTGGTTGCCTGTGAAGATTCTATGGAATCCTGGGGTTGGCAGTTTAGGGAGAGGCCTTTAGAATTCTCAGCCAAAGAGCTCTTGGTCCCGGCTGGTTGCTATGGAGACAAGGCTTAGTGGTAAGAAGGAGGAGGGCAGTGTATTCCCTCAAGAAACCAACCTCTGTATGTTAAGAACTCTGAATACAGATTGGATTGGGGAATATGGGGAAAAGTTACAGGTACTAAAATACACATTTTGGGGAATTAAAGACATAGGATATCAAATCTCTTTATTTCAACTGCATCTAATTACTAAAGTAAGGTAAGGTAATTCCTAAGGTATTTCTAACAAGTGTTACATATGAGAAAAATAAAATCCCAGGCAAGTCCTGGTTATATAAGCTAGTATTAAATAAGATGTATTTCTCACCTCAGATTCAGTGGCTTCACATATCTAGTGGCTTCACATATCTAGGTTCACATATCTAGTCTTTGAATAGAGTGCGACCTAAAAGGAATTGCTTGTCTTACTAGGGAAGATCTAATGAATCAATGGGAATCCAATAAGTCAATAACATTCAACTTTAGTTCAGATGAGCAATCGTATTGAGGCCTATTGGTCTTCAGAGAAATGGGTGTTCAAGCCTCAGGATAATTAACTGAGGCCCTTTCTGCAACTTACCTTCATCCAGCATGGTCACACGGGGATCACGCAAGCAGTCTCTTCCATGAGGCTCTCATGTCCCCACTGCTTCTGCTCTACAGGAGTTGTTGGCTGGCCAGAAGGCAACATAAGGGTTCCACTTTTTTCTTCCTCAGCACAGCTGGGTATTTTCCCAGGCTGCGCTGGGGAAGGAATCGTGAGGGTCATGGCTCTGGAGCTCCTATTGCAAGGTAAGTGAGCGTGGGGCCCCGGAGCAATGCCCAATCACGCACCATTTTCTGCTAAAAGCCAAAAATGATATAGTTGCGCAATGGCACCTGCCAGCCCCGGCAGCACCACGCAATTGCGAGGATGTTGTCTGAAACGCTTCTCGCAATCGCACGATGCTCTGGAGGCCCTTTCGCATGACGCATGCCATGCGAAAAGGGCCTGAGTCACAGTCGGGTAATTAACAGCAATATCTTGCTTGGTTCAAAAACATTTACAACCCAGCCCACTTCTCCCAATTCTTCTTGTTTAAGAAATGGATTTTTAAGTTAATTGTTACCCAAAGTCAAACCATCCTGTCTACCACCTGCCAACACAAGAAGGTGCAGCAGTGATTCTGCAAGCACCACAGTGGTCCTGAGCTGGCTAATTACTACCCTATTTGCTCAAATATGCTTCAGGTCTCCATATTTCCATAGGAAAAGCTGCCACAGATATTCAAGGTTGCTGCTCCCGCTTCCAACATCAGTACAGTTTTGGAGAATACAGACATTATCCATGTGACCATCAGTGGCAGATGCAGCAGTTTAAACTGCTTAGGGGGGGGAAATTACAAATCCAAGATGTAGGGAAACTGGGAGAAAAGAAACAGGCTATTTTCTGCTGCTCTCTTTGTGTTACATTCTGAAGTATTTTTTCCAGTTTATGTTTAAATCATTCTAGAGAGGGAGCTTTGACTACTTCTTTGAGAAGCTATTTCACAGTCTATTAGATCTCCCTGTTAGAAATTTTGTCTGGAGAGTCAACCTTAATCTTCCTTTGCTCAATTTCTCCCCATTATTTTTAATTATACCTCTTTGAACCACTCCAAACAGCTCCCTGGCTTTTCCTGATGTTTCCATCATATAATTGTAACATCCAAACTGAAGTAACCTGCCAGACATTGAGTAGAATCTCAAAGTGAACCCTCCTTCCTTCCCTTTTTTCTGAACACTGCTCAAGGAGATACATTGTTGAGCATTTAGATGTCATTGTTTTGATTCTAGAAATTTCTGCTTGCTTGTTATCATGCGGAATCATTCATTTGTACAACAATTTATAATAATCATGGTTCTTACATCAGCAACGGGTAAGTATAACCTACACAATTGTTAGACTATTCTAACTCCCATCAAAAAAAGCGAGGAAGACCAGTGTTGATTAGGTGTTACATGATATGATACTGCATGGAATGCTTCCGTTCAAGACTCCACCGATTCCATTCCATTCCATATCCATTGCTTTGCTCTCTCTCAACATCAAGTTGTTCCATCCCCCATCATCTGTTTTCCAAAAGATGTCTGCTATTGTTGCTGTTGTCATTGTCACTGTTGCTGTTCTCCAAATGTTGGTGTTCCTTTGGGCCTGTTGATACCTCCCTCCCCAGATGGACAGTGGTGTTTCAGTTTAGATATGAAATCAGAGCTCAGAAAAGTTACTTTCTAGATGACAACTTCTAAGATTACCCACTCATTGTAATCAACTGACCATGATGGTTAAAGGTGTCCTGGGAGCTGTAACTACTCTAAGCTCTGACTGAGTTCATGTTGAAAGTTGAGTATGGTAGAAAGGTGGGGCCTGATCTCCTTTTCTTTTTTTCTTTTTTTTTTAAATTTTTTAAAAAAATTTTATTATTAAAACACAAACACACAAACAATTACAATAACAACACAAAAATTCACCTATCCAAATGATATTAAATAATACAAAATATTCCTAAACTTCCACCTTAACCTTTGAGTCAATAAATAGTATACTAACTCAATAACAGTTTTCCATATATTTCTTCATCAACTCCTCCCATAACATAATTTAACTCCTCCTCATTTTAATCCCTATCACCGTGTCCATTAATTTTGAGATATTGTAATACCCCTTTCCCCAAAATGTTTAAAGAAATTTTTCTTATTTTCACCTCTAGTAATTCTGTTAGTTTATCCATTTGAATAATCTCAATTAATTTCAACTTCCATTCTTCTATCGATGGGATAGTCTTTTCTTTCCATTTGCGTGCTATCACCATCCTTGCTGCTGCAGTCATATAAAATAATTGTTTGCCAACTTTCGGGTTAAGATCAGCCTTCCACATCGATAATAAATATGTTTCAGGAGTCATTTCAAATTTTAACTTCAGTATCAATTCCATCTGACCATGAATCTCTTTCCAAAACTTTTTAACCATTTTACAGGACCACCATGCGTGAAAAAAGGAACCTACTTCTTCTTCACACTTCCAACATTTATTTGAGTAACTCTTAGTCATTATTGCTAACCTCTAGGGGTTAAGTACCATCGAAGGTACATCTTATAAATATTTTTTTGATATCTTGACATAATGTATATTTTAGTATTCTAGTCCACAACTGTTCCCATTGTTCCATCATTATTGGCCGATTAAAATTTTGGGCCCATTTGATCAAAGAGGGCTTCACGGTTTCTTCTTCAGTATACCATTTCAATAGAATTTTATAAACATTAGAGATAACTTTGACCTCCTTTCCATATAATACTGCATTTAATTCCTCTTCCATTATTTGATATTCATTATTTTTAATGTCAATTTTGAATTTTTCATATATTTGTCTATAGAGTAACCAATGGCATTTAATTCCTGACTCATTTAGTTCTTGTTGGGATTTAATTTTAATCTGTTTTGACTGTGTCAAAATCAAATCTTCATATTTTATCCACTTATTAAATAAAATATTTTCTCTTTTAAATAAAGCCTCATGGGGGGAAACCCATTTTGGAATACTTCTACAGGCTCTCCACACATATTTTTGCCACACTTTAATAAGAGCTTTCCTTAACAAATGTCTATTAAATTCTTTGCTCACTCTCCCCTTTTTAAACCAAATATAGTAATGCCATCCTTGCCCCAATCCGTCACCTTCTATTTGTAATAATTTGCTATTTTCTAATTTGATCCATTCTTGAATCCAATTTAAAGCACAGGCGTGAAAATACAGAGTCAAGTTTGGTACTGCCAATCCCCCTCTATTTTTCTCATCTTGCATAATCTTCATTTTAACCCTGGGTTTCTTCCCTCCCCAAATAAATTTACTAATCTCTTTTGCCAATCATTTATCACTTTATCATTTTGAATTATTGGAATAGTTTGAAACAAATACAATAATCTTGGTAACACTGCCATTTTAATTGTTGCGATCTTACCTAACCATAAAGTCTGAGGTTGCTCCAATTCTTAAGGTTTTAAAAATTTCTTTCCATACTTTAGAATAGTTGTTTTTGAAAAATAGAAATTTTACTAGAGAAAACTATACCTAAATATTTAATTTTAGATGCAATCGTAAAACCTGTATCCATAGCCACTCTAGTCTTCTCTTTTCAACCATATTTTCCGTCAACACCATCGTTTTTTCTTTACTAACTCTAAACCAGAGTTTTTTCGAAATCATTTAAGATATTTTTCAAGGTGTTTAAAACCGTCTTCATATTCTAGCGTAATTGCCAAATCATCAGCAAATGCTCTAATCTTATATTCTTTACCTTGTAATTTAACTCCTTTTATTCTATTATTGTCTCTAATTTTTAATATTAACACTTCTATTACCAAAAGAAATAGCAATGGAGATAACGGCAACCTTGGTGTGTCCCTCTTTGTATCGCAAATTTTCCCGTTCTAGATCCATTAACGATATACTCGCATATTGTTTCGTATAAATTGTTCTTATCCAATTTGTAAAATTTAAACCCAATTCATCTTTTCACAAACTTTAAACATAAATTCCCAATTAACGTTATCGAACGCTTTTTCAATATCTAAAAATAGAGAAACTAATTTTTTCTGGGGATGGTTTTCACAGATTTAATATGTTAATTATATTCCTTACATTATCCTTTATAAACCTCCAAGAGAAATCCTGTTTTTCCTGGAAATTATCTCTTTTAAAACTGCCTTTAATCGCTTTGCTAAAATAGCAGTAAATATTTTATAATCTGAATTTAATAATGATATCGGGCGGTAATTTCTCATATCCATCGGGTCTTTTCCTTCTTTTTGAATTAATGTTATATTAGCCTTTTCCACGTTTCTGGAACCCCTTTGATTGCCTCATTCATGATGAATGTTAAATTGGAGCTAATTCTGAAAATTTTATAAAATTGGGAGGTAAAACCATCTGGGCCCGGTGCTTTCCCTGTTTTGGCCTCTTGAATCGATTCTAATACTTCTGATACCGTTATAGGTTATTTAATTCCTCACGTTGTTGGTCCGATAAAATGGTCAGATTTTGATTTTCTACATAAGCACTTAATATCTCCTGCTGAGATTCTTGGCCTTTATAGAGTGTAGTATAATAATTCAACATAATTTTCTTAATCTGATGAAAATCTGTATACACAGTATCTCCACTCTTTAATTTTAAGATCATCGTTTTTTCTTTCCTTCCTTTCAATTTCTGTGCAAGCCACCTTCCATTTTTATTAGCCCATTCGAAGTTGAACTGTTTGGAGTAGGTTATCCTCTCTTGGACTTCCAAGTCAATTTCCGATTCAATTCGCTTTCGTAGGAACTTGATCTCCTTCAATATTTCCTCATTTGTTGGATCTTGTATTAATTTTTCTTCTTTCCTTTTAAATTTTCCTCCTCTAATCTCGAAAATTCCCCTCTTTTCCCCTTATTAATTCTTGACTTTTGTTGTATACATAATCCTCTCATTACGGCCTTAGCCATCCCAGAAAATTTCCAATGTTTAACATCTTTATCAAGGTTTTCTTCAAAGTATAATTTTAATTGGTTTTTAACTTTGGTCACAAACTCTTCCTCCTAAATAACTTTTCGTCTAGCCTCCAATTAAATGAGATTCCTCTTTATATTTTAATTCTAACAAAATGGGATTATGATCTGAAAACTTTCTCGGCAAGATCTCTTGCTTTTTAATCAATTTAGCCAAAGAGTTTGTAACCAAAAACATATCAATACGGGAAAAGGATGTATGGGGCTCTGAATAAAATGTAAAATCCTTAGTACCCCCATACTTATATCTCCAGACATCCAATAAATTCAGATTATTCATCATATTATCAAAGGAAGTCGGAAGCTTTCCTTGTTTCTTTTTAATTGTTATTTTCCCAATTTCCTATCCAATCTAGGGTTAATCACCCCATTCCAATCTCCTAAACATATTAGATTTCTATACTCTAATTCCATAATCTTATTAGACAAATTTTTAAAAAAACTCTCCTGATTCTTATGTGGACCATAAATATTTATCACCAATATTTTCCAACCTTGCCAATTGATTTCTACTCCTATATAACGACCTTCTTCATCCTTTAAGATCTCTTTAGGGTGTAAGCTCACTTTTATATATAAAACAACACCCCTCTTTTTGGTCTTCGAAATTGCCGCAAATTCTTTACCTATTTTTTTATTTCGAATCAGGTAAGCTTTTTCTTTTGGTATACGTATTTCTTTTAAACCCACTATATCTAATTTTTTCTTTTCAATACAATAAAAAATTTTCCTTCGTTTTTGGGGCGTTAACAAACCTTTAATGTTCCAAGAGAGAATTTTCAGTGTCATAGTAGAAGAATTTAGATTTAAATTTCACTTAATAATTTTCTTCACCAGATTCTATGCTTTCTTCACTTCTTGATTCGTTGCCTGAACACCAGCTCCTTCTTCACTATCTTGTTCTTGGACTTGATCCTTCTTTTTAGCGGGTTGATTGTCTTCTCTACTCTTCCCCTGATATGACCTGTTTCTTGATTGCTCTTTCCCATACCTTTTCATAAAAGTTTTCGCCTCCTGAACAGTATCGATCTTGAAATGCTGTTCTTGAAATCGAAAACTAATTCCTTCCAACTTCCCCCATCTATATGTTACATTACGAGATTTCAAAAATGATGTGATAAATCTATATTCATTTCTTTTCCTCAAAATTCGAGGAGGTACATCTTTGTAGATCTTTACTCTCATCTTGTCTATTATCAGATCATGTTCCAAACTCTTTTGGATTATTTCTTCTCTCGTCTTCTTCCGTACTAATTGAACCATTATGTCTCGGGGAAGCCGCTTCTCTCTTGCTACTTTTGAATCGATCCTATAATTTTATCAATTCCCCCCTCCATCTTCTCCAATGTTATATTTAGATATTCGGCCAACGGCGGATTAATTTTGCGTATAAATTTTCATCTTTACACTCCTCTAAACCTCTAATCTTAATATAATTCTCCCGAGCTTTTAGATCGACCAGAGCCTTTTCATCCAGAAGATTCCCGTTGTCTTATCATATTTTCTGCTACATCTTCTATCTCTTTTGTTTTGATCTCAATTACTTCAACTCTTTCTTGTGTTTTCTTAAGGTCTTCTTGCAGCCCTCCAAGTGCCACTTTAAGGCCCTTTATTTTCATTTTTAAAGTCTTGCTTTATCTCTCCTCTAAGCTCTTTCATTTCCTGCCTCATTTCCAATTTAATATTTCTTATTTCCTCTAATAAAGTCTGTTGAAAATTATCAACTTTTTCTACCTTGTCTGATTTATTTTGTTCAAACTTGGTGGATGGTTCTAAAGATAGTTTCCTTTGATTTACAGAAGTTTTAGTTATTCTTGAACTCATTCTAGTATCCATCACAGTATCCCAAATTGTTGAAAACGATGGAATTATACCAAATGGAAACTTAATTGGCTTCGACAGCTCTGTTAACATCCAATTCTCTATTACCACAAAACAACCTTATTACCTATTGTCACAGATCAACCTTATTATTTTAACACATTAACTAAATAACAGAATATACAGATTGTACACTCAATATCTATCCAAAAATACCTTTTTGTATATATCAAAGTAAAATTTTGTATATATCTATCCAAAAATACCTTTTTGTATATATCAAAACTATCTCAGTAGTATATACAAGATACAACAAAAAAAATATCTATTCAATCAAATCACTCCCTCCCCCTCCAATCCTAAAATAACCCCTCTAAAAAAAATATACCATAAACAATATTATATGTATTATAATCTTTAGATCAAATCCAGTAGTCAAAAGAGGAGAGAGAAGATACCAAAAAAAAACTTATACATATATATATAACCACTAAACAAACCAAAAGCTCTAAGTAAAGGCAATCTATCTAAGAAAACAAATTAATTATAAAAATTTATAAAAATTTAGGAAGAGAGAGAAAGGGAAGGGAGAGAAAAAAGAAAAAGAAAACAGAATGAAGTTTAAAGTTTTAGGGGACCTTTAGAAGAAGAGAGAACAAGAAGGGAAGACTCCAGCTTCAGAGGAATTTTCTCTTGCTCTTATACCCTGTCCAAGTTGTATTACGCAGGGCTTCTCAAGGCTTCTCATAAGCTCAAGTCCTCAGCGATCTTCCTTCCCCTTCTTGCTGTCCCCTTCTCGTTCGTCTACAGCTCTCCTCAGGCTGCTCAAGTTTCACTCTTCTGTAATTCAGTCTTATTCCAGACGTGATCCTAATATATATAGTTTGTCAAATCTGCTTTAAGTTTGTTCCAAACACTTATTCCAGCACGTTCCCCCTTTTCAGTTCCAACTAAACAACTGTCTGCGACTAATCTTCTTCCGCCGCCATTATTCTTCTGTCCTTTAGCACTCTCACACTCTCAGATCCATTCCTTGAATCAGTTCAATCCCACGATCGATCAAATAGTTATATGAAATAAAAAAAAGTCTAGCTCTGCCCAACAGGTTCCAAATTTTGCTGTAGCAAAAACGAATAAAATAGGGAAGGGAAAAAAAAAAAAAAACGCCAAAAAAACACACCAATTGACGCTAGAGTTCACCCTCTTCTCCTCCAAATTAAATCCCCTCACTAGCGTTGCTCTATAGATTTTTCCTCCTTTCAAAATTTCCTCTCACCCTTTAGAGTCTCCGGGATTCTTTGAGTCACCAGGGGAGAGAAAAAAAAATGCTGTTTAAAGCTCCTCGCCGGTCAAAGCCTCTGCGGGTTTTTGCAAACAGCCCGAAGGCGCCGCTTTTTGCATAGCATCACCGGTTGGTCGGGGCTGCTCCAGTCCACCGTCTCTCGCTCTCCACCCCGAAAACAATCCTGCGCTCGAGGTGCAGCACCGGGATTCCCTAGACTTCTTGAGCCCCCCCCTTTTTGGGCTCTCTATACCAAGAGGGTACCTTATCTGGCCAGATGATCGCCAGAAATTGTCAACCACACCGGCAAAGATCCTCGATCCGTGACCGCTTCACTGAGGACCTTACCGCGGCGCCATGATCGAACCGGAAGTCCCTGATCTCCTTTTCCACCATATGAAATTAAGAATAGGTGCTGGAGTAGGAGCACAATGTAATGTTTTGAATGTTGGACTAGGGCTCCAAGAGACCAGAATCTGATTCCCTGCTCAGCCATGAAAACCCACCAGGTAACCCTGGATGAGTCAGACTGTTTCATGCTTAGAAGAAGGCAACAGCAAGCCTTCCCTGAATAAATCTTGCCAAAGAAACCCTAGAAGAGCCATAAGTCAACTTGAAAGTACATACCAACCACAATAAATTGCATGTTTTTTCTATCTGTTCACTGACTTTTCTCTCCTGGCAGCTTGAGCATTTCTTGTTCCTTCTTAAAATGTGCCTCACCACCTTTAATTAGTTAGTTTGCTTTTTTATCAAAAGGAGAGATGACATGTAAAGTGAAACCTCTTGTTCCTGTGCTATTAAAAAAAAGAAGGGGCTGTTCATGGCTGTGGAGAAAAAAAAACCCTTAAAAACCCAAATTGTCAAGCCTATTCTTAAAATAAACCATAGGCACAAATTCAGAGTGTCATCCACAGACTGTACATGACAACATGTCAGTCAGATGTCACGCACAGAATGCAAGCTGCTAATGCTTGTGGCATGAGATGTCACCACTGCATAGGAAGAAGATTTCCTATTGACAGGAGGTGAGAGGACATTGGAGGTGCCATTGGGTATAAAATTTCCATAGCAGATTCACCATAAAAATCTTGCTATTGCTCAGGGAGTACTGAAATCCATGCAAATAGTTGTGCTGTTTCTCTGTAAATAAGGAAACTCTCAGGGTCAGATTTTTTCTATCTTGCTATAAACCTGAATCAAGTCTAAATCAGAGTGGCTTAAATCAGGGATGGCAAATGTCTGATCTTCCAGATACTGCAGGATTGCAATTCTTATGTTGCTTTGCCATTGGATTTCATGGCTAGAGCTGATGGGAGTTGCATTCCATAATATCTGATAGGACTCATGCCATCTCCCACCTCTAGTTTAAGTAAATACAACTTGTTTTGATTTAAATTATGATGTTTATTTATAATGGTCTTGTCACCAAAGGGCAGAACATCAACATATACAGTCAAAGACAAAGACAATAAGAAGACATAACCTATAATTATACAGAAAATGAAATCCCCAACACCCCACACCACCTCATAAATATGTCTGGGAGGAAGTTCCTGGTTTCAGATACCCAATATTGAATTGAGATAATATGATTCTGATTTCCCCCTTTCAGGAAGCATATTGCTGCCATTTTTTGCACAGAACAGCCACTTATGTGTTGTTCAAAAAATGTGCTAATTTATATATAGGAAGGCAAAGTTAGAAATAATGGTATAGTTTAAATGAAAATGCAGTATTTCTCACCACAGATGGGCAGACTGTCTCCCTCTAGTCTAATTACCTGTCCAGGCACTATTTTTTCTTTTCTTTTTCTTTTCTCTTTCTCTTTCTCTCCCTTCCTCCCTCCCTCCCTCCTTTCCTTCCTTCTGGCTATTATTTGTTTATTAACATTTTTTAACATGAGCAATCTAATTCACAATAAAAAAATACCTTCAGAGGGAGGAAAAAGCAGAAAGGAGGGAAAGGGGGAAAAAACCTAAAATTAATCTAAAACTAAAACAATCCTAAAACACTAAACTAAAATACTGAACGCTAACTAAATAAAACACTAAGCACTAACCTACTGAAACATAAGCCTTAGTGCCCAGGCTTTAACTATCTTAAAAAGAAATGTTACCCCCAAAGGGGGAAGACTTTGAGGTCCACCAGCAATGTCACTGTCTCCATAAAAAGATGGGGAGATATAGCTCAAAAGGAAGCCTGATAGGTACTATAGGACCTTTCCACCTTAGTATTCCAGTACTAACTGCAAGACAACAGATGAGAGTCAAAAAATATTTTATTGGGGGATTCACAGACACATGTGAGAAGTAGTCTCACAAACCAAACAAGGCTAATGAAGAGAAAGGAAAGAAAGGTTGGCTAGAGAGGGATTTCGAGTATATAGGGTAATATTTACTGGTATTTACTGATATTTACTGGCAAAGAATCAAAGAAAGGTGGCTCAAATGCTAGAGTTTTAGGACAGCATGGAGGAATGAGTGACTGGGGTGCAGCATGACATCCAAAGTGCCAGCAAATTACCTGTGCTGAAGCTGCAGTTTTTATACTCTTATTTCCCACCCTGAAGGGGTGAGTCTTAATGGCTCTCTGGCACAGTAAACAAAAGGGGTCAAGAATAGGCTGATTATCTTACTTTGGGTGACAAAACATCAATGGGAGTCCTGACAGCCTCTTAATGTCTTGGTTGGTTAAAGTGAATGGGGAAGGTTTGGGTTGGAAATGCACACCGCAGGGGTGTGTTGGCCTGTCTACCTGGGCAGTTTGTTGACTCTTGTATTCCAGTGTTGGGTCATTGACAGGATTACTGGAAGTCTATTCACTCTGCACTTTTCTGCTTTGCTTTTCCTGACCTTATGACCTGGTCATGCTGAGGCCATGCTGTTTACCACATGTTTCCCAGCCATAAGTGTCCTATTTTTATATAAGAATTTCATGCCAGTTAAATAATATTTCTTGCCAATCATGATATGCCATTTGATAGGGGTGTAAGGTGTGGTAACAGAAACTGCAAGAAAGAATCTTTCTTTTTAAGTCAGAACTTGACAGAGCAGCCCTTTTAATACAATAAGGGTTCTTAACTTGGGTCCTCACAGCAGGTCCACAAAGCCCTGCTGCTGACACCAACAGCAGAGGCAGCAAAAGGCAGTGATATAGGATTGAGTCAATTGACTCGGACTCAAGTCAGACTTAAGTCACTTTAATTACTCGACTTGGACTCAACTCAGCAATAAATGATGCACTGACTCAACTCAACTTGTGACGCATATATTTTTAGTGACTGGCTTGCTGCCCCTGGTCCAGTAACATAACAGATTCATCCAGCAATGTTACAACTTTGAACAGTACTCCCATCCCTTTTGGCCTACTGGTCATATGAAAATCTGTCTCAAGCAATGGGCTTGAGGTAGGATCGAGGTTTGCTCAGCAGCTGGCCCCCACTGCATATCAGAGGAGACTTCTAAGGCAAGACTCATTGCCAGAACGCAGAGCATGTTTCTCAGAAAGGGACAGCAAATGTGTTAGGCAATGGGCTTGAGGAGGAAGGATCCTTCCTTCGAAAGCTTTTGAAGCTTCAGTAATGGGGAGTAAGAAGGATCCTATTCCCCACTTCCAAAGCTGCAGATGGCAAAATCACAAATCTAGAGAGCCAACTCTACTTAAATCATTAACATTGACTTTATTCAACTCTGTCCAGAAATTCTGGAATATAGGTTGGGGCATAAAGTTCTGGAATATAGGTTGGGGCATAAAGTTCTGGAATATAGTTCTGGATAAAGTTCTGGAATTCTGGAATATAGGTTGGGGCATAAAGTTGGCCAGACTTGAAACTTGACTTGAAAGTATCTTGCAGGGAGTTGAGACGTCATTGAGACTTGTAGGTAGAGATTTGAGACTTGACTTGAAACTTGGAATAAAAGACTTAAATATATCTCTGGCAAAAGGGACGTGGCAGTGGGGAGGTGCAGGTGCCTAAACTGCTCCCCTGTTTGCAAATGAGAAAGCAGTTAGGGTGCACACACAATGCTTTCTGCCACACCTCTCTGCACCTACTCCCTCCCTGCTGCCTCATCCCTGACAAAAGGGACACAGCGGCAAGTATGTGCACACATAAACTATGACTCTGGAGACCAAGATTTGAATCCTCACTCAGCCATGAAAACCCACCGGGTGACCTCAGGCAGGTCACATTCTCTCAGCCTCAGAGAAAGGCAAATGCAACAAATTTTGCCAAGAAAACCCCTACGGTGGGTTCAGCTTAAGGTCACAATAAATCAGTTTTTAAAGGGGAGAGATACAATGGCTAGAAAAGCCCTCCTCCTGTCAGCAGCACTTTGTGGTTGTGTGCTTTCAAGTCACTTCAAGTCACCTATCACAGGGTTTTTTGGCAAGATTTGTTCAGAAAGAGGTTCCCTTTGACTTCCTCTAAGGCCGAGAGAATGCAACTTGCCCAAGGTCACCCAGTGTCTGAGCAGGGTTTTGAATCTTAGTCTCCAAAAGCCATAAATAAATAAATAAATAAATAAATAAATAAATAAATAAATAAATATTTGAATATTTAAACCTAAATTTAAATATTTATATCTCAAGTCTTGGGGGATCTCTGGCAACAAATTACATTTACAGGGGGGACCCAGTAAAGAAAAGGTTAAGAACTAATGTCAGAGAGAATTGTCCTCTGCAAAATAGCATGCATTGGCAACCTGTTCCTGCCCTAATATTTCCTCACCATTTAAGTCTTTTACCACTAAGAGTATAAGAAGATATCCTTGGATGATTTACCTGTCTTGCAGACAGCATTTCCAAATAATATGGCAGAATTAAGCATTTCATTATCTCTTTCCCAAAGCAAGTAGAATTTAAGAACTTTTGAATCTCTGACCTTTCCAAGAGATTTTCCTGGAACTGTCCATCACATCCATCCATTCTTGAGTAGCTGGGCCCTATCTCGTTTTGCTGCTGCTAATGATTGACATCTGGAAGTTGAAAACTCCTTTTCTGAAAACAATGGGCCTTCCAGAAAGCATGGATCTGTCTTAATTTAGTTCACCTTCTGCTTTTCCCCCAAAGGACATTTTCATCCAAATAAAGCTGGTCAGAAAAGAATGCCAGTTAGTCCCAAAGAGTGATGCTGCCTTTTGCTCAGTAAATTAACCATGTGCAACACAATGGAAGCCGACTACAGCCTGCTTTGTGATTTATCACTGGGCTGGTCAAGGGGCTAAGGTAAAAGCTTTTCTTAAGAAGATGAATAAAGATGGCAATTTCTGGAGACAATCTGATTAAAGCCCAGGACCAGCTTTTCATCTTCATTCCAGTGCCTTGGCTCAGAAGCCAGCCCAACTGATTGCCATGAAACAGACATAAGAGGTGCCCCTGAGAACAGAAGGCTTGCAACAAATGAGGACAGTAGTCCAATCCTTTCCCTGTTCCTGGGACAAAGCATCAATCAGGTGTCCTATAATCACCCCTATTGAGATTCTGACAAGAACTCATACACACAACCACTTTGACAGCTTATTTTGAGCCTGTGTGTGTCACCATGGAGTGCAAATATCTTTGATACAGCAACCTGAGCAATACTGCTGCAGGACCAACTCACTGCATGATTGTGAGGCAGGTGTAGTACAATTCTTGTATAATTGTAGTATAATTCTTGTGTAGTACAGTTCTTACAATTCATCACCATGGTTCTACATGTCTCACCACACAAAGAGAAGCAACAGTTAATCCTCAGTCTCTAGGATAGGATATTTTAGTCCTCCCAGGGTCATGTTTTATTGCAGAATCATTCAAAGCTACACCTGCAATGTTGGTATGCTATAGCATTATCCACCACACCATATAAATCATTTCCATAGATTTCAGCCATTTGCCAAATAACATAATTTTTTCCCCCTGTTGATGAAATAGGTCCACAAAATCTAGCAATTTTACCATTGGATTACACTTTTTGTGATAGCTGATGTAACAGATCTGGACAGTATCATGAGGAAAAAAAGGGCTGATAGTGAACATTGTTAACAGCTGTACACCTCCATACTTTGATATGGTTTAATTGGCAGATATGTTTAATTGGCACAAAATATAAAATATATATACTTATGGCTGGAAAGGCCATATGAAAAAAAGGGACACTGGCTGGGAGTAGGTCAGAGGTGATCTCAACATGACCAGGCCATAAGAATTAGCCAAGAAAGCCTGACTTAATAGCTCTGAACTAATCCTATCACCTGCCAAACCTCAGAAAACAATTAGGTGCCCAGGTGCAGAGGCAAACACTCCTGCTGTGTGCATTTCCTACCAAAGCTTGGCCCAGCCATAGTACCCAACCAAGACATTGAAACCATTAGCACCATCCAGACTCCATTGTCTGTGTTGCAACTCCCAATTGTCTGCTAGGCTGGGAGAGTAATTAACTCACATCCCTTCAAGGAGGGAAACAGAGTGTAAAAACCTCCAGTTTTGAGCAACTAGCTTTGCAGTTCACCAGTTGCTGAATGTCTCTCTGCCAGTTTGCTTCCTAGTTGTGTACTGCCCTTAGACACACAAGTCTAAGTCACATTGCTGCTTCTTCACTACTCTTCTGGATTGGTAATTATAACCCCAAACCCTCAGCCTCTCTATCCATAATTTTCCTCCCTTTATCCTTCAGCTAGCTCTGTGTGAATATGTGACTGTTTGTATCTTATGTGCATGCATGAGTAAATTCCCCTCAATAAAATATATTTCTAGTTTATTTTTGAATCTCTGGCTGGACCTCATAAACATAGGTAGCAGATTTTGCTAAGTTACCCTCCTCTCGCAGGCCTCCTGTTTTTAAGCTAATTATTCCCCATTATTGAACAGGGCCTTTGAGTCATGCATGTTTTGGGGTAACAACACCATATTCCAATGTTGAGTTCCTTCTTCCCATTCATGCAGTCACATTTCCCTGCATCTGACATCATCAAGTTATACATTTTGCCTGCTCTGCTTCACATAGTTGGCTAGTACTGGTCAAGGTACCTGATGACATCCAAAAGTATAGCCTTCCCAATCTAAGAAAGATATGTTGAACTACAATTGGCACCAGCCACCAGAGTGTATGTCCAACATACCTGGAAGACACATCTCAAAACTAATAGGTCAGCTGCTTGATGTATCTTGTACAATTCTTTGTGCATGTCACAATTCCCAACGTTACATGTTGTTGTTGATATATAACCCACCTTTTCCCCAGTCTATGGTCCTTTCCGCACAGCATTTGCCATGCAAAAGGGTGCCTGGAGCATTGCACGATTGTGAGGAGCGATCTGCGCAATGCACTCACAATCACGCGATGCTCCAGGGGCCGGTAGGCACCAATCATACACCTTTTCATTTTTGGCTGGAAGCCGAAAATGGTGTGCGATCGCGCATTGCTCCTGGGCCCCGCCCACACTTACCTGGCGTGTGGAGCTTCTGGAGCCGTGCCAGTCATGCTTCCTGCTCCAGTGCAGCCTGGGAAACTCCCAGGCTGCAGTGCAGAAGGAAGAGGCGGGGCTCTTGCATGAGCAGGCAGCTTGGGCAGAGCTGAAGCAGCAGGGACATGAGAGCCTCTTGCTGGAGGCTGCTCGCGCAATCCCCGCACCGCAGCGCCGGAAAAAGGTAAAGTACGGAAAGGGCCTAGGACTTAAGGAGGCTTACCAAGTTAAAACAGATAGAGCTAAAAAGTTTATGTCATGCAAAAGTTTGACCTGCATGAGGCTTAAAATACTGCCTTTCTCTACAGGCAAGTTTTGCACACTAGTCAAGCACTCTGTATATTACTGTGATAGAACTTTCTGCCTGTCTTGCCCTCGCCTTCTTGCTTGTTTCTTTGCTCTACTTTACCTCCTTTGTCTTTGCAGTTCTCATCACGTTGGGGACTCTGAGCTGCCACCAAAGACCAGCAGCTGCTCTTTTAAAGTAGCTGAAGCTATGGAACTAAGTAACTTCTTCCTTTCCAGTCCCCTCAAGCTAAGTCTTTGGCTTTGTATACATAAGCAACATCATGAGCAAATTACTTTATATACTTGTCTAAAGGGAGACTCTGGAGGCAAACACACTGAGTAAATGTTGCTGTTGGCTGTTGCATTTGTTGGTATAGTTCTTCCTTTTTCTTTTAATGTCTAGGCAATGTTTTTCTCTACCTTTTTCCCCCTAGAGCACTTAGTGGCAATTCCCAGCATGAGCAGCAACACTTCATTCCCTTTTTATTTGAGGATACAGCACAACAAAAGAAAAAACCTGAAGGACTAGTAGTAGTAGTAGTAGTAGTAGTAGTAATAATAATAATAATAATAATAATAATAATAATAATAATAATAAAAATAATAAATAATAATAATAATATTTATTTGTATCCCACCTCTCCACACGGACAACATGAAATACATTGTACATTACAAATAGCATGTATTTCTATACCGCTTATCAGCTAAGTGCTCTCTACGCGATTTACAATGTGCTTTTTAGCTAATTGCCCCCAACAAGCTGGGTACTCATTTTACCGACCTGCAGAAGGATGGAAGGCTGAGTCAACCTGGAGCCCGCCAGGATCAAACTCACAACCTTGTGGCTGCAGTACTGGCATTTAACTACTGCGCCGCCAGGGCTCTATACTTACGGTTCTATACTTACAGTTCCAATGGGTTCCTTAGGCATTCCTCCTCCTCCTTGTTGGATGGGAGTGGAAGCACAGGTTCCTAGTACAGTAAAATCTTTAAATTACTGTACCTTTTTTTTAAAATGCTCATCCAGGTCTCCAGAGCCAATAGTGAGTAAAGACATGGAAGAGATCTGATGATGGCCAGACAATATTATGAGAACTGACTGATGACTTCCCATACCATATAGATTATTTCATTCCCCACCACCATCACCCACTGCTTTTTACAAACTGCATGTGAATGCTCAGGCAACACCAAGAAGCACCAATCACCAGTATTGGCTACGAGAAATCTCACTTTTTTTATATTAGAATGGAAGAGCCCTCTGTTTATTTTATTCTACCATCTTGTATGTCAAAACATGTGGCTGGGTTATTCTGTTCTACTTCATTTGTCATCAATTAGCAAGTAATCAGGATTCAAAATGACAGACTGGAGAGATGGACCAAAACTAACAAAATGAATTTCAACAGGGATAAATACAAGGTGCTACATCTGGGCAGGAAAAATGAAAGGCACAAATGTAGGATGGGAAACTCCTGGCTTGAAACCGATATATGTGAAAGGGATCTAGGAGTCTTAGCAGAATACAAGCTCAACATGAGTCACTAGTGTGATGCAGCAGCCAAAAAAGCTAATGCAATCCTGGGCTGCATCAACAGAAGTATAATGTCCAAATAGAGAGAAGCAGGAGTGCCACTCTATTCTGCTTGGTCAGACCTCACCTACAATATTCTGTCTAGTTCCGGGCACTATAGTTCAAGAGGGATGCTTACAAGCTGTAACATGTACAGAAGAAGGTAAGCAAGATGGTAAAAAGTCTGGAAACCAAGGCCTATGAGGAACAGATTAGGGAAGCGGGTATTTTAGCCTGGAAAAGACAACACTGAGAGTTGACATGATGTTCCTCTATCTGACAGGAAGGCAGTCCTGGTATCAGTAGAACTCTCCTCCAGTACCACTTTTCAAACGTTGATTCTCCTCCAACCAGTTTTTTTCATGGTCCACCTTTTACCACCATACATAGAAATTTGAAAAATTCTTTATTTTTGGTATTCAGTGAAATATACCTACTTGCCTCAGAGCATATCCCAGTGAGTTTAGTGCGACTTAGTGCTGAGAAGAAATATACAGTAGTGTGCTGTTAAGTAACATATTAGCTCACTTTAAAACATATGGATTTGGCTTAAAGTCTTTTACTGTGCCGACACATTCAGTCTCTGCTCAGCGTTGATCCTACTGCCATTTCAGGTGCATTTAACAGGTTTATTCTCTGTGACTTCTGCCATATGTTGCCTGGCAGAATAATTGTTTCTTACGTAGCACTTACTCTCACATTGCCTGTGATATGGGACCAAAAATAATAGAGAAACTCTTATTCTTGTCATAAATGGGGGTCACTGGAAAGGTCTAGATTATTGTGTATCATATATTTTTTAGCTTTCCAGGTTTCAGGTGCTGATAAAATAATCTTAAAAATGGAATGAGTTGCAGTAACATAGAGAATCACATAGTAATTGATGCTGTGAGAATGATGCTATGCCAAAATAGTTGGCCAATGCCAGTTTGGCTGTCATTCATCAGTTTACAACAACTTGTTTCTTAGGCCCTGTTTTAAAATAATGTGAAAAGAGAAGGGACATGCATTCTGTGTGGCCAACATCATTAAAATTAGAACATTGTCTTTTATGTAGGTGAAGTATATATGGCCCACAATGAGGCAACTTCTGATACTCTAGTTGTTAGACTGTAATTCCTAGCATCCTTTATCATTAGCTATAATGACTTGGGCTGATGAGATCTATAGCATAAAACACTAGAATGGTCACATGTTATGTTTTGCTTATAAAACATTTATATCCTACCCTATATCTGAGGATCCCACCTCTTGGAGTTGCTTGCCCCTTGGCCTTGATGTGTCTCATTTCTCTGTTGGCTACCTATTTGCAATACAAATCTTTTGACTTCATATTTGTTCTACATATTTGGCTACATAGCAGGCATTTTGTTGGTGTAGGGAAGGATAGAGTTTGGTATAGTGATGAGTCTTCACGCTAGATATATCCTAATTCATATGATCCAGGAAAAGGCAAGGAATGCTATAGAGCTGCTTCAGAATGGCAAACAAAAAGTTCAGGCCATTCCATGAGGTCACCCAAGTCATTTGACTACCTGAGCTGAAAGACAAGATGGTGCCTCCCAAAATAATATGTATAGAAATTGACCAGACTAGGAGATGAATATTACGTCAACATTGGTAATGATATAGAGGTCCTCCACCACTCCTCAGTAGGCTCTCTTAGGTGGTCCCTGGTTCAAGAATGGAGATGTTGTTGGAACACAATTCCCATCATACCTCACTATTGGTTATGCTGGTTAAGACTAGTGGGACTGACAGCTCAATAACCTCAGGAAGACCATACATTCCCCATAAGGCTTTAATGAAGCTTGTTACATTTTTTCAAAATGCCATTTCCTCCTGTTGTATTATAGTTTTTTCTTTCTTTGATGTTGCTATTCTTGGGACATTCCGGTGGCAGCAAGAATGGGAGTGGAGAAACCTTTGCCATGTTATTTGAAATAGCAGCAATTACCAGGTTTGTCACCCTCCGTGGTCAGGGGAGATGAACTGAGTCAACAATACGACAGTATTGTTATTTCAATTTCACAGCCTTCTTATAAAATGTAAGCATTAATAATACAGAAAGGACTGCATTTCGAGGTGAACCAAGATGATTGCTGTGGACTTAACAGAGCCAATAATAATAATAATAACAACAAAAGATTTCTCTTGCTTTAATTAGGTCTCTTACTCTCAAAATGTCCTACACAAATCTGGGGTGGGGGCAGAGGTTATGGATGACATGCAGAGGCAGCCAAATTTCCAGAAAGTGTTTGGTGATTTGGGGCAGTTCAGTTGCTTTATGGGCCATCAGGGACCACTTAATGTGGCCTGCAATTTTGCAATATATGGCCTAGCTTCTGGGCAATCACATAGAATATTTGCTCTCCCAGTATTCTCCCCTGTGCTATATCTAGACACACATTAAATCTTATTTTTGCCATGGATATTCACTTTCCACACAACTTTAAAATATTCTTGCAAAGGAAGTTTTCAGTAAGTGATGCTGCATTGCAGTTATGCAGAACTTCAACACCTTGGCATATTTCCCATTGGGGTTGTGGAGGGGAATTAATCTATTTTGAGAAGGAAGGGAATCGGAAAATGATAACACCTGAGTATTATCTTTGTGACTCTTAGGTACCCATATTTGCTATTGTTCTCTTAGGCCTTTTTCGCACAGCATTTTCCATGCGAAAGAGGGCCTGGAGTGTCACACGATTGTGAGGAGCGATCTGCATGACACACTCCCAGGCTGCACTGCGGAAGAAAGAGGCAGGGCTCTCACGGGAGCAGGCAGCTCGTGCAGAGCCAAAGGACCCCAGAAGCGAGAGCATCTTGCCAGAGGCTGCTCACGCTATCTCCGCACCCCAGCACCAGAAAACTGTAAGGTGTGGAAAGGGCCTTCAAAATATGGCTGCCATATTGATATAATTGTCAAACCTTTGTTTGCTGCATCCTCTGCTCCTGATAAATGACTATTCTATCCTTCATTCCTTCTAATAAACTACATCAGGGATAGAAAATGCAACTCACCCTCTTTTTGACTAAATATTGCTGCCCTTTTTTATTACCTATCAGTGGCTATCCAGGATGGATGGGCCTCCTCTGGATATTTTAGTCATTCACCTTGGTGGGAATGACTCGGGCTTACTGAAGGGCAAGGCCCTGGTGTCAATGTCAGGCGGCAGCTTAAGTAGACACAGAGGCAGGAACTGAGTTTATGGTTTTAGTAATAAAGAAATCAAGAGGTTACGTCACCAAAACAAACAGAGGCAGCAAACTCAACAGCAAGGAGTAGCCTGGAACAGAAAGCCCATGACACAGGATGCAGATTCCCGGGTGGTAGACGGCTGTTGCCCCATGCCTAACTCCCACAGCTGTTATCACGGTTATGATATGTCTGGTGAGAGCACTAGATATCCTTTTGATATCAAATAATTTGGCCTTTACTTGACCTTTCTCTGCCACCCTACTCCACGTGTTTGCAGAGATCCACCGAACAAGCACGTATTGGGCACGGCCGTTAATGGTCGTACATTCCAAGGCTCATTCAGGCAGGCAACTTAAGCCTCTCCGATGCTTTAGGGAAAAACCTCCCTGCAAACCGGCTTTGCTCAGCGTGTATCTACACAAAGCCACACGGCCAAGAGCTGAGCCATTCCTTTATGTCAGGTCATCAGTGTCCTGGCCATACTATTGTCATCCAGCACTAAGCTCATCATGCAAAACTTGACCTTTTCCAACTCCTTTGTCCAGCTCCAAATCTCCTTTGTTCTCACTGAGCATAGCATAGCCTGTAGGCACGATCCATCCTATAAAAAGTCCCCACTTTTGGGACTGCCTCTGACTACTTTGGACTTCCATCCCAACTTGCTGCCGGTTGTCTACGAGAACTCCCCTCAGCGAATCACGTTGAGCTTTCTCTCCCGGAACCCCGTCTTTCTCCCCAGGACTACGAGACCAGGTGTTGTATTACCCACTCCCTTGAAACTCTCCATTTCTATTTCTAAGTTAGCTAGTATTTGTCGTGTCTTTCGTGTTGCTTGTTCTTAATAAAAATCACTATTTGTTTCTTTAAGCTTGTCTAACTGCTCTCTGACCCAACACTGTATACATCGGGTAAAAGATCCTAGCTTAAGTTACCCTGCCTCTCATTAGCTTAAGAGAGTGCTCAAGCTTAATTTCCCCAACTTGTGCTTTTATTTGGTTATTTGGGTGCCCCACTTGGGACCCCCTACATACAGGGTAACACAGTGTCTGTCTTAAATACACAGTCTTTAGCCCACTGGGGCTGATCAAATGTCTGGTGGCCCAGCTCACAGCTGGAGCCCCTCAGACTTCAGGGCCGATTCAACAGATGCTTCTCTCACAGTCGCTGCAATCTCCGAACCGCCCCCCTTCTCCAGCCGCCTCTGGAGGAATGTGGGGGAAGGGTCTGCTGCAAACTCCAGGTTGGAGTCAGAAACAGCAGCCTCTGTCGAGCCAGAAGCACTGGTCTCATCTGCTGCAGGTACTGGGTCAGGATCCAGCCCTGGGACAGCTGTGGGGTCGCTGGCAGGCCCCTCCCTTGACTCTGAAGGAGTCCCCTCTCCCTCCAAGGGATCCTCCCCCAGCTGGGAGTCCAAGTCTAACTCGGAGTCCCCGTCTGAATCGGCAGCATGCTCAGCCTGGCTCATGACACCTGGTTTTACAAACCTTATATGATTTCCACACTATAAAAAGACATCAGCCAGGTGTTTCCCTGTTGTTGTTTTCTGGTATTTTGCCCCACCTCCAATGTGACTGGGAGAAGGTAACCCTAAACACTTGGACCTTGCCAAGAGAAAGGTTAATAGGGAGCTTCACAATGACATAGGCAGGGGATCTCACCTGAGAATAATTTTCTGACGGCTTGAGCTATACTGGGCTGATGGTATTCATTTGTCGGAAGTGGGGAATATGTTCCTGGGGGAGTTGCAGCAGGAGGAGATGGCTGTCTTGCTTGGCATGGTAGGGAAAGGGACTAAATGGATGCCAGTTCTTAGTCTACGGCAGGTGGTGAGGAGAGAATATAGGTCTTTGGTGATCACCTTTGGCACCCCTTTGGATGTAGGATAGGACTCTGAAATCTCTTCTTATAACATTATGTGGCCTGGGGGGGTTGGGAAGGAGGAGACTACCCTTGAGGTTAACCTGGAGTCTGTACTCTCATAGAGTTTGAGGGGTTAAGGGAGAGTCCTCTGGGTTGCCTTCCAATTGTGGCTGGTCTGGATTACCTCATTGCACAACATATGCAAAGGAAACTCCCCTTCTGTCTCCCACTGTTATGCTGGCTATGTTACCCCAGATGGGGGCTCCTAGATAACGCTTTGATATCATTTAATTCGGCCCTGGCTAGACTCCGCTTGGTGGCCCCGCTGCACATGTTTGGGTTGTTTTCCGAAACAGGCACGTACTGGCTGCAGCTGATTAATAGTTCACATTCCATTTTCCATTCAGGCCAGCAATTCTCAAGCCTCATGTAGCTTTAGGGGACTCCCATACCCACACTCCACAATAGCCGCGCGGCTTCCCGCCAAACCATACCTTTTCAGAGGGTCATCAACTCACCGGCCACTCTATTGTCTTTCAATGCAAATCCCATCATATTAGCACTGACCTCACCAAATCCTTTTGTCTAGCATCAAAACTCCTTTTGTTCCTATCTGGTTTGTCATAGCCGACAGGCATGATTCACCCTATATAAGGTCCCCAATTTTGAAACTTCTTTGGTTCCCCTTGAACATCCATCTTGTCCTGCTGACGGTTTGTTCAGGAGTTCCCCTCAGCATCCACGCTGAGCCTATCTTCTTTCGCTCCAGTTTCTTCAGGACAACGTGACTACGTGTTGTATCACCCGCTTTTCCCCAAACTCTCTTTCTTATTCTTTAAGTTAGTTAGTGTACATGTTGTTTATTTTGCTGTTTGTCTTTAATAAAGTTGCTATCTGTTTATTTAAATCCTGTCGGCTTGCTCTCTGACCTGAAGCCGTAGACATAGGGTGAAAGATCTCGCAACGTTACCCTGCCTCTTGATAGCCAAAACAGTGCTCTGAGTTTTGTTTTTTGTTTTTTGTTTGTTTTTTTATTTGTATCCCGCCTCTCCATATAGATCGAGGCGGCGAACAACTTACAAATAGCATGTATTTCGAAACATTTCTATACATGCCCCCAACAAACTGAGTACTCATTTTACCGACCTGCGAAAGGATGGAAGGCTGAGTCAACCTTGGAGCCGGGCAGGATTGAACTCACAACCTTGTGGCTTGCAGTACTGGCATTTAACCACTGTGCCACCACGGCTCCCACCTTCGGTATTTTAATTGGCAAAGCCGGGAGCACCTCGCAGGACCCCCAATTTTCAGGGTAACACCACCTCCTACAATCTCAATCCATGATTCTCAATATTTTTCCTGCATCTCTACTGCTGCAAGCAGAGACCTTCTAACTCTTCCAACTAGATCTCAACTAGGACCCTTCACTTTGCTCCCATCAGCTCTTTTGCAGGTCTGTCATGGTCTAAGGCTCATCAGTTATTGGCAAAGTTTCCATCATCCAAAACCATCCCAGGTAATTCCAATCTGATCCAACTAAGAGCCATCCATACATTCATTCCTTGTTGTTGCCCAGTGCCTTCAAGTCATTTCCAACTTCTGGTGACCCTAAGGGAAACCTAACATGGGGTTTTCTTAGCAAGATTTGTTCAGAGGGGGTTTTCTTATATCTTCTTCTGGAACTGTGCATATAAAGAGAATTTCACAAGGCACAAGCTTTTACCTCAGGGATATGACACAAAGACATTTCAGAATGATTTCAATTCCTTCATGGCCACCTAACACCTAGGATCACAAAGATGTAAAGTCTTGTGTCCATAAGGCAGGCAATAGTCTTCTAAGGAATGTGCATGTGCCCAGGGATCCCAGGTTATGGCTCCTGACAGTCTTGTGCATGCAACATTTTTAACTGATTTTAGAAGTCAGGAGAAGTGGGGGACATTTGGGATGCTCTTGAACTGCAATTTCTTGCTGTCACAGGCAGCACAGTTAATGGTGCAGGATGACAGGAAGAGCTGTGGTCTGGTAACATCGGAAGGAGAAGTAATTCCCCATCTATGACAGAAATGGTAAAAGAAGAACACAGCAGGAGGAGGCAGAAATTTGCTGATGCTTTGAAGGAGCATCTTAGGCCTCTTGTTACATGCCAGGCATATTCAGCTGCCGGCTTTATGCACAGCTGTGACCTAGTGATAAACCTAGGGAGTCCATTGTGCAATGTGGTATAAGCTATAAAATGTGGTGGTATAATGATGGTATAATGTGGCATAAGCTATAAAACAGAAAGCTAGATACATTACAATGTGTGTGTATGTATCACTGAGAACACTAGTGATACCCAAAGTCTAGGAGAGAAATGTTGCTACATTCTTCCCCCCCCCCACTCCTCCTTTTTATGCTCCTAAGAGATGTAATAGCTGATGTAATTAGAATGGTTGGCAGCCTAAGTCTCCAAGTGTATTGAAGATGGAGCCATATCTTAAGACCCTTGTTTTGATTGCATATCGTAAACATAGGAACTGTCAGCTCCTTTTTATTTATTTTGATTGGAAAACTGATAGCCTGAGCCAGCTAAAGAGAGAACAAAAGGAGCCAACATAGAGCCAGCAGGTCACACTGCTTTGCAGTCTGCATCAAGAACAAACATTGTCCATGACAGCTGTGCTGTTCTTGATAACAGATAAATTGCCCAAATATGATGAAAGATATGCTGAAAGATAGATTGTGATGGTAAGAGAGAAAAAGCTTCACTGTCATCTAGGCTATACTAAAATAGTTATCTGTCTCATTATAAGTGCAATGGAAATTTGTTAGGATGCTTATGCTTATGAATGTAACAGATGCTGTTAACATTTAATAACAATCAAGTAGATTAATCTTTGGATGCCCATGTGTTCACAGATGCCTGTTTAGAGATGTGCAGTGCATCAACAGATGTGATTGTATTCTTTGATGGATAGATTTTTAAGGATATGACAGAATTCTGTACATGTGAAAGCCTTTAGGAAATATCTGTATGATGCCTTTATAGCCACTGTGGAAAGAATGAAAGAAGCTGATGATGGTAGTGATGGTAGGTGGATATATGGCTGAGTTACACTGTTTGAGATGGTAATGTTCCTACATGTGTAAACTACCAAAAAAAAAATATCACCACTTAAAGAGAGACAAAGGTTCAGTCCTCATGAAAGTGTAATTTCTTAATGGCCATATGATGAGATGTAATGTATGTATGATATCTCACATGCAATATAATACAACATGATGCAAGCTCAGTGCCCAGAAATGTCTGTGTTTCTCCCTTAGAATAATTTATATGTTGTATATCTATGAATGCATATAAAAAATAGCCTAAAGGGTCACCAAACAGCCTGCTCGTATTCCCATGTAAATTTCCTGAGATTCCAGTACTTAACAATGCTTAAGTGAACTTGTAAATTTGTAAAGTTCTATTTTTACAAGTTAAAAAACCAATGCTTAAGTGGAGTCTTGAGGTCAACTCTGCCTGTCTGGTCTTAACCACTATCACAAACTTGGTGCTCCGGTGGCCCAAAGGTGATAACAGAACCCCAGACAGAATCAAGATTCTCGATTCTGCCTCATGGCAAGAATCCTCAATCAGTCAGTCTACAAAGATAGGGGTAGGGGACCATGCCTATTTCATTCTGACAAAACAAAACAAAAAATCCAAATGGTAGTGATACTTTGCAGGCCAATACGGTATAGTGGTCTGATTGTTGGAATAGAACATCTGCTTATGCTTGGAAACACAGCAGGTGACCTTAGGCAAGTCACAGCACTGACAATATTCCTCTGAATATATCTTGCTAAGAAACCCCTATGGCAGGGTTGTGTGATAATAGGGTTTCCCATTATCCAGGTAACAGTGCTTAAGGGAGACAGTCCTCCCTTCAGGCATATAAAGGGTTAATGAACTGCTAGGGTTAGGTTTTATTGGAGTTAATATCATAGATCACGAGAGATAGTTGCCCAATTAGGGAGAGAAAGGTGAGAATTTTCAACATGCTTCGATGGACAAGTTATAAAAATCCTCGAGCAACTACGAGGAGAGAGCCAAAACAAAGGGAAACATCCAAGACATCATCAAAGGGGCAAATATGCCAGTGGCAGACAGGCCACAGGCTCGTCACCTGGCTATCTCCATGTACCACCTCAGAAATGACCAACTGATGTGAATAGTTAGAATGTATCTAGTTGGTTGCACTAGGGTTTTTTGTTTTTTGTTTTATTGTGGAAGTTTTGGCTGATCTGAGGAATCTATCTATACTGTAACTACTAAGCGTACCTGGGAGGAGGAGCCTCTCATGAATAATATTTCTCTTGTTTACCTTGCACGTCTTAGAATAAATACTTTTCTGTAAAAAGCTCTGTGTTTCTTCTCCATTCCCATGTGTTCCTCAGCAACACGTGTAGATAGGATTTCTCTCACCCAGAAGGGGAGGGTGGGGGGAAGGAAAGAGATCTCTAAGCAGAGAGTTTAGCAATTCCCAGGCAACATCCCACCATGTTGCTGAAGCTTTGGGGTAATTCAGTGGGTGGTGGCAGCTTGTAATTAAGAGAATTTGGGGGAAGTTCCTGTCTCTTGGGCCCTTTCCGCATCCTACCTTTTCTCAGTGCTGGGGTGTGGTGATTGCATGAGCAGCCTCTTGTGAGAGGCTCTCACTTCCCTGTTTCTTCAGCTGCGCATGAGCTTCCTGCTTGCGCAAGAGCCCTGCCTCTTCCTGAAACAGGAAGTGCAACCAGCCCGGCTCCCGAGGCTCCACATACCAGGTAAGTGCATGTGGGGCCTGGGAGCAAAGATGCCCAATCATTGCCTGCCAGCCCCTGGAGCCTTGCGCGATTGCGAGGGCATCATGCAGATCACTCCTCACAATCGCACGAGGCTCCAGGCCCTCTTTTGCATGGCAGATGCCGTGCAAAAAGGGCCTTGTTCAAGGGCAGAAGTCAGCATTGGGTGGGAGAGGAGCCCTCCAACGCTAAGGTTGTCATAAGTAAGAATCAACTTGTAGACAAATAAGAACAACAAAGAGATATTTTCAAACCAAAAATAAAATAATGCAAAATAAATCAAAAACAAAATTTTTAATCTCCCTCCCTCCATCCCTCTCTCTCTTTTGGCCCAGGCTGAATGAAAGATTTTTTTTTAATTTCCCACTGGCGTGTGATTTATGGACTTTGTTGCTCTCCAGGGAAAACCTGCCCATTGTCACTATCAGTACCAGTTCCAGGCTTCCTTCTCCTTCATCAATTTACCCTTTTTCAACCTTTCCTGGCCTCACCAGAGAAACAAATGATGCCAAGGTCAGATCTGACCTTTACCAAGGTGGTAGCATTGTCTCCAGTGGGGTGGGGGGTGGGATTCAGTGCTATCCAGTGGCCATGGGATTGCACTGTAACTCAGCCTGTTTTCCTGGAGCCAGAAAACTTTAAAAACATGTTTACAACCTATTTCAGTGTCTAAGCAGGGTGGGTTTTATTTGTTTTTTGGCATTATCATCATCACCACACGGGACAGCCTAATCAGAGGCATGCTAAAAAGAAAAATAAATAACCCATTATTCAATTCCACATTCTTACAGTATAATTCTCCAAGCTGATTTCTGTCAAATTATTAGCTAGGATGTTGTACAATAATTTTTATTATCATCTCCGTTGTCTTTTCTGTTGCTTCTCTCCTTCTAGGCCTGAGATTCCCAATGCAACATCCTTGGAGAAAAAGGAAGACATGGAAAAGGTGCAGATGTAGCAGCTGTTTTTTTAAATATTTTATTTCCCCAACCCTCCCTTTATTTCCTGTAATCTCTTTGCAAGCCTGAAGGGAATGCAGTGTTTAAAGGGCGACAGGCAAAGCCGGTAAGGAAACACAAGCTTCATTCAAATGTGAAAATGATGTTTATTTATTTGCAAATGAGAAATTATGCAAACCCTCCTTGCCTACCTGTATGCTCAAATTGCTTAGGGGCTAGTCTAAAATCACATCAGCAGTAAACAGCACTATCAGGCACTTCTGCCTAAATAGCATTGCATTGGGTATTTGCAAGGAAAGCATACAAGAATGTTTGTTTCATTAAAATGCCATTCAAGTTCTGATGTGGCTCCTTTTGTGCAGTAACAACCAGTAAAGGGGATGGGAAGAGAGTGATTCTTTAGGCAGCTTTGTTGATCATTTATTGGTTTGTGCTAGCCTGCTAGGGTGGATGGGACAGACACTTTGAGAAATAAAAGGCTTTAACAAAAGCGACTGATAAAAATGCACATAGTTCAAAAGATAACATATGGACCTTAATTCAGCTCAGACAGTTAAACATGCAGTGTTGACTACACCACACAAAGCTGTAAGTAGGCATTTGGATGCTTGGTGCAGAACTTGGTGCCTGTGAGACAGGAGTCCCATTTATGCGTTGCTATTGTGTTGCCCCTGTAAATATGCTACTTTGCATGACACATAAATGCACCAGTCTTGGGGGAGACAAATCCTAGAAAATTATGGAGTATTTAAAAAAAAAATTCAGAGAAAAACATAGCAAAGCTTTAAAAAAAAAGTAACAAGAATCTCTAGCAATATAGCAGAGATTGGAAAAGAGGGGCCATGGACTACGAGAGATTCCGAAGGTGTTTTTGTAGCCCACACAGTGCTGTTTGATATCCCACAATTTGTGTATGTGTATATATGTGTTTATGTTACTGGAGACCTCCAGGAGTGGCAAATTTTGGTTCAATGAATTCTCCCCTATTATATGGCCATTTTCAGGGTTGGCAAAGCCTATGGTGGGTCATTCTAAAGGTGAAGCATTTGGCTCCCAAGTCTCCCAAAAGAGGTTCAACATTTAACCATATGATGTAATCATAGGTAGATTAGGTGTTCACTTGGCCAGGTAGAGCATGTGTCAGTGTACTGTGATGGTCATATGAATGAATTCTCTGCATTTCATGGTTGCTGGTAGTAGTAAGATGACTCAAAGTTATTATAAAGCTATTAAAGGTAAACAATACAGAGCACCTCCTTTTTATGGAAAGAGGTTTACTGTCATAAAACAGATGCATATTAATCAGAGGCCCATTCACACTGTAGAGTTATGGCACTATGATTCAACTTTAGGTACCTTGGTTGAATCTTGTGGAGCCCGGCATTTGTAGTTGGTGAGGCTCTCTGACTGAGAATTCTAAACGTCCCTCCCTAAACTACATCTCCTAGGATTCCATAGGATGGAATCATGATAATTAAAGTGGAACCATGGTACTATTGTTACCCCCTTGGCAGACCCTGTCCCAGGGGGATATAAAATTAATATCAAAACTATATCTACTATGCCAGAGAGGTTGCCTAGATGGGTGTGTAGACAAATAGGACAAGTCAAGGCCAGGAAAATCCCCAGTCACGTTTCCCAAGGAGACCTTAGGCAAGGCACATCCACACAAACAAAGAGTCCTCAGCCACAAAGCCAATTTGAGGGGATTACCAGGTTTTTCCCCTGTTGAGCAACACTTGCATCGGCAAATCCTACGAAGGTCCATTTACATGAAACAATCATGTAAGCCATCAAGTTGCTATTGTGCAGTATTCTCCTTCTGTTTCAACCATTGTTCTTTCTGGGAAAAGGTCTGCCCCCAAGGTATGTTCTGCCCTATAAGTAGTCCCCCTTTTTGAGACCTTCTTTGGAGAACTCCCCCGCCTCACTAGCAGACCAACATTCTGTTAGTCGAGTGCTCCTCTCAGCCGCCTCTCTTCACTGAGCTCCTTTTTCTTGCTGCTTCCCAGACTGAAGACTTCTAAACAGGTGCAGGATCACTGCCTTTATGCCCTCTCCACTTTATCCCCTGTAATTTTTCACCTCTTTCCCTTCTCGATAGGTCTTGTGTGCATGAGTGAGTGACTGCGTTTGTGCGTGAGAACATATTTGTTAATAAAATTAATTCATTGTTATGACTGGCTGGCTTTTGCTTGGTCTGACCCCATAAAAATCGAAAAAATTGAGTTGAAGTTCTCGCTGGGTTACGCTGCCCCTTGTTCTGCTATAACCAGTGCTCCACTAATTTTCTCCAGTCTTTGCATTTTTGGAGCAAATCAAGATGTCCCCCAGGGGTCCCCCAGAAGTCAGGGTAATGCTATAATTCTTCATTTTGCATAGGCCCCAAATACTATGAGAAATGGCATGCGAAAAGAGCCTTGGAGATGTATTTTTCCCCCAGGATCATGAAGCAGTGGTAAAGACAAAGCAGATAAGCTGCAAGCTTCAAGCAGCCTACTTCATCATGGCTTTATTTCTTTCATGGCTCCCTCATTTGCCTTTTCCTCCTACTGCCACTGCCTACATCATTATGTATACACTTCATAGGGCATCACAAAGTTTCCAGCCATGGGTATTTTGATTTGTAAGTGGAAAAAGGAGGCTTACCAAACAGAACACTCGCTATACAAATTCCTTTGCTCTTTTGCACAGTTTATGACAAATTAAGAAAGGGTGATAATTTCATTTTATTAAGTAAGAAGTTAAGAATATTCATATGTTTCCACAAAATGGAGTGAAATGAGATTTTAACTGTGAAAGAGATGGAAATGGATGTATTGGTTCACCTAAACCCCAAAAACTAGATGAAGGAGAAACTGAAACTTTTTTTTTTAAAGCGAAGGAGTTTCTATTACCTATTGCATGTCTTTTTGACCTGGTACTGGAAATTCAATATGTAGGAAATATTCTAGGGAGTTCACTATAGTTTTCTTTTGATTTTTGTCCCCAGGGAAGCTGCTGGAGTCACGTAACAGGATGCTAAGGAAAGAACAAAATGAAATTAAGGATGATAATTAAAGATAAACAGAGGTTAATATGCTGGATTAAATACAAGATTTTTTGCTTCTCTTTTTTTTCATATATGCTGTATTCATCTACAGCTAGAGGGAATTCTAACTGCAATATGTGTCTGCCTTGAGAATTAGCTTAAATAGTTACAATAACCAGTTCCTAAGGAATTGTTTGCCACTCAAAATCCTTAATGGGTATTTCATGATACAAACATAAAAGTGAATTCAACTATCTAGCATGGAATTCCAGACCTCAGGAAGGAGGAGTGTCCAGAGCTTTGAAAAGTTATTTTTTGACCACAGGTCTCCTTCAACATGGCACTGGCCATACTGGATGAGGAGTCTGGAAATCAAAACTAGCGATTTTTCAAAGCCAAATAACATCACTGTCTGAAACAGAAAGAACAAGAGAAAAACAGTGGTGACACTGAAAGTAGTGAGGAGGAGGTACAGCAAGGCCAAACAGAATTGCAGGAGTAGGGGACTATATGAAATGTGCCTTTCCTTCAAGTTACCTCAGGCAAGGCTGGCCCATGACATTTGCTGCCTAGACAAAGAACACGATGGAGTCCAGCCCTTTCATTCCATGCATAAGAACTAATTGAACAGGAAGCTGATAATGTGAAAGCATCCTCTACCACACAGGAAAGGAGCAGCTTAGTGTAGGTAAGGGGGTTCAGGGCAGGCCACATGGCACAAAGCTCTCTCTCTCTAACATCTGGCCGCTGCCTCCCTTTTTTCTGCCCAAACATGATCACTTCACTCCACCTTATGGAAGAGCAGAGGGGTCTACTGATTTGGAAGCAGGTGGAGGCAAATCATAACAGTCAGCCCACCATATCCATGGATTCTGTATCCACAGATGCAAACAGCCATGGCTTGAAATATTAATAAAAAAAATCCAAAAAGTAAACTTTGATTTTGTCATTTTATATAAGGGATGCTAACACAGTCAGCTCACCATATCCACAGATTCTACATCCATGGATTCAAACAACTGTGGCTCAAAAATATCCCCCCTCAAAAAAAATTCCAAAAGGCAAACTTTGATTTTGCCATTTTATATAAGGGACACATTTTACTACCCCATTGTAACTAATGGGACTTAAGCATCCATGAATTTTGGCATCCATATGGGGTCCTAGAATCAAACCCTAGGGGACACTGAAGACCCATTGTATTTATTAAAATACTTGTATCCAACATGGATATCACAGGATCTCCAGTGGGGGACACCTCAATGTGCTCCAAATAATGGGGAATGGGAATTAGCCAGTGGGGGACACCTCAATGTGCTCCAAATAATGGGGAATGGGAATTAGCCAGAGCACAAGCTGTAGTACTACAAGAGGCAGGGTAACCTAGCGAGATCTTTTTACCCAATGTTTACGGGGTCAGGCCAAGCCAAAAACCAAGCAGAATTGTCTAATAAATGATTTTATTGAGGACAATTCACTCATGCATGCACACAAGAGACACACAATCACACATTCACACAAGAGCTAGCTGAAAGAAAAAGGGAGGAAAAATTATAGAGAGGCTGAGGAATTTGGGGGATTTATAATTACCAGTCCAGAGGAGTAGTGAAGAGCAGAAATGTATTTTGGCTTAGGTAGAACCTAAGGACAGATCTCATTCAGGAGAGTGACAGGTAGACCTTCAAGAGACTGCACTGCACCTCCTCAAAGCAGGGGTATTTGTACCCCGAAAATGGCTTGTGACTGTGAAGGTTCCAGATGCAAGACAAGGGGAACTGTTGTGGACAATGAGTCTTTTGCCTGTTGATGGGCTTATTGCTTTGAGTGACAAAGACATAATGGATGCTGTAATAGTTGTCTATTGTGGGTGCTGTGAGGACAGATGAAAGAATCCAGGTATACAAGGGATGAATATCTGTCAATCAATGTCCTGGTGGGCTTCTCACAGTTGGATTCCCTGGAAAAGTCCAGCTTCTATTTAAGCCTATTATCCACAAGAATGATGTGTATTTGCCTGTCAAGTGACTCAGTCTTACCTGGAGGAATTTTGGAGTTGATCTATGCTTCTCACATTTACAGTCAAATTTTTCCCCTCTTTTGACCTCTCTGTCACCTCTCAGGCTTGAATTTGATATCAGAGCCAATAAAATGTGTTGCCAATTAGATATGGTGTCCATTCAAACCATACTGACACTGGGGACCCCCAAAGCGGGGTCTTACAGTATACAAGTAAAGTCATTAATGTTCAAAACAATTCAGAATTTAAAACAACAAAAAATATTCTAACAGACTAAACACTTATTTAACTATTAATATTGATTAAATGAACAACTAAACACCATGAGAGGTTAAAGCAATTTAAACAAATGTACATATACATTTGTTAAAAATCAATTAGGACCCAAAAACTTTAATAAAAAGTCATGTTTCAACTTGCTGCTGGAATGAATTTCTCAGTAGCCTTCCTTGGCTCTAGTTCTACAAATTGGAAATCGCAATGGAGAAAAACCTCTCCCATAACATCTCCCAATGTATTGCTTCCATTGGTGGGAGACAAAGTTGGACTTTTCCAGCAGACTTCAGTCATCCTTAGGCTGACGGATAGAGAGAGAGGTGCTCCTTCAAGCATTAAGGTCCAAAGCCATTTAGGTCTTTGAATACCATTGCCAGCACCTTGAATCTAGTCTGGAAGCATACATTGCTGCCCAGACACAAAGCACATGCATAAGAACATAATGGTAGCAACTTGGTAGCAACTGAAAGGGTGAAGTTGTGCCTTTGTGCCAGTGCTGGATGAATCCACTGTGTTTGTGCAAGAAACTCCTGCATCTAAAGCTCCATAAGAAATTTCTGGGAACACAAGTCACTATGATATGTTTTGAATCAAACTCAAGTTTACAAAAAAAGAAAAAGAAAAAGAAATAAAAGACAAGAGTTTTTTTCTTGTCAAATTACAGTTCCATTAAGTCAACAGGTCACCCAAGCCTAGGGCACACACTCAATGGCCCTTTCTGCAGCGCCCTCCCATCCTGCAATTGGGACAGGAGAAAAATGGGATCATAACAACACTTCCACATGACATCATCCGTCCTTCTCCCATCCCCAGGCGGTACGATTGCAGATTAAATCATTGGCGGGTTTTCCTTGTCAATGACAAGTGATTACACCACCATCCTAGACTTCCCTGTCCCGCAGAAGCCACAAAAGCACAATGGCTGCACTTCCTGCCCAGGCACAGCCTGGGAAACTACCTGTCTGCACTGCAGAAAGAAGAGACGTGGCCATTGTGCTCCCTTCCATAGGGAGCCAGCTGGTGCAGAAGGGAGCACTCCTGTCACCTTCCCCTTCCGACAGAGCTGCTGCCAAGATCCCCACCAGACAACTTCAGGAAAAGGTAGGATGTGGAAAGGGCCAATGTGTTCATATTTAAAATTCAGCCAGTGGAAGTGGGGAAGGCTAATTTCTTTCAATAGAGTATGTTTAATGTTCTAAACATTGCTTTTTGGAGCAAACATTTTAAAAGATTGTTTCTGCAACCAAAATTATCATTTCTTTACTCAGTTTGACAATATGCATTTGGAGAGTCTGTGCCCACCCCTCTTTTGGTACTTCTGCTTGTCACTCAGATGTGACTTCAGGTGTTCAGATCCAAGAAATTTGCAAAAATGGCCATCTATGCTAGGTTCATTAACATTCCTCGTGATCACAGTGAAAATATATTCCACAAACTTGCCAAATTATGCGGAGATCATTTTTACAACTGCAAGAACCGTCAAAACAAGCCTCAGTTCATCATCACCATGGAGCCCTGATTGAAAGTATCACTTTAGGTGAGAAATCACAAGCCTAGCTCATTATCAGCTTGAGATGCACATCAACAGTATTGTTTCACATTAAATCAAACTAGACCAAATACAATGCAGCATAGCTGTAATTAAATCATACTCCAGGGTAGAGATAATAGCAAATTATAAAATAACTTCAAGAAGTGACAATAATTACTCTTCAGGGGTCCTTTTCTATGAGAGTTTACAGACTTTTAAGATTTGGCAGAAAATCTCAGTTTGAGTGAAGAACTGTAAAAGATCAAAGCAAACAAGGGATCTGAGTCATTAAACAGTTTTAGACTTATCTGCCATATATCTATTTGTCAGAGTTCCTAGACATGCAGCCTTAATCCCTTTCCATGGAAACCAGACAATTTTTGTACTGATAAATCATGACATTATCCCCACAATACACAAGGGTACTTTCTGCAGAATGCCATCATCTCGCGTTGTGGACAGGAGAACGATGGGTCCTGGATGACATCATCCATGTCCCATAGTTCTCCCATCCCCAGGTGGCATGATCGTGCTGCAAATCATTGATGGGCTCTTCCTGTCAATGACCAGCAATCATACAGCCCTCCCATCACCCTCCCATACTTACCTGAGCTGCAGGGGGTCAGGAAGCATGATGGCCACATTTTCTGCCCCAGCACAGCTTGGGACAGTGCCCAGCTGCTTTGCGGAAGGAAGAGGTGTGGCCATCACACCTCCTCCATTCTCGCAGGCAGCCAGTGCAGAGGGCAGCGATCCTGCCATGCTCACCTCCTGGGAGAAGCTCTACTGGGATCCCCATGGGATACCGCTGGGGTCCAGTAACCTGCGGAAAGGGCCAAGGAGTCATGTAACAGCATTATTAGCTTTACAATTACAATTAATTCATTTTTGTATGTTAGCCACAATTCAGAGTACTAAGCACAAGCAGAAGGGAAAATCTCACACACTAAAGTCTTCTGTGCCTAATGTTTTATAAAGGAGAGTTGGGCAAAGGGGACCTTCCAGGTTCTGTGGAACTGCAATTCCCAGCATTCTTCACCACTGGCTAAACTGACTAAGACTGGTGAGACTTGCAGTCCAACAGGATCCAACACATTCCCTGCCTCTGTTTTATAGCAACATCAGTAGCTCCCTTATTTTAGATCAAACTATTGACCCATCCATACCTTCCAAAATTTTACAGATGCAGATGGAACACAGAGGCCAAGGAACATCGAGTGTGGTCAAAATGGGGTAGCCAAGCAAGAAAAGGACAAGTTATTAATGAGGAACATACGAAATTACTATTTTGAGCAGAGAAACTCTAGGATTTATGTACTGAGTTTAGGAAAACTTGAAATAAGAAAAAGAAAAAACTCAAATGAACCTACTGGGAAGAGCAAGATTGCACCCACTCTTGTCCTCTTCCTCCTGCTGAATTAACTCAGCGCAAACTGCTTTTGCACTTCAAACTCAGCTGGCAGCAACTGAAGCAAACTGAAGACAAAGGGGAAAGTGGAAAGAAGAGGAAAAAAGTGGGACATTTTAAAAGCAGCTAGGAAAGTGGGAAGGCAGAGAATTAACCAGGACATGACAAACCAGGACAGTTGGAGTGTATGGTCTGTCCATAACCCAGTTGTGGATCTTCTGACTAGCCATGTCTTCAAAATCTCAGGTAAAGGTTTTGCCCATTATCTGCCACCTGACTCTTTTAGGTGGATATGCCAAAAATAAAAAGTGGGACCTTCTTCATCTAAAACGGGTCCCATAAAAGAATCTGATTTGCAAAAACACAGTCTCCCCAGTCTAGAAGTTCCAGTATTAGCATTCTAAAATATATATAAATGTACAGCTAAATTTACACTGTCAGTTTTTACGCTCTCAATGGAATGGTCCACATAGTAGGAAATGGTGTTCATGTGACACAGGCCTCTAGATTCTCTCCTGGATTTGAGGTGGATTGTATATACACCCAAAGCCTTCATCTTATCGATGTTAAAAGTTAAATAACCTTCCAGCGTTGTTTGATTGACCTGCCTCTTCCCCACATCAGAGGGAAAAATACAAAAAGCTGAGCGAGGAGAGAGTAGCAGGCCAGGAAGTCACCATAAGTCAGAAACAACTTGAAGAACATAAGTCTTCTTTTTTTCTTCCACGTGTTGTTAAGGAAAAGAAGGGAGATTATGTTAGATAACTCATTTACAGACTGATGCATCAATACAGTTCAGTGGGATTTCTTTATCCCTAACTTAAATTAATCTATATCCCAGGCAGATTTGACAAGTAACCTTGGTTCTGCCATTTTATTTTGGGAAATTAAGCCAACCTCATAACACTTTCATAAGATAAGGGAGCTATGAATAAAGGCTTACAATGAAAGTGAATTTTAGAAAAGCCAAACTCAAGAGAAACGAGAAAACTTCCAAGCAATAAAAATTCCACACAGCACACACTGCCTTGAAAAAAGTACAGAAAACAATTCAGTACTCATTATTGAAGGTTTTCCTCTGGAGACAAGGGTGGACTTTTTTGGTTTTGTGGGAGGTTTTTTATTTTGTTTTGTTTTTCGTAAATTGCACTGTTCTGATGATATAAAAGTATTTCGAGTTGCAGTGCAAGAGTGCCTTATTAATATTGCATGGTGGAAAGATAAATTAGAAGGCACATGCATTGTTGTAGACATTTAGTGCTGTGTCATCTGCTAGCAGCCGCAACAGCTATGAACACCAAGAATGATGCACTAACAACAAGCCAGATCTGTATGAGGAATAGTAAGGGGAGAGAATGTGCACATTTGTGAAATATTAGATAACATTGCTTTGCTGTGTGCCTTCAAATTTTTTCTGACTTATGGTGACCCTAAGGCAGCCATATCATGGGATTTTCCTGGCAAGAATTGTTCAGAGGGGGATTGCCTTTGCCTTTCTCAGAAGCTGAGAGAATGTGACTTGCCTTAGGTTACCCTATGGCTTGGCTAAGCAAGGCTTCAAACCCTATCTTCAGTCTTGCAGTCTAACACTCAAACTCCTAAACCACACTGGCTCTCTTAAATAATATTATTAAATAATATTACCTAGCAGCATTTATGAACTTATCAGCTTGAGCTTAACAGAAAACAGCATGTGCAAGAAAAAAACATGAAAATAACTTGGATAGTTCTGCTAGATGCTCTTCAAGTTACCCAGGTTCTGCGCTTCTGTTGTGACAGGAAGAAGCTTTATGCCCAATAATGTAGCTGAACCAGGACTCATAGGTTCAGAGGACTTTTTTGATAAGCAGGGGCAATGGTATCATCTGCCACCCTTCTCAATCCACCCTACATTCTCTGACCTTAACTGTAGTTCTCATAGTACTGATGAAAATGAAAGTGTTCTTCCCCCGTCCCCCAGAAACCAACATATCATGGTTGACTGTGCCTGTTGTATTTTGAGGTAGTTTCGTTTTGTGCTTGGTCTTGAAGGACATTTAAGACCTTTTTGCTTTACAATAATTTTTTTAAAAAGACACAAAGACCTAGATGTTAATGAAGACAAAAATGACCTTGGGAAGTCATTTTGGCTCATTACTGTGATCACCCAACAATTCATGACTTGGTACTGTTACTATAATTCAGAAAGCAACTCACTGAGATAATTCAGGACTGACACATTGCCATAACTGTTACTATTGTGTCATTAAGAAGTACAGGAAAATACTCTCTGCCCCCCCCCACGCACACATATTTCTGGTCATTGTAATTCTGAGGGGACTATCCTTTCTGGACTCCCACTTCTCTGTTCACCGCATGGGTACAACCTAGTGCACCACACAGCTGCCAACAGAAATAGTCACTCAGTCCTTTTTCCTTTCCCCATCTCACTCACCCTCTTCCAAATGTTTTCTCTAAAACTCATGCAGGAGCCAACCTCAGATGAGGAAAAAATGCTTTCTTCTAAACATCTCTCACAGCTTATACCAACCCAACCAGTCCAAGTGTGCACCCTGTGTCTCTGTTTGGAGCTGCCAGATTAGCAAAGCAGACCTCCCACGCTTCATCCCCTTACTTCCCATGCTCTCACACTGAGAGCATAGTCACAGTACACTGTTATAATACTATATTCCACTTTAACTGTCATGACAACATTTGATGGCACTCTGGGATTTGCAGTTTTGGGAGGGGCATTTAGAATTCTCAGCCAGAGATCTCTTGGACCTCAGACCCCAGAACTCCACAGGATGTTGCCATGTCAATTAAAGTGAGATATAAAGCTATCACAGTGTAGTGTGATAAATACCTAACTGTCCATTTTTGCACGTCACTCTTTCCTGACGTTGTCCCAGCATCATCGCAGCAGTGCCTTTGCTGAGATGGGACCATGTCTTCAATGCTTCTCGTTGCAGCCAGCTGGCTGCCTGTGAATGAGGGTGTGAGCGACACAAGCCTTCCTTCTACTGTGCAGCAGGCCTCTTTCCCATGCTGCACTGAGGAAGGAAGCGCCTAGATCACATTTCCACCTGTTCCACATGGCTGCTAGCAATGGGACTGATGCACAATTGCAGGCCATTAACAGATTTTTTTTCTGCTAATGGAATATCCCACAATCACGATGGGTGGGGATGTGTTGGCAGCGGGACCATAATGACATCGTGTGAAAGCACAACTCATGGACCACCAGCAATGTGTCCCCATCACAGGACAGCAACATCATGCAGAAAAGGCCTCTCTTTCTCATTCCACTCTCTTCACTGAGGCAAAATGGATTCAAGTGGAAAAGGCAGATTAGTTTTTTAAAAATTTGTATTTAAATAAATCCTGCTAATGTGAGTCTCTAGCGTAGCTCGCTCGCTCTTTCTTTCTTTCTTTCTTTCTTTCTTTCTTTCTTTCTTTCTTTCTTTCTGTCTTTGCTGCCCTTTTCCCTCCTTCCTCCTTCCTTCTGGCTGGTTCCTCACTAGCAGTACAACACTCCACAAAAAGGGGTTGCATAGTTTGTCACACAGGTTGTCATCCATGTAACTCATCCTCTTCACCCTTCCTCCATTTATGAGGCTGTCCCAGAACACAAACAGAAAGGGCTAACAGGGAGAAATGTTAATTATGCTGAAAAGTACCGAACTGCTGCTCTGGCTGTTACAAGCAAAAACAAATAAATAAATTAATTAAATAACATAAAAAATAGTAACACTCTTCCATTTTGTTACTGGAAAAGTAACTGGTTAACAAAGTATCTTGTCTCAATTAAAACTCATTGTAATATTTTGGTTAAAATATCTAGAACTGGTTTGCATTTTTAGATTGTGACTATGGGGATTGGGGTGATGAGGATCTGTTCACATCAACTCAGACTATTGTTCAACCAATCCAGCATTATCTATTCTATTAGCTGTTCTTCAGAGTCTTGGGCATTGGCTTTTCCCATCACTTCCTATCCACCCCTTTTAAGTTATTTATTTATTTACTTATTTATTTATTTATTTATATCCCACCTCTCCATATGGATCAAGGCGGCGGCCAACTTATAAATAGCATGTATTTCGAAACATTTATATACATGCCCCCAACAAGCTGGGTACTCATTTTACCGACCTGCGAAAGGATGGAAGGCTGAGTCAACCTTGGAGCCGGGCAGGATCGAACTCACAACCTTGTGGCTTGCAGTACTGGCATTTAACCACTGCGCCACCAAGGATTATAGGTGACCCCTCTGCTAGCAAAGTGTAAAATCTTCTGACAAGCCATGGCCTCTTCCTTGTGATCAGGTCAAATATGCACAGATCCACAGCTTGGACAATCACCTTCACATCCTGCTAGTGAGCTTGCCGGAGACATCACTACTGAAAATGAGTTGTCCAACAAGAAGGGCCCTTGGTCTGATCCTTCAGAGATCCTCTTTGGCTTTCATATACTTTAGTGCACAGGGAAGATTTAAAAGAAGAAGAAGAAGCAGGCCATTTCTGCACTACACTCTTATAGCGCAATTATTCCACTTTCAACATCCTATGGAATCCTGGGGTTTGCAGTTTAAGAAGGGGCCGGCCCCTTTCTAAACTGGAAACCCCAGGATTCCATAGGATGTTGAAAGTGGAATAATTGCGCTATAAGAGTGTAGTGCAGAAATGGCTGACCTCTGGCTTGTCAAACCTTGAGCTCTTTGAATTCTGTCTTTTAAAAGAACAACTTAACCAGCTGTTAGTAAATTACAAAGGACAGGCTCTAGATACTCAGACTCTCTTTGCATGGAATTTTCCATGTGAAAGGGCGCCTGGAGCGTCGTGCGATTATGAGAAGCGATCTGCATGACGCACTCACAATCGCGCGATGCTCCAGGGGCCAGCAGGCACAGATCGCATACCTTTTCATTTTCGGCTAGAAGTCTAAAATAGTGTGCAATTGCACATTACTCCCGGGCCCTGCGTGCACTTAGCTGGCGTGTGGAGCCTCTGGAACCGTGCCAGTTGCGCTTCCTGCCCCAGCGCAGCCTGGGAAGGTTCCAGGCGGCACTGTGGAAGGAAGAGGCAGGGCTCTCACGCGAGCAGACAATTTGTGTGGAGCTGAAAGACCCTGGACACAAGAGCCTCTCACCAGAGGCTGCTCGCGAGATCCCCGCACCCCAGCACTGGAAGAAGGTAAGGTACGCAAAGGGCCTCAGTCAGCCTGGCAATTAGGATTACTCAATATGCTGTATTAAATGTATAATGTGCAGTTGAGACTTTTCCTCATACTTTTATTCCCAAACTAGCAGAAGGAGGAGCAGATCTGGATGAGACCCACAAAACAAAAGTTGTTGTGGTGTGCCATACAAGTTATTTACAACTTACAGCAACCCTAAGCAAACCCATCACAGGGGTTACTCAGCAAGATTTATTCAGAGGGAGTTTGCCACTGCCATCTTCTAAGGCTGAGAGACTATGACTGTGGGTTTCCACAGCCAAGCAAAGATTTGAACCCTAATCTCCTGGCATCTTAGTCCAACAGTCAAACCATTGTACTACCCTGGCTGTCTAAGAAGTAAAGAAGTTTTATACCATTTCACCTGTTTTCCCCTTCTAAATTTACCACTACCACCTGCTGTCTGGCAAATGTCTTTACCCCTTCAACTCATTTCCCTGACAGTTCGTCTTCCTTCCATCATCTCAATTTAGTCACGTAAGGATGGGGGGCAAGTCTCCCCAGAGGCAATGTTTTTGGGGTGTCTCAGCCCATAGCCGTACCCCTGAACGCCCTGGCCACACCCTGTGCACAGTGACCACACCCCTTGTGCTGTAGCCCCACCCGCTCCTGGCCCCCTTCCAGACACACTAAGCTCTGCCACTGTCCCAAGTACACATCTTTCTCCCTCCATGTCCTTATTTTATTTTATTTTCATCCTTTCTTTCTCCCAATATTGGACTCAAGGCAGTTCACAATGTAAGTTAGAACAAAATACAGTTTAAACAATGGATAAAACAAAAGCTAAAATACAATCGCATTAAAAGCATTGGCCAGAATTCTGTTGCTAGTCCTACCTAAAATAAAGACATTGGATCAATGGGATTTACCTCTGTGTTGACTTACCATTCAATAATTCATTGAATGGGTCTCCTCTATTTGGGACTAACCAACAAGATTCCACCCATCAATTTAAAACAGGCAGTTAAAAAAAATACTTCACACCCCAGTTAAAAGACCTTCTGCTATGGCCAGTTGACAGTCAAAGGCAAAAGATCCTTGCTGCCAGCAGCAAGAGAGAAGAGAGGTGGCCTGCCTAGCCTCCCAGGAGAGGAAATTCCACAGCCTGGGAGCAGCCACTGAGAAGGCTCTGTCCCACATCCACACTAAATATGCCTGTGGTGGTAGTTGGATTGATAGAAATTTAGGAATCTAAAAGTTGGGCAAGCTCATATCAGGAGGCAGTCTTGGCCCAAGCCATATATGTCCTTAATGTCCACACTTCCATACTCCTCTCCATGAGAGTCACTCACAGCTCACCTCCCTAAGGCAGCAGCCATTGTTGAATGGCTTTAAAGCATTGGTCAATGTGTTTTGTCAGCTCTGAAACAGTCACTGACTCAGGAAGATGGGATCCAAGCAGGTTCTAATACTCACCCAGGTGAGGATATCTAGGCAACAAAGTCAGGAGCAACCATATCTAGTCCAGCTAATCCATAATTTAACATCAGAGGAATGCACTAGTTAGAACGGCTTAGATGCTCAGCATTTTCGTAGGCAGGAGCACACAGACAATGTAAGCCAATGATGTAAAAAACCAACAATCCTTGATTCAGTTTTGAGTCCATGAGTCAATGTCATTTCCTCTTGTATTTAGTAAGAGTGTCCAAGAAGTTCCCAGTGAAACATAACCTCTGTGCCTTTGGCTTGTTTAAAAGACAGCCATTTCCAACAGAATAAGGAGACGTCTGCTGAGTCTGTCATGCAGTTAGCTGCCTGGTGATGATTCTCTGAGATGTCTTTAAAGAGAGATTGGTAAAGGAACATGGTGGGGAAAGGAAAGCTGTGCAGACTATAAATGGAAATGCAACTTGTGTTTTTTATTCCCCTTTTGATTCCACAGACAAGGCCTGCCAGCAAATGACAAAACAGAGAACTTGTGCTTGTTTATAGCATCCAAAAATAGTCATAGATATATCTTCCTTATGCAACAATTCATATTTGTTTCTATTTCACTTGTTCTTGATTCATCCCTTTCTGAATTCACTGCTTGGAGAAGCATTTATTTTTAAAAATACTGGTTGGAAGCAAGCACAGACCCTTTCTCCCCAAGGAAGGGAGGTGTGAGTTCCCCACTAACCTTTCTTAGTTCGCTTAAATTCCAAAAGATCAAGTGCATGCATATTCCCCTAGTATTCCACTGTTGCAAGGAGGTGATTTATCAAATGCAGAAGATTCACAATTGCCAGATCCTGAATTTCATACTTATCTCCGGTGTCAGAAGCTGCTAATGGGCCATAAAATTTAGCAACTTCTCCATAAGCTGTTGGTTAATGAAAAATCGGTTAAATTGTTCACAGTTCACTTGAGGCACTGCCCTTTTGATTTGTTCTAGCGTTGTCTGGCAAAGGTTATATTAACTGAGAACAAGAAGCAAAAGAATACAGACAGGGGAGGGTCTTTGCTCTCCAGTGATTCTTGGATTCCACTTTCTTCCCACCCACCCCTAGATATGCTCCACAGCTCTGAGCATAATGGCAAGAATTACTGGAACATTTGAAATATAGAAGGAGCAAGGAAAATATTGTTTCCAAGTAATTGTATATCCAATGGGGTAGTTTTTAAATGCCCTCTAGTGTCCCCACTTGGACCATACTTTTTAAAATATAATTCACTGTGTAACTCATAACTCACGATATAACATATTGCCATTAATGTTACAAAAATACCTTAGACCTTTGCTTAGGGGAAATGGGCCTGATTTTTCTATTTGCTGCTTTCTTTGTAGTGGTTTATGGTTTTTAGCATGTTTTAATTCTTTGATCATTTAATCAATTAATTGATTAACATTTTTAACTTTTATATGCCATGAATTTTTAGCTATGGGTGTTTTAACCATTGTAAGTTGCCTTGTATGAGGATGATGGTGGTGGTGGTGATTTAGCAATTCATCAGCTGCTATTTTTTTTTCTTTTATGCTTCTTAGTTTTTTTGGAAGGGGAATTTTTAAAAAGAAAGGACAAAGGGCCATTATTTAATAAACACACTTCACATTTATATAGGACATTATCCATGTTCAGAGCTGTCATATCCACTAGCAATACTTCCAACTGCTCAGTTCTGGGCTCTGAATTTGATGGTCTTCTGGGGGAACACTCATTAAGCTGCTACTTTGTCTTGCTGTACTAATTTCTGTATTCTGCTGAGATGTGTGCTGGACATTGATGGGTCCTCTCGTGAGAGCACCACTGTCCAACAACCCTACAAGACAGGCTACTGTTGTCTCTGTTTTACCAATGTTAATTTGTTTCCAGGCCATATCATTTTCATAGATAGTGCATCCCATTTCCACACTGATCAGTAGTATTTTTAAAAAATCTATGTAACACTTCACATTTAAATACAAGTTTCTAGATCTATTGTCTGTAAAAAAAAACAACAACACATTTTTCAGGAAAATGTACAGTGCATTCCTATCTTTATCTACTCAGAGGTCAGCTTCACTATGTTCAATAGATCTTACTTCCCACCAGTTATGTTTAGATTGCAATTGTACAGTGCAATCTTTGACGGGAGATTGATTTACAGCACCAGCACAAAATCCTCCCAGGAACTGCTGCTCTCTGGACAAAAAGTGTCCCACGGGCAAGCATAACATAGCAGAGTTTCCAAAACAGCAACAAGCGTGTCAGCAGAGTACAACTACAGCATCAGCTCTGAGCCCTCTACCCACTGGTTAGTAAACTCACGGACATAGAGTTTGTCATCCAAAATACTTGGAGGCTTTAATCTTCAAAGTTGCAGTATATACATCTGTACACAGGATACACAGATCCACAGGCAGAGATTCAGCATCAGAGATTCAGGAGCAGAGTGACAGGATGCAGAGATACGGGATGCAGGGAGTCAGAGAGAGAGTAAGCATTCCATCTCCTCTTTCATACATACCTGCTTCCATGTCATCACTCAGGGCCTTTGGCTGATGCAACCCCTTGTCATGATTTCACTGTCATGACTCAGCCCTTTACTCCATGGTCACTTAGGGAATGAGTCATTCTTTGCCCAGTCATTCCTCAGGTGCACTACATGTTCATCAAATGTATTTTCAACTGGGGCAAATGTCACTACATTTTTAATCCACAATCTTATCTAAAACATTTAACATTAAAAAAAATCAAGCAAGCTAAAACATTGGTTGTCATCCAGTTCAATGGTTACAAGATCATAAATTGGAATTTAGGTTGCATAACTTTGAGGGTTCACATTTATGGCCATTAATGATAAACATGATTGCAAAAACCTACCTTTTCAGCAAGGCAGCATCCAAACCAAAGAGTTCCTGAGGTGCCACAGACTGAGGCACAAGGAAAAGGCATCTACAGTGCTTTTGCCATCATGGAGCATATTGATTAAGGGTTCTATACCAAATTGGACTAGAAACAGGCTGCCAGACCATCTCTGATCTTACTGAGAATGAAGAGCATTTGAGCCCTGCAGCCAGTGAAGTTGCCTTTTTGTCTGAACTGTAACCAAAAACCACTTGACTGGGAGTACTAAGTCCCACTGAATTTTCACATATTTTGACTATAATACATAAACAGTTTAACTTCATTGATTTCCAACCCTTAGGCACTGGTTGCATCCCCCGCCCCTTAACAGAGAGACAGAGAGAGAGAGAGAGAGAGAGAGAACATTATATAAAACTTTTCAGAAACTCTGACCTTATCTTCATTTGTCTCCCTCCTGTAGCTGAGCAACAATATTTATTTCATTTCCTGAAGAGTACTGCACACACAGTGCCGTAGGCATCTTTACCTGACATTGAGAAAGGCCAGGGTAGAAAATTGTTTTATATGAATCTAAGTTGTTGATATGTATGACACGGTTTAGCTGTCTGAGTGCTGCAGAACTTAAATTACTCAAGCGTACAGACCAGAGCTTGTGAAATGGACTTTTTTTGGACTACAGCCCCCAGAATGGAAGCCACACAAGCTGCAGGTTTCTGGAAGCTGTAATGCTAAAAAGAAACCTTTACAAGCTGTGGTACAGACATATGAACAGTTTGATCCTCCTCCAAAATCAGCAGCTTCAAAAAACAGGTTTCCCCTCCCCTCCCCTCCCCTCCCCTGCATTTTCTGCCTTGCCAATTAGGACCTTTTAACAAGAGATGCCAGGAACTGATCTTTGAAACCTAATCCAAATGTGAGCTCAATTGATTTCTACTAATGCTTCCACTTGGCTACACTTAATGAACCTGAGTGTATATGTCATTTGTAATTGCACTGGCTGCATTAACAGTGGACTGCGAGATGGCAGGGTTTTCAATTGGGGAATGAAGGGTAAGACCATCACCATCACTGTGGCACAGAGATGGCCTCCCCTGGACTTCAGCAGTATCACAACAGATGGTGGCCAGAAGATGATACTTCAGCTAACAGCCCAGTATGGTAAGATTTCCACTCAGCAGGATCATAAAAAAGCATACCCTCCAATTGTCCCAGTTTAGCCAGGACAATCCCAATTAATCCTCTATCAACTCACTTTTTCAGTTGCTGTTAAAATGTCTCAGTTTCTCTCCCCTTCTTCCCACTTTCATCTTTGACCTGGCTTACTGAACTCAGCAGGGGAGAGAGCAGAAGAGAGGGAAGAATCTGGCCCTTCCCTGTAGATTCAGGCAAAAGAAAACTGTTGTAGCCTTTCCGAACTTGTGTGTTCTTTGTCATTAATAACTTAGCCCAATTTGACCATGCCATAATGATGCTTGACTACATGCCTCTTAGTTTTCGTCTGTGAAATGTTGGAGAGTGTGAGAGAGCTACCTGGCTCCCTGGCCTGGCTCCCTGGTTACAGCATCTGTAGCTCTGATTCCAACAGGTTGTGCTCTCATTCCTCTCTCGTCTCTAGACTGCCACACTGATGTGGTGTTGGACCTTAAAGACAGAAATAGCACCATAGATCAGGAGCAAGATTTCAGTCTAGACCTTTGTTATGTTGCAGTAATACTCTAAAGGCCGCAGAAACTGCTTGATCTTGGAAACTAAGCAGGGTCAGTCCTGGTTAGTACTTAGATGTGAGACTACGAATGAATACCAGGTGCTGTAAGCTATATTTCAGAGAAAGGAACTGACACAACCACTTCTGAGTGTTTCTTGCTTAAGAAAATCATTTTGGTCATTTCGGAACCCCTTGCTATAATCTTTGAGAAATCTTGGAGGACAGGAGAAGTTCCAGCAGACTGGAAGAGAGCAAATGTTGTCCCCATCTTCAAGAAGGGAAAAAAAGAGGACCCAGATAACTACCGCCCAGTCAGACTGACGTCAGTACCCAGTAAGATCCTGGAGCAGATCATTAAGCAGTCAGTTTCTAATCATTTAGAAAGCAACGCAGTAATCACGAGAAGTCAACATGGATTTCTCAAAAATATGTCATGCCAGACTAATCTTATCTCTTTTTATGATAGAGTTACTAGCTTGATAGATGAAGGGAATGCTGTGGATGTAGCATATCTCGATTTCGGTAAGGTCTTTGACAAAGTTCCCCATGACATTATTGCAAAGAAACTAGTAAAATGTGGGCTGGACAGGGCTATTGTTAGTTGGATTTGTAATTGGCTGACTGACCGAACCCAAAGGGTGATCACGAATGGCTGCTTTTCATCCTGGAGAGAAGTGACTAGCGGGGTGCCACAGGGTTCTGTCCTGGGCCCAGTGCTGTTCAATATTTTTATCAACGACTTGGATGAAGGAATAGAGGGCATGCTCATCAAATTTGAAGATGACACCAAATTGGGAGGGGTTGCTAATACGCCAGAGGACAGGATCAAAATTCAAAATGACCTGGATAGATTGGAGAGCTGGGCCAAGGCGAACAAAATGAAATTCAACAGAGAGAAGTGTAAGGTCCTACACTTAGGTAGAAAAAATGGAATCCACAAATATAGGATGGGGGACACGTGACTGGATAGCAGTATGTCTGAAAGGGATCTAGGAGTCTTCATAGACCACAAGCTGAACATGAGTCAGCAGTGTGATGCAGCAGCTAAGAAAGCCAATGCAATTCTCAGCTGCATCAATAGCAGTATGGTGTCTAGATCGAGGGAGGTACTATTACCACTCTACTCTGCTTTGGTTAGACCCCATCTTGAATACCGTGTCCAGTTCTGGGCACCCCAATTCAAGAAGGATATTGACAAGCTGGAGCAAGTCCAGAGGAGGGCAACCAAAATGGTGAGAGGCCTGGAAGCCATGCCCTATGAGGATAGACTTAGAGAGCTGGGTATGTTTAGTCTGCAGAAGAGAAGGTTAAGAGGGGACATGATAGCCATGTTTAAATATTTGAAGGGATGCCATGTAGAGGAAGGAGAGGGCTTGTTTTCTGCTGCTCCAGAGACCAGGACAAGGAGCAATGGATTCAAGCTGCAGGAAAGGAGATTCCACCTGAACCTCAGGAAGAACTTCCCGACAGTCAGGGCTGTCCGGCAGTGGAATATGCTGCCTCGGAGAGTAGTGGAGTCTCCTTCCTTGGAGGTTTTTATGCAGAGGCTTGATGGTCATCTCTCAGGAGTGCTTTGAGGGTGTTCCTGCATGGCAGGGGGTTGGACTGGATGGCCCCTGTGGTCTCTTCCAACTCTACATTTCTATGATTCTATGAAAATCCTATGAAATTCATGAGGTCATCCTAAGTCAACAGGCAACTTGAAGGCACATAATGACCTAGCTGCATATCACAGAGTGAAATAAAATAAAACATAAAATCTGGCTATTTATTATCCCTTCAGTCCTTGCTGGCTAGAATACGATGCAGTGGCAATAATATTGTGAGCAACTCAGCTGTGAGAGTAGCCTATTTAAGTCGTTCTCCTTGTGGTCTAAGTTCTACACATGAGGAGAAGAGAATAAGCATCCAGCCTCTTGCTCCCTCCCAATGTTTCTGCCAATGAAGAAGTTAATATTGGGATTGGTGTGAGGTCCTTAAATTAATTCATGTGTATCTTTAATTTTTTGGCACATGCAGGAAAGTGGGACATTATTTTCAATATTTTGTTGAAGACCATTTTCACCTTTAAAAAAAACCTACTTTCAAATGAAGAACACCACATCTCAGGATAACAAAACTGTGCATATAGCACCACTTACTGGCGAAGTCATGGAAAAAGAAGTTTGTTTTTTTTAAGTCATTTTACACTCCGACATTAGAAATCATTGTCTTCCATTAATTAACATTTTCACTGATGAATGTTTGGTATGACTTTCAGTTTATATGTCCTTTGAGTCAAAAATGTACGTATGTGTGTGTGTGAGTGTGTATAGGTGAGTGGGTGTGTGTGTGTATATGTGTATACACACACACACACACACATACATAAATATACATACATTCATTCATTCATACATACATACACTTTTTTTATGATATCATTTTATTAAAATTTCACAATTAAAACAACCATTTATTATTGCTATTTCACATGAATTATTTCTTGAATCTTCCAAACTGATCTAGACTTCATTTCCAAAATCTCTTAACATTGTTATATCATTGTACTGCATTTTTCAGCCATTTTACACATTAGTACATAGCATTTCCATTACCATATTCCTGCTTCATGATATCTGCTGTAATCATCACAATGAAATTTTTCCACATATTACCATGAATTATAGACTTCTATCAAAGGTCACCCAGCAATCACCTACAATTTGCCATTCTTTCTGAATTTCATCATCTGATTTCCCTTTCAGTCTTTGAGAGACTATGTCAGCGTTTTTATTTTCAATCAAGGTGCCCCACCATTGTTCTATTGTAGGTATTTGCTGTGTTTTCCATACCTTAGCGTATTCAATATGTGCAGTTGTTATCATATATAATAATATTCTCCAATATTTCTTTATATTCATACCGTCTACTAAATCTGTCATATTTACATACATACACACACTTTTGACTCAAAGGATGTATAAATTGATATAGAGACGACAGATAGATAGATAGACAGACAGACATCTATTGCAGAAATCAAAGATGAATCTTTTCCCCCTGAGTTATATTCCCTGTAGACTGCAAGTCTAGTTCAGCCTGAAGATATTCCAGTGTGGGAAACTCATGCCAGTTTAGTGCCACTATTATGCTATGAGAATCAACTGCCAGAAAAATCAGCAGATACTTATTACTGGAAGGATCAAATAGTGGTTGGAGCACCTCCATGTCCCCCCCACAACTCCTATATCCTTCCATGATTTTTACCTTCCTCCATGAGTGTATGTTTATGGTATTGGTTGCTCTTTCAGGAATTGTAATGTGGAAAGAGTTTCAATCACATGAGAGCTTCAGCTGCACATTATCAATGCAGCACTTCCAATGAGCAGGACAATCCAGGACTTAGATCTATCATTTTGTCATTGACAACCACCTAGTTCCACAATAAAGCTATCTAACTGCAACAAATAATACCATATCATATCATACCATACCATAACTATCGCCATAACCACAGTCATAATCATAACCATAACCACAACCACAACCATATTATTGCCTAAATACCACAGTTGTTCAGGGCATGGCACTTAAGAGTTGCCATTTCCCTGTATTTTGGAAACTGATAGAACATGGAAAATCTTTGAAACAATAGATAAACTAAAAGTTTTTCTCTCTGCAGGGTGGGACTGAATGTTCAAATGTTCAGTGCTGCAGTCAATGACTACAAAGGCCTTGAGATAATTAACACACTCTAAACAAGAGGTGGGGATGATGCAGTCCTCCAGAGACTGTGCACCTGCAGTTTCTAGCATCTTTAGCCAGCATAGCCACTGGTGAGGAATGATGGGAGCTGCAGTGTATACAGGCAACCACTTGAGTCATGCTCCAGCTCTAAGCATATCCAATTTTTATTAAATGAAAATGCATTATATTAATATGAATATGATTCAATGTAATAACACAGGACAGAATAATATGCTGTGCTAGACTGGACTGCTGTGCATTGATCTGTGCCTGCATCATCCCAGCCACCATATCTCTTCCCAGGGCAATCAGTGTTTCCTCCCATAAAGAACATTACCATCATTCAGTGCTAATATAGATTTTCAAGCGGATCATGGACTAAATCTCATTTCTGGTTCCCAGAACCAGAGCAGGGTAGAACCAAAGAATGAATGAGATTTGCATAAGCACTGACATACATTTCTTGTTCCCATTGAGCTTGCAGTCATTGGGGATGGGCCTGACAAAACTGCTTTGATGGGCTGCAGACTCTTCCTGCATACCATCTCAAAATGGTATGCAGAGTCCATGGCCATTTCCACACTACACTGTTATAGTGCTATTATTCCCCTTTCAACATCCTGTGGAATTCTGGAGTTTGTAATTTACTGAGGCCAAAGAGCTCTCTGGCTGAGAATTCTAAAGGACCCTCCTTAAACTGCAAAATCCAGGATTCCATAGGGTGTTGAAAGTCGAATGGTAGCTCTATAAACAGTGTAGTGTGGAAATGGCCCATGGCTGTAGCATGAATCATTTCTAGCTTCCTACCTTTTCCCCTGTAGGCTTTTCAACTATCTTCATCTGAGGAACAAATGTGTATATTAAAAGTTTACACAGAGAATTTTGGGGCTATTTGGTTGGCCTGTTAAAGACATTATCACAGTACTTATGAACTGAACATATCATTCAGCTGTTAATGTAGTTAGCAGTGATTTAGGCCAGCCTATGAAATTCACAGTGTTGCCATAAGTCAACAGGCAACTGGAAGACACATAGGAAAACACACACACAGGGCTCCCCAAAACATACTTGTAGGGTGTAAGTTTTCAGGAACTATTTCTGTCAGGAAATGAAGTTTTGCCTGTAGGGAAACTTTTGACAGCCTGCTGTCAAAGGCACATCCCCACCAGAGCGTTCTTCTGGCTACAGCTGAATAGACTATGTGATGTTGAGATTTCATTAGGACACAGAGGCAAATATGTGCCTTATGAAAAAGAAATAGAAAGGTAGTATTTCAAATGCCAGTCCCAAGGCTTCAGTAGTAAGCATTTAATAAGGGGAATACTAATTAAATTAGGGACACTTCCTTTACTTCTTGATATTAAACTAGTCAAGTTTTTCCCCCTTAGAATTGTTTTCTCCAGCATTTCAATGAGGAAGGACACAAGTCTGGGTTCCACTGAATCCTTTTTTCCTACATATAACACCATACCTTCCAACATTTCGCAGATGAAAACTGGAATATGTGTGGCCAAGCAGCAATAGAGTCTGGTCAAGATGGGGGGGAAATATGAATGAATGAGGGAGAACACACAAGCTAGGAGAGGCTGCAGTAGTTTGAATTTGCCTGAGCTTACTGGAAAGGACAAGATTCCACCCTCTCCTCTCCTTTCCTCCTCTCCTCCCCTCTTATGAGCCATTCCCGCACTAGGCTGTTATAGCGCTATGATTCCACTTTCAACATCCTATGGAATCCTGGGGTTTGCAGTTTCTGTATCCTGGAAACAATCGCTTTGTTCACTGGAGGCAGCCATCTTTAATACTTCCTAGATAATACAAACACAAGGCAAGTACAGATAAATTTCGTTTTTGAAAATTCTGGGTTAATTTAAACTATTCTGGAGAGTAGGAATGAAAAGCCCTTGGTAATGTGGGAAGCCCCCAGGGAAAACTTTGGGATGGAATAAACATAATGTGGATTTCCAGAATATAATTGGAAAGCAGATAGAAGACCTGGAAGCTTCAGGTTTTGTGGTTTTTTAACATTCTATCTGGAGGTGTCAAAAGACATTTTTATTCAGACAGGTATTTGATAGTTAAGCTAATGCATTGCTGATGAGGAATTTAATCAGATGGATAATGTGCATTTCTTTTATTGTGTTAAGTTTGTGTTTCATTACATATGTTTTTATAGTATATATTAATTCAGATTTTGTTTGTATACTATATTTTATTGGTGCTCACTACCCTGAGTACCATTCTTGGATTAAAAGTGGGATATAAATTTAATAAATAAATAGAAAACAGGGCCATGTGGACACTGTCCCATTTCCTCTGCAATGTCCTGGGCAGAGCTCTTATGCATCACCAATAATAAACCTTTTAAATGTAACTGAATTTGAGAATTGGAGAATTCCAAGAATTATCATCATCCAACAAGTTATAAACTTTTGGCCACACCAGTGCCTGAATATTTGGAGACTTAAAGATTCACTGTGTGAGACACCTATTTGTTAATTACAACTCCTCTACAACTCTTCAAGACATCTGTTTCAAGAAGTATTCCCTTTTAGTACATAATGAACAACGTCATTCAGAGAAGAATTCCTTTAACCAGGCTGGGACCCTTGTGAAGAAGATAACAGAGTGGCAAGCTCTGAAAGTGATGTTTCAGTCATTAAAAATATAGATGAGTACTAATCATTGCACAGAAAGGAGGTGAAGTGGATCACAACAATGAGACGATGCTATAGGCAGAACACAATCAGAACAAAATAGGCCAAGAAGCCTCATCATTAACATTCCGTCCCTAGAAGCCTGTCATGTTAAACTGTCAAGCTCCAGCAAATCACAACTAATGAGTCCTTTGGAAATAACAGCAAATACCAATGTCAGAGGAAACCAAGGAGAAAAAAAGATTGCTAACATCTAGGCAGAGATTCCCAAATAGGACCATAACTATGATTCTAGAAAGGACTTGTGAGTTATATAAATTCAAGCTCAGTGGTCACATTTTCTCCAGCTTAGAACAACCAAAGATCTTTTGTTTCTTCCCTAAGAACCAGTGTAGTGGAATGGTACTGAATGATGATCAGAAAGACTCAGCTGAATCCAAGGACACTGGAAGTTCTTGGGCCAGTCATTCACTCTGAGGTCCCATCCAGACTGGCAACCAGTGCTGATTCAATCAGCTTCATTTGGTGTCAGTTTAGTCTTTTTCTTTTTCCATTTCCACATCCACACACTGTTGTTTTAAAACAAAGACATGCACAGCCTAAACTTCTTTCTGAATGATTGTGCTGAATGAGATCATGTACACTACCTCACACACCAGAGGCACCTTACAGTAAACACAGAACCCTGACAATCTCTCCCTCCATTGTTCCTATTTCCACTCTTTCTCTTCTCCCCACACACAGAACAGTTTTGCAAAACAGTGGGAAGAGAGGGACAGTCTCTTCCCTTTTCCTTTCTCAGATGTACAAGCATACACAGAGAACACTGCAAATTCAACTTAAAACATGTAGAGGAGTATATGTATGTATGAACCTTCAAGTTTCCTGTTGACATAGTGACCCCATGGGTTTTCTTGGGTAAAGAATAAGACTGGAAGACCAGACAGATTTTTTTAAAAAAAAATCCACCCTGCTGGCAGAAACAAAAAGACTCTGGAAAGGAGAGGGAAAATCCTGATATATCCTGGAATTACCAGTCATCTCGATCTCAAAAACAGAAGCAGTAATTACAGGAGTAAACACCATTATCTCCTGATATATTGGAGTAGTTTGGATTGCCTCTCAGTCTATTCAAATTCACAGGGTTGTTGTGAAGATTAAAAAAGGAGAGACAAAATGTATGCCACTGTGAGCTTTGTATAGAAAAGGTTGGATAAAATGTATTTGAGAAATAAAGTCTCCCATTGACAGATTGGATTGGTTGCAGCTTTTAATTAATAGCTAGGTCTTCCTAATTCTCATCTGTTGCCTGAATACTCCTTACCAGTGGTGTGCACAATGAAAAAGCTGGGGCTTAGTCAGAAGATCTTCTGCTTCTGCTGACCCTACTGAATCATTTTCCTCGGCCTCACTCCCTCGGCTCCCTGTACCAACAGCATCAAGAGAGTTAAGTAAAAGGTCAAAAATCACTGGTTTGCAAATAGATGTCTTTGCTACAATGACCAAAGGGAACATGCAACAGTAGTACGATCTGCTCTACTGAGACTGTAAATCAGTAGGACCTGCACATTCAAACAAAAATGGACATATTTTAACAACAAATGGATTGTCTGTACCAACTAAATGTGGTAAATAGGTATGGAAAAATATTAGACAATGTTTAAAAAATGGTTGAAAAAAAATAGATTTCTCAAGTGTCAGGAATCCCTGACAAGGACAATCCTAGACAGGTAAGAATCTTCACAATTTGGAACTTATTCTTCATGAAAAAAAATGCAAATGTGATTTTTCCACAGATAACAGATTTTCCCTCACAACATTTCTCCCCAGAAAATGCTGTTTCCTGTGCAGAAATGCTACAAACAATATTTCTGCACAGAAAATTCTGTGTTCTGCACAGGAAACCTATTTTCTGCATGGAAAATACAATTTTCTGTGGAGGAAAAAAAAAACCATCATGGATTCTTTTTGTATGTAATAATTCCTGAACTATGAATGGACTTTCTTGCTAATGGCTCCCTTGCTATGAGGAGAAAAATGGTAAAATCAATTGTTCTCACCTGTGCAAATGAAATTTGACAAGATTTACATTCCCATTCAGCACAAATCTGTTAGAAGCATCTTGTACTATTTCTATCACTGGAGTGAAGAGAAAGAGCAAGTATGAGGTGTAGGAAAGAGTAACACAGTCCTGGGAACTGGGTGCTCCACTCCTAGAGCCATGATTATTTGTTTTTCGGTAGCTTTAATTGAAAAGGTTTGATCTGGAGCACTTCCAACCTACATGTTTTTCTGCTCCTAGATATGTTTGAGGAATGAGATCTTTCCAAATTCTTCAACTAATATGAAACACAGAGCATTAGTTATCCTCCAGATTTCAAGCAAAATACATACTTCAGGATGACATATATTTATAAATGAAAATTTTGAGAGAAAGTATGTACAAAAATTACACAATACACATGAGATGAGAGTTTTCATGTAATTTTTGAAAGGAAGATTGATGAATATACCACCTGTTTTTCACAATGGAATAATAGGAATGAGTCTTGCAAAAGTGACAGACTGGGAAAAGATTATTCCCTCCATCCCTACCCTTTGTGCAGTTTCTCTCCAAAATGGATCTCCTTAGGAATAATAAAGATCCATAATATAGGTCACTGCATTTCCATGAAGTCTAAAACATAGCCTCCACCCCATCCTTCTAGGCCTATGCAGGCCTCTTTTCCAAACAGGAAGTGAATAAAGCAGGAAGTCCAACTACTTCATGGTCTGAAAAAATAAAAGCCAAAGGAAGACTTCTGCAAGTCAAAAAAAAATGTCAGGGCTCCCAAGTACGGCAAAATCTTGGGGACATTATTGGCAGTTGAGAGTTGAAGGGGCGACAATGGAGAGGGGGGGTATAGCAATGAGAGGCCAATTCACAGGTTTTCACAGGCAACCAATGCTGCCCCCACAAGGCTGGCAGTTTTCCATCCCTTTGCAATTTTAGCCATTTTCCACCCTGTGCATTTTTAGTCATTTTCATTTGATAGAGTGTGCCTTTTTAAGGGTGGTGACAAAAGTCTGCTTTCATTGAAATTGTCATATCCAACAAAATTCTTCATACCCTCCAACTGTCCCGATTTGGCAGGGACAAGTCTTGATAAATTCCCTGTCCCCCCACTTAGGCCCTTTCTGCACAAGGCGAGGGAATCGCTTCATGCCATTACCTACCGCTTCTTCTGGGGTCCGAAGCAACTTGGACTGTCCCTGAAGCCCTTCTGCAGGGCTCCTCCTTGGCCCAGGGTGAATCGGAGCAGTGCAAGGTCTGTAGATCCTCACTGTTCTGGCTTCCAAAATGGCGGCTTCCGGCTTCCAAAATGGCAGCTTCCGGCTTCCAAAATGGCGGCTTCCGGTTGGTCATGGGTCCCGACCAACTGCTGAAGTTCGCCACACCTAAAGCCTGCCCTCCGCAGATGGCAGGTTCGCATTGGTGTGAGCCTGTGAATCTGCACAAGGGAGCAGGAATGCAGTGGCACGTTCCAGGAAAATAAAGACCTGTTTTTTGCGGTCTTTAGAAAACACGCTGGAGGACCACTTGGGTTCGTTTTGGAGTGGACTGAGGTGCGGATCTCTGGTAAGTAGTCCAAGGTGCAGACAACCGCCGTGAGAGGACACACTGCGCTGTTCTAATTGCCTGGTGTGGAAAGGACCTTACTCATATTCTTTGAAAATATTCCTGTTTCTCTCTCCTCGTCCCACCTCCCCCTTTTTGCTCAGCTTACCTTAATTGAATCTGAATCAGAGTGCAAAAGTAGTTCCTATTCAGTTAACTCAGCAGGGAGAAGAGTACAGGAGGGGGATGAATCTTGCCCTTCCCAGTAGGCTCAGGCAAATGCAAACTGCTGAAGCCTCTCCAGGCTTGTGTGTGCTTCCTCATTAATGACTTTTTCCATCTTGACCACGCTCTGAAGCTGCTTGGCTACGCATGTCCTTGTTTGCAGCTGCAGTGTGTTGGAGGTTATTCTTTTTCATCCTACTATTTATAAATGTGCAGGACTTTTCACAGAATCAGGCTTCACATGTTTACATTAAGTGAATTGTGTGTTTGTCAGTTCACAATATTCTTCTCAAGTACACTTGTTCTGTACTTTTCATTTAAGAACACTTTTTACCTGGATATAAATCAGTAGTGAACAAAATATAGAGATTCTCACAGATATTTGAACCTGTGTACCCAGAGTCTGAACGCATGAACAGTATAATATGAACATCTCAAGGTATATGAGGAACGTATTTGTACGTCTGATGTTAATCCTCTTTAAAAATGGGTGTTTCTACCAGTTATCTAAATGGAATTTGTCTACATTTTACTTACTTCTATCTTGATGAAACTGAATGACTGGAATTTTCAGATGTTAGGGATAAACTTTATCATTGACAGTCTGCATACAAACCTTTCCCTTAACAATCTCCTTGCTTGCTGTGTGTGACTTGACTTACTTGCTTGATTCTTCTGGATCTTTTTGCTCTGAACACACTTTCCTGCAGCACAACTGTGGCAGATGTTGGAATGTCAGGTTCCCACCTGCACAGCTCCAAATAAGGAAAAAGTTCATAAGAGACATGTGTAAGAACATCTACAGCTCTTCATTAGAATATGCTGCCCTTGTACTGTACTAAATTAAAGATAATGTTTTGCAGTTTTAATCGCTGCACAGTTAATAAGGTTCAAAAACAAGCTGTTACTTGACATGGGAAACTGATATGAAGCCTGAAATGCCTTGGTTGCTCTCTGGGCGGCTGCTGTCACATTGACAGACTTGCCTTGCAGCAGCAAGCTGGATGAGATGGCCTTTTGGTCCCATCAAAAGGCACAACACTGTGTCTCTATTTCAGTGTTTACTGAAGTCAGAGGCAGCTGCAGCAAGAACCCCAGAGCCAGAATACAGCACTAGAAATCACAAATGTGTTGCTTCGTCCTTATTACCCTCTCTGTACCAGTAAATAAGTACTATATGAGAGGCTATGCTCTGTAATGGATAGAAGTCTCGGTTGTGTTCACAAACCTTCAGCAACATTAATTGTTTCTCTCCCTATGACAGATATGTCATCGTAGCATCCTAGCGAACTCAAGTTGTAACCAGAAGACAACTCTTTTTCCAGAGAATGTAGGCAGCCAACTGAAGCCACAAGTCATCACAGAAATGGTGGTTAGTAATCCCTGCAAAGGCACACAGCATGGTCTCAGGAGATCTTACTGGTTAAATACATGGGGCTGACTGACTGGGAGTGCATCTATCGCTAAGTCCTAATGGAGTCATACAGTTGCTGCTGTTTATATTGGAGCTACTGCCTCCTGGTATAGCTGGTTTCACAAGAAAAGAAGGCATCTTGGTAAAGGTAGTGAAAGTAGAGCAACTAGCTTCCTTACCCTTTTGTTGTTTATCTCTTTTTAGCTCCCTGCTCCTCCAGATAAATAAAGGCCAAAACTAATGCAATGTTAAACATCATGTTGAGTTAGGCCAACAAGAGTCTCCTCCTACCCACCCACACCAGCAAACACCACATTCAGGAAAGGAATTTTCCTTATGATAGCAGCACAGAAGAACAGGATTCACATCTGGGATTACCAGAGTGAAAATTGGAGAGGGCTTCCATGTAAAAGAAGGAATGTTAGCAGGCAACGGTTGCCATGCAACCAGGTAATAAGCAACACCTACTGAAATTCCTTTGATGATCAACCATGAAATAAGGAAACCAGGCACATTAATTGGGTAATAAGGGCCATTTTATTTAATCTGAACCATTTAAAATTGCATTGTCCTGCAAAGGAGCAACTGGGGGGGGGTCTGGACCAGACATCACCACATGACAATCCCTTTAGCTTTCCCCTGGGCAAAACAGTCCAAGAGCAATCCAAATTGCATTGGTTGCTTCCCGGTCCAGCATAACGGGAAGGTAACCTGGAGAACTCCCACAAAGCCGGAGGGCCTTACAAGTGACGGCCCTAATCCCAGGTGAACCTGAAGGGTAACCTCCTTCCCTGACCATCTGGCCCTAAAGAGGGAGTTCCAGAGCCCTACCTTACAGAAAAGGGGTGCCAAGAGGTGAACACTGAAGTCTCATTCTCCCCCACTACCTGCCACAGACAAGGGACAAATATCTGCTTAGTCCCTTTCCTCCACCAGGCCAGCCAAGATGCTCCCCCCTCTGTTGCATGTCCTCCAGGAATGCATTCCCTTCATCCGACAGATGCATTCCATCAGCCCAGTAGAGCTCTGGGCATCGGTAGACGATATTGGGATGTTGTAAAAATTGGCTCAACCCTTTACCCATTGAATTGTGAATTTCATTTTGTCATCCTTCTTGTGTGGTTAATGCCCTTAGGGTTCCCCTCCTCATGCCACACTTGATGTGGCAATATCATGGAGAACACTAGGGAAACCCCAGGCTAACTACTTTTAATAAAATGAAAATCATTCTGTGCCTGCAGAACCAAGGCCTTGCCATTCAGTAAGCCTAGGTCACTCCCACTAAGGTGAATGACCAAAACATCATGTGGAGGCCCATCATGCTCCAAGGCCTTGCTCTTCTGCAAGCCTAGGTCATAAGCACCAAGGTGAATGACCAAAACATCAGGTGGAGGCCCATGTTGCTCCTCAAACAACAATGGCAACAGGTCACTCCACTGCAGACCTTGTTAACCCTCAACTCCACAGTGACTAACTCACCCAGCCAACTTGACAGCCAACATGGCAAATTTAAGAGTAGTGTGCTGTACAAAAAAATCATGCTATGACCACAAATCAGGACCTGCTGTCTTCTCACAGAGCACCTAGAGTTCAACAGAGAAACAAACAAAACAGGAACAACATTAGTTGTACAAAACAACCTCAAAATTTGAGAGAATGCATGTACAGGGGAAGATTTCCAATGCCAATACACTGCATGTCTTGTGGGCCAAAGCCCATCACAGGAGCAGTGGAGGCAGCCCCAATCCTAAATGAATGAGTGCCAATCTTAACTCCAATCATCCAAGCCAAGTAGACAACAGCAGGAGTGGGCTAGCTTCAAATAGCACAAGCCTCACCCCTGGCTCATGTTATGATCTGGAACCATGCTCCAATCACAGTCACAACCTGATCTCTTCCATGGAGACCATCAATTTTTTACCCTCCTCAGCAACAACTATCACAATGCAGGTTCAGGTAAATATTATCTACACAATCAATAAAGGTACTGGAGCCCTCTCCAGTCTTCACTCTGCCACTCTATTAATATCCTTCACATTGCAGCATTATCTGCCCATCCATAGAAGCAATCTGCATTTTTTTAGGAAAAATATTTTATTTATTTTTACAGTATACACACAAATTTGAAAAACTGGTCAAATTGTAGTGGGTTTAAAATGCATTTTAAATACTGCCTTATCACAGCCTTATTTGGACATTCCCTTGCATTATCTCTGCTTTACACAGTATGTGTCTACCTGGAAGTAAGCCCCATTGACTTCAATGGGACTTACCCAGGAAATAACTCTCTCTCCAGCCCTCCTTTCACTTTGGTGAGAAATGGGGAGATATTTCCATTGTCAGGTGCACTGAAGGGGGGATCCTGCTGAAATTCCCTGGTCCTTGCTCAGCCCTCAAATACTGGTATCATATGCTCCAGTTCCTGGTTTGGCAGAGACAGTTCTGATTAATTCTCTGCCTCCCTACATTTTCAGCTTCTTTTAAAATGTCCTGGTTTCTTTCTCCTCCACCCACTCTCTCCCTTTGTCATCAATGTTTTTCAACTGCTGCAAACTATGTTCAAAGTACAAAAGTAACTTGTGCTGAATTAACTCAGCAGGGGGAGAGGAGAGGAAAGGAAAAGAGAGGAAAGGGCAGAATCTTGCCTTTCCCAGTAGGCTCAGGCTAAAGCAAGCTATTGTAGTATCTCATAGCTTGTGTGCTGTCCCTCTTTAATGACTTTTGCCATCTTGACCACACTCTGGCCACACACATCCTGACTTTCATTTGTAAAATGGAAGTTAATTTGCCCACCAACAATAGTATACTTGGGGTCTGTAGCTGGGCATTCAGAAGAAACATGGCCCTGGTCCAACCTAATGAAAGCTTATTAAGCTCTTGACATACACATATTCATCATGTATGATAGAACAATCAAACTGAACAACTGGAAGGAGTAAAATCTTCCCTAGTATCTTGTCATTAAATCTTCGTTGATTTAGCTTCTAGATGGGAAAGATGAGAAGCAAAGCTCAGCATCACATAACCCCTTTTCCCTTTTTAAATGGTTAAGGAATCCAGTTTTACCCCTTTGCCACTGTTCTGTGACATCACTGCTATATGTCCAATCCAAAATATATAAGGATTTGGCGCCTTAATGGCCCTAAATAAAACTATTTATATTTGACCCTTGGCTTCCATTAGCAACCAAGGTTCTACTTTCTTCCTCCTTGTCAGAGATGGATGTTTTGTATGGCAGTAAGGAGCAGGAAAATATGAAGAGTAAGCCTTGGAAAAAGCCAGAAGAGTTGGCCTACCTTCAGCACACTGTTCTCACAAAATCCTGTCTCCCCTGCAAGTAAAACTACTTGCCATTCAAAGATGTAACTTGCATCTGCATTCATGATAATTGAAGGTGGTGTTTGCTTTTTTAAAACTAAAAATGACAGTTCTGTAGAAATTTTGGCAGCCTCGTTTTCCTCAGCAGAACAGGAGGGGGGGGGGGTAGCAAGAAGAAAATTGTTTCCATGCCTTATGGGAATTCTGATACCTCAGTTCCTCTGTAAATCACACTGAAGAGGGGAAAACTAGTGAAGAAGAAATCTCAGAGGGCAGAAAGGAGGGTGGATGAAGGAGGCTGACAGGAACTGACAGTAATATGTAAGGTTTATATATTAAGGATTCCAAGGGAACACACCAGGGGAAAAAATTTCCTAGGTCCTTTCTTTATTAAAGATAACACAGAGGCATCTATTTTAGGGACTATAAAAAAGAACTGCTTAAATCAGTTGTTCTCAGACTTTGGTCTGCCAGGTGTTTGGCACTTCAGCTCCCAGAATCCCCAGCAACCTTGGCTAATGACCAGGGATTCTGGAAGCTGAAATCCAAAACATGTGGAGGAATTAGCATTGAGAACTGCCTTTATATGGCATAAAGACCACAACCTAATGAATACTATAAGGTATTGGTTCTCAGGATATCTGATGTGGGAAATTGGCAATTTTTTTCCCCCAAATGTGCCAGGGACTGATGCCATATTTGTGCCCATTGGCTACAAGTGTTTCTTTCTTTCCTGGAAACTCTCAAAAACTGACAACTCATGGATCACAAACCAACACCAGTCCAGAGGCCACTGCAGTGAATAGTGCTGTGGAAAGGCACCTAGCAGACAGTTCCTGTTCTACAAACTTTGATCTTTCCTCTACTGCTCCTCACAGATATAGACTAGAAGACTATTCCAAACACCTGATATAAGCAGATTTCAGGAGCTGATTCCTCAGGATAGCTCACCTGTGCATGCTGTTTAGTTGATGACTGAAAGACCAAGGGATGAGTCCTTTGTGTAAATGTGACATCACAGGCATAATATGAGAGACAAGATGTCTGCAATCCCATTCCTCTTCCACATGTTCACTGTATATAGTTCCCATATCCTAACCCCTTTGACAGGTTATACCGAATAACTGAAGGGAGAATAAGGATTGTGTGCCTTGTGCTGACATTAATTCAAGCTACTATATGCATTGTGATGGGAAAATGTGACTTGTGAACTGTGTATGGCCCAATTTTGTGGCTCCCCCACCCACACACATTATACCCTCAGTGACATGCCCAAAACTCCAAGATCTCTACATTTAAAATTTCAGGTGATTTAGGGGTTTAACAAAGCCTTCTCCAAACACCCTAAAACATCTATAGAAGTGGGTATTTATTTTAACTACTCCTCAGCTCAAAATCTACCGAACTGGGAAAAGAGATGTAACATCACTTCAGTTGCACCAGTGACAGAACAGTGCAACCTCATTGTCCATACAGTTGCCCACCCCAACACGCCAATGTTATATATATGTAAATGACAAGGGCCAGTCAAATCACTAGATAGAGTAGACCGCCCAGCTCTGGTGGAGTCTGCATGGGAGCAGCATGGGCAAAACCAGTAGTCTTCCAGCTACTCCCATCCTTCTGAACAAGCTTTGTAGTGAGGGTGATACTTGCTGGTTGCTATCCTAGGCTATCTGGCTGTTTCACTGTCTTCTTTCACTGTCTGGCTGTTGACCTCCATGTCAAAGGAGCAGCAAATCTACTCTGGAGTTTAGCTATTCAAATTTCTAAGCATCTTTTACCACCTTATCTAAAATGAGGACCAAAATCTGGACTCCATGACTCCACTGATAAGGATGCTGCCACCAGGCAATGTCACTAGCAAAGCCCCCAGAGTGGTCCAACAGATAGGAAGTTGACATGAAAAACTGCTTCACTGGTCTTGACATCTATTGGGTCTTGGAGAAATCAAGAGTTACCATGTCTACTGTTGACTAAGGAGCTATTCCTTGTGTTGTCCAGTTTCTGTGTTCTCCCATCAACCACTGAGCTGTCTCCTAATCAGAGATTGGGAGCTCATCATACCAGGATTTCTGAGTCAAAAGTGAATTAGCTGCGATGGATCCCCTATCGAGGCTGCAAGTGTATCAGCTGTATGCTGAATTATGACAGCTAAGAATGGAAGGAAATTTCATTGGTTTGAAAGGCCGTTTCTGCACTAGACTGTTATAGTGCTATTATTCCACTTTCAACATCCTATGGAATCCCTGGGGTTTGCAGTTTAGGGAGGGGCATTTAGAATTCTCAGCCAGACAGCCTTTTGACCTCAAATAAACTAGAAATCCCAGCATTCTACAGGATATTGGAAGTGGAATAATAGCACTATAACAGTTTAGTGTAATTGGGCAGTAAGCCAAGTACGTAAGTACATGTACAAAGTAATATACGTAATATAAGCAGTAAAAAAGTAATTGCTCAATCCTAACATTTTCCCCATCCCACCACAATTTATTTCCTGGAATCCTATATCACTTTTTACTTAGTGTAAACTTACATATACTTACTAAATAGCAGAGGCACTAACTCTATTAGTGAATTGAAAAGGCGTGTATCAATGCGCAATAAGATTCAGGCACTTTGCCAGCTCTGCTACACAGTAATGTAACAGCAGCCCTCTACTGGATACAGATGTTACACAACCACCCAAATCTAATTCCTGCATATGTTAAGCCCATTTATGAAGATGCAAGAACCCAGCTATTTTCTGCATTTATAACAAACTGAATAATTAAATGAGTGGAAGCTCTGCTTCAGGCTCAGAATCAGCACTACACTAATCTGGTTGTGGAAATGAATTCTTTCTCCAGTAAAATGTAATAGGCTGGCTGTGTTAGGAAAGCAGAACATAAGAAGAACCCTGTTGGATCATACCAAAGGCCTATCTAGCTCAATAAACTGTTCCCATAGAGACTAACCAGCTGCTACAGAAAGCCCACAAGCCGTGCACCACGAGTGCGACGAAATCTTTCACTCATGTTCCCCAGCATACTGCCTCTGATACTGCAGATAAAATATATAGTCTTCATGACTAATAGCATTCAGTACTGATGCTCCTTTAATTTGCCTAATCCCCTTTCAAAAATGTACAGGCTGGCGGCTACCACTATCATCATTTGCAGTCTCAAATTCCACAGTTTAAATGCTTCTCCGTATAAAGAAAAACATTCTTTTTTCTTTCCTGAACCTGTCATCCTTTAGCTTCATTGGGTTGGTCCAGGTTCTAGTGAGAGGTGATTTTGGCTATACTCATTTTGGCTGTTCATTTCTGCCCCTCTTCCTGTGAACCTCAGAAACAAGACACACCTAATAGCTCCAGATTTAGCTATAGATTAATACAGTTCCAGCCTGGTCCTCTTTACCCTCTCCACGTAGGTGAACATATACTGTTCAAACCTCTCTAGCCAGAGGGCCCATAGGAAGCACTCAAGCAGAGAAGGGTGGGATTCAGTCAGACAAACTACTAACTTTAAATTGACCGTAAACAATTTTAAATCATGACAGCCAAAGCGGAAAGCCCAGGGGCAATAGGACAGGGGAGCTGGGGAATGTAGGTGAGTCTGTTGCTGTCATTTCAAGAACCAACTAAGCACAAGGATGAATAAAGAAGGTCAGTTAACACCACAAAGCAAAGGCCACAATTGTGTGAGACTTGCAACTGAGATGAATTTTGTAGTACATGGGGAAAAAAATCAACATTTGTTAGAATTAGACAGAGGCATGTGGTGTCTTGCATGCCAGTAGAGCAAAAAATCCACTCCAGGTCTTAATCCAAACTTGAAAGTTGCTATTCAGGATGCTAAATTCTAGTCCCAAATAGGATCAGCAGCTTTGATAACTACTTTACAATTTAGACTAAAACCCAGAGGGGGCCCTTTCCACACGCAGTTATTAAGGCGGGCCACTGCGTCTTGCCACGGAGGTCTTCTGCACATTGGAGCAGACTAGGTTCAGTTTATTTACCTCTGTTCTGCACATAATTCTGACTAAATGCACCCCCATGTGTTGGTAAAGTGTGCTATTTGAAAACCGGAAGAAATTGGTTTTCCAATTTTCCAGATCGATCCGATTCATATTTTCACAGTGGTGCAGACACGTACATTCACACCAATGTGAATTGGTGGTCAGGAGGGCTCGTGGGAGGGGCCAGGGGGTAGTATGGACTTACGCACATACGCAATGATGTACTAAACCATGCCAAAAAAAAAAGGGCCAATCACAGCTGATGGGGCGCAGTGAGGGGAGTAGAGGGAGTGGCCACGGAGGAGGCAGTGTGGATTCATGAACTCACACTCCTCCAAATCAGAATGGAACATATGCAGTAGCTGTGCGGAAGGAAATGAGGGAAAGTCCACCTTGTTTCAAGCCCAGAAAATCCAGTAAGAAATGGCACGAACCAATTCACCAGCCTCGTGCAGAAAGGGCCTGGATTGACCAACCCACTTCACCAGTTGCCACTGGATCTCTTGTTGCTGCTGTTAAGATGGTTGACTCTGGCGCATCAAATGTTGCTACCAGTGTACGAAGGCAAAGAAAGGCATTTTCTCTACAGTAACCTCTGTTCACAGGAAACCTCAGAACGCTTGCAGATCCCACATCAGAGAAGACCAAGGTTTCAGCACAGCCTTTTCTTCTGTAAGAAATTGCTATTCATTTTTCTCGTTCCTAAAATATGGCACTTGAGGTAATCTTTTTGTGCAATGATGTTGCTTAAGTGAAGGATTATTCTTCAGAGTGAAGTCCTTCCATTAGGTCCATATGCTGCTCATCATCCACCAATTCCGCCTGAGAAATGGGCTAATAACAGCAAAACAACCAGATTTTGATTTGTGAGCGTGGCTCAGAAGAAAGCCTTTTTTGACACAAAAGCTCTTTTTTTTAACCCTATCTATTCATTTTTACATTCTTTGCCTTTCATCCCAGCTGGGTTCTCAAGATGCTTGCAATAAATACAGTAAGACATTAAAGTCACATAAAGTGGTCCTTCCTTACTTGTTTTGTTCTTCTAGCCCTCCAGTGTTCAGCTGTTATAAGCAAACCGTCATGGAAATTGCAAGGCTCTACAAACCGTGCTTGTATGTACCATAACAGGAAGTGGGCTTATTTTGCCACTAGTAGGTGTTTACTCTGGAGGGAGATGAAGAGAATTAACTACTTGTTAAGAGGAGGATCTAGATATATTTGTACCTTTTAGCTCTTATAGCCACAAGCTCTCCATCAATTTCTCTTGTTGCTGCTATGTTACTTAATTATGGTTCCACACCCTCCAACATTTCAGATGAAAACTGGGACATGTGTGGACAAACAACATCAGAGTGCAGCCAATATAGCAAAAGTTATTAATGAACAAGAACAGAAAAACTAGGAGAGGTTGCTTTTGCCAGAGCCTACTGGGTAAGGCAAGACTCCACCCTCTTCTCTTATCTCTCCTTTCCTGAGTTACTTGAATGCAAACTACCGTTTTTCTGCACTTTAAACTCAGTTTGCAGCACTTGAAGGAGGTGAAGGATAAAGAGGGAGGTGGGAGGAGAAGAAAGAAATGGGGTCATCTTGCCTATCTTTTCCAAGTTCTGCCAGCTCTGAAAATGTAGATGATATGCCAATGAACTTGACATACAGCTCAAGAAAGAGTGCTTCCATATCCCCCTTTGAGCCACTTAAGGCTGCCCAGAACATCATTGTTTAGCTCATGTCCAGTGCTGCTGCACTCTGGGAACTATCTCAGTGCTGTAATATACTACAATGTGACAGCACATGGGTACTTACTTGCCATCCTAGCCCACTTACACAAATGTGGCCACAACATTTGATTTGAGCTGTATGTTACTGCTGGCATGCTAAATGGATATTCACAATTTCCCTTACACTGGGACACTGCATCTCAGCAGAGTCAAGACTCTTAATCATGCTTTATTAGGGAAATATCACCATGTCAACATGTTGGTTAAATGAGTCATGGTATTGTAGATGTATATTTCCATAGCCTGCAGGCTACCCCACTGAAACATTACAAAGAAAATAGATGAAAGGCATTAAGCCTAATTGCCATGCAATAAATGGACCATACATTTTCATTAAATGCAAAACAGTGTGAAGAATTATCATGCAAACGCTACAGACACAAAACAAGATCAAAAAGCGATCTTGTTCCAAACAAGATCTCATTCAAGGTCAAGTTGCTGGAGATGCCAACACAAAGGGAACACTATAAAATGATTTTTATTGCTCTTGTTTGAGGGGAGGAACTAAACAGTGACAAAGCATAACAGATGAATAGTGCAGCTGCCTTCTTTTGCCCTGAACGATAAATGTTTTTCTATGTTGTTTATTCCCACCTAGTGGGAGCATGGAGATCAAGGATACAACTGCTCATTCAAAGCCAAAGGCATGCATAAGATCACATGGAAATACCTTCTAACTCAGAATCGATAGGCCAAAACCTAGGAAGGCTGCAAAACAAGCTATTCTCAATAAGTTTCCTAGTGCCAGCCTAAGAAGTTTGCCTGCCTGAAATAGCATACTAATGGCACCCTCCCTTCATACCAGATCTAGGGGATGTTCCCACAACTCTCAGAACACCCACTCTGCATGGCCAGAGGCAAATGCTTACTGGGGGATTCTGGGGGTTATAGTCCCCCCAAAATAACTTCGCCAACCTATGCATCATGGTAAAGCTATCGCACTAAGATGTCTCACTGCACCATTCAGACATCTTTCATGTTTGATCTATCCCCTAAGTGCCATTGCCTGCAGCAGCCTCCTTGACTCTGCTTCTGGAAGAGCAATGCAACAAAAGGCAAAGATAAAGCTGCTAAAATGTGTGCCACAGCACTGCTATTTCAATAGCACCAACACCCCCAGGCCTTCACCATTCCCAGCTGGTTTCCAAGCCCTGGAAGGAACAAGGGTCCTTTGACATTCATTTTTCTGGATGTGTCTTAGAACTTTCACCTGCAAATGGGATTACAAACACAGACATTAGTCCAGATTCCCCAAGAAGCTTTCACCGTCTCACAATTAGATTTCCCATTCTAGCAGCATCTAAATCAATATGATATGATTAGTTACTCTCATGGATTACATGCTGCTGTACAAAACCTTCACACGCTCAAATCTGAGTAATTCAATCAGGCAGTAATGGATTCTGGGAATGCTTCCACTGTCTAGAAACTTAAAGTGATTCTATCTCTGTAATAACTTGCTATTATGCACCTGAAGCTAAATTGCCTGACAGGCCCGACGGTGGACAGCGGTGATTAAAAGAGGTCACTGCTCATCACTGGAAGTGGAAAGTCCTGTTGAATTCACTTTAGAAAAACGGATTCCAAGGAAGAGGAGAAAAACAACAGCCCTAATTGCCTTTCATGGGAATAGTTAGTTGAATTTGCATCCATCTCTTTTTAAAATGTGTGTGTGTGTATGTGTGTATTTTCCAGCTGCATGCACAAGGTATTCATTCGTCACTGTCCTTAGAAAGGATACATCTTGAGGCACAGAGGCACCAACAGCACATTAACCTAACCATGGACTGATGCTATCAAACAAATTAGCATGGTAATATCTGCATTTCATTGTCATAGTTAAGAGAGTTCATCCCAATGCCGATGAGATGTGAATATTTGTATTTCAGGACCAGAAAAAAAAAAAAATCTAAAAACTTGCTTCTCTGTCTAGATTAAACTAATTAACTCTTCTGTAATCTGTAACATCTTCCAGGAATGAAAGGTGCATAAAACACCAAATTCATAGTAATTCAAATGTAAGTCAGTCAGATCAAGTACCACTTCATGCAGTACAATTTTTACAAAAGAAGGTGCTGGCCCAAGAAATCTGCTGCCTGAGAAAGACCAGCAAATGGTATCCATACAATCAAGAAGTACACTGTGCTCACAACTGGAAAAGTTATTTTGATACATGAGAAAGGAAATCACATCAGCACTTCTTCCCACTCCTATAAGTATATATGTATGAAAGCATGCATGCATCCATGTATATATTTAAACATTCTTATCCCTCCCTTTATCATGGGATCACAGAGTGGCATACAATATAAACAGTTCTAAATACTTCCAGATTAAAACCATACATAATTTAAACAATATTTAAAAAAATACAGTCAGACCAAAGTAAGCATGGTGTGGGAATCCAAATGGTGTAGAGGTTTGAGTGTTAGGCCATTTCCACACAATGGGGCTCTTGCGAGTCATTCCATCGCAGTCCCAACAGGAAAGGGAATGCAAAAGGAAAGCTCACCAACACACAAGATTGGCTCCTTGTGGAAGGGAGAGCAATGGCCACACCTCTTCCTTCCACAACACAACTGGGCATTTCCCAGGCTGTGCGGGGAAGGGAAGCATCGCCATTATGCTACCTGCCCTTTCGCAGGACAGTTAAGTACTAAACTGATTTTATCTATTTAGTGAGTACCCCATGAGCGTGATGCATGAAAACGGGATGACAGCGGGCCAGCGACGACATCATGCAGAAGCACAACCAGCCGACCGCTGCCATCCTGTCCCTATAGCGGGACAGCCCCATTGTGTGGAAATGGCCTTAGACTATGGGTTTTTCCGCACTTTGGAGGGGAAATGGGGCAGTCTGTTACTCACCAGACTGGCACGTTCCCCCCGACAATCCACGACGGTCTGGAGCAGCGTGCACCTGCGCTACACACTCTCCAGCGATGAAAATGGAGGCTTCTGGTTGGCGGAGGCTCTCCACCAACCGGAGAAGCTCGCCAGCCGGAAGCCTGCCCCGGAAGATCTGCAGACTCGCACTGGCGCGAGCCTGTAGATCTATACTTTACAGAGCAACGGACTGGGGCGCATCGCGCTATTGAAAGTCCTCTTTTAATCGGTCTTTCAATAGCACGGGTGACCACCAGTTCTGGGTGTTCCGGAGCGGGCTGAAGTCCAGACAAATGGTAAGTAGTCCAAACTCAGTTCGCCCCAAATGCGAACGTCCTCGCGGGAGGACGCACCGCCCCATTTTAAAAACCAAGTGCGGAAAAGTCCTATGTCTCTGAAGACCAGGGTTTGGATCCCCTCTTGGTCAGGGAAACCTGCTGGGTGCCTTGGCCATTTCACATTCTCTCAGTTTCAGAGGGCGGCAAAGGCAGTCACTCCCCCAACAAACCTTGCTATGAAAATCCCATGATAGGCTCACCTTAGTGTTGCTATAAGTTGGAAAAGACTTGAAGGCACACGCGCACACGCACACACACACACAAAACCTAAAATAGCTATAGTTGCTTCCTTATGACACCTGCCTTCTGAGGTGGCTGGCCATGGCCAAGGAAGAACAATGACTCAAAGGTTCTTTCCTGCTTCTTCTACTATGTGCAAAGCATAAGCCACTGTTGCTCTGGGAGGAAAAGGAATGTCTGGAATCAGGCAGGAGATTCCAAAGACTATTGAAGGGAACAGGGGAGGGACATAGTGAGTTTACACAAAAAGAAACACTTCTTCATATAACACACAAGTTAAGTGTGGGGGGAATTTAAATCCATATCTGGCCAGTACCTTTATTAAGACCAATGAAAATATCACAAAATACCAAGTGAGCACTCATATTTAACTTCTTCTTCGGCTGGCTAATATACAAAATAATTGTGCAGGGCAGGAAAAGGGAAAGATTAGGCTAGATGAGGTTGTGGTAGCCATCATATCTGCATTAAGATGCAGTCTCAAAATAGAAACTGCCAAATGAATGACCCCAGCTTTGGTAGGCACTGCAGCTATCAGGTTACCCTGAGGATTCTGGGACAGACAGTCAATAATTGACTCTCATTTTCTGAAAATAAATTCCAGCTACTATGTAGATTTGTCTGTAACCTTAAGTGAAGCACACTGATCTTTGTTAGGTAGAGAGGAAAAGAAATAGGATGGCCTTTACAGTGCAAAGGAGGAGACTTTTTTGTAGGATGTACAGTGGGCTCTTGATATGCATTAGAATTTGGTTCCAAGACCCCCTCAGAAACCAAAATTTCTGGATGCTCAAGTCCCATTATGTACAATGATGTAGTAAAATGGCACCTCTTATATAAAATGTCAAAATCAAAGTTTGCTTTTTGGATTTTTTGTTCTTTTTGAAGGGGCAATATTTTTGAGCCATAGCTGTTTGAATCCATGGATGCAGAATCTGTTAATACAGAGGGCTGACTGTATTATGTGAAAATCATAGTACACTAAAGCCAAATTGTGTAGGGTGAAGTGGGAATGACACCTTAAAAATGCAAAATCCTGTTTTGAGTGGTAAGGGGGAAAACACATCTTCCTGTGCTTGTAGATTCTACCTTGAGCACCTGAATTCAATATTCCCCAGGGCTTTTCTAATATTGCCAACTATTCAAACACATGCAGATTAAATACTGTAAAAATGATCACAAAGAATTTGCTTCACAAAGAGTTGCTTGAGTTCACAAAGAATTTGCTTCCATAAACTGTATTAATAGCCCATGGGCTTACATGTCCTTTTTAAAGGATTCAATAAATTCATGCAGGATAGCTACTACCCGTGATGGTTATTAAACCACCATGTATATCTCTGAACCAGAGCTTGGAAATGTTACTTTGTGAACTTCAATGCCCAGAATCCCAGTGGGGGGGATGCTAGGAATTATAGTCTGAAAAAGTGACCTACCATGCTATGCTCTGAATACTAGATATTGAGAGACACAACACCGGAAAGCTATCAAACCCCACCCTCCTTTTACTGTAATAACCTAAAGTCGTCTGATTCACTGTTGGAGACAAAACACTGGACTAGATGGAATGATCCAAAAAGGGGTTTCCTTTGCGAGGACACAAGGTCTGGACATGAAAGTACTGAAGAACTCTGCTGGGACAGAAATAAACAAGTAGAATAGCAGTGGCAAATAGCAGTGGCAAACAAGAACTAGCCAGAGAGAGAATAGGAGATTGTGGAGATGTGTGGGATCTGAAGCAGGACTGAGGAGTTCTACTTGCCAAACCATGTAGTTGCCTGAGATGGGTGATCACAGGCCCCACAGAGCCCTTTCACCCTATACAATGATAGCACTACAGTTCCATTTTAAATGCCCTGGAAGCATCCTACAGAATCCTGGCATGTCTAGTGGGAGAAGATGACAGAAGTTCTCTGGCTGAGAATTCTAAACGTCCCACCCTAACCTGCATATCCCAGGATTCCATAGGATGTTGCCATGGCAGTTAAAATGGAATCAGACTGCTATCATTTTGTAGTGTAAAAGGAAGTCAAAGGAAACTATTAGATCATCAGGAGAGAAGAGTCCCTCAAAAAGAGAATGGGGACTTAAACCAGGATGACACATGTCCAGTAGAGGTTTTGACCAGATGTGGCAACATGTATGCCTTTTGTACTGCTCCATTGCCTTCGGTGTTTACCACAAAATGCTACTTTCTTCACATCACAAATTCAGAGTGTTCATTTCTTCCACAGCTTTGTGCTACTTGTTCTGAAACACTGCAGTCCCAAGATGCATCTTGGTCGTGTGCTACCAAGCAGAAACCCAACAACAGACTTTCCCTTTGGGAGTATGACTGTTTAATGCAGCCAATTGTTAGGATAAAAAGAAAAATAGCCTTCCATGGAAACTTTCCCTGGCAATAATCAGTAGTGAACTCTGCCCTCATTATAAAACTCTACATTGCCTGCCATATAAAAAAGGGAGCCCTGCAAAAATAGCATGTTATTTTTCAGCTCTATATTCTCAGTAATATTCTCAGTTTTATTATTCTATTCTGATACCCTCACCATTTAGAATGTTAATCTTCATACTTTTTATTATTTGTCACAAGACATTAAGCAGTAAAAGAGCACCAGAAATATTCTGTGTGCTGCAGTACTCCCTAGTGAATGAACACAGGTACTGCACCCAAACAGGAAGAATTTTATGCAGGGAATTCAGAGAAAGGCAATGGACTTATCCTCCATTCTCACATTACGAATGCTTCCATCTCATTGAAATCAACAGCAAACAGGCATGATCCATTTGGTGATGGGCTTTCACCAACACTTTAAATGGCATTTTTGCAAACGCTTCCCTCATATACTCCCTTTGAACAAGAAAATGGTAAACAGATCATCTAAAACCAATATATAATTGTCACCTGTGCTAAGTTCTCTATTAGAACTTCAAACACAGGCAAGCCAATAATATTTTTCTACTGCCTATGCACTGCTTTCTGGATTCTGTGGGGCCAACTACAAATAAACACAATTGCAATCTAAGTCCCAATATCTATTTTTAATAACAGTTCAACAATTCTATTGTAAATTAGGCACGAAGGCACTTTCCCCAAAGTTGCAAGCATCCAGTGAGGTGCCAGTGCAGGACCTGATTCTTCTAGGTATACTGTAACACTTGAATGTGAATCTTAAAGCCCTCAGTAACACACAATACAAAATAGAAGCAAATGCAACATAGAAATTACACTACAAAGAATCTACCTTTTTGTTCCCTCCTAGTTCACAACTGAGAATCCCACTACCTTATTCAAAGTGAAAAGGCCTAGCAACTGTAGTTCCTCTGCTCTCCCTAGCCTTCTGAACTTAACCAGAAAATACAGTCTCTCCCTTCCTATTTCCCCACTTACTGAGCCAAACCAATACTCACAGGAGTTACATACACACACCTGTAAGGGGGCAAATTGCCTTTGGCTTATGACCCTCTCTTCTGAGTAGACAGAGATAGGATTGCCATGTTACAGGATCCTACACACTTTTAATGAGACATGAATCACGTTAAATTCCATTGCACTCACTCTTGCATAAGCGAGGATAGGCTAGTAGCCTCAATTTTCAAAAACAGCCTTAGTTGTTGTTGTTGTTGTTGTTGTTTTAATTAGTTTTAAAACATGCAATCAAATTCACAATTAGTCACAATCAAAGAAATATACATTCAAAAAGAAGAAAAAGAACTATAACTAAAGCACAGTACTAACACATAAAGCCAAAATGTTGTACATTTACCCAACTAAAACACTAAACACTAACTTACTAAAACACAAAAGAGCTCTGACCAAGCCAAACTGTAATGAAAGGCGGGGGGAGAGAAAAAAGAGAAATATGTATTATTCTACCATTATAGATTCAGCTAAATAATCCTACTTAAATTACCAGCAACCATAACCACAACTTATTAGATTTCTTATCACTCAAAAAGTCCATAAGCCATTTCCGTTCTTTCAAGCAATCTTCGATTGGCTTATTCTTTAAAACCCATGCTAGTTTGGCCATGTGAGCTAACTCAGCCACCTTAACAATCCTTTCTTCCTTTGTCAGTGCTTCCGTCCATTTCCAGGTTTGGAAAACAGCCTAAGTCCTGAGCCAACAACTATAAACAAAATCAAGTAATGAAACTGATAGCCAAACACATGTTTGGCTAGTTAAATTTTATTTTAAAGGCTCAATTACAGTGTTGTATGCTCAGAAAATTTGTCCACAGATGCTAATCTGTGGCAGTTCATTAAATGAGGGAGGGAAAGGACTTGTAGCTGATCAAGTTTGTTGTTGCTTAGCATAAAGGGCAGGCCTGCCAGCAAACACTGACAGGATTTCCAGGCTTGTTGATGCAACTTGACTTCCTGACACTGGTGTCGTGCTAAGCTTTCCAGAAAGGGAGAAAAAAAAACGAACTGACATTTAAAGTGTGAGCCTCAAAATCAAACAGGTTCATAATTATTAATAAACAATAAAACTATTAAGGCAAATTAAGGCTGCACAATGAGCCTGTCACAATGGATGATGTATGAATCAATATAAATAACAGCGACAAGCTATAATTGAATTCCACTAATCCCTCAGCACCTTCTAAACATGAGCAGACTGACACAGAAAGAAAGCTGGAAATCAAGGTGAAAACTCTAATCTGAATCCTATTGTTTTCTCCCAACAAAAGTTGGATACACTGAAATAGTGCGGCTTCCCAAGATGTTGACTCAGCATTCAACAATTGATTCAATGAGTTTACTCCAGGAGAGACCAACCGATAGGTTTCAGGCCTCTGTTTTCACCTGTGTATGTTTTAAGCACTTAACCAAAATATTCTCACAAAAGAACTCCAACCTGTTACATAGACAGCAACTGTTTTTGTGAGAAAGCAACATAAAATTTCTTAATTATACCATGGCACACACATCCTGACCTCTTTGATGGACCATTGGGATCTGGAAAATAAATCCCAGTAGATCTTTGTGAAGGAAAACATGGTCAGACTTCCATTCTTTCTTGACACGCTTACCCTTGTGAATGACAAACCATCCTTCTTTTTGTCGGTGTTGAAGCAGAGGAAAAATCCTCCAGAGCTTTCCAACTGCATTTATTAATGCAAGATGTGAGGATATCAGCCATCATTCAGAAGAACACACAAACTATTTGAGTGTGCATGTACCTTAGAGTAAGGGCTTCCTTCCAGCCCTACCAATTCATATTTTCTCCCATTGTATATCCCATCCTGGGGTTGAATGTCTCTCTTTTCTAAATACACTGATCTTCATTCTTTCCTGTCACTGCTTGCTTCGATATTACTTTTTTAACTGCTGTCTTTTGTTCACATCCTTTATATGGAAAATCTGGTCACTGTTAACAAATCATTTTATTCTGTGTTGTTCCTCTATGCTCCTTTTCTAGATCCAATTTGCAGTTTATCATTTCTTTTGCAATATAACAGGGTAGCATTGCCAACCTGTTCAGTATAGACAAAAAAAAGAACTTATTATACCCTGGGTTGCCCACCATGTCCAAAAAGATCTCAGGATTTGGCTATTTTTCAGGTTCTGGATGACCAGAAACCATACATCAACCAGATAACCTCTGTGATCAGCTTTAATGCATTATTCTGCACTAAAAGATATAGACCAGTCCATACACAAAATGTGTATGTGCACTGTGTCCTGTTCTTTCCTTTGACATTCAGACACCTCCATTCAAAAGAATGGAGGAACATCTGAATGAAAAAGTGGATGCAAGACCTTAGTCTGAAGTGGCATCATCCAGACACTAGTTTACTGTCTGAAAAAGAATTAATGCTTGCAGAGTTAGCTTGATCAGACCTGGTCAACACACAGATGCTCCAAACAGTTTTGTGTGGAATGTAAGCCTTTTAAAATCTGTAAAAACTTCCATTAAACACACACATGCATGAAAACTGAGTTCCTAGCCCTTGTGGTTGTTGCAGAACTTTCAAACTGTGCTGGTAACTTGCCAGAAAAGCTCAGTATCAGGAAATATTATATTAAAGAATCTCTTTATTCTCAATGACTTCTCTCCCCCTCCCCCTGCTCCCGCTTTTATTTCTGGAATGGTTTTTGACTTTCATTTGGGAAAGTAAGCAAAGTATTTGGGTGCCTTAGCAAAGGCCATCCTCTCCTGAACAACAGACTCAAGACCATTTACTGGATCACACAGAGAGTACAACAGAGGCAATGACACAGAAGATTAATTCTTTCGGTTTGCTTATGACTTAGCCATGCTCATGTGCTCGCCTTCAGAAGAAGCGGAAGAACCATCTCTTGATATTCTAAATGTGGTGAAGCTGGAAGATCTCTGGGAGGCACCTCACATGTCAGTTTCATGCTTTATGTACACAATTTCATAAATTGATTGTCTAAAACATGACAGACTGATCCACAGCTACACCTATACATTAAATGGAAGTAATCCCTAAGGAAGTAAAACTGTCACCTGTTGGATGGGAAACTAGAGCTAGCCTTACTTTCCCTTGCAAAAAGAAAAAAACTTATATAGTAAAATAGTGTGGAGAGGGCCAGATTAACTGTGCCAGGATGATTGTGCCAACCATTGGGTCATGCATTGATCTGGGCCTACAAGCCTGAGTCTTGGCACCTCCTGACCTCCATGTGGCAAATCCACTCCATGTTTTGGAGAGAACTTTGAAGGAGCTACCCAATCTGTTGAATCTATTTGAAGGAGAGTTCCTTCAAAGTGTAGGCTAGAATCTGAAAGGTATTCACTACTCCACTGAAGTGGAAGCCACCAACTGCCATTGACCCTAGTTACAGGATACAAGTTTTATTATTCCACATGAAATTCATTGGGATCTCAGGATCACATTCAGCAAGGTGTTACTTGTACGGAAATAAGTTCATAAACAGATTTCTCTTTGCTGTATCAGAATATTTGTGTTCAGGAACAGAATTGCTCAGATATTACCATCTGTAGGAACTCTGTTATAACTCTTTATACCCAAGTAAGCTAACTGAAACATAAAGGTTGGTTTGGTTTCTTTTTAAAAGAAAATCCTAATGTATTACATGGAGCTGTAATTCTTATCATAACAGAAACCAGCAAATTGTAGCTGAAATGCACCAAATTGCATCTCCCGTGGTGATTTAAATGAACAATTTCAACTGCAGCAGGAGTATGGTAAGAACAGTGCCCTTCAGTCCCTGATCTAACTCCACTTGACATTTTAAGACCCTCATATTATTAAGTAAGCATGGAATTATCAGTTTGCTACTGAGTTGGTTCTGTTCCATGATTGGCTAAGCAGGTAGCCTTAACTTAGCCTACCATGCAGAACACTTCAGACTATTCATTTGGAAATAATAACCTGCTCTAACCACAAGATGCTTCACTCTGGGAACCTCAAATGGAACATGGCAAAGGATAAACACATGCTACCCAGAAACAGAAATGTTGAAACATATATTTCCAGTTGAGTTCAGGTTCTGCACACATCTTAATTTTTCAAAAAACAGAAAATGAAATTTTTCTGCCTTTCTTGCTCCCAGCTTTCCTTGGGGTTGAAACTTAAAGCTATCAGACCATCTTTTAGAGCAAGGGTGGGAATCATGCATAACTCCAGATGTTTTTGCACTGACTATCCCAGTAATCCGAGATAGCATAGCCAGTGGTGAGGGATGCTGGAAGCTGCAGTCCAACAACATCCAGAAAGCCACATGATTCCTGGTCCTGCCCTAGAGCCTCATTTGAGTGCCTGCAGACTTCTACCACATTTCAGGTGAAGTCTTAAATCTTGCGGACACCATGAATTTGACATAAAGCAAGCCCCCTGCCATTTCTTCTCCCCACCTACTTTTTCAAACATCTTGTATGATGAAGAGATCCAGAGAGCCAGCACATTTGTGCACATTCTTGTGCCTTTTTGACTGGCCTAAAGAAAGTATTACACTATTGTGAATTTTGGCACCTTAAGTTTGGTCTCTGTTCTCACTTGGGATTTGGAAGTGCACTGTTTCTCTCAAATGTCACTTAACAGCAAAATGTCAGTTCAGGCTTGATAGAAGGATGTATTTGCGTTTTAAAAGCCTAGTGACAAAATCTGGAGCTGGCCACTAAAATCTTCAAATTTTATAATGCATAAAGAGCATGCCAAGCAAACCCTTTCTGTATAACACAAGTTTGTGGCAGATTGTTAGAAACAAAAAATGCAATCATCCATATTTGGGGAGAAATGGATATATAACAATTTGCAGCTTCATGTTTTGAGTGAACAGCCAATTCTAAATTGTTTTAAGAAATGCAGGTAGATGCTAAAAGAGGAGAGGAGAAGGAGAATAAATACAGGCTGGAGAACATCCTAGAGAGCGGAACAAAGTAAACTCATTTTTAATAACCTAATGTCTCAGCACACCATTTGGTTTTGTAAAATGTGATTAAATCAGCAGTAAGACAGGGGTCACCTTTTAGGGACCCTCCCCCCGCAACCCAAAGCCACTTTCCAGCATGATAGCTGTTTCAAGCCTGAAAATAAAAATGAGATTTGATAGATGGGAAGGCAATGATTGCTCTCACTTTGCCCTCAAATAAGAGCATAGAATGAGAGCAATCATCAGGACCTATTGTACTGAGGGAAACAACATGTTTTCTTGGCACATAAAAGACTCATGTACTGAAGGAAGAGGAAAGCACAGCTGCTGGTTGTGGAAATATTTCGACAAACATGTGTCTTAGAACTACTGTACACTAAGTGCAGTGTAGGCACAGGGACCAACTAAAAATGATACAGGAATCAAATAAATACAGCTGTTTTCACAGAGGATATCTAAAACAAGGCAGAGACCTTCCATTTTCTTAGGCCATTTCTGCACTTTGCTATTATACTGCTATTATTCCACTTTCAACATCCTGTGGAATTCTGGGGTTTGTAGTTTACTGAGGTCAAAAAGCTCTCTGGATGAGAATTCTTAGTGCTCTTCTCTAAACTGCAAGCCCCAGGATTCCATAGGCTGTTGAAAGTGGAATAATAGCACATAACAGTGTAGTGCTGGAATTGGCCTTAGGTAGCTAACGTTTCTCTGCTTGCACTTGGCAAAACAGATTGATGAGCAACAAGCAGATTTCCACCAAGGACAATGCATATTGTGCGACACAGTTCTGAGCATCTTTATTCAGCTGTTGATATCACTGAATTCTATGGTTCTTCCTCCAGATCAAGCATATTCAGTATTGAACATTGTGACTTTATTCTTCCAGGTGTTTTGAAGACTAATCCACATATTTCTGCAAAGGAAGCTGATTAATTCCCTATCAAAGTTTGCTCATTGTTGCATATATGTTCCTGAGATAACAATAGGAATCCATGTGCACATCCATCAGATACTAATTATTTCCTTCAAATCCATTTACTTATTCATGGCTTAAAATGTGTGTCTGAGTTCACTTGATGTGTAGTGCTCTTAGAGCAAATTAAGAGCAGAGGCTGGAAGGCTACTTTTGGAAAGTTACTTTGTTGCATAACCTGTTAAAACTGCAAAGAAAAAAGAGTCACTGAAAAGAACAGACTGAAGTGGAACCGCTAAGGAGAAAAAGCAGCAGAGTGGTGAAGAGAATGAGGCAGAAGGAAGAATGACTTAGGTGCCTGAGAGCAAAACTCCAGTGGAGGAGGGCCTTGAAGGTCACTGTCCTAGGGATAAGGTCACAGATGGGGCCAAGGACCAAGTAGGCGGAGTCAGTGCTAAGTGGGCAGGACCAGTTTGACTATTTTCCCATGACGCACACAGCTCACTTTCATACAACACCTTTCTTGCTTGTGAAACACAGCTCACTTTCAAGCAAGAGTTTTCCCACCCACAAAGCAGACTTTAGTTTCATGCAACAGCTTTCCTGCCTCCAAATCACAGCTCAGTTCCATTCTGGGTATTTAAACACCTTTAAATACTCTCCTGCCTACAATCACTGATCAGTGATCAGCAAAAAAGCAGAAGTGTATGGGCTTGGTGGGCATCCTCTGTGGGCAGTATTTGGCCCATGAATCAGAATTTCCCTGATTTAGGCAGTGAAAATTATTAAGACTCAGGAGCACAGACTGGCAACAACAGTATGTGCAGCTGTAAATATGACAGTCATTCTGCTCTTAACAAGAGGACTATAGTTGAAATTTACTATGGTTTATGGTTAAAAGTGTTTGCATGGTTGCACGATTTTGGGAACCAATCTGGTCTAGTGATTTGGGTGTTAGACTAGGATTCTGGGATACCAGTGTTCAGATTCCTGCTCCACCATGGAAACCCACCAAGTACCTTGGGCAAGTCTCCCTCCCTCAGCTTTAGAGGAAGGCAATGGCAGACCTCTCCTGAACAAATCTTGACAAGAAAATCCTACAATAAGGTCACCCTAAGCCAGAGTCCAGCCTGAAGCCACAATAGAACAATGGTTAGATCTGTTATTCAATTAATATGGCTTCTCAATAAAAATTCTACTGTAAATACTGCTATAGATTTATTTGTTTCCTGAATGATCGCACTCTGTCTCCCTCCCCTCTGCTAGTCCTGATAATGGAGTTCTAAAGGTAGTACTTTGGTAATTGGATAACACTTCACACATCTGATGAAGTGGACTGTAGTTCACAAAAGCATGTGCTAGTTGTTAAGATGCCGCAAGCCTCTTCAACTGGATTTCACTAAATCAAAGAGCGGAGTTCCAGTCGATGGGAGACAGGTGTCCAATTAAAACTCAATTACACTCTGCATTTTGAGTGCACAATTAATGGATGAATTAATCAGTTAATCACTCCAGTTGCTAGCCAGACAGTCAAAAGTCTCTATTTTGACTGATTTTATTTATTCCTTTCATGCAGAAAAATATTAATTTGCAATCATTATAGGCTAGAAGGCAAACCAGGAGCTATCACAGACCCCAGCAGCCAGTACAGATTTTATAGCCTCTTGGCAGCCGCTCTGGAAGCATCTAATTATCAAACTCCAGTGGTTAGAATCCAAAATCAATACAGCTTAAAACCACCCATTTCTGTAATGCAAAACTTATGAACAAATTGATGGAGCTAGGAGAAAACATACATGGTAGTCGGTAGGGTTTCACAGCCACTGTTCCTACAGTTTTTGGACATGGCTAGGGGTGTAACCATAGGCATGCAGGCTCAGAGGGAAGTCCTCTTCTGTTCAGTGGAATGCTACTCCCTAGTAAGCAAGCATAGGATTGATGCTTTAGCAGATGCATTACAAATGGCTGGCCCATGCTTTGAAGAAAGATTTGGTCTTTTATCATGCATATAGTGGCTGGCTTGAAAATCTGTTTCGTTTCACGGTAGGTACCACAGGCATGGAAGCAAGGCATAAAGCTTTTATTTATGCCAGTTTGTTGCTACAGCAAAACACCTGAACAATTTGAGGACATCAGACACATAAACAGGTAAACAGGTAAACAGGAAGGCTTGGGCCTCTTGTCACATCTTGAACTTTACAAGCACCTACTTGTTTAGTATATAGTTTGCTACTCAGATGACTATTTCTTCTGTCTTCTCTGAAGTTATCTGAGTCTTTCTTCTCCATGTTATAGATGGGGTAGTCACACACATATTAAACGATGTGGGCTATATTTGAGGGACAGGAACTGGGAAAACCACTTCTGAGTATTCCCTACCTAAGAAAACCCTATGAAATCCATTGGGTTACCATAAGTCAATAAGCGGGATAAAAAGCAGACAAAAAAATTTGATGATTTGAGATCAATTAAGACAGTAATAGAAGAAAACTGAATATAGATATTAAAGGAGTTGAATAGCTGGATAATTGCATATGGATATGATGAGAAATAGATCTGTATACTATAATAGGTAATACGTATACTATAATATGTAATTTAAAGAAACCAGTCTACATTAGAGAATTTATGTTTATTGAGATCACGATAAGTTACTTAAATAGAGGTTCTATCAAGAGGTGAGGGGAAGTTATAAGAGAAATGGATAGATTGTATGATAACATGGTAAATAAGCTTGTTTTTTTTTTTTTGAAAATATGACAATACGAGTATGTAATGTGAATAACAGTTGTTTTAATAAAAATATTATAAAGAGAAAAGAAAAAAGAAAAAAAAGAAAAAAAAACTTCTAAATACCCCTCCCTAAACTGCAAATGAGACCTAGCATGGCATAATGGTTTGAATGTTGGATTAGGATGTTGAGCATCCGGGATTGAATCCTCACTAACCTTGGACAAGTCATGCTCTCTCAGCCTAAGAAGAAGCCAGCTGAAAATCTCCTATAAATAAATCTTGCCAAGAAACCCTATGACAGGGCCACCATAAGTTCAAGTTGATCTGAGGGCATCCAATAACCACAAAGTGCAAACCACAGGATTCCATAAGATGTTGCTGCTGTGACAGGTAAAGTGGAATCCCAGTGTTACATCTGTGTGGTGTGAAAGAGCCCCCCTTGAATTATCATAAGCTCATAGCACTAACTTGCTGTACTCTGCTGTTGTGGTATAAATATCAGTTATATTACTCATGCTTCTGGACCAGTCTATGTACTCTTGCTACCTTGAATACCAAGGCACGCTTCAAGGCATACCTTGAAACAAGTCCCACTGAAATCAGTCAGGCTCATATCCGGATGCAATCTTGTTGCAAATAATTAAGACCAAAGTACAAAACTCGCTTTCACTAACTTCAGCTTGATAATACTCAAATCTCAAAATGGGAAATAGAAAGGAAGCAACTGAATCAGGCAGAGTCATGGCTCCAGTTTTGTTGTTACGGCTCAGAGACCTAACTGCTTAACTAACACTTCTAATCGGCGCTTTGCAGCCACAGAGATATAGTCTTCTGAAAAAATGTTATTGGCTCTTTTATTCCCCCCACCCCATTTCACTTCCATAGTAACATCCATCAGAAAAAGAACAGTGGGTACATATGTTGAAGAAATAACAAAGCAGATTTCTCTCAAAGAAAAGAAGCCAAAATGTTAACAGCATTTTTTCCTAAGTTAAGGAAGATTCCCAGCCATCTCTCTTGTTTCAGCGTGCCTTGGTATTAATTAGGATACTTAATGATGTACCAGCTTTAAATACTGCAGAGGTAATATGGAGGTTTCAGTTAATTAACTAGGCTGCTGGGATGTCTCCACAAGGCTTAGGTAGGGTTACATGTTACCATTAATATAAGAAATGCTGGTATTTTCCTCAGCAGGTACATAAAGAGCAGAAATAAAATATGCGTGTAAATACATTGCTAAACACCTGTATGCACACATCTGGCTAGCCCCAGGAAACAACGGATGTTTCCCACAACTATCATAAAGTATGGCACTTCCTTTAGGCCTAGTGGAAAAACAACATCTTTTAATAAAACTTGGGATTCTTTACCAGCGACACTCAGAGGCACATGACAGTTAAATGCTGTGGGGATAAGATCTGTGGATTAAATGCCAACGAAGAATCCCAGGGTTTCAAGTTATATGTTTGAACCAGTTGAAACACAGATGCTAAGGATGTCTTATAAAGTGTCAGGTCAATGTTTTGAAATAAACATTTGAAATGAGACCTATCTCCCACATAGATATTTCCCTCCTTGCTCACAGCATCTCTTTCGCTCTCTCCCTCTCTTCCTAACAAATGCACACATACGTACACTTATTGTACAAAATAATACATTTATGTTGTTCAGTATGAACTGTAGCCTATGAACTTTGGCCCATCAAATGATTCCATTGAAAAGAGAAGAAATATAGTTTCGATTCAACCTGCCTGGAGGGAAGAAGGTTGCTTAGAAAAGCGACTTTTTAGTAGCCATGCTGCTGGGGGATTCTGGGACTTGTAGTCCAGAAATGTAACTTTTCCAAGTTCTGGAAATTCACTTACCCACTGCCCTTATACAAACGGTTTCATATAGTCAAATATATATGTGTAATTTACCCAGCATCCATGTTTCTTCTACTTTTATGGAGAAAGCAAATTTAGGAAAATCTGTTGCTAGGTAGAAGTTATATCAAGTAAGTCACATGTGCTAGTGATGGTTATATACAGTGTCATTTGTATTGAACAGCACACATTCCTGACAGTATGGTGTGCTCTTTATCACAGAGGGGACTTTTCTAGAAGGTTGAATTAGGACTAGGGATGGAAAGAATATTAGAAAATATTTGAAAAAATTATTGAAAAAACATGTCTTTCTAATATTGAGAAGTTATGATGAGAAAAATCCTGGACTGATTAGAATCTTTGCAGTTCAGGACTTATTCTGCACAAAATTTGAATGCCGTTGTCTTGCATTAAAAACAGGGTTGTTTTCTGCACAGGAAACAGAAAATATTGTTTTCTGTGCAGAAAAACCTGTTTTCTGCGCAAAAGTGCTATTTTCGGTGCAAAACAACCACAAGTGAATTTTGCACAGCAAAGTCCCAAATTGTGTGCTTGCCAGTCTTTCTCACAGAAGGAAGAAAATTGTTAGCATTACTTGTTGCTTCCTTCCAGAAGAAATTTAGTGAATAATTACATTCCTAACTAGGGCACAGTTTCAGAATATCATGGAGAGGAAGAAAATAATTTGTATTGCAATCATGTCTCCAAATGATGCTAACAGTTAGATCAGGGTGGGAATTGTGCAGCCTTCCAGAGGTTGCTAGGCTAGATCTCCCAGCATTCCTCACTATTCACAATGCTAGTGAGGCATGATGGGAATGGCAGCCGAACAACATCTGCAGAGCCATATGACTCCCACATCTGAACTAGAGAATCTCAACTAGAGAACAATGAAGAGTCTTCGCTGTTTCCCTGAAAGCTTTTAAGAGCTTTTGACTCTTTTTCAGACATTAAAATCCTTCCTTATTAGCAATAGTGTTTTTCTTCCATTGCTAACACTGTTATTCCTGCAGTTAAGTTCTTCTTAATTACAGTGACAAACTGGAGCTTTGAACTTTTCCAATAAGGCTTCTTACAGCTCTACTCTAAATCTTTAAAATATTGTAAAACAGAATAATGGAAGCCCATTTTCTAGACTAGGCTGAAGAAAGGCATTAATACCACACCACAATATCTTGTGTGCTCCATTTCCTTCCATTACTTACTATTAGTGTCTTGCCCACAATGTACCATCCAAATAAACACTGCTTCATGGGCTTTTAGAAGGGAAGAAGAGATTCTGAAAAGTATACATAATTTCCTTCGTGCTCTGTCAGCCTCTTCCATCACCTCTCACGGTTCTGCTATTCTTACGTTTTAAGCTTCCTTTTTCCGTCTCCACTTTCCAGATGTTGGTTGTAAAAATAGTTGTTTTCTCACTCAGCTTAGCTTTTCTTCTGACAATTCTGTCTTACTCTATTTTCTTCACTTGATAAAGCTTTTGCTGCAGGTGAATTGCTCATTTTTTTCAAAAGCAAAGGCTATATCCCTAATGATACATGTATGCTTCCATATATACGACTTAAAGGCTTACATTTTTTAAAAAAATGGATTTTAAAAATATGACTTTAAAAAAAAAATCGTAGAAAAATAAAGAAAAAATGAAGGGAAAGGAGAGAAGGGAATGTATAGGATATGAACAACGACTAGACATATGCATGTGCCTTTAAGTTGGCTGTTGATTTATGGTGACCTCACACATTTCATGAGGTTTTCTTAGACAAGAAAAATTGAGAGGTGGATTTGACAGCTCTTCCTCTGAAATATAACCTAAAGCACCTGGTATTCAACGGCAGTTTCCATCCAAGTAGTAACCAAGGTTCACTCTGCTTAGCTTCCAAGATCAGACAGGATCTGGTGCTTTTAGGGTATATGGGTTTGTGCCGTGTGCCTTCAAGTCATTTTAGACTTATGGTGATGCTAAGGCAAACATATCACAGATATAAATTAACATATTTCCAAAAATACATTTTTTGGAAATTGAGATTGACATGTATAAAATATACATTCATGTTTAACTAGAGCAGTGTGATCTTCTGATCACTGAACAATGGATGGGAAAGGTTTAGTAGTATACCTTTCCAGGAAATCGTATTTAGAATTCTCAGTCGAAGAGTCCTACTGCCTCAGCAAACTACAAGCACCAAGATTTTCCAGGGTGCTGCCATGACAGCTAAAGTGGAATCACAGTACCATAACTGTGTGGTATAAAAGGGCCTATAAAGACCTTTTGCTGAGAAACTTTAGAAACAGCATTGTTATGTAGAGCTGTTAACTTCCCAGCCAATGTGTTGTTTGCCTCATTATGTGGGCCTTATGTCCTGGTGGGTGAAGCTCATTGGATACTCTACCCAGACTCAGAGCAGATCCAAATGTCCGCCAAGGAGGATTTGCATCTTTCACCAACCTACCCCCCCACTGTACTAGACTAGAACTCCCCTCACTAATCTGCAGGACGAATAGGTAGGTTATTGTAATTGTATTGAAAAGCTGTTTTAGACTGCAAGCCTAAACAAACTTTGTGTTGTTATTATGTGCCTTCCAGCCAACTACAACGTATAGTGAGAGTTTTCTTGGCCAAATTTCTTCAGATGAAGTTTGCCATTGTCTCCCTTTAAGGCTGAGAGAGTGTGACTTGCCCAAAGTCACCCATGGGTTTCTGGGACTGAGTGAGGATTCAAGCTCTGGTCTCCCAGAATTCCTAGTCCAACATTCAAACCACCATATCACTTTGGGTTTATTACACCAGCTTATCTGGGAGTAAGGCTCACCAAATTCAAGGGGACTTACTTCCAAATTGGAGTGTACTCCTGTGTGTTTTTATACCCTCTAAATTCTCAGATTGAACAGCATTAGAGAAATCTAAGTAGGTATAATGAAATAAACAGTTTGATGTAGTCAGTTGAAAATTAACTCCACACTGGGAAGTTTCAAAACAGCATTTTTTTTCCTTTATATTTAAGGCCAGCTTTTTCCATAACTGACTTCAGAAGAGATATGCTGCCTTGTTCCTACATTTGCAGGGCAGAGTAATACAACCCAGCTTGCTCTTAGTATGCAGTTTTTAAAATCCCTTCTGAGGCTATTTTCAATATTTTAAAAAGCTGGTATGGATTCGATGGGGATTAAGAGACTTTATCCTCCTGTGGAAAAATAACTCCAGCTTCTCTTCACTTGTTTTATCCTTAACAAACCCAGTGCAATTGCCTTAGCTGCCTTCAGCTTCTCAGCTGGTAGCAAGGTCTCTTTTATTTCTTTGTCCTGGCTTAGAATTGGCTTCCCTGGTACACTGACAGATTCACCTACGATGGCTGTGCTTCAATTTGTATAAAACCAAGGCATTCCAGTTTATCCCACCTGTGCAATCTATCAATTGTTGTATATCTGTGATTCTCAAGGCTTTTTTATTATTATTCTGTTGCAGCCAAAATAATTTTGTATTTTGCTCTCAGAAAGGAAGGAAGGCAGGCAGGCAGGCAGGCTTGCTTGGAGGAATATTCAAGCTGCATGGCTAATAACAATCACAAGCTTATAACTCAGCAGTAAGCAGCACCCTTCAGTCACTGTGCTAGTTAACCTGTCTTAAATGTCAGCTCTGTTAGAAGCAATTTCCTTCCTTCCCCCCATGCCAAGTTTCCCTTTCCATCCAACTTGCAGGATCCTACAAAATGATTTTCCTGTAGCAAACACAACTATGTATTTACTGATTTAAATTTATAATATATTCCATATCTAGGGTCTTGGGATAACTTACTATTGAAAAAATATCAACTATCTGGAGCCCAGGGATATAGCTAGAGATGGAGGAATGAGGATGTTGTTCCAGCAAATAAGAATTCTGCCCTCCTGCCCACTAAAATTTTCCTTGAATCTCCAGATTTCTAGCATTGCTGTGATTTAAAGCTTCAGCGGAGCCTTTAGAAACATGGTTTAGATGCCCAAAGAAAACCAGCAGGTGAAGTTCTTGATCGAATATGAATAAAAGAGTTCCAGGTGCAAATGATTTTCAATATCTCACTCTCTCAAACACTAGAAATCTGGGGACAGGAGGAAAATTTCATGGGGAGAGCAGAATGTCCTCGTTTTCCCTACCCTTGGAGCTATACCCTTCCAAGGACCTTTCACATTGCACATTTATAGTGCAATGATTCCACTTTAACTGTCATCCTGAGGAATCCTGGAATTTGCAGTTTAGAGAGGGGTATTTTGAATTTTCTACTAGAATGCCTCATCAAACTATAACTGCCAGGGTGTACTTGTGGCAGTTTTGAAGAATCATAATGTTACAGCTCTGTAGTGTGAGAGAGCCCTAAGGCAGCTTGAATCCTATTAATGATGTGCATGCATGCAACTCAAGGTTATACATGTATATATCTGTATGTGGATGTTGCACAAGAAGCTATTCACTAGCTCATCATGCAGTGTCCAAAAATACATCATTTTTCAAACAAATCCTGGCCAAAATGACAACTAGAAGTGATGCAATGTCCCTTTAAGTTATGACTTTGGTTGGAATATGACCATAAAAGAGTGGTATTTTCACGTGTCATCAAGAAAATGGCCTGCAGGGAGTTCAGGAGATTGAGCCCCTAGTTCCTGTGTAGCTGCCCACCTTGATTTAAAGCTTCACCTTTAAACCCACCAGCCTGCCTTTCAGATAAAAAGGGAATTGTAATGCATTCAAATATACCTAGGCCAAGTGAATTTCCAGGAAGATCTTTCTCAATATCCTTGGTGTTAAAAACCTGGCACACAAGGCAGAAATTTATGCCAGTATATTGTCATCTTATACAACAGTGCGTTAATGCAAAAGTGTTTGGATACCAGTGTGCAGATGGGGACAAGTGCACATCAAAGGTGTTGCATTCTGGTTTCCTTAACTTTCTTGGTGGGTGGGAGTTAGTCAATGTTATGGCACATTCCTTAAAATCTAAGACTTTGATTATTGAACTTGCAGTATACTATACAATGCTGTTCAGAGTTCTTCAGCATTGGTTCACATTCCATAATTCGTATGTGAAGTAACCTCTAATAGATATTTTTATTAACCATATGGACATTCATAATGTCTCTCTTTGAACTCTGGTCCTTTTGTCTCAGAGATTGGTGAGATAGAAGAGCTGTTTTCTATGCTGCTATCTATTTGGCTTCTGAGCCATGTAATCTGTGGGACCAAGCACTCTATATCTTAGAAACAAAATAGAATAAAAATGAAAGTTTGTGATTATGATCCTTATCCTCATCTTGGTGTGTTGGACTCCTGATCCTCTGAGTTGTATTTTCCATGGTACTAATATCATAAATGTTTCCAAAGGATTCAATTTCTGCCTTAAGGCTAGCACTGCAAAGAGGCAGAATTCAGAGAAGGGAGAAGTGGCAGGGTGACATTCTAATTATTTTCCTTTTATTTCTGTCCTTTGATTGATATTCTGTAGGCTGCTTTTTGTCTGTCTCCAAGACAATCATCCCAATATTTATTTCTTAGGCATTCAGCTTTGAGACTCAGTTTGGGGCCCACAGGTTTTATTTCTCATTCTGCCACCCAAGCAAAGGGCCTCTTTCACTTCGGTGTACTGAATTTTGAATTAGAGTCTTTGATTTGGACCATGACACCAATCTTTTTTTCTACACATTCTTCAGGTCATCTAGGATTGCTTCCAGATTTAGGGGCATGCAGCTGGGCCATCTTCCTCATTGTGGCCCCTCCAACTGCCTCCCCAAATACAATAAAGAGACTCAGAAGACCTGCTGAATGGGCCAGGCTTGTGTAGGGAAGCTGAAGAGAAAGGGTGGGGGGTCCTAGTAAGATGAATGAAGATATATTCAATAAAGGGGTTCAGCTGATGAAAGAGACCATCACATTATTGAACTATATCACAGTCTAATCCATTTAGAAGGTGCCTATATAATTGCTGTTATATGGCCTGAATGGCATGTGTGTTTCATAACATGTTGCAAAGATTGTAATTTTGTTATTTCTTTATGTATTTGTGATGGTCTTTGTGTGTGTGTGTGTCTGTATGTCTGCCTGTGAGTAAGACCCTTCCCTTCTGCACTTGTTGGCACTTGCATCCTTTAGACAGACACACGCACAGACTCATACACAGTTTACAAACAAACATATCACATCCAGAGGATCCTGGTGAACCACAGACCCATAGTACATATCTCCACCAAGGCTCTTGAGAAATTAAGCCCAACTCATTTCCAAGTAGAAGGGCCTAAATACTCTAAAAGCACCAGATGCTGGATGGTCTTGGAAGCTAAGAAGGATCAGCCCTGATTAATACCTGGATGGGAGACTGCCAATGAATACAAAGTACTGTATTTTTCAGAGGAAGGAAATGGCAAAACTACTTCTGAGAACTTTTTGTCTAAGGCCCTTGCCTTCTTCTGGAGCTGGGGTGGGGGGATCGCGCAAGCAGCCTCTGGCGAGAGGCTATCGCATCTGGGGTCCTTCAGCTCCACATGCGCGAGTATGCCCCACCTCTTCCTTCTGAGGTGTAGCCTGGGACCTTCCCAGGCTGCACTGGGTAAGGAAGTGCAACTAGTGCGGCTCTGGAGGCTCCGCATGTCAGGTAAGTGCGCACAGGGCCCAGAAGCAATGTGCAATCGGGCACCATTTTCAGCTTCTAGCCAAAAATGAAAAGGTGCGCGATCGGAGCCTGCCGGCCCCTGAAGCGTCACGCAACTGTGAGTGCGTCGTGCAGATCACTCCTCACAATCACATGATGCTCCAGGCGCCCTTTTGCATGGAAAATGCAGTGCAGAAAGGGCCTAAGAAAACACTATGAAATCCATGGGGTCACAATGAGTTGACAGGCAACTTGAAGGCACATATACACATTTCTAAGTATTCATGACTTACAATCTCTGTAACAGCTGCAGTACAGTTGAAAGTCTGGCATTGTATAAACATATTTTTAAAAGTTCTTATTGCAATGATTATTCCCTGGAGAACTCTTCCTGTGCTTATTCTCCAGCATGCTTCAGATGTTTGTTTTTCTGAAGACAAGAGTACAAGAGAAAAAGGAAAAAATGGGACTTTCTTTTTCTCTGTATCATTTTTGAATCCTGCAATTTGGATTACAAGCGTTTAGAGACCAATACACTTTTAATGATCCTTTTTTTAAAAATGCCACTTCACCTAACATGTCTTGGAGTGAACATTTCAATCGAAAGAGCAGCAAGCTAAAAAGAATTGGAATATTACGAGAGGTCATTTCAGCAGCATCCCTTGAAACAATTCTTTTCTGGAAATAAACAGCTCCTAGCTAGGATATCTGGCTCCCACTTAAAGACCTGAGTGGAAAACCACCTGCAGGCTTATTCAAAAAGGAAAAAAAAGTCTTTGGGAGTATTGAGACTTTCAAGTTATTTTTGTTGAGATTTTACCTGCATATTAATGGCTTTGCATTCAAACTTTTTCTTGAAATATCTTGAGTTCCCCTTCCTCCCTGCACTGCCATGTTCATCCCTCTACCCCGATCACATGTCACATCTAAATTCAGGCAACATTTCAGAAACTGACTTTCACAATTTCTACAGAGCCCTTTTTCATTATTATTCAGGAGATGTAGTCAAAATGTTAAAGAGCTTTGGCAATATTGCACTATTTAAGCATAAGAATCACCTCCTTTTATTGCTAGTGTCCCTGTTTCCCTCATTTCATATCTGTTGAATCTGAGTCCTGTAAACAATCACTGTATTTTTTGGTGGCAGCCATCTTCGCTGATTCTGGTATTGATACAAATGGCCATGGAGAGGTACATTTTTTTTTCAGGAAACACTGGGATAATTTAAACTGACCTGGGAAGTGGGAATGAAAAGTCCTACAAAATAAAATTGGTTTGTACGGAAGCAAAACCTGGGACCTTCAGACATTTTTTTCTGCCAGAAACTATATGTACACCTCTGTCTTAGGCCACTTCCACACTATACTGTTACAGTGCTATTTTTCCACTTTTCAATATCCTACTGAATTCCAGAGTTTGTAGTTTCCTGAGGCCAAAGAGCTCGCTGGCTGAGAATTCTAAATGCCCCTCCCTAAACTGCAAACCCCAGGATTCCATAGGATGTTGAAAGTGGAATAATAACTCTATAATAGTGTAGTGCAGAAATGGCCTTACTTCTCTCTAGAGGCAGGGCCAGACGTACTATTTACAGCTCGCCAGTCAAGGGCATCCTAAGCCCAGAAATTTCAGGGTTAGGACGTGAAAGCTAGGGAGGGTTCATGACACCAAGAGCAGACAGTCCTACTAATGTAATTCAGTCTGATACTTTAACCACAGTTGCTCACATGATGTCATTCAAATAAAAAAAAAGTCTAAGATGAGAAGATATTTCTCTGATTGGAAATTAAATTTATCAAGATCTGCTTAGAACAGAAAAACACAGAAACATTTCCCAGGTTTGTCTCAACATGGCTGCAAACACTGCTTCTTACAATGTGTAGGGGGTTGTACAACTGAAGAAAGTTTTCTTAGCCAAAAGAACATGTGCCAGAGTCTCTTTTTAATTAGATTGCTCCCATTAACCGCTGCTCCTTATGGATCACATTGGAATTCTTGTACAATAAGTTTGTAGAATCCTCTCGTCCCCAAAATAATAATAATAAGGCTACAAATATTAGGAGAAAGGAAGATATGATGGTGATGATGGCCATCACCACCAATGTAACAGAATTACACTGTTTGAAAAGACCCCAAGAACCATTGAGGGCAACTTCTGCCACTTCAGCTCAAGTAGTCCTAAGAGGTAGACATCCAACTTCTGTTTAAAAAGCCACAGTCCAACCACCTTCCAACATTATCCATTCCACTGTCAAACAGTTTTCCTAATGCTTAGTCAGAATCTTCTTTCTTGTCATTGGATTAGTTAGAATCATAGAATCATAGAAATGTAGAGTTGGAAGAGACCACACAGGCCATCCAGTCCAACCCCCTGCCATGCAGGAACACCCTCAAAGCACTCCCGACAGATGGCCATCCAGCCTCTGCTTAAAAACCTCCAAGGAAGAAGAAGGCAGAGATTTGACTGATGTGAAAAATTATAGGCCAATATCACTTTTGAATGTAGACTACAAGATTTTTGCTTCAATCCTTGCTGTTAGACTCAAAAAGGTGTTGTCCGACATTATCAATGAAGATCAAAATGGGTTTCTGCCAAAAAGATCGTTAAGGAATAATATTCGAACGGTTTTAAATATAATAGAGTATTACGAAAGACATAATGAACGGAAAATGGCGATGATATTTCTTGATGCTGAGAAAGCATTTGATATGATTAACTGGCCTTTTATGATAATGACTTGTAAACAAATGTCAGCTGGAGAGAAATTTGTCTCATGGATTGAAGCAATTTATAAACCGCAACAAGCCAGACTTCTGATAAATGGTGAAAGAACACAGTTGATAGAACTGAAGAGGGGGACTAGACAAGGGTGTCCATTGTCCCCTCTGCTATTTATTATGACATTGGAAATATTAAATAATGCCATTAGAGAAGACAATGACATTAAAGGAGTTCAAATTAAGAAACATCAATACAAATTGAAAGCCTTCGCAGATGATTTGGTGGCTTTTTTGGAGGACCCATGTAGAGGCATTGGAAAATTGATTAAAATAATTCAAGAGTATGGAGAGTTCTCCAGATTTAAGATAAATGTGGAAAAAACAAATTTCTTAACTAAAAATTTGAGAGAGAGAGAAGAGACAGAAATAATACAAAAAACGGGATTCAAGAGAGGACAAAAAGTTAAATATTTGGGAATTTGGATAGCCAGAAGAAATAATGAGCTATATTCAAATAATTATGAAAAAAAATGGAAGGAGATAATTAAAGATTTGGAAAGCTGGTCTAAGTTACATTTATCAATGTTGGGGAGAATTGCAGTAAACAAAATGAATGTTCTACCAAAGATGAACTTTCTGTTCCAAAACCTTCCCGTAATTTTGAATAAGAAACCTTTTCTACAATGGAAGAAAGAAATATCCAAGTTTATATGGCAAGGGAAAAAACCCAAGATTAAATGGAACATTTTAACAGATCATAAAAATCGAGGTGGTATGGGTTTACCTGATTTTCAGGTTTACTACAAGGCCGCGGCTTTTATATGGATAAAAGACTGGATGGATCTACAAGATGCCAGAATGCTGGCATTGGAGGGAGCAGATCTGAGGATGGGCTGGCATGCCTATATGTTCTATGATAAAGCAAAAATAGGTAAAGATTTCACAAATCATTACATCAGGAAATCGCTTCTGAAAGTTTGGGAAGTCTAGAAACATTAGGCAGCTGCCCACCTGGGTCTCCCCTCAAGAAGCTTTCTTTGGTAGACGGACCGAATCTGAAAAATGGCTTCGATATGAGGACATAATTGAGAGGGCAAAATCGAATAGTATTCAACTTAAATCAAGAGACAAGTTGGAGCAAGAAGGAACAGTTCTAAATTGGTTTTCTTACAGGCAGTTAACTGAAAGGTTTCAGATGGATTTAAAGACATATGGAATTGAAATAAAGGAGAAGGTTGGAGTGATAAAACGACTTTTTGAAAACCCTCCTCATTTACTAGCCCAAATCACTCAGGAAATATTGCACCGGGAGAAGTATGAAGGAACTGTTAAAGCAGTAATGATCTCGTGGGCACAGAATATTGGTCATACAATTCAACTGGACTCTTGGGAGCAGAGTTGGAAAAAGACAAACAAATTTACGGTTGCCCAGAATCTAAAAGAGAACTATTATAAAATGTTTTATAGATGGTATTTGACACCAGATAAATTACAAAAGATTTACAATTCAGGTACCGGGCTTTGTTGGAAATGTTTAAAAGAGGTGGGTACGATATATCATATGTGGTGGACATGCCCAAAGGTCAAGAAATATTGGACTGAGATACATAACAGGATTTGTGAAATAATGAAGCTACAATTTCCTATGATTCCTGAATTGTATTTGTTAAATATGACAGATTTAGTAGACGGTATGAATATAAAGAAATATTGGAGAATATTATTATATATGATAACAACTGCACGTATTGAATACGCTAAGGTATGGAAAACACAGCAAATACCTACAATAGAACAATGGTGGGGAACCTTGATTGAAAATAAAAACGCTGACATAGTCTCTCAAAGACTGAAAGGGAAATCAGATGATGAAATTCAGAAAGAATGGCAAATTGTAGGTGATTGCTGGGTGACCTTCGATAGAAGTCTATAATTCATGGTAATATGTGGAAAAAATTCATTGTGATGATTACGGCAGATATCATGAAGCAGGAATATGGTAATGGAAATGCTATGTACTAACGTGTAAAATGGCTGAAAAATGCAGTACAATGATATAACAATGTTAAGAGATTTTGGAAATGAAGTCTAGATCAGTTTGGAAGATTCAAGAAATAATTCATGTGAAATAGCAATAATAAATTGTTGTTTTAATTGTGGGAAAAGAAAAAAAAACCTCCAAGGAAGGAGACTCGACTACACTCCGAGGCAGCATATTCCACTGCCGGACAGCCCTGACTGTCAGGAAGTTCTTCCTGAGGTTCAGGTGGAATCTCCTTTCCTGCAGCTTGAATCCTGGTCTCTGGAGCAGCAGAAAACAAGCCCTCTCCTTCCTCTACATGGCATCCCTTCAAATATTTAAACATGGCTATCATGTCCCCTCTTAACCTTCTCTTCTGCAGACTACACATACCCAGCTCTCTAAGTCTATCCGCATAGGGCATGGCTTGCAGGCCCCTCACCATTTTGGTCACTCTCCTCTGGACTTGCTCCAGCTTGACCATGTCCTTCTTGAATTGGGTTGCCCAGACATGGACACAGTATTCAAGATGAGGTCTAACCAAAGCAGAGTAGAGTGGTACCAGTACCTCCCTCGATCTAGACACCATACTCCTATTGATGCAGCCGAGAATTGCATTGGCTTTCTTGGCTGCTGCATCACACTGCTGTCTCATGTTCAGTTTTTGGTCTATTAAGACTCCTAGACCTCTTTCACACATACTGCTATCCAGCCACGTGTCCCCCATCCTATATTTCTGTATTCCATTTTTTCTACCTAAGTGTAGAACCTTACACTTCTCTCTGTTGAATTTCATTTTGTTAGCTTTGGCCCAGCTCTCCAATCTATCCAAGTCATTTTGAATTTTGATCCTGTCCTCAGGTGTATTAGCAACCCCTCCCAATTTGGTGTCATCTGCAAATTTGATGAGCATGCCCTCTATTCTTTCATCCAAGTCATTGATAAAAAATATTGAACAGCACTGGGCCCAGGACAGGACCCTGTGGCACCCCACTAGTCACTTCTCTCCAGGATGAAAAGCAGCCATTCGTGATCACCCTTTGGGTTCGGTCGGTCAACCAATTACAAATCCAACTAACAGTAGCCCTGTCCAGCCCGCATTTTACTAGCTTCTTTGCAAGAATGTCATGGGGAACTTTGTCAAAAGCCTTACTGAAATCGAGATATGCTACATCCACAGCATTCCCTTCATCTGTCGAGCTAGTAACTCTATCATAAAAAGAGATAACATTAGTCTGGCATAACTTATTTTTGAGAAATCCATGTTGACTTCTCGTGATTACCGCATTGCTTTCTAAATGATTAGAAACTGACTGCTCAATGATCTGCTCCAGGATCTTTCCGAGTACTGATGTCAGGCTGACTGGGCGATAATTATTTGGGTCTTCTTTTTTTCCCTTCTTGAAGATGGGGATAACATTTGCTCTCTTCCAGTCTGCTGGAACTTCTCCTGTCCTCCAAGATTTCTCAAAGATTATAGCAAGTGGTTCCGAAATGACCCCTGCCAGCTCTTTTAATATCCTAGGATGCAATTCATCTGGCCCTGGAGACTTGAATTCATCCAGTGTGGCCAGGTATTCCTGTACCACCTCTCTACCTATTATGTGCCTCATTTCCCCTGCTTCCTCACCTGCTCCCCAACCGTCAGGTTGAGTGCTTGTATCCTTCTGGGAAAAAACTGAGGCAAAGAAGGTGTTAAGTAGTTCTGCCTTTTCTCTTCCCCCGGTGAGTAATTCACCATCTTCTCTGCGCAGCGACCCTATCATCTCCTTCTTTTTCCTTTTGCTGCGGACATATTTTAAAAAACCCTTTTTATTGTTTTTAATGTCTCTGACCAGTCTAAGTTCATTCTGTGCTTTAGCCTTTCTGACCTCCTCCCTACATCTCCTGGCTACTTGCTTAAATTCTTCTTTGGTGGTTTCCCCTTCTTCCATTTCCTGTACATGTTTCTCTTAACACTTAGCTCAGTTGAGAGTTCTTTGGTCAACCATTCTGGTTTCTTCAGATGCCTTCCATTTTTCCTCCTTATTGGCACAGTTTTAGACTGTGTCTTCAGTATCTCCTTTTTAAGGAACTCCCATGCCTCCTGAACTCCTTTCCTTTTCACTATTCCTGACCACGGAATTCCAGCCAGCAGCTCCCTAAGTTTACAGAAGTCCGCTTCTTTAAAATCTAAGATGAGTGTCTGGCTACCCTTATCTTCTCCTTCCCACTGAATGCCAAATTCCAATAGGGCATGGTCACTCCCCCCTAAAGATCCAACCACTTCTACCTCATTAACAAGTTCATCTTAGTTCATCTAGGTTCTATCTTTTGGAGTAGAAAAAAACAAAATCACAGCTGAAAACTAATAAACATCTTTGTAAATTCCATTAAAACCAGTGATCAGATTCTACGTTAATGAGTTCAGGCATTAGCGGAAAGGCTAAATTTCTTGCCACAGTTAGACACAACTGATTTCCATTGATTTCAGTGGACTTTAGTCATGCACCCATGTGCAAGATTGCAACCATACATTGTGGGTTATCAGTCATCATAGACTTTTTAGTCTGACTTGCATAGTTCTTCCATGAACCAAAGAAGAATTAAGGTGAACTTACCCTCCTTTCTACTTCTACCAACCTATCTAGCAGAATGCTGTTATTGGCAAATACATCTCCTTTCTATTTGTTCAAATACCTTACTTCTCACAGTCACCAACAGCTGCATATCCTTTGAGATTTCTATAAGAAATCCAGCAATCTAAGACTATTTGATTTAAGTGTACGCATCTTAGGTCATCTCCCTTAGATACCTGCTTGCACTCAGTTCCTTAACAGAACAATATCCTCTCAAGGAAAGGATTTGTGGAGTCATTGAGCAAAATACCCTAGACAAAAAGAAGGAGAGAGTTTTATCTTTTTCCATTTTGCCCTTTTTACAGAAGGTATTTTCCTCCCTGTTCATCCCATAGATAGATCACTGAAGAGTCTTATGTGACAGCTTAAGACACTTTTGCATGATGTTCTGCAGAGCACCAGAGGAATATGAAAGGGAAAGAAGAATGTTTGAAATGAATTATAAGAAGCAGAAAGAGTGGGAAGGAGCAAGAAACAAAGACAATCAATAGAAATACAGACCGCAGCCAAGCCAGTTAAATTAAGGGAATAAGAGTGCCTCTTTAACCAAGGTGAACTGAAACAATGAAGGGGGAACAGTCTGCCATCATATTCCACAACGTACTAACTGTTATACAAAAAGGCTTCTCTTGAACTAATAAGATAAAACTCAGAATCTTCTTGATGAAGCCTATCTTTATCCCATGCATCGAATCCAATTAAAAAAAATAACATTTTCAGAAAGTTTAAGAAGTGCTGAAAACAAGCACATCTACTCCTTTTATGCCAATTTTCAGAATTTTCATATCTGTCAGCAAAATTTGGGTGAAAACTACTCATGCATTTTATTTGGGCTTCCCAAGGAAGGCAATTTTTCATTGGCTTGGTGAAACGTATGTCAACAATTGCTGGCAAAGTTATGTCATACATGTATAATTTTTTAATGAAGCCCAATTTCTATGAGTAGTCCTTTGTTTTAAGAGGGGCTGTTTGTTGCAGCCATGATCTAGAGAATTCTGTTGGAGATCCAACAACCACACTGGAAGAAAGCAAATCTCCACCAGTGTAATTATGCCACTGTCTGGAGCATGGTAGCAGCAACTAGACTCTTCCAGACACAGCTCCATCCCACAGCCAACAGTTACCAGTCAGATGCTGGAAGTCTTCTAAGCTGGCCTTCGTAACCTGAGGAAGAAGGAAAATTCTGTTTTCCTAACCTAAGACTACTTTTTTCCAGGTTGTTGAAGCATAGGTGGAAAATGTGTGAGCTCACCCCTGCAGCCGAGGTTCTGAGATGTGCACACATGTGCTAGGAGTTGCACACCTGAGGTAGGAGATATTGCACAAAAAGATACAGAAGACCTCCTACTATAATATTAAAAAATACATATGCAAGCATAATTGAGGATCATACAGATATAACTGGTAGTTATGGCTACCAATAGCATTCCAGATTCCATGTGCAATATTTATTGTTTTAATTATAGAATGTGACTTCACAAGGTCATACTGTAAACTAATACTTGGATTTGGATCATAGTGTGAGTGGAGAAAGCTGCAATTTTCCCCTCTGCTCAGCTGGGTTGCCAAAGTAAAAAATTCAAGATGGTTCCTGTACCTTTACTGGTTATGTAGAAGAGGAACTGAACAAGCACCTGTTGCTTGTTATTCAGTTGTATGACAAACAACACCTTGTGAAGTTGCCTCTTCTACAGGAGTCATCTCCATTTTTCAATCCAGCAGCCATACTTTGCTGTTTTCTGTAGTTGGTGCTTTTCTTTCTAGTCCTTTTCTCCAACCAAAATATCCCCATCACCCTCAGAATCACCTCACATACAATAAAGATCCTCTTCAGAGTCTCCTATGGCAGTTCTTGAAGGCCAAAAATGTCTGTGCCCCAGATATCCTGGAGGGCACGCTATATTTCCATAAATTAGAAATACTGCAGGATTGAAAATACCAAAGTGCCAGATCCATGGAGTCTTGGGACTTTTCCCAACCAAACTCATTTCTATGTGAATTCTATGATGTCTTTCCTGAAACTGGCATCCAGCTACACTGGCTATAGCAGCACAATGTCAACAGCAGGCATGGTTAATGGCACGTGATAGATCTTTTAAGTTCAAGCAGTGACATTTTTCCAGACATTACACAGACTGTGATTTTCTTTCATTTCTCAGGTGCCTGTATTTAAGAAGCTTTTCTGTTGAGTGTTTTATTAATGGCACTGAGGAGTACTTGTCACTGTGAAGAAATGTGGACATGTTTGAAAGATTTGAGATTCCTTTTACCTATACAGCTTATATCAGGAAGTAGTTCTTTGGATGATAATTGCTTTCCAACGTGCTGTATGAGGAAGAGGGCAGTCAGATCTAGAAACTGGCCTGATACTGTAAAAACACTTGGCAAACTTGAGACATAGCACAGGCTGATAAACTAGATAAGAACAGATTGTTGATAATGGAACTATCCTGCCAACACCAGGCCAGAGTGTTAAAGAGAAGTTGTTCTTTAGAGGTGTCAAAGTCTCCATGTTAAAGAGGATTCTCTGGATGGAACCTTCTTCCTGACGGCAAATGAAAGCCATCAGGGATGTTGTCACAACCACTGAACAACTTAGAGCTTCAATTAAAATTTCCAAGCATGTTTTGGAGAACCACTCAGGTTGCACTGTGCTAGAGTAACTCCAAGGCATGCAGAATATTCAACTTTAGAAAAAGGAACGGGTTAGCTCAAAGATCAGCAACAGCAGCAAACCCTTTCAGAGTGCACAAGCAGTAGCAAATGGCGGGCTGTGATTGCTATCGCAGAGTAATAATTCCTAATGAGGTACAATTGTTAGCAGCAAGATTAGTATATGCAAAGCACTGGAAAAAATCAGCTTTACCAGCAGTGAACAAATGGCTAAACAGATTGATGGGAGTTGTTGAAATGGACAATCTTGCACACAAGATAAAAGGTAGAACACAAAACGTATCTTTGTCTGAAAGGAAGTGGTTGCTGTTTTTTTTAAAAGAAAAAAAAGGAATGAAGGCAATCCGATGATAATAGATTTTGAAACTTCAAACTTATATTACTACATGCGAAGAGTTAAAGTAGAGTTAGAAAATGTACCGTACTTTGTTGTTTTACAATGTTATTTTTTTAGATGATGATTATCTTTCAATGACTGATCATTAGTATAAACTAATCTAGAATAAGTTACCAATGATTTATGAATTTGAGAAATTAAGTAAGTAAATAACTAAAATGATAAGTGATTATCAACAGTTAATAACTATGGGACAAAATGCATGATTTGCTAGTTAGGTGTAAATGCTTAGATAACATGAACTCTTTGCAACAAGAGCCAGAACCAATTTTTAGTTATGTTTTCTCAGGTTTGTTTTAGTCATGTGTAGGTTAGGATGTTTGTTGATGTTTGTATGAAGGTATTTTTGTTGTTTTGTATATTTGGCTTGTGTTATCTTTTTTACTTAATTAAAAAAAGACACAAAAAGAAATAATTTCTAATGACACCTACCACTCACCTATGGTTACCAGGTGAAATAAGGGGTTGGACTTCTGCACCTTTAATTGTTGTGCAGAAGAGGGAATATCTGCAGTCCTTGCTTGTCATGAAAGCTTCACTTCCTAAAATTCCCTTTACTAAACAATGATTAAAGTTACAGAAGCACTGTCCCTTATTTCATCTGGCAAGTCTATAACCAACAAGAGTGAGTAAAGAGGCTTAACTGTCAGGAGATACAGCATGATTCAGTTGCTAAAAGAAGTCCCATACAATTTTTGTGTCATTATACCAAACAGCAGCTGTATATAGTAGCCCAGAACTTAATACTCTGCTTGATTCTTTTAGCAACTAGAGAAGAAAAAACTAAGTGTTGTTTTGTACTTCTGGCAATCTCCTATATGAAACTGCCTTTGTGTTGCTGGATCACAGCTTTTGCATGCCCTCTCCAACATGTTTCAGATCAAAACAGAGACATGTATGGCCAAGTTAACAGAGAGACGAGATACATTAAAAACAAACTTCAGATTAAAATATTGGCCAAGATCCTGCAGCAGGAGATGTATGAGTATCGTGGAGCTACGTCTCCATCAGTTACTGAAATCCAAAAGCCTTTTCAAGCTGACAGAGATCCCAACTTCATGGGACGAGGTATTCCCAAAACTTGAAACCATTACTTTTTTGGACTATAACTCCCAGAATCCTCCAGTCAGCATGGACCCTTGGAGTCATACTCCCAAAAATGAACTTTCCCAAGCTTTGGGTATCCCACAGTTAACTCACTCTTAATTCAAGCAAATTGTTCATTTAGAGAAACTTCTACCATTGTTTTCTTTTAGGTATAAATTCAATGGCCAGCCCCAGCTAAAGCAGACCCTTTGAATCTGTGAAATGTATGTAAATGATGACTTAATATTCAGCAAGTGATTTAATAAATCTACTTTTGCTAGAACTGATTGATATTTAGACCTTATTTTTAAATATTTATTTTCATTACAGCTCAGTTTTAATTTTATTAGTGCACCCTCCAATGTTTCATAGATGACACACATGTGGCCTAGCAACATCAGAGTCTGGTTAAGGTGGTAAAAGTTATGAATGAGAAAGAACACACCAGCTGGGAGAGGCTGCAGCAGTTTGCTTTTGCCTGAGCCTACTGGAAAGGGCAAAATTCTGCCCCTACACCCCTGCTGCTAATTTGACTGAATGCAAAGTACTTTTGCACTTTGAACTCAGTTTCCAGCAATTGAAGCAAGGTGAGGAAACACGTGGGAAGAAGACAAAGATACTAGAACAGTTCAAAAGCAGCTTAAAAAGTGAGAGAACAGAGGCATAATCAGAACTATCCCTACCAAATCAGGACAGTTGGAGGTTATATATTAATTCATAGTTGTTTTTTATTTGGTGAGATTGAAGGCAAAGATGAGCATAGTAGATATATAAGAGCTCCAGGAAAATGGTGGAAAGGGGGTAGTCTCATGTAAAAAATAAAGAAAATAAAAAATAAGAAGATTCTTTTAAAATTACAGAACAGGAGAAATGGCGAAGTGGTTTGGTAAGAAATGAGTCCCAAGGTCAATAAATGTGACTTCTGTCTCTGGGGATTCATGCCTGAAGATAAATTAGGGATTCTCTCCCATTTGCTCTGTCTCTGATTATCCTCTCGAGCTCTGTGCAACTTCAAGAGAATCATCTCACCTCTCTCTAGCAGCATCCTTATCTATTTGCTCTAACTGTTCCTCATTGCACAAAAGTGACCAGGTGCTGTGACAGCTTATAGGCACTCTCCCAGTCACCTCGACAGGGTTTTTCCTATGATTATCTTCCTCTGGCTTCCCTAGGGGTTATGATTAATTCATAGCATGTCACCAAAGGTGCCTCGCAATGGCACAGAGAGAAAGCATCCTCTACCTACTGCTGCCCTGGGGATGATGGTGAAATTTGTACAGACAGTCCCACCAGGTAGTCAATCTTGTAAAAGCACAGATATTACAAAGTAAATACAAGCGATCTATTTGTTTAAGGTTATTACTCTGACCAACGGGGCATTGAAACAATCTTTTGACTGACAAAAGATATCACACTGCCGTTTCCCACTGGATATGCCCAAATAGGTTTTCTCCCCCTCTTCCCACTGCTGCCTTTTATTGCTACCTGTGAGTGTTTGGAAAGTTCATCAGTTTTCTGCTGATATGAAGATTGGAATGCATAACACATCCAATCCATTGAAATTCAATTCATATACAAGTCTAAATTAGGGGGAATGGAGAGAGGGAGAGAATGTAAAAGAAAGAAAGAAACTTCAGCCAGAAATTACACCTTGATGTGCAGAGGCATCAAACTTTAACTTTATCTCAAGTCAGCTTCCAATTACCCCATTTGATTTATATTTTATCTCATAATACACCCAAAGGCACAAGTATTGGATGTTGAACTCTATGGTCAGAAGTAATTAGAGTTGCAGCTCTTTGAAAAGCTCCCTTTCTGTGCTCTGATCACAGCTGTATAGCTGGATCATTTCACAAGATGCAAGCTTGCTCGCTGTTGATCTGAAACTGAGATCAATGCTTATTCTCCCCTTTATTGGAAGCCACTAAGTGTGAAGAACTTGGAAATTCAGACTTGAGAAGTACAAAAATAGCTGTGGTCATGGAAGTCTCAGTGTATCAAGTTCCAAAGCTGCTACTACTAGGAGTGGAGTAGCTGAAGAGTTCTTATAATTACCAGTGAGAAATGATGGAATGCTACTCGAACTGGTGGCCCCTGGACCTTTTGGCTGCTGTTCTATGGAAAGTTTCCACAATAGAAAAAAAAACACATTTGTAGCCAGGGGGCATAAATATGGTATCAGTCCCTGGAATATGAGGGGGAAGATGCCAGTTCCATGCCTCAGATAACCAGGAAAGCACTGCCATAGAGAACATGATAGCTTGGAACTATGCAGGGCTGAGACCAAATTGCTACCCAGCTATCAAGTTCACTGTGTGAAGCCAGTCTTTCTCTGTCACACACTTTTTCTCCCTTTCTACTGAAATAAATCTTCTCATGTCTCAAGGTCTTTCACAAAAAACAACAATCCAGAAATTAAAATGGAGAAAAGAAGGAGAGAAAGATATCTTGAAAGTTAACATCCCCCCCCGCACTTTTCTGCACCTCCAGCTTGGGCAAGTAGAATAAAAAGAAATTATAACCATAAAATACCCGTGTGTTAACAATTGCTGAGGAGAAACCATTCACCCCTGGGCCAAGTAGAAATATCTTCTCCGAGGGAATAGATAAATATTTTGGGCACAGCTCACTTGGATGCAACAAGTGAGGAACTATTGGGATGATGTGTAGAAATCTAAGTGCTTGCAGGAAATTTGCTTTTGGTGAAGCTAGTCTTGTATGGTTCAAGATTCTGAAGAGTCATGAGGCAACACCTCAGGTATGTCCAGCTAACCTTCCCATATCTGCCCATGATTTCCCAGACATGCACACACAGATAGTCAAAGGGTAAGATCAAGGCACAGAATAGTCTATCTTCCTTCAGCTGAAGAAAGAGCTAAAACTTTCATTTCTACTCTGATGAAGAGACTCTCTATTGAGCACAGTAGTGCAATCTGCTTCTCAGCTGGCTTTCATGGTAGCCTTTTCCACAGAGGGGTAAATGAAGACCTGTTCAAGACGAGAAAAAGCTCAGCTTTCTTTAAAAAAAAAAAAAAGAGGTATATTTCTTTTCTTCAGCTTGCACTTGTGCTAAGTGATGGCTCCTGTTTCTGGCAATGGATGTTTGCTTTGTTGTTCATTTTTAGAGTCGATAGAAAATAAAGGTCACTTTGACTGAAATGTCTGGTTGCTGGAAAAAGACACAACAAAAGGAGATCATAATTTCCTCCGCTGTATTGTTTTGCAAGCTGAATGCACTCTTTCACGGGGCTCCTGATCTTTGAAACCAATGGGAGTTTGGCTATTGATTTCAGCAAGAAGAAGCGAGAGACTGATTTACATATGCAATTAGGAGACAAATATGAATTGAGTCAGTCATACCAGCTTCATCATGATCTATTCCTCTTGATGTCTGGTGCCACTTTCTATATCTATCAAAGGACAAGGTGCTGAGTGGCAAAAGGACCAAAAGATGATGATACTTCTTTCTTTGTCAGGGAAAGCATAATATTTTCATGAATCTAAACTTTATGCCCAATGCCACAAAAAGAAAAGAAAAAAAGCAAGTCTTGGGATTAAAGTTCCATTTAATAGAAAGTAACATCAGCATACACCTGTGGGAAAGACAGATGTGTTCTGTCTGGGGAAAGACATCCTGCCATTTTGCCATAATTCTTAGATTTATAGAGCAGGCAACTGAAAAATATTCAATTCCTTTTCTCACTTTAGTAACTTATATCCTCTATATCCTATGCACTTTGCACAAGAAAAAAAATCCATATTTGCTGGCATATAAGACTCCTGTTTTTTCCCAAAAAAATACTGTGTGAAAATGGGATGCATCTTATACACCAGTATGTCTTATACACTGGCAAATAGGATTTGCCAGTGTATAAATGGGGTGCATCTTATATGCTGCTGTGTACGGTACTTGCTCTGGCAAGACAGTTGATGAAATTAAGCCCCGAAGAACATAAAAAGAGTTGCGCTGTATCAGAGTGAAGGCTTAACTAATCCATCATCCAACCTCACATATGGTTGGCCAGATGGCTATGAGTGGCTCCACAAGTAAGACATAGGTTGCAGGGGTGGACACGGCCAACCCTAGTTTTGCGGTAACTGGCCTCTAAAAGTTGTCTATGTTTGGTTTAGATACTTAATTTCTTTTGTGACACAGCACAATCCTAAATCTAGCTATGAAGACTGCTGCCCATACACTGATAGCTCAAACTGGGATCTTACACCAGAAGGTCTCAGCTTGACTCATCACTGTATACCAGCAGTAAAATCTGTGCTTCAGTCATTTGCTAGTTATGGGCAAGATAAGGGACCTCATTCCTTCTGAAGTTTTGTGACATGGTACTAATTATACCTCATTATAAGTATATTAGAGCCATAGCCTCTAACTGTTCCAATTTGGCAAGAACAGTCCTAATTAATCTTCTGTTCTCCTACTTTTTTCAGATGATTTTAAAATGTCTGTTGCCCCCTTGGTAAACCCTGTCCCGGGGTCTACAACTTTGATATAAAATGAATTTAACCCACCAGAGAGGTCACCTGGATGCGCACGTAGGCAATAACGGTCATACGATCTAACGCACCAGGTCAGACCAGTAAACTCCCCAATCACATAGCCACAGGAGACCTCATGTTGTGATAACCCATGGTGGACAAAAAGTCATCAGCCTTTAAGGAGTTCACTTGAAGGGAGTAAAAGTGTTCCCAGAAAGTTGAACACTGGAAGCAATAAAATCTTATCAAATCGATCTCCAGAAAATCACACCATAGCCCCAAAGTGGAGGAAGATCCTGTTATTTAGATGACACCCTGTTATCTTCCAATATCAAAGAAAATGCCAGGTGTGGAGTTGTTTTTCTTTTCTGTCACTGTTTGTTTTCCCCAGGAGAGGATTTGCCTTCAAAGTAAATTTTTCCTACAAATAGTTCCCGTTTTTGGGCTACTTAGTCAAGAGAGAAAGGCAGAGAAGGAAGAACAGGAGGAAGAAGTATGATGCCTCCCCGTCTTACCAGCTGACTGGTCCCCCCTCCCTGTAACTGCGTGATCTTCTCAGCGTCTTTTCGCTGAGCTGCTGTTCGATCACTGCTTTCCAGACCAAGGACTTCAGGAAGAGGTGCAGTATCACCCAGACTATGAACCCCTCAACAATCCCTCTATCTTATTCCCATTCTTTATTTCTTTTAGCCCTTGGGTGTGTGTGTGTGTGTGTGTGTGTGTGTTTGCGTTAGTGCGAGCTATTACTGTTCAATAAAGTCATTCATTGGATCTTTTTGTGTGATTTCTGACTGAGCCTGACCCCGTAAAAATTGGGTAAAAGATCTCGCTAGGTTACACTGCCTCTTGCATTGCTGTTGCTTGTGCTCCGTTGAGCTTATTTTCCCCATCACTAGGAGTATATTGAGGTGTCCCTCTGGGACCCCCCAGATTTTTCAGGGTAACATGTCCCAGTTCCTATCTTCTCTTCCCATTTTCCTCCTTTGTCCTCTTCTTAATTCAATTGCTATAAACTGAGTTATTTGTACTCAATTAACTCAGCATAGGGGAGTGGAAAAAGAATCTGATCCTTCCTAGCAGGCTCAGGCAAAAGCAAAATGTTGCAGCCTCTCCCAGCTTGTACTTCCTCATTAATAACTTATGCCATCATGACCACATTCAGATGTTATCTGGCCACGACTGTCCCTGTTTTCATCTGTGAAATATAGGAGGGTATATTAGAACTGATACCGAAACATGAGTAGAAAAGGCAGGGGGGAGAACTAGCTTTTCAGAAGAAAAGAGAACTGAAACAAGAACTAGAATAAGAGTGTATCAGCTGTATGCTGAATTATGACAGCTAAAAACGGAAGGAAATTTCATTGGGTTTGAAAGGCCATTTCCACACTACACAGTTACAGTGCTATTATTCCACTTTCCACATTCTATGGAATCTGGGGTTTGCAGTTTAGAGAGAGGCATTTAGAATTCTCAGCCAGAGAGCTCCTTGGCCTCACTAAACTACAAACCCCAGAATTTCACCGGATGTTGAGAACTGGAATAGTAGCACTATAAGAAATAGTGCAAAAATGGCCAAAGTCTTGATGAAAGCAGCATTTCTACATTTTAGGAGACCTGTAAGAAAATGTGTGCCACATATCAAGCATTCACACATTTACAAGGTTTACATGGTGTGCACAAGAAATAAAGTATGCAAAATACGGTGCTTTTTTTTTTTTTAGGAACTGAGCTAAAATGAGTACAATAGAAAAAATGCACATAAACACACTTTAGGCAGTATTGCTTAAATTTGTAGAATTGTACAAATAAATGCACAAATTAAAGAAAGAGTGTTTAATACTGTGCAATTTTCAGTGAGCAAAGAAAACACACCGTCTCACAACCTTATGAGAAACAAGGGCAGGCAGAAAATGCTAGTGGAATTCATAGAAACTGAACAAAAAGTACAGCTGAGATACTTTGGCAGACCTAGTGACAGGAGCACACAAAAAGTGAATTAAAAAAAAAGATTCTATAATGTTGCATGCCCCACCAGTGGGAATAATACACTGTGACTACGGGAGAGGACCTTCTTTGCTGTGGCACTTTAGTTGTGGAATGTCCTCCTGTTGGAATCACCATTGGCACCAACATTGGTCTCATTCTGACACCAAGCTAAAACTTGGCTTCATTTCAAAAGCCTTTGGGGCCTTCATCCAGTGCATGCACATAAATGGCTTTATGTGTTTTTTAACTTCACCTTTTTAAGCTATTCAGTTGTTTAATACATATTTAGAATGTTTAAATGACTTCTATTGTTTACATTGTCCCCCATTTTAAAGTGTTCCCAACTAATTTTATTGTAAATTACCTGCAGATCTTACAGTATAGGATGGAATAGAAATGCTGTTAAGTAAATGGAGGACTAATAAATACTGTTTGGCCCATCACTGCATATTCACATTGGGAAAGGATTGTGTGCCTTGTTCAGTGCATATAAATCATGCTTTTAAAATGTGGCCACTACTTCCCATACAGTCTGCTCAGCCCCAGGTGAGAAGAAACTTGATTGCATCTGTAAGCAGTGAATGGTTACTTATCAGGAGACAAAGGAAATCTAATCTTGATCTTGAAGCTGGTTACAGGGACTATATCACTGTTACCCTGATTTCTGGGGTCCCTTGGGGGACACCTCAATGTGCTCCACATGATGGGGAATAGAAACTAGCCAAAGCACAAGCAATAGCAATGCAAGATGCAGGGTAACCTAGCGGGGTCTTTTTACTCAGTTTTTACAGGAACAGGCCAAGCCAAAAACCAAACGAAAATGTCCAATAAATGATTTTATTGAATGAAAGTCTCACACACCAACACAATCACTCACACACTCACTCAAGACCTATTAAGAAGCAAAAGAGAGGAAACTGGATAGGGCAATATTGAAGAGGTTGTAGCTGGAGTAATATTGCACCTTTTCTTGAAGTCCTTGGTCTGGGAAAAACAGCTGAGAAGTGGGCCTCAGCACGGAGAGGGCTGAGGGGATTACTCAACGGAGGGAGAAACAGTCTGATAGGATGACTGGGAGTGATCCAAAGAAACGCTCAAAAACTGAGACTATTTGTAGGGGGAAAAGTACCTGGAGGGCTAATGCTTTCCCGGGGAGAACAATGGATGTTGCAATGAGAAGGAAGCTCCACAATGGTAACTTCCTTTGCGTGATGAGATTACAAGGTGTTGCCAAAGTCTCAGGATCTTCAGCTGCATTTGGTTGTGGTGTGACTTCATGTAAATGGTCCTTGCCTGATAGGATATTTGCTCAACTTGGGGCAAACACGCTAATCCCCTCAAGTCGGCTTCTCAGGGGCTTAGGACCCTTCGTCTACTGTGGGTTTGCACAGCTTGAGGTCTCCTGAGGCTATGTGACTGGGGATTTTACTGGCCTGAGCTGGTTTCCGATCGTTCAACCGTGGCTGCCTACGTGCTTATCCAGGCGACCTCTCAGGCATACAGAGTCATATTTAATATCAAAATTGTAGACCCCAGGATAGGGTTTTTACCATGGAATAACATCACCCCCTAGTTGAAACTGCATCACTGGCTATTGGTCCATTTCTTGGAACAATTCAGAGTTCTAGTTTTGGCCTATAAAGCTTTGTATGGCATAGGTCCAGCCTATCTGAAAGACTTTCTTATGATCCTGCCTGAATCTTATGATCTTCATGGAAGAGTTTTTCTCCATCCCACCACCACCCCAGTCTCAGCTGGTGAGGAAACAAGAGAGAGACTTCTCAGTGGGTACTCCTAGGCTATGGAACTCCCTCCCAAAAGAAATTCAATTTGTCTCCTCTCTGCTAGGCAAATTGAGCCTCCTTTGGGAGGGAGTTCAATAGCCCAGGAACAGCCACTGAAAAAGTCTCTCTCCTGTATCCTCAGCTCTCTGCTGTCTTTTCACTGGTAGGCAAAGACTTTCCTCTTTAAAGAGCCCTTCAGCTTTAATTGATCAGAGTAGAGGAGTATACAATTAGGTGTGCTGGGGGACTTTCAGTATGCAATGTATATTTCATATGTCTTAAGAGTTTTGTCTTAATGTCTTAGAAGTAGTGCCTTAATTGGAGGTATGATTTAAGATGTTCTAAACTTTTCTACTCCATACTACTTTAACGGTTCTGTTTTAATTTATATTATAAGCCACTTTTAGTCCTATTTCGTAGTAAAGCAGGATATAAATCAAATAAATATAAATCAAATAACAATAGACAGGAGTACACTGTAGTTGGTAGTAGTGGGCATTCTTGTGAGTCTCGGAGGGAGAGCATCACTAGCTGAGTGTTTTCTTCCTTCCATGTGCTGTCAACTTAACAGTGGTGGAGCTTGAAGTGTGTGGAGGGGGGGTGGGAGGGGGCAGGGCTACTACGTGAGGGGCGTGGCTGGAGTGCATGGTGGAATGGCCAGGGCACATGGGAGCATGGCCATGGGCTGGGACGTCCAGAAACATTGGCCCTTTCCACACGCAGCGAGGGAAACGCTCCCTGCCGCTACTCACCAGCTTTTTGGTGGGTCCATTTGGGTCCATCCTGACGAGGAGCAGTGCGAGCTCGTTGCTCCGCACTGCTCCGGCATCCAAAATGGCGGCTTCCGGTTGGTGGAGGCTCTCCACCAACCGGAGAAGCTCGCCAGCCTAAAGCCTGCCCCCGGCAGTTCTGCAGGCACACACTAGGTGACGAAGCAACACGAGGTTGTGCGCTCCGTACTTTTTAAAAACCTCTTAAAAGAGGTTTTTAAAAAGCATGCTGCGCGACCACTTCCGGTCGCTCCGGAGCAGACTGAGGTGCAGAACTACAAAAAGTAGTCCGCCCCAGTCCACTCTACGATGCGGAAGACCTCCACTGGAGGTCGCTCTGCACCGTTTTAATAGGCTGGTGCAGAAAGGGCCATTGTCATGAATCTCTAGCCCCACCCCCACCCCACGTCCCTACATGACTGCAGCTCAGCTTCCCATTTTCCCACACTGCACATGAACATGCTGTTATCCATAATTTCTGTTCCTGAGGCTTTACCTGTTTGGACTGGCAATGGTCACTAGGAATATATGAATCCTTCTGCTGTGTGTCTCTCAGCTGTGACCCTGCAAGGAAGAATCGGTCACAGGTTATGGGGGAAGGCTCAGTCTTTTTCCAGTCCTTGTTAGTTTTACATGTATGCAGTTGTATCTATTCTTTTCACATCAATCTATGGTTTTTAAAAACAAAACACAACAACCTCACAGCCTGAAAATTCACATTATATTTATATGCCACTTTCTCTGACATGAACATTTTGTATACGTTGTCTTCAATACAATGGGCCCTCGCTATCCATGGGTGTTTGTTTCCTGTGGATGCCAAAATGTGTAGATTCTCAAATTCCATTCTGTACAATGTTGTAGTAAAATGGCATCCTTTCTATAAAATGGCAATATCATATGTGCTTTTTGGGTTTTTTTTAAAAAAAATTTCAAGCCACGTTTGGTTGAATTTATGGATACAGAATCTGTGGACATGGAGAACCAACTGTATAGGCATGCTGTTCACATCCTTCCCTATTGCACACAATTTTTGATGCACCTTTCCCTACCATGCATGTTTCTTTGCAACTTTTCCATTCTTGTACAATTTCTAAGGCATGAAATTCATTGCAGTATACAAAAGAATATGCAGTTCAGAGCAAAATTGTGTTCCAATCTACTTGTTAGCCTGACACATGCAAATTAGATCACCTTGTTTTAAGGCCTCTCTGCACTACACTGTTATAGTGCTGTTCCACTTTCAACATCCTATGGAATTCTGCGGTTTGTAGTTTATTGAGGCCAAAGAGCTCTCTGGCTGAGAATTCTAAATGCCCCTCCCTAAACTACAAACTTTAGGATTCCATAAGATGTTGAAAGTGGAAGAATAGCACTATAACACTGTAATGTGGAAAGGCCCTTAAGATATTGATGAGACAAAATTCCCTTCCACTTCTGTAGGAAATAATATTCTGGCAAGAGCACCAAGGGGTAGAAACTTGATGCTTAAAAAAAATAATGATTTTTTGCCCCTTCCTTAGTGTGGAACCAGTGTTATGCTTTATGAAACTGCCCAACCACCAGAATTGAACTTGGGAAGTTATTTTATGGACTATAATTCCCAGAAATCCCAGCTACTCTGCTCATCTGCTCTATTGGGTAGGGGATTCTGGGAAATGTAGTACAAAACAGCTGTGATGGGGAGGCCTTCACAACACAATTACAGTAGTGTATTCTACTTTAACTGCCATGGATTCCTCCTATGGAATCTTGAGATTTGTAGTTTTGTGAAGGACTGTCCAGCTTTTTGCTCCCTTCAGTGAAAATCCCAGGATTCCATAGCATGTTGTCATGGCACTTAAAGAGGAATGATAGCACTATAGGCTTCAGTTATCTCCCTTTGGAATTCTTTCCCCAAAGGTGATATAGCATTCTTTCAGATATCTTTAAACAACAACCAAAAAAATCCATCTTTGAACTTTTTGGAAACCAGTGTCTTCAGGGACAGCCTTTTGCTGATTCCCTCTTAAGGAGGGAGATCTGGGTAGAGATGTGCTCATAAACATGTTCACATCTGACAGGGAAGTAAGAGCCACTGAGTAGCAAACTGCAGTGTGTTTGTTTGCTTCCACACCACAGTGTGGGCAAGGGGATTGTTGAACAAATTTCATTTATCGCTTTGCAAGCATCTGGGCTTGAGGAGTGTTTGCTGTGTGGTTGATCATTATCCAGAAACGTCCAGGAATCTCACAGTGTACATAGGATTTCACATCTTCCAGCAAACTGTTCCTGCAAATCTTTATTTATGACACATCCTGCAGCCTCACTCTCTGCACTTAGCTGCCTCTATCTTCAGCTCTGCTGAGGGTTGAGAAGCTCTCCAGTTCCTTTTGATTAGCACACCTTACACCAAGTGCTCTGTACTGAATAACTAAAATGGCAGCAGTGTGCATCTGACAGCTATTTGAGAAGGTGGACCTGCTCTTTCCTCAAAAGGAATAATTTCCCCCATTTCTTGGGCAGACAAAAATGTTCTGTGTACGGCAAATGTTATACTGTGCAAACATTTCTGTGGAGCCAGACACATTTATACTGTTCAATGAAGCAGAAATCAGTTTATCATAGAAATACAATGTCCTTAAAAGATTGCTTAAAGGAATGTTGCTCCATCACACTAAAAAAAGAGAAATTTTCTTTAAAAGAAAAGGTTAATAATGATATCGATCTTATGCATGCATACCTTTCCACTGTTCTGATTTGGTAGGGACAGTCCTGATTAATCTTCTGTCACCTCACTTTGAAAAGGTCCTAGTTTCTTTCTTCTCCCACATTCCTCCTCTTACCATGCCTTGCACCCCATCACAGGGCATAGTACAATTGGCAAGAAATACCATTTAATTGGCATGAAATATTATATAAAAATGGTAAACTTATGGCTCGAAAACATGCAGCCAGCAGGACTCTGGCTCTATGCCTAGGCTAAGTCAGCACAGCCTCGGTATGGCTAAGTCATAAGGTCAAGAAAAGTTAAGTGGGAAAGGCCAAAGACATGACATCTGAATACAATAGTCAACTAAACTACCCAGGTGCGGCAGACAAGAACCCTTGTTGTGTGCATTTCCTAGCAAAACCTTCCCCATTTACCTTACTCAACAAAGAAATTAAGAGGCTGTCAGGAATTCCATCAATGCTTTGTCACCCAAAGTAAGACAATCAGTCCATTATGGACTCTTTTTGTTTACTCTGTGAGAGAGCAATTGACACTTGCCTCTTCAGAGGGGGAAAAAAGATATTTAATTTCCAGCTCCAACCCAGCTAATTTTGCAACACAGCAACATGCTAGCACTTTGGATATCACTCTACATGCCAAACGTTCATTCCTCCATGCTGCTCTCAGACTATTGTGTTTGAGCCGTCTCTCCTTGATCCTCCACTTCAGGACCAGTAAATATCACCTTATGCACCTGAAATCTCTTACTATCCAATCTATTGTTAGTACTGGTATGCACAAGTGAAAAGGTCTCATAGTAACTGCCTCTAGCAGACCTCCTTTTGAGCTATAATTCCCCACCTTTTTAAGGAGCTGCTGGCCCTGCTGGTGGATCTCAAGGTCCCCCACCTTTTGAAGTAGCACTCCATTGTCTTCAGCTTACTTGCTTGCTACAGAACATGTTCAAAGTCCAAAAGTAGTTTGCACTCAGTTTGCATTAACTCAGCAGGAGGACAGGAGAGGAAGAGTTGGGATCATGCCATTCCCAGCAGTCTCAAGCTAAAGCAAGCTGCTGCAGCCTTGCCTAGCTTGTGTGTTCTTCTCATTAATAATTTTTGCCATCTTGACCACATCCTGATGTCGCTTGGTCACATATGTCATGGTTTTCTTTTTTTTTTAAATATTTTTTTTATTTTTATATAACTGAAAAACAAAAACAAAAAATTAAGCACCATGTGTTATACATAATAGTGGAATTAAAAAAAATTTTTTTTCCTTTAAACAACATAAACTTACATTATTTTTTTCTCTTTTACACTTGAAATCATAACCTTATTCAGCTTATTCCGTATCATACAGCTTATACATTTTTGTTACCTATCTTTAATTCTTATTTTCATTATATTCATTTTTAATATTATAGTTTCATTCTTAATTCTATATTTTCGGCTTCCATTTAACCTATTACTATTATTAATTATAATCTTATTACTTCAAAGCCAGTTAACTTTTAACTTTTTTTTTCTTTTAAAAATTAAACATCACATATCCAATTTCATCAATAGATCACAAGTTTAACACACACGCGTAATATAAAATAAAAATAAAAAATAAAAAATACAAGGCAAAACAAATATATATATATATATATATATATATATATACCCACCCCCCAGAGCCAACTTTTTATTTAATCCACTTTCCAAAATTGCCATTCTTCTTGTAATAGGGTAGCTTTACCATCTCTTATCAAAGCTTTTTCCAAAAATATTTTCCAAATTTCCTCAAAATCATTCCCTTTTGTTAAACCTTTCATAAATCTAATTCTACATGTTAATTTATCATTAATTGCAGTTTTCCACACTTCTTTATACCATTCCTCTATTTGAAATTTTTCATTTGTTTTCCATTTTTTTGCTATTATTAATCTCGCATCAATTTTCTTTTATTTTTCTTCCATATTTCTATTATATATATATATATGTCATGGTTTTCATCTGTGAAATGTCAGAAAATATTTTCATGTCTACTCACAAAGAGAATGCCATTAAATTCACTTATCCTGGGAATATGTGTGTTGGGTTATAACCTAACAGCATATTCCGAACTTCCACTGAAAGCTGGCTGAACAAGAATAAAATTCCTTCCTCCTCTTCTCCCCTAGTCTCTCTTCCATTGGAAAAACAAAGCATTCCTTTGTTAAAAAAAAAAGTCAAAGTAGATATTTTAAGGAATACTGAGAATTGTAAGTGAGACTGATATAGGCCCTTTCCACACATGGGGCGTGAATTGGGCAGAAATGGGACTCACCGGATTTCTTCTCCATCCGATCGAGTCCATTGGGATGAGGAGCAGTGTGAGCTCGTTGCTCCGCACTGCTCCAGCGTCCAAAATGGCGGCTTCCAGTTGGTGGGGCCTCTCCACCAACCAGAGAAGCTTGCCAGCCTAAAGCCCGCCCCCGGCAGATCTGCAGGCATGCACTAGTGCGCGCCTGCAAATCTGCACTGGAGCGCAGCGACGGAGCAACACGGGGTCGCGTGCCCCATGCTTTTGAAAAACCTCTTAAAAGAGGTTTTTTAAAAAGCACGCTGGGAGCCGACTGAGGTGCGGAACTACAAAAAGTAGTCTGACCCAGTCCACTCCACGGTGCAGAAGACCTCCGTCAGAGTCGCTCTGCGCCGTTTTAATAGCCCGGTGTGGAAAGGGCCATAGTAGTTAGAATGCTGGACTGGTAACATGGGAGAGTAAAATTCAATTCATCACTTAACTCTAAAATTTATTGAATGGCCTGGGCTGGGTACTCTCTTTTAGACTAATTTACATCACAGGAATATCTTCAGGAGAAATTGGAGATCAGAAGAACCACAAATGGCAACTTGCACTCATTGAAGGAAAGATGAGATAAAAATGTAACCAATTTCAATGAACAGATACTTCTAATTGAATAAATACTTCAGTTGTAAAAGTTCTCAGGGACTATTTCAGAAAATGCAGCAAGTTTGCACAAGAAAATGTTTCTTGGCTTTTTAATTAAAATATAACCCGTGCTTTGGTATTAAGCTTTGCCAGGGCACCTTGTACACAGAAATCTTTTTCCAAATAAACTAAAACCAACAAGAGAACAGCAACATTAAGGTGATTTCACTGGACATTTCTAAAGCCTGAGAAATAAAAGCATTCTAGGTGCCAAAATGATATCAGACTAGATACTAGACAACATCTTCCTGGGATGGCTGTTCACAAAAAGACATCAGGAACAAGATGGCCTTGTCATCCATTTAACTCCAGACAATGTGAGCATGAATGTCACCCATTTTACTTCAGACCCTGTAGGCAGCAGCAGAAGGTACAACGAAGTGGAGGGAACTGTGACCTTCCACATACTACTGTATCACACCTCCTGTCATCCCTGAACCACTAACTGGGGGTTATAGGAATTAAAGTCCAATAACACCTGTAGGAAAACTTTTTCCTACCCAGGCTGAGTGGGTGGGCTCAGCTGCCCACTCAGCATAGGTGCAGGTGCCCAGCTCCCTAGTGGTGTTGGGTCTCAAACTTAGACTCCAAAATGGGCCAAGAACCAAGGGAGCTGTTATCCCAAAACATGGGTGACTCAAGGGTCCACCCATGATGCCAGTACCTCCGTGCAAAGGTGGGGAATTATTAGCTCAATATTAGGAGGCTTGTGAGAGGGAAGTAACCTAACAAGATCTTTAACGTCAATGTTGATGGGGTCTGTGCAGGGAAGAACAGCCAGAGATCCAAAAGTAAGCTAAATTATGTTTTATTAGGGGAATTGATCACACACACATGATCTCAAGCAGTCACACACTCACACAAGGCTAACCAAAAGAAAAGGGAGGAAAAGTTTTAGACAGCAAGATTCAGGGTGTAGTGGGTATTATTTACTGGTCTTGAATAGCAGTGAAGAGACAGCAGTGTGGCTTAGATTTATGTCTAAGGACAGTACACAAAGCAGAAATCAGAGTAGAAGAGTGACAACCAGTAATTGGTGTACCTCGAGCTAGCTAGCCAAAACTGCTTTTTTTAAATACACAGTTTCTTCCTGGAGGGCTAGGGTGTGAAAGGCTTTTCCACCAAGTAAATAATGAAGTTTGCAGAGTGGACAATGAAGTCCAGAATGGGCTAATGGTCTTACCATTAGGTGACAAAGGGCTATTGGCCGTTTGATAGTTCGGTGCTTGTCAGACAGGTTTGAGAATAATAAGGGAGTTTGCAAGTCAAAGGAAAAAGAGGTAATTTGGTGGGAATCTCCTAGCTGCTATTGTTCCAAAAGGCAGAGTTGTTAAGGTTAGCTCAAGCCTATTGTCTCTGGAGTTACCTGGTGATTTCTTGATTATGACCTGGCTATGCCTGGTGGGGGTGGACATTCTGACCTAGTTTACAGTGCACGTGTTAGGTGAGCATCTTCCTCTTGCCCAGCATGGCCAGTCACATCAGGGTACATTTTATATTAAAGCCAATTAATATATTTTGTCAATTAAATCATATATCACCAATTAAACCATATGAAGGTGTGGAGGTGTACAGTCTGGTAACAGAGTCACAGAATCCCTGGTGAGAAGCATTTGCATTGTTCAATCCCAGTCAGCAGTCTCATGGCTGTGTTCAGAACTCAACACCATTTCTGAACCGTCTTCAGAAGTCAGCTCCATGCATATTGTATTACAATAGTCATAAAATGGATGTTAACAAATACCAGTCTTAATGAAGGAAGACCATGACAATTTAACTTGACTAATCCTAGGCACTCTGTGTGTGCATGTGTGTTTAAGACTACTATGTTGATGTGCAAACAATAAATAAACAACAAACAAACTGGTTGAGTAGAAATGAAATGCTGCTGGCTATGTCTCTCTTGAATCCCTCAAAAATCAATGTTACCCCAGCAGCCAAACTGAAGAAGAGAAGGAAACAAAGTAATGTTTCCTTGAAGAGTGGCTTACAGAACTAGTATGTTTTGATTAAGTTTTGTTGTCTTTTTCCCATACAGAAAAGTGCATTTTCTTTCCAGAACAGACAGTCCTCTCTCAGTGTGTCTGCTTTTCTCTCTGAAACTTGAGGTCAGCCTTCTGAAGTCATAGGTTCCAAGCCTCTAGTCCTTTAACCTTGGTCCAAAGAAGCAGCCTCATCATTATACAGCACAGTCACGTCTAGGTCAGACATTTCGTGAGCCCTGTTTTACATTGCCATTTTCAGCAAGATTTAGACATAACAAACAATTTTATGGATTGGCCGTAAAAAAGTACCTAAAACCTTTAGAAGTGACATGAGTATTAAAATCCATCTGAAACGTAAACATACAAGGATAGTGTCACAAAATGAAATTACTTTACCTTTATTGTTCTTTATTGTCTACGTATTGACCATGAAACTGAACTGCTCTCTGCAGCCTGTTCAATTTGCTCCTGGAAACTTCCCTAAATCAAATTTAAAATGTTTGAGGATTTCTCTGGAGGACAAATAAAAATAAATAGCATAGCAAAACTGCTTGGAAGTGTCCAGTCAACAGTCATCAGATCTGACAGATAGAACAAGACATTTAGAAAACAATGAATGTGTCCTCTCTTGTTCACTTCTGTAGTGTACTAGAACTATTTACTGACATCAGTGTGTATGTATATATGTATATTAGCAGAAGTACCCATATTAACAAAGGAGGAGGAACTTCTTAGTTTCCCAGCCCAGAGTTCTTTCTTCTCTCTGCTTTCTTCTGCTGCTCTTTCTCTTTCTCCAACCTCTCTTAAGTTTTTCCTTAGTTTATTCTCCCTCATTTCTGCCACTTAACCAAGTTTCAGCATGTTCTAACTTTCTCTTTGAAGAGTTTTGAGGCCTGCCTACAGGTCCCTGGAAGTTTACCTATGTTTAGCTTTGACTCAAGGGAAGGTTAGTAGCATCTGCCACCTATTGACTGAAGATGATACTGCATGGTACAGGGACATTTCAATAGATAAAACCAAAAATCTATCTTTTTTTTTTTTAAAAAAACCTTTAATGCATACTACTAGGATCCGCTTAGTGACCATGGTACAACATACGCTAGAAACAGTCACACATGTTCACATTGACCAGTATCCTGTGTGTAACTCTCCACTAGAATAGACCCATTCAATCATTTGTTGAATGATGAATAGGTAAATTCTATTGATTTACTTGATCTACTCTACTTGGGACTAACAAATACATTTAGGCCATTTTCTTTTCAGTGTGTGTGTGTGTGTGTGTGTATGGATGGATAGAATTTCCCTTGTTTTGTACATGCACAATTGAGAGAATAGTACAAAGGGATAAACAGTGTGAATGCAGGCCTCCAGTCTTTGCATGATAAACTGTTTGTCACAGTTGCCAACTTAGCCCCAGTGGAGATCAATCTACCAATAGACTAAACCAAGGATGGGCAACTCTAGCGGCTAGCCAGGAGAACTTGAAGGATCTCACACATCCCATCTCATATACACTCTCCAAAAAGAAAAAAGAAAAAAATTTCACCAAAATGCCCCCCAAACACCTCTAGGAGGATGTGGGGAGATTTATACCGTATTTTGGCCTCCCCTTGGGTCCTTTCAATCCAGGAGAGGCCTTTTTTTTTCCAACAGGAAGTTTCTTTTCATATCCTTTTTTTTTTTTTAATGACTTTTCCGGGCCTAATGTCCCCTAGAGAAAAGGGTGAAGTTCTGCAGCACTTGTAGGACAGGTTTATGTGCCATCATATGCTAAAGGGGGCACGGGTTGAAATTGTGAGTCATCTTCAGGCTCACTTTTGTAATGCTGAAGTATCACACCAGGGGGCAAACAAAATGAGGGAAAAATATTTTGGAACCCAGGGGGCTATGGTGGCCCAAAAATGGCTCTGAGGCCACTTCTGATCCACAGGCCTAACTTCATCCTCCCTGACCTAAACTAGTTACCACCTGTTCACTTTTTCCATTAGCCTCACCAGTGCTGGCGGTGAAAGATGCAAAGGGCAGCAGTAAGTATTCAGTCCAGTAAGTGAAGCAGTAATTATTCAGTCCAGGGGACTTTAGGAGAGAGAGTCTATCCATTTTAATGGGAGAATTAGAATGTGAGGGGCAGCATATGTGGAAAGATATGAGGAGGAGCTCTGCAATTGGAATTTTTTTCTAAATCATTAGGTCATTCCTCATATTGCACAGATTCAAGGCCTGACCTCTAGCCTGTGGCTGCCTTAACTCACTTTCTCAGATGATTATCTCCACACATCTGCGTTCTTTGTCATGAATTCACAGAGGACTAGGAGTACTCTTTGTGTTTGCTATGCCTAAAACTGCTAAATGGGGTTTTCTATATTATTCATTCTCTGATAACACTTGATTCTGTTTGAGCTTCCTGTTCTCCATGCATTGCAGAATGCCAGATGTAGTCTGGACAACGTTTGTTTGCTATATGATGGCTCAACATCACTAGACAGTATTGACTATTTACAGAGAACTTGCTGGAATATGCTGTAGCTGCGCAATTTAGGTCACTCCCAGTGTTACATCCCACTTGATGAGGAAGGGGGAAAGAAGAGTCCAGTTGATAGGATCCAGACAGAGCCAGAGGAAACTGGTAGCCCTACCTTGAAAGTAGAACCTTGACCATCCCATCTAAACTCTGAAGAGCAGGAATCAGAGATGCTTCACCCTTTTGAATATTGGAGATTTAAGTGGCAGCAGGAAAGGAGCAAGACTATCTTTGGCATGCTTTAAAAGGGAAACACTGAGCTAATTAGGTTTGCTGCGCTGATTTACAGCTGGTTATAATTTAGTCCAGACAAGGCCATCTCTGTTTTGGAGATTCACTATCTCTGCTCAGCATTATGTTCTCTTGTTTCCTGACCTTCACATTGTTTCTTGAACTGTTCTCTTCAGTGACTCCTTTCTTGACTTTGGACTCATCTTGAATTACTTTTCATACTGGACTCTGAACTGGATTGACCACAGTTCTGCTCTTGTGGATCCTTTGTGTTTGGTCTATTCTGGCTTGGTTTCTCCATCAACATTGTTATACATATCCTGTCTTTTTCCAAAATTCAAGACAGCTTATGAATTAAAATGAGTACAATGTCTCTAAAAACATACCCAAAGTCAATGTTAAAACAGAATTGAACTATTAGCTATTATTATTAATTGCATTATTTATCCTTTTTCTTTTCATTTCAAACACTTGTATGTCACTTTTCAAGACTAAAAATCTCCTTGAAATCTACTCAAACCAGTGGCTATGCTGGCTGAAAAATTTGGGGAGTTGTAGTCCCAAAAAACTAATTTTATAGTGCTCTGATTGAGGTCCTTTCAGCATGGATGTTGTGTCCCAGCATGGGGATGCAAGAGAAGTAAGACCATAACAATGTTTCCACAAGATGTCATCACAGTCCCATCCTTCTCCTGTTGCCAGTGGGGGTAATAATGAGGTAAATCATTGATGGATTTTCTCTGTCAATGACCCCCAATCGCACGATGCTCTCATACTTACCTGCTCTGCAGAAGGCCCAGAAGTGCAATGGAGGTGCTTCCTTGTTACCCTGTTCTCTGGGGGTCCCAGAAGGGGCACCCAAATAACCAAACACCAACACAACTTTGGGGAAAATTAGCTGGAGCACTCAATAAAGCTAGCGAAAGGCAGGGTAACGTAGCAGGATCTTGCAACCCAGTGTCTACGGGGTCAGGTCAGTCAAGCAGTCAGACAGTTTTAAAATAGCAAAAATGATGTTTTATTAAAAGACAATCAGTAAAGACACCACAATCACAAAGCTAGCGGAAGAATTGGAAATAGGGATTTTCGGGGGAAATGGGTGATACGACACCTGTCTTGTAGTTCTGAAGAAGTTTGAAGATTCATTGGGGTGCAGGGAAGAAGCTCAGTGTGGTTTGTTGAGGGGAGCTCGCCAGACAAAGCAGCAGCAAGGCGGGATGGACTCAGAATGGTCTCAGATGGAGGTGGTCTCAGAATCGGGGGGTTTATATAGGGTGAATTGTGACTGCAGGCCATACCTTACTCGGTGTGAGTTTGGAGCGGGACAAAGCTTTGGAAAAGGTCAAGTTTAACATGATTGGCTTAGCGCTGAATCAACAATAGTGTAGCTGGTATGCAAATACAAGGTGCTTAGTTTGGCTTTGTAAGACTATCGGCTCAGAGCCAGGCGCCTTTGTTAGTGTCGCGCTTAAGCAAAAAGGTGTTTGCAGGAGAGGTCCCTGAAGCAACAGATTGGCTCTGTTCTGCCTGCCTAGGTGGAGAATGGAATGTCCAGCAATTACTGGCCGCGCCTGTTTACATGCTTGTCCGGAGGCCTCGCAAACACGTGGAGCGGGGTGGCAAAGGAAGGCCGAATGGTTTTGATATCAAAAACGATATCGAGTGCTATCACCTGGTAGGCCTGGGCCATGGTAACATCCTGCCCCAGCACAGCATGAGAAAGAGCCTGGCTGTGTTGTGAAAGGAATAGGCATGTCCCTCGAGCAACCTTCCTCAGGGAGCTGGTGCAGTGCAGAGGGGAGTGTTGATGGTGCACCTCCTTCCTGGCAAAGGTGCTGCTGGAATTATGACTGCAAGGCAACGGGGTTAAGGTAAGGCGCAGGAAGGACCTGAAACTACTAAAAAAAAAAAAATTAAAAATATAAGAGCACCACAAACACTTCAAACAAGCAGCAGCATTCCACAAAATGTTCTAAAAGGAAATAAGTTACAAGCATCCACTTCATATCCAAAGGCAGTGTGCAATTTAAGAATTGTTCAGAGCCCTTGTAAAATTTAAGAGGGAATGGCCCTGGGTGTTCAGCATGTGGAAAGATCCAGGGAGCATCATCCTCTCGCTGTTCAGTTATGGATGGTTCCTGCTTGTCATTATATTCATCTTCTTAGAGGTGAGCACTTTGAAAATATTTAACTTTCCAAGGCCTGCACTGAGAATCCGCTAATGGAATCAAGAGGCCACCACTGGAAAGACTCTAGCTTATGTTTCTGTCAGTATTAGGCCCTTTCCACATGGCATTTGCCATGCAAAAGGGCGCCTGAAGCATCACATGATTGTGAGGAATGATCTGTACGACGCACTCACAATCGCGCAACGCTCCAGGGGCCAACAGGTGCCGATCGCGCACCTTTACATTTTTGGCTGGAAGCCGAAAATGGTGCACAATCACACATTGCTCCTGGGCTCTGCACGCACTTACCTGGCATGCAGAGCCTCTGGTGCTGCACCGGTCATGCTTCCTGCCCCAGCACAGCCTGGGAAGGTCCCAGGCTGCACTGCGGAAGGAAGAGGCAGGGCTCTTGCATGAGCAGGCAGCTCGTGCGGAGCTGAAGCAGCAGGGATGTGAGAGTCTCTCACTGGAGGCTGCTTGCGTGATCCCCACACCCCAGCGCTGAAAAAAGGTAAGGTGCAGAAAGAGTCTTAGTGTACCTACCAGCAAGTCCATGTGTGGAGTGTCAGTGGTCAATTTCAGGTCCTCGGCAGGCTCATATGGATGCAGCCAGTTCCATCTTATAATAGTCTTCTCTATACAAAACATTTCCTCAAAACAACAACAATAAAACCCGAATATGTCAGAAGAGAGGCTTCTGTCAGACTTCAACCCCTTCTCCCTGTCATGTAGTTTTCTATGTAGAAGGAACATTTCAGAGAAACATTCTATCATGGAATCCTCTACCTGCCATATGAGATGTTCCATTAGAAACAAAAGCTTACTGTTCCAGCTGGAACTGTGCTTTCCCCATTTGTCTCAGAGCACGTGAAAACATTTTAATGGCTTATGAAAGTGAAAGTAATATGTTAACATGACTTCAAGGAAACGTCTTGTAACACTGTTGTTGTTGTTGTTGTTGTTCTGTGCCTCTCATTTCAGACTTATGGTGACTCTAAAGCAAACCTATCATGAGGTTTTCTTAGCAAGATTTGTTCAGAGTGGGTTTGCCTTTGTCTTCCTCTGAGACTGAATGTGTGACTTGACCAAACACATCCAGTGGGTTTCTGTGGCTGAGTGGGGATTCAGATCCTGGGCCACTTCTGCACTACACTCTTATAGCGCAATTATTCCACTTTCAACATCCTATGGAATCCTGGGGTTTGCAGTATACTGCGAACCTCAGGATTCCATAGGATGTTGAAAGTGAAATAATCGAGCTATAAGAGTGTAGTGCGGAAATGGCCCTGGTCTCCAGAGTCGTAGTCCATCCAGTGCTCAAATCACAACACCATACTGGTTCCATGTAGGCCAGCCCATTTTCCAGGATGACTTTACTGTTTAGTAAATCACCCAAGCTTCAGATGTTCTATTTCTTTGTCAGAAAGTTCTGGAAGAAATAGAGCGGCTTGTCTGCAACAATTATTTGTCTGCATATAAATTAGAAGCAATCAATTGCACTAAACAGCATCAAGTTCATTTGAAAGGAAGCGAATTAAATTGTTGAGATTTTCAAAGAAACAGATTTACACTTCGTCCCCGTGCAATTTTCTTCCAAACAAAGGGCTTTTGCTCCTGTCTGATAGTTTGGTTCCTCTTGTTACAACAGCAACAACTAACACCTTTTGTTACATATTTTAAGTAGATATGTTGTGAGGTTGAAATATGTTGTGAAATGGAAAGTACAGGGTTTTTCTTTTTTATAAAAATATCTATAAATTCCTCATACTACCCATTATATTACAAGTTCTACTGAACCTGGTGAGATATCTGTTATTGTTTCAGCTGTTTTGTCCCCCTGCTTCATTTCCTTGTGCATTTACTGCCATCAAGTGGTTCTGTTTGATAATACACTTAACATTGACACAAGCTATATAGGCCTCTACATACATACACTCTGACTTCTTTATGATATACAATATTCATTTTCTTTCTCATCAGATTCTGGTTGAGGTGAGGAACAGGTGGAGTGAGTTGCTTGGCTAGAAAAAAGATAAGTGTTTTCCTTGTCACTGTTCCTCATAGTTCTGGAGCAAACCAAACAAAACCACAACATTTGAAAAGGCAAACTGAACTCAGTGAAATTCCTACATTGGTGTAAGACATTGGTCATTATTGCCAATGTTTACCCTCCCATTTTACTGCTTGTTTTAAGGGTTACACAAGGCTCACTGCCACCTACATAAGGTGAAGAGAAATAAAAGAGGCAACATGATAGCCGTGTTTAAAAATTTGAAAGGATGTAATAGGGAAGATGGAGCAAGTCTGTTTTCTGTAGCTTCAGAGACTAGAGGCCTTTCTACACTACACTGTTAGAGTGCTATTATTCCACTTTCAACATCCTATGGAATCCTGGGGTCTGTGGTTTAGAGAGAGGCATTTGGAATACTCAGCTGGAGAGCTCTTTGGCTTCAGTAAACTACAAATCCCTGAATTCTGCAGGATATTGAAAGTGGAATAACAGCACTGTAACAGTGTAATGTGGAACGGCCCTAGGACGTGGAACAATGGCTTCAAACTTCAGGAAAAGAAATTCCAGCTAAACAGTAGGAAGAACTTCCTGATGGTAAGAGAGGTTGAAAAGTGGAATACACTGTCTTGGAGTATGGTGGAGTCTCCTTCTTCAGAGGTGTTTAAACAGAAGCTGGATGCCATCTGTCAGCAATGCTTTGATGGTTGTATTCCTGCATGGCAGGGGGATTGGACTAGTGGTACTTGTGGTCTCTTCCAGCTTTATGATTCTGCAGCCATTTCTGCACTAGCCTGTTATAGCGCTATGATTCTACTTTCAACATCCTATGGAATCCTGGGGTTTGCAGTTTAGGGAGGGGCCAGCTGGTTTAGGGAGTTGGCCCCTCCCTAAACTGCAAACCCCAGGATTCCATAGGATGTTGAAAGTGGAATCATAGTGCTATAACAGGCTAGTGTGGAAATGGCTTGCAAAAAAATGAAGTGGGAAAACTCACAAAAATATATGTGAGTGATACACAGTTGCCCTGATCTGGAAGGTAAAGTCCCAGTTAATCACCTGCTGTCCCATTTTTTCAGCAGCTTTTTAAAATGTTTCAGTTTCTCTCTCCTCCTTCCAGCACTGCCTCTCTTTGGCACTTTCCACAGCTTACCTGCTTCCGGCATGCAAGGGATCACGCAAGCAGCCTCTTCCAAGAGACATTCGTGTCCCCTCTGTTCCTGCTTTACAACAGCTGCCTGCTGGCCGGCAGGCAGCGTGAGCCTTTTCCTTCCACAGTGCAGCTGGGTACTTTCCCAGGCTGCGCTGGGGGAGGAAGCGCACGGACGGTAAGTGTGTGTGGTGTGATAGATGATGATGCTGTGATTGAGGAGCAACTGATTGTGCAGGGGGCTGAGCCAATGAGTGAGCAAGTCAACCTGCAAACATCCCTTGCACTGAAAGGCCAAACAGAGACTGAGTTGCCCCAGCCAGCTCATGACAGAGAGGGAACCAGAAGTGATGCAGAGGAGTTGCAGCCACCTGTGCCCATCAGACCTCAATTATGCAGAAGGCTGAAATGGGCTGCTTTTGCACCCTGAGCACAGTTTACATCCATTGAAATGTGATGATAACAAAGGCCCTTTCTGCATGCCTTTTCTTATGTGAAAGGGCCTCCAGAGCGTCACACGATTGTGAGGACCGGTCCCCATGACGTCCTCACAATTACGCAGTGCTGCCAGGGCCAGCAGGTGCTGATTGTGCAGTATATCATTTTCAGCTTCTTGCCGAAAATGATGTGTAATAGCTCTTTGCTCTGGGGACCCATATGTCAGGAATTTCTTCTGCCAGGCCTCAGCCAGCAAGAGAGGAGAGAGGCCAGGAACACTTGGGGAGTCCGAATATACCAAACACCAGGAAAACACAAGCCAAGCCAGGTCAAGGTCCGGTCCAAAGGTTCAGGAGGCAGAGGTCCATCCGGAGGGTTTCAGGGAGCAGGAGACATAAAGGCTGTGAGGACTTACTAATAATTTGCTGCAAGCAAGGAGCAGCCACGCCGGCAGACTTAAATAGCCCCTGTGAGCAGGTGCTGCTCATTATCCTCAGCCTAGTCCAAGCAGCCTCCCTCTCAGCAGCCCATTTCAGCTTTCTGCATGATTGAGGGCTGATGGACACAGCTGGTTGCAACTCCTCTGCATCACTGCTGGTTCACTCTCCGTTATGAGTTGGCTGGGGCAACTCAGTCTCTGTTTGACCTTTCAGTGCAAGGGATGTTTGCAGGTTGGCTTGCTCACTCACTGGCTTGGCCCCCTGCACAATCAGTTGCGCCTCAATCACAGCGTCATTATCTATCATAGGCTTTTCTACATTTGCTGCTCGGCAGTTTCGTAACCTTCCATGCAGACCTTAGAGTGCTTCATAAGAGATACAAAACAGGTACATAAGCATATAGAAATTCCACTATGAGGAATTCATCCTTTTGTCCTGTCCAAACATACATAACTGAGAATCCTATCACCTTATTCAAGGTGGAAAGTGTAGTTCTTCTCCTCTTCTGCTCTTCTTTTTTGTGGACCTCAGATAGTAAGGACAAGCCCTTCCTCAGAGGTTCCCCACCCACTGAGCCAAACCAGCAATTCACAGGAGTTGCATTAAAGTGTGAGAGCTATTGTGGTGTAGTGGTTTGAGCCCTGTAGAAGTTGAGGCAGCATCACAGAGAAATTTCAAAGAACTGCAAGAGACAAACAAATAACCAACCAATGGGGTCATGAGTTTGTGAGGATTTGTGAAAGCTTTGGAGACAGAGGTTGTAAAAAAAAAGATTGCCATGAGGCACAAGAAGCTCTTTTGGGACTGATGAAGGGGTGAGCAGGGTATCACTTGCCTCATCCTTCAGGAAGCATAGTCACAGACTGGATCAAAAGATCCAGACTCTCTGCTTCCCCAATCAGCATCTGAAGATCTCAGTTGCCAATGGCACCCTGAGTAGAACAGGGAAATATATAGTTTAGTTGCACTAGAGCCCAAAACAGTTTGGTAGCTTTCCAAGTTGAGTATGAAGGAAGGTATTTTCATGGATAACATACCTTTTTCTAATAAACTTTTCCTCATAAACTTTTCCTACAAGAATCATCTGTCCTCACATTCCTCTGTGCCTGCCAACTCAGTGTGGTGCACTTGTGAAGCTTCTGTCTCCCAAGCGAATAAGGGTTCTGAGGAAAGCTGGACATTGATATAAGTGTCAGAGTGTCAAAATGTTAATTTCTTGGACTACATATTCCAGAATCCTTCAGGCAATGTGTCCAAGGGGCTGGCTGGAGGATTTCCAAATATGTTGTTATTCTTTCAGTGATGGAAGTGTAGGCAACATGAGTATATCTAGCCATTAACATAGGCAGTTAGATTTTGTTCTTACATCTGTTGCCTCTTCCCCACCTCACCACTCCATGATTTAAGAATCACTTTAAATGTTTTATGATGCAAACAGAAATAAGCTTGGATGTGCTCCTTGACGCATAGTTGTATAGATAGTCAACAGGTAGAAACAATGCCTCAGAATATATTGTCATGCACTGAAGTAGTCTTGTGTTAAAGCAGTGGAAGCACTGTTGTCTACACCTGCCTGAAGCAAGGGCGGGGGGAAGAGAGGGTTGGAGATGCAGCTGTGCTGTAGAAGAGTAATGCATGGCACACAGGAGAGTTGCAGGAAAGGGGAGAGAAGGAGGGTAGGAGATGCAACAGGTGAGTGCATGATATAGGCACGGGGTGTGTGGCAACACAACAGGAGAGGGAAGGAGGGAACAGCGGGTGCAAAGTGCACGTGGTAGAGTGCAAGAAGCAAGGGAAGGAGGCATCACAAAGGTGTGAAGTGAAGCAAGAGAGAGGAAAGGAGCAAAGGAAAGTAAGAGGAGAAATGGGAGTGTGCAAGGACCAAGAGAAGTAGGCATAAGGTGGTGGAAGGTGCAAGAGTGGGAGGAGTGGTGTCACAAGGTGAAACAAGAAGGGAAGGGAAAGGAAGGGAAGGGAAGGGAACACATGGAAGCAGAGTTCCAAAAACAAGGGAGGGAAATGCAGCAAATGTGCAAGGTGGGGCACAAAAGGGAGAGATGTACAGTTGCAAAGTAAGGGAAGATGCCCTGAGACAAGAGGGGAAGGAGGGAAGTGAGGGTGAGAGGTGCAGAAGAAAGATGAAAGGAGCAAGAAAAATAGATACAAAGTAAAACAAAGTGCAAAGGAAGGAGGTGTGGTTTGCAAGTTTGTCCTCACTCTCCTGTCCATTTCATCCTGTGAATGAGGTGACAGCCTCTCTCAGGGGTGTCCTTTGATATTTTCTGGATCTTTCTCTTTTTGACCTCAGTTAAAAAAAAAAGCAGGAAAAAAATCTATAATGATCTTATGAGAATAGCATTAAAAGTGCCTATGACTGACACAATGCTGTTGATGATGATAATGGTGGTGATGATGATTGCCACCACTGCAACCACCACATTAACAATGTGCATGCCACTGTACATGTTTCCCTCCTTCCTGCTTATCCCCACAACAACCCTTCTGAGAAGCAGCGATGGGCCAAGGAAACATTGAAAATTCCATGACCAAACAGGGATTTGAAGGTGAGTCTCTCTGTTTCAAACAACACTCTAAACATTACTCTATACCAGTTCTCTCAGTTGTTTTTTTTTAAAAAAAATGCTACCAAAGCGAAGCATAAGGGCAGGCAGGAAATGCAATTAGTGTGTTGAATTTGCATAATCAGAATTCAAATTAATATAAATAATTATAATAATTTGCATAATATGCAAATTAGACCCTGAGTTTGAGGATGATGGCAATGCTACTGCCACAGAATCATAGATCTGGGAGTCTACTTGAAGACAATCTATTTAAATGTCTTCCCCAGAAGCACTCTAATCCTCAGCCATTTTGCACCTAACCTTAGAAGCAGATTAAGAGTACATCAAACAATGCCTCCACCAAGATATAGCCAGGTAGTTTAAAACATACTTGTAAATTCTAGATTATTGTCAGTAAGAAGTCACAACCGGATGAGTCTGATAGAAGAGACCCTCCTGAAAAAGCTCACAGCCCTTTAGATCTGTGACTTCAAAATTATTGCCACCAGTCACAACCCACAAAAATAACCAGGCACTACAGAAAGTGCAAAGCGGTCAGGAAAGAATGCCAAAGATGCTATAATTATAAGTTTTGTTGAGCCATTTATATGGAGTCTAGGAGAAAACCAGCATGGTGTAGAGGTCTGAGTATTCAACTAGGACTCTGGGAAATCAGGTTTCAAATCCTCTGTCAACTGTGGAAACCCACTGGGTAAATCACACTCTCTCAGCCTTAGAAAAAGGCAGTAGCAAACATCATCTGAAGAAATCTTTCTTATTTATGTATTTATTTGATGTTCTGCTTTTCTCCCATGAGGGACTCAAAGCAGTTATTTTGCCAAGAAAACCCAGTGATAGTTTCACCATACATTAGAATAGACCTGCACACCCATAACAATGACAAACAGAGGCCTAGAGAACAAAATACTAGCAAAGTATGATCTTTCACATATTATAGTTTTCATCCCTTTGTGGTCGATCAGTAGGACGCCAAACAGCTATGAGTGTTCATAAAAGCACCTCAGGACTCATTTATTTACTTGTTCCATTTATAGGAGCTATTTTCAAGCAATGCTTGTTCATTGTAAAAGTTCTTCCTTCCAACTGATGTCAAGATTCTTTATCCAAAGAAGAGCTACTGGACTAATATTTCACGTTAATAGCGAGGCAATTAACCGGCTCCCAGTGTGAGCCAGCAAATCATGCCTGGAGTTCTCTGCGAAGTTCACTTCTATATTTATACATTACTAGGGAACGAGTCACCAGACAAATGCTTACAACCTCCCGGCCTCTCTCCAATAAATGGAAGAGGGAGCTCATTCAGTTTTCCAGGCGTTGATCTCCCTCAATGAGACATCAGCGAGAATAACTGCCACCCAGAAGTGAGTGAAGAATGAAATGGCTGGCATATAATAAAGCGATCCAATCTGGTTTGAGATTTCAGAAAATGCACAAGTAGCTCATCCTTCCTGGGTGAGTTTGAATCAGTGTTAACTTGTTTGGCAGGAGGGCTTATAAAACAAAAACCTAGTCAACCTATTGTTCTTGGCAACTTTAATAATTCCTTTTGTTATTTTTAGTTAAGACAAGCTCATTATTCCAGGAGAAGAGCTGAGCTTCTAAGCTCAAACCTTTGATGAGCTTTCATCCATGTGCACTGAAGTATGACCTGCAGTATGTGTGCGGAGAGTCGCCCGCTATTCACAGAATCACTAAATCAAGCTAGAGGGGACTCATCCAGACCTTTTCCTTAAGGAACTGCATTTCTCTTGGTTTTCTTTCTCCAGAAAAGAAAAATACTTCAATTTTAATTCCCTTCACACAGGGAGAGGATGTGAGGCTTATTAAAATTCACTTTGTATGTGTTCTACATGAAAAAGAACATTTTCGTCTGATGCCAAAGCAGAAAAAAAGCAGTGTGTGGGGGTGTGTGCAATTTTTCAGAGCCCAGAGATCCATGCCCTGCAAACATATGGGGGAAATTTAGGCTCAATTGCAAATTATGTTACAGGATGCTGCAAGGAAACAAAAGTCATGTGTGTCAGGGAAGAGCTCTTTCTCCCCCCCCCGCCGCCCCTGTTTTTTGCCACACCAAGTAGAGCAGAAAAGAGTTTAGTTGTGGGCAGAGTGTTGTATTAAGACTTGAGAAATCCAGGTTCAAGTCCCCATTGGGCTATAAAATTCAATGGGTGACTATAAATGCAGTTACAGTCAATGCAGAAATATTAACTCCTGTGCCATTTTCTGTGCACGAAATGCTTTCTATGCAAATCAACCATGCCTGAGTTTTATGAAGAATAAATCCCCATTTTCTGTGCAGGAAGTAATACTTCTGCATTGAAATATTATTTTCCACTGAGAAAATGCTGTTTCTTCTGGAGAAAATGTTGCTTCCTAGACCAAAACAAAAACAAAAAACAAATGCAAATTTTGCACACAAGTTCTGAACTCCAAAGATTCTCATCAATTCAGGATTATTCTTGTCAAGGTCTCGCACCACTCAAGAACATAATTTTAGACCATTTTTTAAAATATTTTGAAATCTTTCCTTCCTTAGCTAGGAGGAATAAATTATGCTGAGCCCTAGAGAAAATGTGACTCAGGATTCACAAGCCCAAATGTCTGAGACAGGGCTTTCCAAACGGTGTGCCACAACATATTTGTGTGTCACCTGACATGTGTAGGTGTGTCACCTACAATCTCGGAAATGTATGTCATTATTTATAAATCATATATTTTAAAAAAATATATGAAAGGTTTTCATGAGATATGTTGTGTCCCCATACATTTTGTTACTACAATGCATCTGTATCTCTCATAAAGGGTTAGTTCAACCTCCGGTTTCCTACTAAAACTGAATTACTGTGTCACAAAATGATGCATGTCTAAAAAGTGTGTCACCAACATGAAAAGTTTGGAAAGCTCTGGTCTAAGAGTCTCTCTCTCTCTCTCTCTCTCTCACACACACACACACACACACACACAGACTATGGTAGTGTCTGGCTCTAAAAGCATATGAAACATCCAGAAACATAAAGAAATTTAGCAAAGGTAAAGGACACCCACTTACCCGCCAGAGAAAACAGGCAAAGGCTTTCATTCTGTATTTTGGTGCAGACAGTACATTTACTAATGGAAACAGTGAACACAACAGATATGAACATGATTTCAGTATAGAAATTATATCTGTGATCGCCGATGGGGTGGGGAGAGAGCCACCAGATAGATCATAGGATGTCAATCTAATTTTTTCAAAAGATGTTTGGGCGGTACCAGTTCCAAAAACAGGTCTCTCTTTGTGCCACATAGGTAACCTGTTCTGACAAGATTGGTACAGAAAAGAAATATGTACTATATACATTGCACAGCACAAGAGAGAGAATCACAAAAATCTTGAGGCCTGAACCTGTTTTAAGCCCTGAAGGTTGGATGAGTTTGACAGCCAGAAGCCCATGCATTTGCTACTCAGTTACTCAAATAACACCATAATATGGATAGTATGAGAAACACTGGGAAATTTAGGAAGAGACTAGGGAAGAGCAAGAAGAGGAGGGGACAGCAGCAGCAGCCACCGCCAGAGGCACATTTTCCTTTCACCACTGCCACCTCCGCTAGTGAGGGGCCAGGAGAAATTGAATCAGTTAAGCCACAATTATCCAGCCCTAGCTGCATTATTCCATCTGATTGATGGCTGCCGTTTTCAAGGAGCAGGTCAGTGGCCTGAAAACACTAAGGCCCCAATCCAACATTTAGCGTAGTGCAAATACCCACATGAAGACATATGCCATGGCAATACTATGCAACCCCCATGCATGTCCATGACTGGGTACCATTGTGCAATACACAATGCACAACGCACAACCACACTGAAATATATAGGCTGCACAACCACAATGGGAAGTATAGTATGCACGCCGGCAATGCACAATCACAATGAAAAGTAAAGGAAGCACAACTGCAATGCAAAGTATAGGATGCACAATCTCAGTGGAAAGTAGAGAGTGCACAACCATAGTGCACAATGTGCAACTTGCAAAGACAAGGCAGAGAGGAACATGCTATCTGCACAATTCCATTTCTTCTGTTATCAACAGAATACATCCATTGCACAATGGTGATGTTTTGGCCATGGGTGTCTTGCATGACTTATGTATGTTCATGTCCCTAAGGGAATTCCAGCCAATGCCTGGCATTCTGTAAGTAGTTGCATCATCATAAACCAACTTACAAACATGTAAAATTGAATTGTGCTGTTGTGAAATGTCCAAATTCCCAGGAAGGGAGCAGAGATGGAGCTGCCCCACTGGGACCATTGTACCTGTGGAACCACTGTGGCAACACAGGTCCCATTGCAGAAGTATCATCACTCTATGGTTCTTGTTGTGTAATAGGCATCCTGTTGCCTAATGGGACACTGCACAGGATGCCCAGCTGTGCATTATTGCAATTCACAAGAAATATTATGCATCACATCAGAGATGTAGCTACAGAACTTTAAAGGTACAACTTATAGCCTCTGATAAAAGATTTTGGCCAATGGGTAATATACCATTTTGAAAATTAAAGCAAATTGAGCTCTAAAATGAATTGATTTGTTTAAAAAACATGTTGCAACCACATCGAGCCAATCAAAATATATAGTGGAGGCAAACAAAAAGTTGCAAAATAATACAGTTTGCAGGACTCATCTTCTGGATATTACGTTAAACCAAAATGGTGCAAAGGAGATGAGCGTTGAGTGGCATTACTCATACCAGTGTGAGTAATTTCAGATGTAAAGTGAAAACCTTTATTTTCTAGTACATAAGACTGTACTTATGGGATGGAATTATGCGTGGTCACACACATGCAGTGGCCCTTTGTTTCTACTGCCCCTTTTATCTTGAATTATGGCTGAGATTCTATCCTCTGGGTAGAGCAAAGTGCTCCACTGGTGATGTTTCACCAGTCATCTGGCACCAGTGGAAGTATACCAGATCATCTGGTACACACTTCCCAGCACTACCTGGCTCTGTTGAGAGCTTCCTGATTCTTTAATGCCATACTTCAAACCCAAGGTGCTCTGGCAATGAGGGACTGTGGGAAGCTGTGCCTTTTCAACAGGCAATTTCACAAGCCACTTCTCCCCAAGTGAGAAATTGGCTTTGGGGGACAATCAGAGCCAGGCATTAAAGAATCAGATAGTTCTTAACAGAACTGGCCCCACCCAGGAAATATATGGTAGGTGTCTGCGGTCTCCTCCTCTGGTCTCAGCATACAAGCACTTCAGATAGTCAGGGCCACGGTCATCTCACAGCTGCAGCAATGACTTTGTCAAACTTCTCCCAGAATGATCTGTTATGCCTTACATTATCCTAGCCAGTATATAAGATCTGTTGGCTATGGGTATTCTACATAGTCTGCATTTGTATTGTTATTCAAACTATGTACAGTAGAAACTCACTTATCTTCTCCACTGATATTTTGTGACAACGGTAAAGTATTAAATCATTTAGTAGTGAGTTCAATGTTTATTTTGCTGTGAGATTGGTAATAACTCAGAATTGGAAAAAAATAGAGCACCTCTCTATTGAAGTCTGATATACGGTATATATTTTAATAAATGGGAAACAGTGCTTATGAAAAAACTGACATCTACCTGACAACATAGCAGAACTGGCCAGCCAGAAACAATTTTTTTTCCAGTGCAGGTTCCTTTTATTAATTTCATCAAGGCCAATGGAGGGCTTATACCTCCTCCACAGTCACATCTGCACTTTTGGAAAGATGCTTTAGTTGAACGGTAAATTTATTGTTATAAAACTATGAACTTATGAACCAATGTTTTGTATAAACATTGAAAATCTTATCTTTAGGGAATATGCAAGCCTGATGAGTTTCTTGTTCATTCTGTTCATTCGCTTCTCGGCCTTTTGGCTAAGATCAAGTGTAGCATTCTGGGTTGTTGCTTTTTTAATGATTACATCATATCACTATGTTATATTGTAACCAATATTTTTTTAAAAAAAATCACTATGAATGCCCAGGAAGGACTTAATGCTCTGACCGCTATCACCTGATATGATCCTGCCTGAGTTTTAAGAGCCTAAGGGCAATGCTATCTCTTGGCCCCATCACCACCACAAATATGGCTAGTTGAGGGCTAGCCTGCCCTGAGGCTATGGAATTCCCTCCCACAAGAGGCTCGGATGGCTCCCTCTTTCCTCTCTTTCTTTCAGCAGGCAAAGACCTTCTTATTTACCCAGTCTTTGATGGTTAACTGGCCATTGTAGAAGCCTTTTAATGGGGTTGTACTGCATATTTCTTATCATTATTATGTTTCCAGTGCACTTCTTACTTTTTTCAATGAATGTCTTCAATATGGCTATTTAATTACAGTTGACCTTTTCATTCTTAGTGTCTTAAGCATCTTGGTTTTGACTCAAACTGCAAGCCATCTTGAATCTCATGGTGAGAGAAAGGTAGGATACCAAATAAATAAATAAAGGCTAACCAGTGTGGCTGCTGCCTCTTTCACTCATCTGTAGGCTTTCTTTGTACAAAATGTGATCTCCAGTGCTAGAATGGCCTCTCCATAGTCCTCTACCTAATGTATTACATCCTGCACTCCCAAACTGTGGTGGCAAACACCACCAGCACGAATAAAAACTGCTGAGCCTCCTGAGTGCTACATAATTCCCCTTAAAATGGATTATGTGCCCACAGAGCTTCTGTGTCTATACTCATCTGCTTTCCTGCTACAAAAATGAAATGCGTAATATTTTTGGCAAGGTGTTAGGTCAAACATTTGCAGCCAAGCAGCTGCTCTCTGTTAGTGACAGTAAGGGCAGCTGCTGACAAACAGTGGAACAAAAGTTTTCCTGCTCTAAAGGGCACAGGAACTAGCAGCCTTACTGAATAGGTCAGCCCAAAGCCCAACATCTGGCAGAAGTTGCCAAAAGCTTATCTGGCATAAAATGAAAGGGTCCAAATAGTCAGCCTTGGATATCTCAGATCTGGAAAAGAACTACAGAGCAAGTGAGGGTTTTTTTCAGCAACACCAATTTCAAAATACCCATGGTGTATAATCCAGAGGGACGTTCTCTTGCATAAGACGCATGGGAGCTATGCTAGAGCATGACTCCCATTCATTTCAGTGGGACTTGTGAAGGACAGCTTCCTGAGAGATTCTGCACCTTGGGGAGATGAGCATGCTCCTCATTGCCAACTGTTCAGTACTCAGAAAAAACACTAGTAGTTCTGTATATTTTAAAGATGATACATATATAATGCAGATTTAAATTCCATGAAGAGAGATAGCTTATCTGGAAATTCAAAGGCAACCTCTTATTTTGGATGAATTAAAATCAATTAAACTGTCTCAACCAATAACAGCTGCCAAGGATTTCTAGACATGTAAATGCTAAAGAGAGTGCTCAGATATCTTAAATGATTTCAGTTGTATCTCTCTCTAAATGCAACAGAGCTATTTATGAATGGGATGAGAATATTCCATGAAACAATGCTTGTCTGTTGCAAACTTTGCTCCTCCACAACCTCTATGGATTGCACCTTGGATTGCATTTGAGAAGTGCCTACGGGTGGCACACTGGACAGAGGTTTCTGGAAGCTGTAGCCCAGATGTTTCCAAATGCTTGTAATCCAAAAAGAATCAGATTGAAAGCCGCTAGTAGATAAAATGCAGTAATTCTAGAGCTCATCGTGTGAAAACACAAGACCTTGTAGAAGGAATTGTCATGGAGATTTGAACAAGGAATACGACTCATTTTTCAGTCACAGCTTTGCTTCCAATTTCTCTATTTTTAGCTTAAAATCAGTTATCTCTAAGTGTGAAGACTAGAAATGAATTTCATAGACAGTTGTCACAATTTTAACTGATGCAGGTTTCATTCGAATGCCAAGGTAGTTGTGGAGTGTTTGCAAAGCACACTTCTATGTTGTCCATTCCTGTGTTATCAGAGTAGTTGGTTTCTGCTTATTTTGCTACTGGATGACATGTAGAGCGTGGACAGGCAACTGCTTTCTGCCAGATTATGTTGGATTGAAAATCCAATCAGTTCCATCCAGCCAATTACTAATGGTAGAGAATGCTGAGAGTTAACAATCCAAATATCTCTGGGGGACCCACAATTGCCTTTCCTTGTTATGTAGGAAAACAAGAATTGCAGATCAGTGGTCACAAGTCACAACACACTAGACCAACAATTGAACGCCAGTAAATCTTAACCAGTGCAATTTTCAGCTAGAAACAAAACATGCACAGAGAAAAATCAAGTACCATTTTGAAACACATTGACTTGGATTCTGTTTAGTCTTAGATCCACGGAATCAATGAGATTTACCTTGTGTTGTCAGCTCACAAGCTGATTCAATGTTGCTGCTGTAGTTGGAACTAATCAACAGGATGTAGGATAGTGTATATTCTGCCACTTACAATCAGTACCAAATTTTGCATTTGAGATTACACAAGACAATCATCAGAGTGAGTCTACGAGTGTGTTGTCTGTCCAATGATAATTATTTTGCCTGTGCAAATCACCACTGTGCTAGGGTGTATGAAAATATTTAAAAAGGATGAAAAAACATGGCTGACCCTGTCCTTAGAATACAGCTTCATCACAGTGGACAAAATGGTATGTATCAAAGCATTTGTAGCACCATATGAACTAATATTTGTAGCACCATGTCAGCTAATTGGCCAGTGATGTTTTCTCTTGCCGGTTGGGGTGAACTGGTTACTATACCAGTTTGCCATGGGATATCCCATCCAGAAACTGATCAGTTCTATACTCCCTTAGCTTCCAATGAGGTGGCTACATTGTTCAGACAAGACCTCACCAAAGTTGAGATGGCAATCATTTCTGGGCTTTCACCTGTGGGGTAAAAATGACTGATGAAGGGTTAAAGGAGTAACATTGGAAGCCTCACCATCTCCAATCTAAATAAAAAAACAAAACAAAACAAAACAATAATAGATTAAGTAACAATGGCTTAAAAGGGGCTTTTGACCAAACAAGTCATTCATACTGCATTACAAAAAAACAGACACACTTATAACATAAAGTATTTTTAGAGTTTATTTTATTTAAATAAAAATTATAATTTATACCAAGACCCACCCCACCCCCTTTTTTAAACAAACAAGATTCTCTTAAAAAATGTACAGGGCAAATTGTTTCAGTTCAATTTTTCATACAGTACAAGTCTCCTCTTGAACAAAAGTTACACTGCCAATGTATTATTTACAAGTTGAAAATATAGACTCAAACTTCAGACATAAAAATTATCTCACATCCATTCTATCTAATGATTAGTAGCAGAAATAAAATCTCTGCCAAAAATGTACATCATTCATAATAAACTACCAGGTTTGGTTGCTGTTGTGTTTTTTTTTTTTTTTTTTAAAAGGGTTCACAATGTTTATGCTCTTGCCTCTCCTCATTCGGTTAGTAGAACTAATGAACCACTTTTGCTTCCATTTTGTGCAATGCTGCTACATGACTCAGTTAGTACTTTCCTTGCAAAAATTAACAGTGAAGTTACAAGTAAAAGAACTTCTCTTTCTGTCAAATTAAGAAGGGAATATAAGAAGCGATCAGTTTTCATACCCCCTTGTGGTAACAAAGGTTCTCAAACTTGACCACTTGACTACTATGCTTCCAGTTATCCAATTAAACACAAAGAATTCACCAAAAAAAAAAAAAAGCCACAGATTGAATCAGAATAACACACAGCAACACAGCAAATTTATGGATTTTTTTTTAAAAAATGCAGTTGAAAAATAACACGTCACATTAAATAGCATTACTGAATGTAAATTCAGTAAGCCTGTACTGCCAATCCATATAAGGAGATGAATTCAGACCAAGACTGGTTATATGAATACTAAATAGGCTGACAAATGCTCAACACTTTCAATATAGGAAACGAAAAACATTTTGATACTCAAGCTTACGAAGTTATTTTTAGGGCATTGTAATGAATGGCATATCATAAAACATAGTTGACTTTACAGTGCATAATGTAAACCTGGACTTCGCAAAAAAATGATGGACATGTCTGTCAGTCTTATTAAACATTTGATGCTCTAGAAAATCCAGTTTATATATACTTGATCTTGGAATGAACTACCATTGCATTGTAATTTGCAATATACCTACCACCTTATTTTTTGCAAAAGTTTGCTTTGTTACAAGTGCAGATTATTTTGAACCAATCTGTATTTGTGATATTTGTGCAAGTAGAGGGGGCAAATTTAAAACCATCATCTATTGTGTAATTAATGGTTCATTCTGAAGACTTATGTGGCAAATTGTTGTGGCACTGTCATCATATTAGTCAGACAGAACTTCAAGGAACGACATCCTAGAACAATACGCCATTCAGCCAGCAGGGGGAGGAGGTAATAAGTGCTGTTACCCAATTTTCACAACAACCAGTATTTTCATGATCCAAGTGAAGGTAAAAATTACACTTGAAAATGATACAAAAATACGAAACACAGTTCACTCTGTAAAAAATATAATCTGTTTTTCAAAAAATGAGAGCCTCATGAACACTCAAGGGATTTTTTTTAAAAAAAGACAAACTCAATGCACCATGGGCCAGTTTCAGGTTAGTAAAAAAACATCATCCCTAATTTAATGCTTACTTATCCATCAATTACTCCACTTGTTTACCTGCTAGACTGATGCCTAACAAAATCCCTACAGGAAAAAAAAGTTCAATTTCTGTTAGATACCTCCATGTTTCTTCAACACATTCTAAAGTTTATATCATTCCCATGCTCAAAATTTTATATAAACAAGAAATCATCTCTTACACATTGATGCTAGAGATTTCCTGTTTTGCTGTGAGAAACTTGTGACTTTTCTGTCAAGCCTTTCAGATTCAGATTTTGGCTTAAAAATGAACTCCAAGTCTGCAGCACTTTTGAAGCGAATTTTCTTTGTCCATGGAAACCTGTTTGTAAAATCCCTCCAAAATTAATTCTTCCACAAATTTATTCATGGCCCTTTCTAGAATATAAAAAAGTAAGGAAAGTAGTTTTCTGTCCCAGCACAGACCAAAATCTACAGAAGCTCATATTCCTATGACAGAGGCCTTACAGAGGTCAACTTTAAAGCAAAGGATACAAATTCTGGGATGAAACACTTGAGAAAGAGAGAGAATGATCAGGAACATTCCCAAATGTTCCCTTAACACCATTTTGCCATACTACTTGTAGGGTTTCCATTACACTTGAATCTTTGACAATAAATGCATATTTGGAGAAGCAGCTGATACAATGGAGAGGAAAAAGGCCAAATGTGGGAGAAATCCCATGCTGATTCTCTGCTCAAAACACCAATCTTCCCAGCAGACCCAGGATGTTTTGCTGCCTGAGAAAAAGACGGTAGTCCCATCTCATTCCATGTACAAGAGCTTGACCAGACTGGCAGTTGAATCTTACTAGAACGTTGGCTACTTCTACTGCACCAGAGGGCAGCAGGCTAGTTAGGGATTCAAGGTAGACTGAGAGGTTCATATACCAGCCCTGCCCCTCAACAATTCACGGCTTCTCTCCATGCCCTACCACCTTCTACTTAAGTCAGCTACCCTACTCTGCTTCCTGCTAGGGCCAGCCCAGCCACTTCTGGCACTCCTGTTGTTCTTTTGAAGTCCCTTGGCAATTCAGTATATGCACCTGCCCATCACAGGGTCAGCTTCTGAAGTCCTTGAGAGTCCATTTTCCTGGTTTAAGACTTCCATGTACAAAGTTTGTTCCAGTAGGAAGCCGAGACAATACCAGCAAGAGGCTAAAATGACCAGCAACAGCAAATTCATTGGCATTTTTGTGCAAGTTCAAAATGTACTAAAAAAAAAAAAGAACACAAAAGGAGAAATAACTACGGACACTGCAATGTAAATTCGATATTCCTAGGTGGTCTTTTACTCCAAGAGTCAGGAAACCTTTGTCCCACCAGATGCTAACGAACTCCTTCCTCCACCATATTGCACCACTGGCCAGGCTGACTTAAGCTAATAGGTATTCAAGTACCACAACATCAGGAGAGGCATAGTTGTCTAGCCCCATGTTTTTTAAAAAATCATACATATTTATAAAACCTAAAACCACCCTCAGTTTTTCCAATATTTTAAAGGAAGAAAATGGTCTCCTTGAAAGTATAAAAGCCAACACAATGTCAGTGTGGGAACCCAGAAAAAAATCCTTGAAGTAATGTGTGTGTGTGTAGGTACTTTGTACTGTAAGCAGTGGCTTCATTTGTGATGTCCGCAAAGAAGGTAGAAAATGAACGGGCTGAGGAGTAATGATTTGTCACAACAGTCTTCCAGATTCACACAGCCATTGAAAAGGTCACGAAGTTAGTCAGAAGGTTTGCTTGAAATAAACTAGCACTTATACCTTCGGTTAGTATGTTTAGATACCTATTAATGAAATAGAAGACCTCTCCAAAGTATGTTGTCATTCACATGTCTCACCAAGTCAGGCTGCAACCCTGCACCCAGTTATGTGTTTAAAAATGCCACTGAAATCAACAGAACTCATGCAGTAGGACCCGTAGCAGAAGAGGAATAAGAATGCACTGCCCCACACTGGGATTTTAGGGTAGGACAATACAGCTTCCTTGATCTGTATTCAAGCTGCCATTGCCACATATGTTCTTAAGCGTTTTAATGTCAGTAAATAAACATTAAAAGTGCTTAATGTGCAAGGCTAAGAGTGATGATAGCACTTTCCCTGTCTTTTTCTCTCTTTTTTTGTTTTTTTTTTTTTACAAAAAAGCTTTAAAAAACAAAAAAAATGGAAGGCATATATAAAATACACTTATGTAATGTAAGACATATGCATCAAAGAAAATTATTGCAGAATTGATGAAGGGCGTTCCACCTTTTATTCACTACCAAGTGAGTAAAATTAATAAAAGTCTCCCCAGCAGAATCAGCTGTGATGATATACTAGCTTTCACTGGTGGATGCTGCAGAAGTTATCTTCACATACTGATTGAAAATGGTCTCAAAAGCTTCATCTCTGTGTACCATGGCACCAAACACTAAAGGCTGCAAGAGAGGCAAAAACAGAATTGTTAGTAACAAAAATTATTAAAATATGAGGATCCCTACTGCATTTGAATCTTATATTCAAAGGTATGTATCACTGGCTTATTTATTTAAAGCACATCTATCCTACTCTTCAGCAAAGCAGACTCCTAGAGTGGTTCACAGAACAAGACAATTGCAGCTGTCAAGCTTATATTCTAAAAGGTATGACACAAAAGGAAAAAGAGGGGAGGGAGGAAGAGGAGACAAGAAAATTCAAGCACCAATTTTGAAAGTTACGGAACCCTTATAACAATCAGAAAGGACTGAACCAGATTATGGGGAACAGCTGTCAAAAGAAGCTGGTCCCTCAGGAGAGCTAATGGAGAGGGCCCTGCATACCATCTCCCCTTCTGCATCTTGACAAAATGGGTTCCCCCAAGACTGGAACCAAAGTCATTCTTACTACATGCCTTAAATATAACTGGTTCATCAAATTTCTTTGAATCACCACGCCTCCTCTATTATTACCAACAAAAGACACCAATGTGACTTGTTACATTTACAAAAAAAGTGTTCTTGATTGTTATAATGCCATGTACACATCAGCAAAATTAAAATCTGCCTCTTTGATAATGTGGAAAAATTCTCTTGAGTTGCACATCATAGCACATAGGCTTGTGCAATTCAATAAACAGTTTAGTAAGACAATACTTATAGCTCAAGTTAAAGGAAGTGCTCCAAAAACTGATGAGACTATCACATCATTAATATTTCAAACAGATGCAACTGATAGTGCTGGCATTTTGCAATACAGATGAAGTATTTTTTATTATTATTATTTGAGTACTTACTTTTTGTGTAGATGGTGTGGAAACTGCAATACCCATCCCAGATCCTGGGAGAACAGAGAGTACTTTGTACTAAAAAGAAATACAAAATAAATAATAGTGTTTACAAAAGCTAAGACAGGTTGCAAAAGATCATATCTGAACCATGCAGAAATTTGAAAGGCAGTACAGTGTGCCCTCTGTTGGTACAACTCTGCACACATGAATGCGAGGTCGCACGAGATCTTGTCTTCCATTACCATCAATGGACACTTCAGACATGCATCTGTGAGGGCATGGGTACATAAACATTGCATCCATTGACAATAAGGGGATGCGCATTACACATGGGTTTCTGGAATAAAACCCCTGCACATACAGAGGGTGAACTATATCCTATTAGCATAGCTGTCAGAAGAGTTGAAAACAGGTACTAGGACTGGTAATGACCTGTCCTAGACTAGTAATGCTTAGAAATGTGCTGGTGGGAGGGGCAGTCTGGAGTAACCAGGCAAGTTTTTCTGGATTGTTGCTGCCACTGCAAAACTGTTAGTGTGTTTTTTTTTAATAAAAATGATTCTGTACATAACATGAGAAAACGAAGTGGAGCTCAACAGGTGGAGAGCTGATTCATCTACCTTCCAGCCTCTGCTCTTTCTACCATTCTTTTTTTTTTGATTTTCTATTTGTTGTTTTATTGTTTATGGTTTATGTTTTTAACAGCTTTAGATATTTTATATACCTGTATCTAGTTTTATATTTTTTTGATAGTTTTATTACATTTGTAACTTTTATATATTGCTAATTTTCTTTTTTTAAATAATTTTATTAATTTTCCAAAAAAAAGAAATAATAAATAAAAACAAATGTATACATCTTTTAGTAACACAACATATAGTGGTAATATCTTCTTAGAACAATTTCACATATTTACAATATTTCTTCCTAGCTTTTTTTTCTTGTAAGAGCTAATAAATATTATTATTCGTTTTATAACACTAACCCTCTATTTGTCATCAATTACCTCTTACATATTAATCCAGCATTCCATTTATCTTGTCAATTAACTGTATTCTTACATCTTCTCATTATGCTCCTAAATTAATCTAACTCTAGTTTTTAATTTACATTAGAAATATTTACATTTATTATATTTATTTGTTTGTTTGATGTTTACTTGTCATTTTTTTCTTATTTCTTTTATGTAGATAAGATAGCTTATATTACTCTCTGGTGCAGAAAATAAGAGTTTACAGGACCCCAGTCTTTCGCAATCTTCTCGTCAGTTTGCCCTCTAAGTCTCTGTGGTTAAATTATCTGCTAACCTAATTTCGTACAAGCTTTGTGTCCACTGCTCAATGTTTGGTATTTTTTCCTTCTTCCAAAGCTTTGCATACTCAACTCTAGCTATTGTTATCATGTATAGTAGAATATTTGAGTACTTCTTCTGTGTGCTTTAAGCCAGTGTATGCAGCATATTAAACAGATAGATTTGTGGTTCTTTTGAGAACTTCACTTGAAGAATTTCTTCAATCTTATTATGTATAGTATTCCAGTATCTCCTTGCCAACTTACACGTCCTCCAGCCTCTGCTCTTTCTACCATTCTTGATTCACTCAGACGCTTCTTCCTTTTACTTTCTTAGTTGGTTCTGAAACTAACGCCAACAGCACTGGTAAAGACCAACTTTTAAAAAACCTGGAAAGGACAGGGCTTTCTCACCACCTTTATGGAACCCCTCCCTGGGAAGACCTGAAAAGGCTCTGTGATGAACCTGATGGGAGGGGGTCTTGACAACAGAGCCCCCTTGGCAACTGAGAGTGTTTAAACTGATTGGCTGTTGAAATGGAACCTTGGATAGCCCAGAGGAGGGGCTGGTGGAATGAGGAAAATAATGGTTTTTAACTGCCTGGGGAGTGCTTGAAGAGGAGTGTGATTTGTGGTGTGATTCAGGGAGGTTGGAGATTTGAATAGCTCTGTGGAGGAGAGAACTGAGAAATTGGGTGTGCGAAAGATAGTGAATGAATTGAAAGAGAGAGAGAGAGAGAGAGGGAGGGGGGAGGGAGGGAGGGAGGGAGGGAGAGGGAGGAATGGTGTGCTGTTTGTAAACATTGAGATACAAAGCAAATTTAAGAAACAGTGTTACAATAAATGTTTGAAGTTCTGTGTTCCATATAACAGTCTCCCAGAGTCTTATTCTGAATCCTGGAATATACATGCTACCAATAATATCATCTTGACCTAAGTGCCAACCGTACCACAGTCTTGGAAAATAGAAACCACTGCTGATCCTTACATCTGGGATAAGGGCAGATTTAGAGAAGGCAGTAAAGGGAGAAGCCAAGGGAGGACAAGAGTGTGGAAGGGACTGCGCTCTCAGAAAGGGAGAACTGAGGCAGACCCATTTGTCCTGGCCCTGGCTTCAGACCTGAACACAAAGAGGGATCACGCTGGGCAGCCCTTGAGTGCAAGTTTTGGGTACGCCTTTCACACTCAGCACGGACGTGTGGTGGTTTTTTCCCCGTGCGTAACAACCTCCCTTTCTTTCTGATTTTAGATAGATTCATCAGGCACTGTATATATGATTTCTCCATTGTTTTCCTTGTTCATTTCTCATGTTTTAATATTACAGTCATCGCCTTCTCCCATATAATCCGCCCCGCACATTAAGGTCCTCTGGGAAGAACTTACTGCAGCCAGTCAGAACTAGGTTGGCTGCGGTTACCCAGAGGATCTTTTCTTCTATCGCTTCCAAGCTATGGAATGGCCTGCCAGAGGAGACCCGGCATATTACCAGTCTTGACAGCTTTAAAAGAGCAGTCAAGACTGATCTCTTCCAACAGGCCTTCCCAGACTAGCACTTCCATCGCCTCCCATCTATTGCCTTGCTGCTTTGCTAATAGTAATTGATGGATTGTTAATTGCTGTGTATTTTAAGGGGTTGGTTTAGGTGGGTTGGTGGGTGGGGAGGATTGGGTATGTTTTTAATGTCTTTTAATGTATAATGTATTTCATGTTGTTCGCCGCCTCGATCCATGTGGAGAGGCGGGATACAAATAAATATTATTATTATTATTATTATTATTATTATTATTATTATTATTATTATTATTATTCACTAGGGTTAGGGGCACAGGACCCCCCATGAAAGTGGAAAAACTGTGAATAACTCTAGGCCCTCTCAAACAGTATTGAACATACAAAAAAGTATGATCACCATATTCAGTCCACCGGGGATTCCTTTGGGGCATCAGGGTTCCTTCACAAGGTAGAAGTGGGTGGGTGGCTGGTGGGGCTTACTGCCACCTCCAGTGCTGCCCCACACCATTTTTAATAGGAACTTACAAGCCTCATTTGCAGTTTCTCAGTCTCATGAAGCTTGCAGTCCCTATTAAAAATGGCACAGGGAGCAGCAGAGGTGGCAGCAAATATTCTGTGAATAATCAAATCCACAGAAGTCAAACCCACAAATGTGGAGGGCTGACTGTATACAAATTTCTGTTGTTTTCTTTCTTTTCTTTATCATGTTTAATGCTATATAAATTAAATTAAATTAAATTAAATTCAAATTTAAAACAAAAGAAATATATCCTGCTTTCACAATAGAGATGAAAACACTAAACAATAAGGTGTTTACCTTGCTTCTGGAAAGTCACACCTTTTTGTCAAGCGGAGATGGCCACCTCATTGCTCAACCCTAACTGCATATAGTTTAGGATCAATTTTTTTAAAAAAACACTCATAATTTGAACAGTTAGAGTTTCCACTGTTTATATCTCCATTGTAAGAACCAACCAACCATTTATTCCAGATCTCTTTTTTCTACTTTTTTTTAAAAACTAGCTATTGATTTATAAGCAGACATCTCTTCTCAGCCCAGAACTTCTATGTTTATTCAAGGGTCTTCAGTGAGAGATTTTGTCCTATCCATGTTGATATTCTCCAAGAACTAAAAGATTAGTGAATTAAGACTTACTTTTGCAGATACAACTTAGCTTTATAATCAAGTAACACAAATACAATGGTTTTAGCATGAGCTGCTGAAAACTTTAAACTAGTATCCTGAATGAAATTTTACCTCAGCAAGACAGAGGTGGCACTAATCAGCAAAGCAGGAAATCCATGAGTACAGGGTCAACTAATCTAGAAGGGGTAATACTCCCACTGAAATTACAGGTTCATAATTTGGGAAATTCCAGATCTGCTCTTGAGCCTAAATGCTTAAGAAATACCCATGGCCAAACATGATTTTGTTCTGTTTCAGTGGGACCCTGGCTATATATTTTCCCAAAGGAAGAACAGATTTGGTTGTGGTGATAGGTGCTTTAGTTGTATTAAATCTAGACTGCTTCAGTGTACTGTACATGGGCCTGTTTCTGAAAAGAAGAGTATTCTGAAATTTCAAGGGCATTCAAAATGCATTTTGTTTCTGAGCCCATTAAAAGTCCTATGTCATTTGACATTCTCCAATATTAGCTTGTCAGAGTATTATCATCATTAACAGAGGCTTTCTTCTGTGTTTCTAGAACATGGTTGGTTCCCAGTAAGATCTTCAGTGGCCACAACCAGGGCTTTGGAAATTCCTACTCAGTTTGGTAGAATACCTGGCACTTCACTGAACAATTTCTGCCACACTACAAAGAACACCCTTTTTAGAAAGACTTTTAAAGCTGTTAGCAAACTTTAAATGATAAGCGTTAGTGATATTCTTATGGTTTTATCCCACTGGGGTTTGTCAAACTGATTCTTTAAAATAAAGATGTTTTATTCCTTTAAAAAATCTTGATTTTTAATATATCTATATAAAATGCACACACACACAAACACATACATACACGCACCCCTACCTTCCAGTTCTGAGGAAAGCAGGATGCAAGTGATTTAAATGAACAAAATGAATGACCTCCATCTTTGAGTTTAACAGATCTAGTTTACATATCTTAACCCCAGACTTCAAATACATATTCCCAACTATAAATTTAGGAAGACAGAAGATGCCCCTTTCTCAAATTTCTGGGCACTGTCAAGTAAACATTAAGCACTTCTAAGTGAACACTAAAATATTTAAATAAATTAAAACATTAATAACTTTAAAGTAAAAGAATACACAATTGTACCCTTTGCACATCTGTATGAGTGAAAGTTTAAGGTCATCACAATGCACAATTTCTTAATGGGAAGCAATAATCATGAAACATTAGAGCAGGACTGGGCAACTTATGGCTGAACTATATTTCCCATCAACTCTAGCCAGCACAGCCAGTGGTAAGGAATACTGGGACTCACACAGGGTCCATAAATTGCCCAAGCCTCATCCTTTTCTTCAAGTCTGAAAGAAAAAGCAAACTTCAAACATCCTGAACATACCTTTTGAATATCTGTTATATCTGCCAATTTTATAACTTTATTTCTTTTAGATGAACCAGATTTGGAACTTTCGAAGCATAAGTAACTGAAAATGAAAGAAACAAGAAAGAAAGAAAGAAAGAAAGAAAGAAAGAAAGAAAGAAAGAAAGAAAGAAAGAAAGAAGGAAAGGGTTATTAGAAAAACAAATTATTTCAAATCCTGCCTTTAACCTCTAGCTTCAATTCCAGCAGTAAGAATAGCTATGCTAATGTGAGGAATATTAAACTTCTGGAATGATTTTTAAAATAACAGTGATTTTCCACTTTTACAATGAACTGAACATATAAGCTCTAGAAAACCTACACACCCACATCTTGACATAAAAACATACACACACACAATGATGACAGAAACAGGCCAACTTAATCTTATTTAAAAAAAAATATTTCCAGATGTATACTTTCCCTCCATCATGAAAACAAATGAGGAAGATTCAAGACTCAGACATCATCAGACTGTCTTCACAAGCTGCCACAATGTTTTAAGGTTTTTTTAAAAAAGCTTTAAAGCACTCAGACATGCAATTCTGCTCCTTTTCTTGGGTGGAAAATTGTATTTATATATAAATAAAAAGCAAGACTAAAATTATAGATTTGCCCTTTAAAAAAGCATCATCCCTTTGGGTACAAAGTTTTTTCTTTTCTTTTCTTTTTTTCCTGCGAAGGAAAGACATTTCTCCAGCACTTTAAGAATGAGAGACAGAGAGAAAGAGAGGTTTGAAAAGTATTAATTATTAGCTGTCTCATGGTCCTGGATAAAAACAGTGTTAGCACCAGTTTCTTCCCTTTCATAATGCTCTTCTTCCTAGTAAATGTGATGTTATCAATAAGATTTGGCCACGTGATCATATCAGTAAGGACAAATTAAGTTAATTCAGAGTGGAAAGGAGGTAGAGAGGGCCTGGTTCAGTGTCTAAGTGATGCCTTGAAGAAGGCAGATCAAATATGTTGAGGGAGCTCCTAGGAAAAAGAGGGTGAAGTTTTTCATCTGATGTATATACTATTTCTTTTCAAAGTGGCTATAAAGCCAGAGCAGAGAAAGAACATCCAGCAACACAGTTATGGGTCATTCCAAGGGATGGAAGCAAAGAGGCTGAAAAATTTTCACTCTTCCTTACACTGTAAACATTTCCAATAAAGTGTATATGCTCAGTGCCTTTGCAGTGGAATGGCATATACATATTTTTTCATAATAATTCAGCAAGGAAGTGCTTTCTGAAAAGGATCTGCTTTTACAGTATTATACAGAGATTGACTATTCAATTCAATGTAAAATTGGACTAGCTATGTAAAGATGTTACTGTTGCTAAGGTGAAAGATCTGAAAACAACCTATTCCTTATGGTGAATGCATCTGTATTGTAAATGCCAGCAGACAGGCACAGAAAAGGTATGCTTGGGGGGAGGGCTATATTTTAGGAAACTTTTCAAGTTTTCTGAAAATACTTTATCATACCACAACGTTTACAGGACTACACTCTGTTCAGTACTATAAAAGTATTGTGGTCTACCAGTATTTAAAAAAAAACCCAGTAAAACCACTAAACTTAAGCTCTCTAAAATGTACTTTACACAAAGAAAGATGCCAAAACAGGTTAGTGATTCAAAAAGTTTCATCAAGTCTGAGTTTTGCTCATCACTGTGAAACTGCAGAAAGCCAGACAAACAATTCCTTCCTCCTGTACTGAACTCGGACTCATCTATTCTTGAGAGAGATCATAATTTGATCCATGGATAAGCTGTTACACTTGCACTTCAGTGCCTCTTTTCTGACCCATTACGTCCAATGCTCATATTACTTTTGACATGGTTACTATTTCATGAGGACTTTGCCACAGTTAATTGGGAATTTGCCCTCTTTCAACAAGAGGACAATTTGTCCAGTAGTCTCATAAGAAAATCCATCCAAAACTAATTTGCAATAATCTAGAAGTATGCAGAAACTTCTGCTGTAAAGTATCCTTTTTAAAAACACACACACGCACGCACACACATTTGCATGGGAAACTGTTGTGGTTGTTGTCATATGGCATTCAGTTCAGCAACATTTCACAATCTGCACTGAGTTTTCTCCCCGTATGATTTACAAAAGCAAAAACTGTGTCCCCAGTCTTTCCCTCTCCCCCCACCCAGTTCTTAAGATCCCACTGTAAATTGTGCAAATACTTACTTTTCTGTAACATAAAGCACTCCGTTTCGGATGTAGTCTGTGGGCATTTTCCGGTCTCTGTTAATCAAGCAGCAGCGCCAGCCATTTTCACACACTGTCAATGTGTACAATCACATTATATTTCATACAACCACAAAAACTTAGAAGTGCATACAAAGCTCTTTTAAGCACTGAAGTATTTATTTCAAGCCTTGGGTTAAGTTACTTGTCTCTCAGGATTATGCGCCTTTTCTCCCCTCTCAAATTCATGCTACCATAAAGGCAAACCAGGCTATGAGCATCAAGTTCACTCAGAGAATCTTATGGATATCAAATAAAAGATTAATTTGACCTCCTGTCCATACAGCCCAACAGCTGATAACATTACGGTTCAGTTCATTTCCGAATGCTGTTGCTCTGTTTACAATTCTTTTAAACATGCTTCTCTTTAAGGCCAACTCTACCTTTTGCATTCATGTCCCTACCTGCCAAAGGACGCTCATTTTCTGACAGATTAAATACTTCATGGAAGTTGCCTCGCTTAGTGGTATGAAAACGGCTACTCTCTTCATCTCTACTGATTCCTGTTGGGGCGCTTGACCCTACACAACTTCGTGAAGCTGCTGTTTGGAGCTGTAAGGAAATAAAATTTGGATTACGATTAACCCACAACTAAATTCATGCATTGCACAAAGTTAAACAATCTTATGCCCCCACTGGACAAACAGGCTGCCTTTACCCTCCAGAATGGTTGCTTCTACTGCTAGAAAATGAAGGCTTACTGTAGCTGAAGGCTCCACCCATCCTATATTCTTTATTGCTATGAGTAGTAGCAATACCTCCACATTTGGCTAAAGATTAGAGCCAAGCAACACACTGAAAACTCTATCAATTCTTACTGCAGGCTAGTGAATTGTTTGTTAGTATGACCCTGCAACAGAGAGAGGAAAAAAACACACACAACTCTCTGTACATAGGGCTCCTTTGCACTAAACAATGATAACACTATGATTGCACTCTAGTTCCCATGGCTGCATCCTGTGGAATGCTGTAGTTTGCAATCATGGGCACTAGTACTCTCTAGCTGAAAATTCTAAACATTCCCTAAACTGCATATCTCAGCATTTCACAGGATGTTGCCATGCAGTTAAAGTGGAATCACAGTACTTTATTGTGTTATGTGAATGGACTCTTAGAGAGCCAGAAAATCCTGAAGAGAGGTTCCAGTGCAGCCCAAATATACCAATTTTTTAAACAATTGATCCTTTTCTTGTTTTTTATTTAAACCTCACCAAACATGCATTCTCTCACCTACAAGACAAAATCAAGTGGTAGTTTCATAGGCTCTATGATGTAAGCATTCTTCATTCTATAAGTATTTGTTGTGATTCAAAGCACTACATGCACCCAGCAGTTCTTCAACTCCTGATCTAGTGGCAGCCCTATGCACAGCCCACCCCTACCCCCCAAAAAAGAGTTTCGGGACTTTCTGGAGCAGCACTTCATGAGATATGAAAAGACTGCTACCAGAAAAGAAAATTAGCAATTTAGCAGGTGTGACCAAAACCACTTTGGGGATATACAATCCAGGAAGATAAGGAAACAAATACAGTAAAATACTTTTTTACTATCAAATTCAGGGAAAGCAGGAAATTGGCTAGTCATTATTTTTATGTTATTAGTGGGGCCATTGCAAGACTGACGGAGTGGGCAGCAGAACCCCATTTTATTTTTCAAAAGTACTGAGTACTTTTTACTGTAAGCCACCTTGGTAAGAGGGATAGGACAGTAAAATATCAGTCTTAATAACAGAATAAATTGTTTTCCCATGGCATTCTCAAGTAGGGTTCAATCCAAATAGGACAAGGCTAAAATCTGTCCAGTTTTTAATAACCCAAAACATTGCTGGCCCATTATCTGAGTTCTTTGCATACTGGACAATTTTCCTCTAGAGAATGTCAACTGTACAACATTTTTGCAACCTTTTAGCATTGTAAGAGGGAAAAAACATTTGGGGTACAATAACTCCCAATTCAGTAAATCGTATATGAGCAGTTAATTATTTACTTTAAGCTTTAAGCTTTATGTGTGTACATTCTTCATTCTTGACTTTCCAGAGCAGCATGTTCTATACCTACCCATGTTTTTAGAAAACTTCCACTACAATACAACTAAGAATTGTGTGCTTATCCCTTCAAGTCTACTGTCAACTTATGGTGACCCCATTAATTTCACAGGGTTTTCTTAAGTAAAGAATGCTCAGAGGTGGTTTGCCAGTTCCTTCCTCTGAAATATAGACTACAGCACCTAGTATTCATTGGCAATCTCCCACCTAAGTACTACCCAAAGTTGATCCTGCTGAGCTTCCAAGATCCGACGGGATCTGGTGCCTCCAGAGTATTTAGGCCTCTAACTAAGAATTATGATATTGTAAATACATTCTGGGATACCTACATTCATGGGAGAGGGTGTAGCTAGACATACTATTAATCTGTTACAAGCGAGGGCAGTCTCTTTGTGTTATTCCCTTGCTAGAACCTATTGAAGACTGCACCTTAAACAAACAAAACAGCAAATTTGCAAAACAAACCACAGTTCTTTTTTAAAACAAGATACAGAAGAGGATACCCCTTGTTTTTAAGCAGAATTGTGCTTCTGGGAGGCTTCCCAGAATGTGATTGTGCTTGTAAACACTGCATACTGACTTTTAAAGAAAAATGGTGGTTTGTTTTCCTGTTGTGGTTATAGCAAATGTGAGAAGGGGAGACTGGCAGGGGCTGTAGCCACAGGCTGGGACACATGAAAACCACAAGTTGCCCATCACTGTTCTATTGAAATGTTATGCCTTCAACAAGGCTTCTTCTTTTGTCTCCACAAAGCATATTCCAGAAAGCACCTAGATTAGATTATTTTTTTCCAAACCACATTAGAGAATTCCTTCAATTAGATCTCAAAATAGGACTATACACAATTCAGATCCATCAATTAGTAGGAATTCTATCAGAAAGACCATTCACTATGTGTCTCCAAGAGACTTAAAATTCAAGCCATTTAATATAACACACACACACACACACACACACGAGTTAGCTAAATGCACAGGTTTACACACATACACAGAGAAAAAAAGACATCAGATCATTATGAGTACAAATGATCAAATTGAAAGAAAGAAGTAGTTCCACGCTAAGATCCGTACCTTTTCATGCCCTGACAGCTAGCAGGAAAAGAAAAAACAAACAAACACAAATGTGACAGTGACAAAAGAAAAAAGCAAAATCTATTTAACTATCATATACAGAATAAAAACATGAACTGAGTGAAGTTGCCAGATCTTGCTCACATACCAAGAGATTACACACACTGATTGCAATCTTTAAAAACAAAAACAAAAAAACCACCCAATGTATCAGTGGTTAGAGCACACTTTTTCCATTCATTAAAATTATATTTCCCTGACTGGAATTCCAATTGTTGTTGCCTGACCCATTTGTCTTCAACAGTGGTAGTTAATAATATTTCCAATTATATCATGAAGGCTAAAATGAAACTGATTCACAAAAGTGGTTGGTATCAATCTTCCCTGGTCATAAGCAGATTAAAAAAAAGAGAGAGAGAGAGTTCTGTATGTAAAAGAATGGACACAATTTGCACTTGGTATTGCTTATGATTTTTCATTAACTGAGAAAGTACTGGGTAAAAATTTATTCTGGATAATTCAGGCAAGAATATCCATAATTTATTTTAAACAGTTAACAAAAAGGATTGATGCATATGTACTGATGCACAGTGCTCAACTGTTAAATTGCCTGATGTGAATTCAAACATTAGAAAAAAGTTTAAGACTACAGGAGCTAGAGACTTCCTTACTGCTATGACAGTGAATATGCCTGAATCTGAATTTTAAAGGATCTGAATTTTAAAGGATATATTCAAGGAGCTGAACCCTATCTCCAAAACAGTTTGGACTAAATCCTGGAACTCCATCAATGTCAAATCCTCCAGCTGCCACTCCACAACTTAGGACTGTGCACATAAGCATCAGTTTTTTTTCTGGTACCACGGCTGATCACTAGTATAAGGTATAATCTCATACATTATACAGCACATTTTCATGTTCCTCCAGAGCCTCTGAACAGGGGAGGAAAAAAACAGGTACCTTTGAAAAATGAGTAATAAGTATAGCCCTTCTGAGAGTTAAGTGTTTCAGCTGCAGGGTCCCTTCCATATCAATAACACTTTTAAAATAGACAATCTGTTATCTGCATTCAATAGGACTGCTGTTGTGACTACTTTCTCTGAATAATTTCAACATTCATATTAAGCTCTCTACCCCAAAAAGAGAAGCTGTGAATTTAAGGCAGTCAGCATTGATTAACCAGAATTTTCCCTGGAAAAAACTTTTCAAGACATAGCCTGAGTTTCTTTAGGGGGTGTTCAATGACTTTAGGCCACTAAATTTCACCCTTGTTTAACAGCTATGTCTATATTTGGGTTAATGGTCTCTATTTAACTTCAGAAGGCAGTTTCAGGAGCAATGTTTGAGTAGCTTTTCATGACACTCTTCTGAGCAAAATGGACTCTACTTTCAGGGCTAAAATAGAAATCCATCCAGTCACAGTAGTTTCCTGTTCCTGGAATTTGCCCCTCACTTTGGCCATTTCCGCCCTACACCAGCATAGTGCTATTATTCCACATTCAGCATCCTATGGAATTCTGGGGTTTGCAGTTTAGGGAGGGGCATTTAGAATTCTCAGCCAGAGAACTCTTTGGCCTCAGTAAACTACAAACCCCAGAATTCCACAGGATGTTGAAAGTGGAATAATAGCACTAGAACAGTGTAGTGTGGAAATGGCCCTAGTCTGGCCACAGCTTTTGAATTAAGGCTCGGCAGCATTGCTTCTGACATGACCAGTTGAGCAGTGATTTTTATAAATATTTGGCAGTGAAGGCCAAAATCCAACCATGACTCCCAACTACAGCAGACTCACTAAACAAATGGAACTGACATTAAATGTTAATTTACCAATTCCCCATTGATTCAATGTGCCTACTCCACTTTGGACTAACAATTAGATTTAGGGTTGGGTAGGCAAGTTATGCCAGTTTATGATTATTGAGAATCTGTGCAACTGTTATGCACTCTACACCATTGATTTTTGTTGTGTTCCTTAGCTGCTACAGAGCATAGGTTAGTGACCGGTTTATGGAAGTGGAAGCTGCAAGGGCAGCAGCACAAGCAGGGGCTGCAGATTCAGGTTGTCAAGCACCTTAACGGGGCACTAGCTGGCACTCATGACATCTATTTTCCCTTTTCTTTATGGGCTTATGATTTAGTACAGTGCTTGATGTTCTTATTAATTCTTTCAAAGGTAAAGGAGTTTTCTTTTTTTATATAATTTCTAAGAACTGCCAACACACTCCAAATTCCAGCAATTATTCTATTCCAGTTTCTTCATTTACAACAAAAACAATTATTTCAAGACATCTGGTTATTTCTTCTTCAGGGGGCACATTAACCACTAGGTCATAGGAAAATGTGTATACAAGTCTCAATATCTATCCCTCCCTGTATGTGCTCTAGTCACTGAAACCACATGGATACTGATCTGTTGTAATAATTTAAAAAGTATTTAAATTATTAAGTATTTACCCGTCTTGATACTGTGGCATTAGCCCTCTCTTTGAGCTGAGGATCCGTGGGCAAATTTAACCATATGATATAAGGAGTATCATACTTTGCTCGTAGCCTTGGGCATCGTTTGAAGACAAAATCAATAAGAAAAAATTTTATTCCTGCATAAAGTCCTAGATAAGCAAAAAGACAGAAACTGGTGTTGGCAAATTTCACATCATATTTATTAGATCTCCAAGGTGCTTTACCACTCCAACAACGTTTGCCCCCGTACCAAAACTGGAACCAAATGATCAACAGCAAACATAGGCTTGGGAATTCCAATAGCCAAAATCGCTGTAAAGCAGCATGTGCTGTTTCCCCCTTACAATTTGCCCTTTCATGCCATTGTTCCCTATGATATAGTGAACATATTTGAATCCTCACTGAGATAAATGCTTGGAGGGATGGTGCAGGGCAAAGTAGCACGTTGGTGATATGGTAAGCACCTCTTTTCACTTGCTGTTTCTTCAGTACACACTGACCCCATTACACTGCTGCCTTGCCAGTTCCCAGAGTCTAGACTGCCATTAGAGACACAGATAAGCAGACTGGCCACTCGAGAATTTCCATGGCTCTTCAGTCATTGGACCACAGTGGAACAGTTTCAGAAAATTGTTCCATATGAAAACAATTGTATCAATACATATACAACATTTCCAAAAGGATATCAATTAGTTTAGCACTGACAAGCCCTATCTAATGCCAAATCTGTCTAGGTTAAGTTTAATGCCAGACTAGAAGAAAAATAAAAAATCCTTAACTAAAGAGAAGTGGGACGGCAAAGGCAAGGAGAGGATTTTGCTTCCTTCTGTATCATCAACTGCCACTAAATGTTAAGAAAAATCTTAGCAGTATTGTATGGAGTTAAAATAGTGACCCAATCATTTAGGCTGTCAGACTTTAAAAACTAGAAGAAATGAAGCCTCTTCTACAAAATATGACAAAATGGTGAAGACCTAAAATGATGGAAAATTGGTGGTGTGACAGAGAATTGTTAATAAACAGAACGAGATTTTGGTAAAATATGCATATAGACACTGCCATTGCTTCTAGAAAACCAAATTCTTTGACTTTGTTACAGGTTTTGTTAATATTAAAGTGTATGGCCTGCTTTTCTTGAATTGAAAAAAGGTCTTAAGTGTCAGGAAATATTTCATCCAGTGCCAGAAAAGGCAAACAATGAACTGCTAAGAATCAATTCTATATGATGGACCTTCCTTATGGGAGGGAAGTGGATAATATCTCTTTCTTGTTTTTAAACATTTAGATACAGTGGACCCTCAGTAACCACTAGGGTTTGGTTCCAGGACACTGCCCACCTGTGAACACCAAAATCTGTGGATGCTCAAGTGCCATTATATACAATGGAGTAGTAAAAGAGCATCTTTTATATAAGAAAGCAAAAACAAACTTTGCTTTTTGGTTTATTTTTTTTGGCTGGGGCACATTTTCAAGCTGTGGTTGAATGAATCCGTGAATACAGAATCTGTGGATATGGAGGGCCAAGTGTATGCATTTGTCTTCATAAGTGCTCATCCTCAACATTACTAACAAATTTTAACATTTTAGAAACAGGGTAAAGTAGTTTGGAGGATCTTTCCAGTCTTTAGCGTCATTACTGCATTCTGATTGGCCAAGGATGGGAATCATGTGGCCCTCCAGATGTTGCTGGACTGCAACACCTAGCATTCCTCAACACTGGATACTCTAGTTGGGTTGCTAGGACTTGCAGTCTAACAACATCTGAAGGGGCACATAATACCACCCTCCTTATAATATTTTGTGCAATTCAGGGAAGATAAAATCACTGCACTGAGTAAAGAGAAACCATCCACAGAAATTGATATATCAGTGTTTGGACCAGCACAAGGTCTGAACTTCTGCTGGGCTAAAGAGACAGAACAGGGATGCTGCTGAGGTACCTCCCACCCAGCAGTAAAGCAGCCTCCTTGCATGAACTGACTGAAACGGGATCCAAGGAAATAATGGAATATCCTAGGACTGCTGTTCTGGGGGACATCAACATCCATGCCAAGGCTGTCCTGATGAGGCCTTCTCAGAACCTCATGATTACGTTGACAACCATGGGGATGTCTGAGTACATTGCCATCTCAACATATGTGAAAGGACATGCCTTGGACCTGGTTTTTGCTATTGCACTGATGAAGGATGACCTGATTTTGGGAGGGTTGTGGAAAGATAATTTCCTCATGAAGTTTGGTTTGGTGTTAGAGGACCCTGCCTGCAGGGGTGGGAGACCAGCTAAGTCTCACTGTGGAATGGTGACGTGGAAAGGGCCAACAATACAATCAGTCCGAAGCACCCATTCTGTGCTGTGGAGTCTGTAAGATCTATGGAAAATGAAACATATTGGATGATGATTAAAGTGCAGATGGCAAATATGACAAAGTGAATATGACTGAAGATTAGTAAGAGCTCTTTGTCTTTGCCTACTATGGAGTAGTGAGGTTGGGGGAAAAATCCTACCATGCCTCTAGTATTCTATTTTTAACATATCACCCAGCAAACTTATTCCAAGTGATGAAGAGCCTATTGGGATCAGGCTCAGAGAAGCCAGGACTGAAAATCTTGGTTGCCTCCTATGATAAATCTGCTAGACACTTAAAAGACAAAGTTGCTTGTATGCGCTCAGAATGTGATAGATGTTATCACAGAATATGAGGAAGTGTTCAAGGCACCCTTTGGTGAGTTTTCTTGGGATGAGTTTCAGTTATTGCAATCTGATGATGTGGAGAAGACACTTGAGTCAGTTTGTCCCACCATATGTAATCTTTATCAGCCCTAAAAAGGAAAAAGATGGCAGAAAAAGATATAAAAAGGATAGATTGATTAGGTGGGTCTAGGGGGTGGCAAAAGCCTCAGTGTGTCAGGGAGAGATGCCTCCACCATGAAAGAGGCTGTAATATACCCTATCCTTAAAATAACTTCTCTGGGCCCAGAGGTATACTACCACCCTATCACTAATACTTCCTATTTGGGGAAGGAGCTTGAGTGTGTATGGTGTCTGGGCATCTTCAGAAGTCCTTGAATGAAAGAGATGATTTGGACCCTTTTTGATCTGGTTTCAGGCCAGAGTATGCTACTGAGATAGTCTCAGTTGCCCTGCCTAATAACCTACTCTGGAAAAAAGACCAGGGGGAGTGCTAACCTGTTAATCTTCCTGAATCTTTGGGTGGCTCTTGATATCATTGATCATGGTACTTTACTGGACCAGCTCTGTGGGATAAGAGTAGGAGGCACTGTCTTACAGTTGTTCTGCTCCTACCTACAGGGCTAATTCTAGAGTGTACATTGGGGATTCCTGTTTAGCCTCACAGGTATTAAACTGTGGAAGATAGTAGGGCTCCATTTTATCCAACATGCTCTTCAATATCTATATGAAGCCACTGGGTAAGGTCATTAGGGATTTTGGAGTTTAGTGCCATCTATAATTTGATTACACTCAGCTCTACTTCTCCTTGTTAGTGGAGTTGACTGGTTTGTGCAGGTGCTGGACCAGTATGTAATGCTATAACGTGCTGGATGAAGCAATACACTAAAGCTGAATCCTAACGATAGAGATGTTGTGGCTTAGTGGTTCTGCATCCAGGAATTAGGTAAGCAATCTTCCCAAGGACTGGACTTCCCAAGGAAGCAGGCATACAGCTTGAAGTACTTCTACATCCATCTTGGCCACCGAGGGCCCATGTGGACTCCATGGCTTTCCAGGACAGGGATAATTAACCCATGGTAATCCATGCCCTAGTAATTTCCCAGTTACTGGAATGCATTCTATGTGGGCTGTCTTTCAGGCAACACTGAAGCTGCAGCTAGTCCAAATGCATCAGGTAGTCCCCTCACTAGAACACCATACAGATGCCATATATCACTGGTTTAAAGGAACTGTATGGGCTGCTAATATGCTTCTAGTCTGAATCTGGATTCTAGTGAAAACATGTAAGGTCTAATACAGTTTGTGATCCTGATATCTGAAGGAGCATCTCTGTCCATTTACACCTCCCCGAAAACTGAGGTCTGTTAGTAATGGTAATAATCTGTGGAGGGTGTGAGAAAGGGCATTCTCTGCTGTTTCATCTCACTTATGGAAAACTCATCCCTCAGAGGCCCAAATGGCATCAACACTAGTGTGATTCCAGCAATAAGTCAGTAACATGGATGTTTATTAATGTCTTTGGGGCCTAAGTGATTTTATCTAATTCTGCAAATGTGTTACGGTTTCAAATTGTTTTCACTGTTTTAACAGCTTTTAAATTGTCTTAAGTGTGAAATGGTTTAATATGCTTTCAATATCTTTATCTATTGTATCAAGTTAAATAGTTTTACACCATTCAAATTGATTTTATTGTTCACCATTCTGAGATTCACTGACACAACATGAAATATATTTAAACAAACAAATAAATAAATAAGTAAATGTCCAAACACAGACTATTATTGTATGGGTTTTTTCTTTAGTAAATCCAATAGCTTATAATAAAAATATGATTCCATCTGAAGTGAGATACAGAATTCTAACATTAAAAATATATGCACTATAAAATCATTACAGCTTTACCCAGTGAAAGCCCTATGATCCTGTACGGAATACAGCAAGACGCAATAAATGCTGCCCACAAAGCAATATATAGCTTTTGTGTTACTTCAGGTTGGACCCACATAAACAAGCTGTTAAAGAAAGAAAAAAAATACCCAAGTTAGACATTAAAGCAGTTCATTTTCTTCAACTTCAAGTCTGTTGAATTTAGGCATTGTTAGGAAGAGAAAACACATACAGAAACTTACTTTTTTATTTTTTCCAGTATGTCTGACATTTTGCCAAACAAGTTCTGTGAAACAAGAGAGAGAAAGAATATAGACTTGGAATATACAAATGCAATTTAAGATGAATCATTGATGTGTTCTTGTTTTCTCTAAGTAATCATTATTCTGAGTCACCACAATTTGTCAGCTCCATAATCAATTATCTCGATCATCTCTAGTTTCATTTTGCAGATTAGGGCTAAATTACACCCACCACATCAAAACAGATTAATGGGTGATCAAGTTGAGACAAAATGAGTGATACATAGAGGATTTTATTGATAATTAATAGATGCAGCATGTGTTTCACAGCACAGAAAAGCCTTTATAGTTCTTTAGCTCAGAAGGACCCAGAATCCCATCTCAGCAGACAGCGGGCAAGGGCCTTAAGCAACAGATACCACCCAGATTATTCCAAGGTGAAAAGTTCTCAAGGGTTGCACCCACTTTCCCCTACAGTGAGACCAAAATATGGATGTCACCTTAAATACCAAAGGACGATATGAGGGTGAGCAACTGCAAGAGAGACAAGGGCCATTTTTTGTCCCACATCCTCCCACACCTGCCACACTGACATGTCTAAGTGTGCTAGAAGTGATATCACATCACTTCCAATCACCATCTTCAGCCAAAACCTCCAAAGATCTCTTCAAATCCTTAATTCTAGGGTAGTTAAGAAATTAAAACAGAAAAGAGAGGATTATGTGCACTGTCTTGAACTTCTTGGAAAGAAAGGCTTGACTATAAATAAACTAAAGCAAGATGAAATCCCAAACCCATATATGCCATGTTATTTCTCCACTGATGGGGAAAACAACCAATATGATACATATGAAACTGCTTTTCAATGAGTCATATCATTTATTCATCCCACTCTTTATTATATATTTGAATGTACAGCATTCTGCAGCAAAAATCTCTTTAAGACCTGCAATTCTCTACCTAGAGATGCCAGGAATGGCATACCTGTGCTTTTTGTGCCACATCCAGAACAAGCTGGAATTTTTCAGACACAGTTAGGTCTTCCTTTGGAGGTTCCTGAAACAAGATTAAATATTTGCCATAAGAATTTGGGTCTTTTAGATTAGATAGTTCTTCTACAGTTTAAGGCCAGTCCAAAATAAACCACCTCTTCTGTTAACTCGATGCATTCAGACATAGTTAATCTTAACTTTATTTTATAAAACAAACTACCTTCTTTAGCTAAGGTCTAACGATGGCTTGTTTCTATAAAACATATTTAAGACTAATCATAGTTTGTCCAAGTTTGACCATTATGCTAAACACAATATTCAACTGATTACTTAAAAAAAAGGGGGGGGGAATTGACTTCCTCATGGCTGTGCCAGAGGAGAGAGCATATGTTCAAATACTGTGCCCAAATATTGCCTGAGTACATGAACATTATCTGCTTATTTACAACCCACAGCCTAATTTCAAATTAATCCCTTGAGATCCAGAGGCAAATTCCTAGTAACAATTGATTCTCTGTTACACAGAGCCAACTAAACTAATCACATTAATACAGATATCTTTATTAACTATAACAATATACAGAAGTAACAACACAGAAGTAGACTTAGGTTCATACCTACATTCAGGCATGCAATTTCCTTGCCTGGGCAAGTAATAAACTCTCAGCTTAACCTACTTTACAGGGTTGCACTGATATAATGGCAGCAATGAGAGAATTATATTGATTGAATTATTAGACTATTACACTGTATTCTATGCACGGCTATGCATACCTCTCTGAGAATCCTGGAAGGGCGGAATATTTTTTTTAAATAAATGAATTCTTTAAATGAATTGTGAAATGACTATATTTACTTACATTAATTACTTAATTGTATATAACTGAGTAATAAGTAATTCATAAAAATATTTATTATTGAGTAATAAGTAATACAGTAATATGTAGTTCATAAAATTGAGTAATAAGTTGAGCAATAAGTAACTTAGTAATATGTATGTACTTATTTAAACAAATTATTTATATGTGTACATTTTTACATTTAACATGGCAATTTGCTTAGGCTGACCAAAGAGATGCTAATTTGTTGTTTTTTTATTTTATCCCTGTATTTTTCAATCTCATACAAACATACAGGCTTGGTTTATCCATTTATAAATAAAAGGAAGCAAAAGTTCTGCTCTCTGTCAATTAGCTCCAGAGGAGAAGAAGGGAAAATACACATGATTATGCCCAAACCACACTAACTTTTAATTTACAGAATTTTAAACCGAAAATATAACAAATGTTTTAAAGATTTTTTCACTACTTTTCAGCTATACCTTCTAAAGTAAGGTATTATCTGGATTTTTTTTAAATAAGTACAGTTGTCCCGCCACTTTCGCAAGAGTTCAGGGTACAGAACCCTCACAGAAGTGGGAAAGCTGCAAATAACTCCCTCTGCTTCCCTTCCCATTCCGTTCCAGTGCTCCCCACTTTCCATTCCCATGCAAAAGGGAAGGGAATGGGGGGAAGGCTGACAGCAGCCTTCTTTCCCCCCTATGGAGCTCCTCCTGTCATTCCTATGTATTTTGCCCTGGCGCACGGAACTTGTGTGAACCTCCCCCCATTCCTCCCCATTTTGCCTCCACACAAGTTCTCTACGCCAGGGCAAAATGCATCAGAATGGCAAGGGGAGCTCCAGAGCGGGGGAAAGGAAGCTCACATGAGCCTTCCCCCATCCCCACCCCTTTCCCTTCCATTTTACATAGGAAAGGAAAAGAGGGAGCTCTACGGGGGGGGCGGGGAGGAAGGCTCATGTGAGCTTTCCCCCATACTCCTTTCCTTTTTGTCTCAGTGCAAGTTCTTTGCACTGGGGCAAAATGCATGGGAATGGGGGGAGGAGAATGAGGGAGATGCACATGCGCTCATAAATAATCAAATCTTCAAATGTCAAACTGAAAAAGCTGAAGCAAGAACTATATAAAAGAAAGCTTAATTAAGATAAAAAAATCTCTTTAATGTTACCTAATTACATTTTTTTTAAAAAAATTGTTCAGTTTAGCACAATCATAAGAAAAACATGTCAGCAAAATACAATTTTATAATGCTTTGTAATTTTCACATAAATGTTCTCAAAGTTTCAAATTTATTTTGACTTACAATGGGCTCAGAAACTTCAGGCACAATACTCCATTGTATTCTCCATCCTCTAAAAATAAACAATATTTTTATTAGACAGAAATACTGACATTTCCACAAGGCTCTGTAACAACAGAATAAAAGTATGCTTTTTAAAAAGTTGCTCATGCAGATACCAAATAATAACTTATCAGATCTACTTTAGTATTTCTGCATGATCAAGCCACACCTAATCATATAATCCTGAATGTTCAAAAGGTCGAAGGAGATCACAAATGTCTGTTTGTAATTAACCAAGCCAGAGAAGTTCAACAAGCACAAAGTATAATTACGAGCATTTTAGAAACATAAATTCATTTTTTTTTTACAAAGAACAACAATTACAGCATCACAAAAATGTTCCCACAATTATAAGGTTCATTCTATGCAGATTACTCTATTTGACTTAAACTGCTTGTGACCAAGAAAATGGATTTTAAATTTTAGCATTCTTAAGCGTATACTTAAGAGTCTCCTTGTGTGTTCATTTCATAAAAGGACTCCACAAGTCAAAGGAGCAGTAGAATCATGCCACCTCAGGTGTTTATAAATCTCTCTTTCAGCAGGGCTGTCAAATGTATTTGTTGACTATGTTCAAATTCTTCAGTTCCAAGAGCAGGACTGGAATAAGAATTTGATGATGTATTCACACATGGCTGTGATTAGGGGAACTTTTCAATAAATCTGGCACAGTGACAATGAAAATTCCCTGAAGAACCATGATATGCGAGGAGGGGGGTATGAAAAAAATAACTGTGCTGCATTTCACCTTCCTAGTATCTCGAAAAGATGGGTTCAGTATAGATGTGTCATTCTCAGGTATATAATAAGTGTAATTGCTACTAAAAATGGTGGATAAATGTACCAGATCACCATCTCCCCAAAGCTCTTGCCAATTTCCAGTTTGTCTACAAATATATATCATAATTATATAACTATAATCATATATCGTAATTATACAACTTGCTTAAAAGTATAAAATATAAATATTCCAAATAAAAGATAAAATGGATTGTAAGATGCTTTTTATACAGTCCTAATTCTGGAGACTAAGAGTTCCAAGGAGCTACTATAGAGACATTCTGTTTGAAACAATTACATACTAGAGAGATGGTGCAATGAAATCCCCTTTAGAATAAACAAACAAACAGATAAATCCCATATATTCTGTTGTTTAACAGCAAACGTTAGAAACCAAGTTATAAAGTAAAATCTCAAGACAGTAGAAAACAGTGTGATTACCTGGCTATGAGGTAATTTAGAGATAACCTCAAAATTGCTAAAAATAAGAACATAGGAATGGCCCAGCCATGCCATACAGCATTCATGTAGATCTAAAGAAAAGAAACAAAACAGTATACATTTAATAGTAACGTTTCCATGCAATATCTATGTTAAAAAGTAATCTCCTAGGACATTAACAATGATGGCTATGAATTTGTCTCTCATGCTGTGATCCTACGTATATTTATTTTGACATTTACTCCCATTTAAGTGATATGGATTTGTATATTTTAGTCTTTCGTGTAGAACAGCCAGGCAACATACAGAAACAACAGCAGCTGTGGCAAAGATGCCATGGCCATTTTCTGGGCCCAATATATTGTATGTGAACTGGGCCCTCCACTTTCCTTAAAGCTATACTTTCATGTTAGAAAAGTCTTAATCTGTGGAATTTCTGGTTGACAAAGTATAGGATTCATAAGAAAGCAATAGGTAACCTGGCAGAAAGTAACTTTTCCTTGTAACAGTATTTCCATATTAGGAGGAAAAAACCTGTTGAATTCTGCTTGCAAAAGCACTAATAACTTTCTGAAGAAAAGGTCTAGTCTTCCCCAATGTTGTTATCTGCCATTAAGTCGGCTTTAACTTATGGTGACATCATACAGAAAAGACCTCCAGGAACTCCACTCATCAACAGTTCTCCTCAGGTTTTGTAAACTTGCAAACTTTCTCGTCTAAATTAATCCTTCTGCAATATGGTCTTCCTCTTTTCCTACTCCCTTCCACTTTTCCAAGCATTATTATGTTTTCCTTTTTTTAAAAAAGAAAAAAGCAAGTTCTATTAAAGATTTTCAAAGTACACGCAGACAAAACAGAAAAAGAATCAAATTACAAACAAGAAAAAAACAAAAAACCCAAAATACTAAGTACTAAGAATTAGTCAAGGCAATAAAAAACAGTAACAAATATATTGGTTTCCAGCTTTCCTAACTCAGATTATATATAACTATAAAATGACTTCTCTACTTACAAATTCAATTCAGATGCTTCCAAATGCAAAACCTATAGTCAGCATATTGTACTCTTTCTTACAAAAAGCCTTTTATGGGTTTCCAATCTTTTAGAAAAGTCACCAGTGATTTTTCCCAATATTGTCAATTTATCAATTTCAGCTCAGTCTATTAATTTTATCAGCCAGTCTTCTTTCAGTGGAATTTCTGTATGCTTCCATTTCTATGTGTACAGTAATCTTGCTGCAATGGTCACATACCATAGCATCTTGCCATATCTCTTTTCTAGTTGATCTTCTACTAATACTAACAAATATAATTTTGGCTTCAATTGAATATTAACTTTCAAAATTTTATAACCACAGAACATGTTTAACTCCAGAACATTTTGCCATTTCACATTTTGGCCAATTCTTCTGGTGTCGACTACCAATGATACATTATCTTGTAAAATTTCTCTTTAAGGTTATAACATAATGAGAACTTAATTCCTTTCTATTACATTTTCTCCCATTATTCAAACTGTATATTATGCCCGACATTTTGTGCAAATTCACACAATCCTTAACCAGCTCTTCTACCATCTCTATTTTTAACAAACATTTATACTATCTTACCAATCAAATGTTCATCACCTGAGCACAAATGTTTCTCACATTCTCATTTAGTCAACTCTAAATCATAAATTTTTTAACCATTCTAAACCTTTCTACTATCTGTCTATAACAGAACCACAGAAACTATAACCTTCAGACATTAATTTTGCAATTAATTTAATTCCATAGTGTTGATCAAATTCCAGAAGATCTTCATAAGTTACCCATTTCTTTTTAGCTGTTGTCTCCTTCCTATAAAAAGCCTCCTGCAATGACACCCACAAGGGTGTTTTAGGACATAATCCTGGTTTGTATTTATTCCATACTCGTAACAAAGAACATCTTATGTATTGGCTATTAAAATTTGAATTCACTTTGGTTTACTGTTCTACAATTAACCATGCCACCCAAACTTCAGTCTGCAGGGACACAATTCTAATGTTTTCATATTCAGGGATACACATTCACCCACCCCCCAAAAATAGGGGGAGGTCTCTTCATCCAAGAGAATGCATCCCAGGCAAACATTTGGTTTTAAAATTACTAAGATGAACCTAAGAACCTAAGAATCAGACTACAGCTCCACCTAGTCTTCTTGTTTGCCACAATGGCCAATCAGATTGGAAAACCCACAAACAGAACATCAAACAACAGACCTCTTCTATAATTTTCTGACAAGCAGCAGCTGACACTTAAGAGATCTAGATCAGTCTGAATCTGAATGTTCCTAACCTGAATGTTCCTGAATCTGAATGTTCCTACTAGAATGGAAAGAAAAGGTGCTTTTTTTCTGCAATGCCATTGACACATCTTGAAAAGAGAGAGTAAATTTTACTGCTTCTTCCAACCTCAGTAACCACAAGCTCAACTTTGTGGAAAGCACACAACTACTGTTTTACTGTTTCCCATCATCACGCAAATAACTTTGCAGCCTTCTTGATTAAAACAGAAACAAAATTTTTCCTCTTCTTGAAAGAAAAAAAATGTTTTCTCAAGAACAGCATGAACATTTACCTAGCTAAATAATTCTAAAGCAGAACAATGTGATTCAGGTTTTCCTGAACTATATGATTTCAGATTGCAGGGGGACTGCAGATCTGAATGCTCTCCCATAGGAAAAGAAAGCTAATAATCTCCCTAACAACAGAAAATGAGAATGCTTTAGTAACAAACCCTTGAAACTCTCTTCCATACATGAACTCTTTCTATAAACAAGAAAACGATGCCTGTCTCTTTGTTCATTATGGAATCATTCATAATTCCAGTTCACCATTAGTATCTAAAGATGTAGAATGTCGCAAGAGAGCCAGTATATAGTTCTGCGGACACAAGACTTATCCCTGTCAAGATGCTGATCCATATCCTAATTTGACATTTAAAACAGCATTTCTGAGGCTACCTGATCTAGTGGGGCAGCAGTTATTTTCTTCCAGCATGCCAACTGTTTCTTTCTTACTTGGAAACATGGCAGGGAGCCAATGGCTCAGGACTGGCAGCAGTCCAGAGAACCCTAATTTGAGATACACGTATTGTCAGGACTGCATGGTAGTTACCCACCCACACCTGTCAAAATTATTATTCAAAATGTATGATAATGGCCATTGGAAACCTCCACACACATGTTAGTTTTAATAATGTTGAAATTCGTTATTAAAGAAACCCTGGTAACTTAGACATTCCAAGTAAATGAAAGCAACAAAGAGCTATTCAACACCTGTTAAGAAAATGTTGGTAAATATATGAAAACACAGAAACATAATACTGGACAACAAATTAGACAAGATGTCACTTTCCGACCTTGTAGAGTTCATTGGTCTCATCAGAAACTGTACAGGTCTAAGTTCAGAATGTGCATATAATAAGTCTGACAACTGGAATAAATATCAAAACATCAACAGTTTCCACAGTGCTTTCTTTTACACTGAACAAAAATCATACTGCATTGTATTTCACTTGATGGAGGAAAGACAACTTACAATAAAGGCAATAGCAGAAGTATAGACAGAATACCAGTCTGATAAGGCAGAAAGATTCTTCACAAAATTTGTAACAGGTTTGGCACCTCTCTCTAGATAGAAAATAAAATAAATACAGTCTTAAGTACTTAGCAATGCTTTAAAGATGTAATACCACAACATTTAAACTGAAAAGAAAAAATTCACCCACTCACAGCCAAGACTTGATGCCTCAATTTGTCAAAATTGCTGTGTACAAGTGATGTATCAAAATCATTTTTATAAAAAAAAAATCCAAACCCAGACTTCTTCTTCTTCATATATATTTAACAAAAAAATGTTGATGTTTTGATCCATTTCATGCATGAAAATCATCATGTTGAAGTTTTCAAGATTCACAGTAGACTTTCTTCAAATCACATCTTCAGGTGGGCCTAGCCTTAGTACAAGAGAGAACAGTGCAGTAGAATAGGGCACATCAGAAGAGACTGATGTAGCTGAATAAATTGATGGGCGTGGGGAGCATAGCTTCACACACAACCTCACATGAAATGAGTAGGAACTAATTAAGACAAAGCCTACATAGTTGCTGTTCTTGTGGTGCAGGGTGCCTCAGTGTAGGGCATGAACAATTTCAGATTAATGTAAAACAATTCCAACTCTTGGAGATTATTTATGCTGGAAAAAAAATAAAAAAAATATTTTCTTGGGCTGCAACTCCCAAAATTCCTCAGCCATCTGCCTGGGTGTTTTGGCAGTTCTCATCCAAAAAGTACAATTTCTAAACTCTTTCCTACATGCATATGATAATCTGATAGCCTATAGATTCTTTCCTGTTTTATATCTTGGCATGTTCTATCATTGTTTCCTAAACAATTTCATTTCAAAGGTCACTTTACTGCAAAGTATTCTCTCAATGTCCAATTAGGGGCTGTTTTACACAGGTTTTGTTGCTTATGCCAAGTTTTGCTGTACTTTAAAAGCTGAAGTCCCAATTTCCCCAAGACACCAATAAGTTTCTGGAAATTTCTGTTTAAAGGAAAAACTGGAGGATTGTTTTTTTCTACTTTTTTTCTTGGCTTGCCAGAGTAGGACACACTCTTTTGTTACTCTGAATAAAGCAAACAATTCTGCATGGCAACTTCAGTGGTTTTACAGAGACCTCGTTTGCATGTTACACAGAGACAGGAAGAGCACGGATGTGAACAACATACTCATTGTTCCTCTAATTCTCCACACAGACTACCATGTGAAGAGCCAAAGGTCACTGCCTGAGTGACAGGCGTGAGTCCAATTTCATCTATGCAATCTCATCATCTGGAAGATCTGCCAATCTCTACTTTGCACAGTACACAAGAAGAGGAAAAATCAGAAACAGTGCCAAGCACTTCTTTTTCCAAAGTAGCCTGCTTGCTTTTTCAAGTAATTTCACAGATAATTTGCATCTCCAGTCTCTCCTCCTAAGGCTGGCTTTCAAAAGGCCATAGCCCAGTTTAGCTCTCTCAAACTTGCCAACAAACCATCTTTTATCAGTGCAAGAAATACTTCACTATCTTGCATTTTCTCCTCCTCTCACATACCTAGATTTTATTCTTACTTAGATTGTTGGCTGGTTATGCATGACTTTCAAACCATGAAAGTATTATTTTATCATGATGCCCATATTGGGCCTGGGACTGCAATTACCATTCTGTTTTTCAAATGAATACCTTAAAGTGACTTCAAGCTTCTATTGTTATTAAGCAAACTACACCTATATGGTTGGAACATCATTAAAATTATTCTGAGCTGAATTAATTTATCCCTGTTAGTATACATACTGCAAAAATACAAAATATTCTTTGTGTGAGACTTACTTGTGAATGCTTAGAACTGTCCTTATATACATTTATTTCATAGTTCAGTTTTTTGTAACTGATTATTTAAATTATTTTTAATGAATCAGGTACACTCATTCTACATTCTTTGTGTGTACCAATTGCACCAATTATATCATTACAACACCCACTTCAATGTTTGCATGTTATAAATTCTATAAATGCTATTTGTATTGCACAACTATAATATCAGTTTAGATACTTACTTAATCTTCTCATATTTTCTGTAAGCCTGAAAAGTAAATGGTTGAAAATGTAATATGCTTCCTTGAAAGATGAGCATTTTTCTGTTAATTACTGGCATATCTGACACATACCTGATTCTAAAATGGCATTTGTCAAAAATACTTTATACTATATTTAAATATTTTAAAAAACTTATCAAAGTAGTTTACAAAATGAGAATGTGGAACTATTATATTAAAATGCAAGTAAAACAACAGTACTGAACAAATCCAATACCATTGGAAAAAAAAAAAAAAAACAACAGTAAAAATCATACTTGGTAAAATATGACATGTGGGCTAGAATCAATTAGCACCAGATCAAGACATCCAAGACCTTAAAACCAGTTTAAAGATGTGAAGGGAGGGTGGCATGCCTACCACAGCAGGGCATTCTGTATATTATTTACACCAGCAACTCTGCACAAATATCAAATAAAGTTGTGATAGAAAACTACTTTTAAGGCTGCAGTCCTATACAGAGTTAACTCAGATGCAGCATGTCGACAAGTATAACATTGTAAAAAGAATGAACATTGGTCTCTATGCATATTGAATTAATTGTAGCTGACATTTTTATTCTTTGTAGTGCTGAATACAGAGTATGTCAAAATTGCACCCATTCCAAGAGTTATCAATTATTTCATCCAGTGGAGCTCGCATAACTGACTCATGACACACAGAAACCTTTAAAAATTTTAGGAACTGTCATCAGCATAAGCAGGCAACAGTGATTTTTAATAGTTAATTTATATAATAATAAAACAGGTCATCTAATATGATTTACCTTCTAGCACTAAGTGGTTCTTCCGTTTCAACCGTGTTCTCTTCTGGCTGAAATCTGAAGTCTTCAATATATTCCCCAAATTTGTCATAGACCCATTTCTGAACTCTTGAACACACCATGTGGCTGCGTTTATCTAATGATAAAATATGCATTACATGTTTGTTACTTCTAAGTGACAGTTTAAAACTGCATGTGCATGGATATAGGCAGACCTTTTCAAGTGGCAACATAACTTTAGTTACAGGGATACCAAACTCAGGGCATCCAGACTCAAAACCATTCTCATAGGAAAGTGGTCCTGGCACAGGATCTCTCACAGGGAGGTATTCCACCCATGCCTGAATACACCAGCATGCACTGTTTACCTACTAATTTGAGTGAAATAAAGGTCTTACTGGGTCGAAGAACAGTTGTACTATGTGGTAAGTAGTTTTTAATGAGAAACCAGTATCATAACCTACAGTAAGTGCTCAGTAATAGACAAAAGAGTGCTCTACAAGCCTTAGCTCCTGATATCTTTCCATATATCACAGCTTGATTCTCTCATAATCTCAAATACCAGCATAAAAAGAAGGGTATTTACATTAAACTGATCAATGGCTTGGGTTCCAGATGATACAGTGAAGTGTGAATGCAAAGTGGGATACCACAGGAATACCTGCAACACAGACTCTCATGTTGACGTTACCAAGTTCCCACTGAAGCAATGGGTTTACTCTACTGGGGACTGACAACTGAATTAAAGCCATCCCTTCCAATTATACTACCAAGGCTAAGACTGAATGAAGTATCAATGAAAAAAAAATGTTTTCCATTAGCAATTAAAATGCAAGCACACTGGAAAAATAAAGTGAATAAACTGAGGCTCAATCTAGACAAGATGAAAGTTCTGTTAGTCAGCAGGATAATCAATCTAGAATCAGGATTAAAGCTGCTCTGGATGGAGCTGGACTCCCCTGAAAGACCAGGTTAGACTTAGGGGTGCTCTTGGACTCAGTGCTGCTCCTAGAAGACCAAATACCTGCCATGACTAGCAATACCTTTGCTTGGCTTCAGTTGGTACAAGGGCAGATCAGATCATAGTGGTTTATGTCTTACTTACTTCTCAATTAGACCATGGTAATGCACTTTATATGTTGCTACTCTTCTACAGTGATTGGAAGCTACAATTAATACAAAGCTACAATTAGCACAAAATGCAGCAGCCAGATAGTTGGCATATGTATGCTTTAGAGAATGTGTCTCACTAGTCTTGCAAGAACAAGCACTGACTTTCAAATTTGGTTCTGAGCTCAGTTTTGCTTCACAAAGCATTAAACTACATAGGGCCAGAATATCCAAAAGATACTCCTGTATGACACTGTCCAAAATTCCAGATCTTCAGTGATGATCCTGTCAAATGTGCAGTACCCCACCAGGCTAGATTGGTGGATACAAGTGGCTGGGCTTTTTCTATACCATCACCTCAACTGTAGAACTCCATCCAAAGGAAGTCAGGCTGACTTCATCCTCATGAGTTTCTCACAGTCAACTAAGACTGTACGGTTTTGCATGATCTTCAGTCCTTAAAACCAGGGGGATGGAGGGGGCTGCCCTGGCTGTTTTAACTGTCTATGGTTTTTCAATTATATTTAAGAGGCGATTTTGGCCTGATTTTCAATGTTCTTCAGCATGACTTTAATGTTTTAAATATTTCTACCCACTATACATCCACCAGGGTCCCCAGTGGATTGAGAAGTGATACATAAATACTATTAGTCAATTAGTACAGTGATATTTTGCTTCCCACAGCTGGTTCATTTCAGAGGTCATGCAGAGACATGGTTTCCAATGGCTTTTAAATCCCCAATGTACAATGATTTAGGAGTCCTTTCTCTACTTTATTTTCCCCTTTTAGCCTCTGCTTGAGAATTTCATCCCATCTCTGTGCTGCATCAGCATCTGAAGACAAAGCTATAGCCTTAGTTACTATTTGCCAACTCAAATTTCATGCCACTTAGCACAAGCCCCAGCTTGCACGCCCACTTCAAGAAACTTTTTTTTGGATTTTGATTTGCTATTCAACAGAAAATAGTGGTTTCTCAGTTCAGACATCACAGGAAATCACAGTTGAGCTTCCTTTGTTAGAACAGTCAAACAGTTAGAACAGTCAAATAACATGATAGTGTTATCACATTTTACTTAAAACTGTAAACTGAAGAATATTTCATAACCATCACACCAAGCCACTTCATACATTTCAGACTATTATCATTGTTATCCTTTCACATTTTACTTTAGGAAGGACAAGAAAAAGGTCTTTACTCCAGAAATAATAGAAACATATTATTTCTCAATGCTTACATAACCAATGTTTACAGAAAAGTAGGGTCTAGACAGAACAAAGCTTTGAAAAACAAGTGGGAAACAGACCAGATGGAAAAAGACAGAAGTTCCTACAAAAATAACACAAGATAAGATTTAAACATTTTTAAACTAACTGGAAGAAACTAAAAGCCAGATGTAATGGGGGAGAAATTCACAGAGTTATAAATTCTAAACAGCTTTGCAGTGTAGCCAACATGTAGTGAGTCATATGCAGTACTCTCATAAATATTTTCCTAATACCTTGGTTTCTAGCAATAACTAATCCATCAGTTTACACTGTGGCAGACTGCAAACCTCAGCACTGGTACATGGGTCATATTTATAAGGATACATTCATTCTCCTATTTCATATGCAGATGTGTCACCTTACATATATAAAGTACTTTCATTCCATTTTAACCACCATGGCTCCATCCTATGGAGTCTTAAATCTGTAGTTTCATGGGGTACTAGAGAGCTCCACTTCAGTCCTCCTAAACTATAGCACTAAAAGTATCTAGCAGACCCAAATCCCAGGATTCTACGAGACAGAGCCATGGCAGTTAAGATGATACCAAACTGATAACTGTGTGGTGTTGATAAGACCCCTGCTCTAACCAACAGTTCTTTCTAAGCTGATAGGTAACATCTCCCACTTCATCTCCTTTTCCTAGAATCTACAGATTGGACAGCTGCTTTTAAGCCTGGCAACAGCAAATATCCAGCATTCATGGACATAAGAGACAAGAATATTTTAGAGGACCGTAAGGCCTCTCTCAAGCCATCTCTGATGGAGAAAGCAACTTTCTGGTAAAATAAAAGGCTTCTCTTTTGCTGGCTTTTTGGGAGAAGGCCATCCCAGCAGGGTGTATTGATTAAGATATAAATCATAGAATTAAACCAAATTTCCCACTAACATTTCAAGTATATTGTAAACATTAGAGCAAACCAACCACTAAACCACAAAAGTTAACAACAGAACAAGAGTATTTATTTTACTCTTCCATTATTTAAACCAGTATTTAAAACTTTCTGTTCCTTGCTTTCATTTTTCATCTTTAGATAGAATGTTATGAACCCCCTACAGAAAGTTTTAAAAAAACACAGATAAACAAATAAATCTTCCACTGGGTGCTATTTCAGGTATTTTCTGATCCCAATGAGAATTACAATGAACTGAGAGCTACCATTCAAGTAAGCAACACAGTCAGAGTTAGGGCTGTTTAATGAGTATTTCTTTTGTTTCCTGATCCCAATGAGAATTCCGGAAAGGAGGCCAACCCAACATTTCCCAAAGTGTTAAACTGGCTGGGACATAAAAGTACCTTAATGGCAAAAAGCAAAAGATTTCTTGTGACACTTTGTGTCTAAGGCTATTTCCACACTACATTGTTATAGTGCTATTATTCCACTTTCAACATCCTGTGGGATTCTGGGATTTGCAGTTTACTGAGGCCAAAGAGCTCTCTGACTGAGAATTCTAAAAGGCCGTCCAGAAACTGAAAACCCCAAGATTCTATAAGATGTTGAAAGTGGAATAATAGTACTATAATGGAATAATGCAGAAATGGCTACACTTGTTTTTTGTTTCTTTGTTAAAAAACAAAACCAAACCAAAAACTGCACATTGGAAGTGACAAAAACTTGGAGATACCGTGTCACTTCAAGCGACAGTGCCACAAACTGCTTCCACTGTAGGTCTAGTTCTGTGTGAATTCTACAGCAAAACGTCACTGTGGCAAACTAAAATGTTCCATTTTGGTGCTAGAGAAGTAAAATAGCCCACTTCAACCATTGCCAGCTGGAAGCTGTAGTCCAGTACATCTAGTCAGTGCCTGCTTGGAGAAGGTGACTTTAAAATATTGCCACATAGGGGCTTCCAAGGCAGCACTAAAAACAGTTTGTGAGATTAGTTATGGGAATAAAGGCCTGAGAACACTATGGCCCTTTTGCACGCCAGTCCTGTTGCGAAATGGCCTCAGGAGCACTGCACAATTGCGAGCACCATTCCACATGATGTCCTTGCAACTGCACGATGCTCAAGGCCATAAGGTGGCGGTCACACATTATATCATTTTCGGCTCATTGCCAAAAACGATGCATGATTGCACATCCCTCCCATTCCCACATGTATTTCCTTGTGTGCGGAGGCTCCGGATGTGCGGCCATCACGTTTCCTCCTCCAGCGCAGACTGGGAAAGTACCTGGCTGCACTGCAGAAGGAAGGGGCGGAGCACTCACACTTCCTTCCAGCCAGCATGGAGCTGGTGCGGAGGGGAAGCAGAGGGGATGCGAGTGCCTCCCAGATGAGGTTTTTCCCGCAATCCCTGCGCAATGCCAGTGGCACCAAATAAGGTGTGAAAAGGGCCTATATCTCTGTCCTCAGCCCTCTCCTCACATAAAGTAATGAGTCCTTGAATAATAGATTAAATAGATTAAAATAAGAACAGACTATTTCTAGGCAAATGATCTCCCAGTTTACACTGAAGAGGTGAAAAAGTGACTATGCTTGCTAAGCAGAACTTATATCCCAATTATTTACCATTAATATAGATAATTCTAAAATTTTAAAAACCTATCATTTACAGTTTTAAAAAATAAACACTGAATTCAAATAAACATTGAATTGAAAATTGAAAATCTGCTTTTATTTTCATTTTTTTAAAAAAAGATATAGACTTTTATGCACCCTGTCTATCAGTTTGGAATCTGGGCTTGCACCTCCTACATATCAGGATTCGTTAACAGAAAGAACCACACACATTCCACTAAATATTTCTGTCTGTTCAGTCTAATTAATTATCAGATGTCTTTCCCCTCTGTTCTTTCACATTTGCTGCCTTCTACACTCTGCTTGTGGAGAAGACTTGGCGGAAATCACTAAGCACATTAGTCCATAAGGAGCCAAATATACCTGTTCCATTGACTTGTGCCTGTGCTTTCGGAGGCTGCTGAGTAGGAAGTGGTTCTTCTGTTCTAAAGAAAACCCAAAAACAAACAGCAATTTAGAATAGTATATCCCTCAAACAACGACAAAATGAGCATAAACATTTCATGAGTGTAGATGTATTTTTATTAGCCTGATGGCAGAGAGAGGCTTTTTGTACTTTTCAGTACTCCCCACTGAAACAGACATTTAAGGAGAACATTTGTTTCCATGACATATGAACCAAATAAAATGTTATAAAAAGGTTTACCACTACTACTGTTGTTGTTGTAACTTTATTTATACCCTTCCTTTTCCCCAAACTAATGTTCAACGGTAGGTGGCCAAAACTGCACGATATTACACACTCTTTTTTCCACCAATTTTTAGCCCCATGTATATGCAGAGTGCTTAGAGTAATGACGATTCCTGGGCCTCCTGGGGAAAAAATCCCAGATTTATTTACAGGCTTCTTAAGCCTGGCCAGCAAATATTTTGCTTGTCAAAGCCCTACTCTATGGAGCTGAGACATGCTTCTGTCGTCTTCTTTCATTCCCTGAACAATTACTAAAGACAAGCCTTGCATGATACATGAATACAAAATTGTTCAGAAATGGCTATCTGGGAAGTACAAAACCAATTGGGAACCAATTTTGATTGCTTTCCTCTTCCTTCCCCTCTGCTCCAAGAGAGGAGAGAGGATTCACATTGGGAAGAAAAGTGACAGGCAACAGGGTGGGAGGCAGGAGAGCTCTCTTACCATAGGGCAAAGGATAGACAGGAAAGAGATAAAAGTAATGATCCATTTTGAATTTTCACCTTTGACAGTAAATTCAGTGTAAAGGGCTTTGCTCTACCCTAACTGCAAGTAAGCCTTACTTAGCAAGGCTAAAAGACAGCTCTAAGAAAAGAAATGAATGTTCACACGTGTCTATAAAGAACAGGTCAAATCTGTATTATTACAAATTCCAGATATACACAATTCTCAAACCAAAATATCTTCTAGATTGTCAGTCCGGCCCAAGAGACTTGTTTCTTGAGGCAAAATGGTTTTCACTTGCTATTTCATGTACAGAAGATAACATGATTGGCTGCAAACTTTGCAACTCTGGAGATGGGACAGTTTTCACTACTCTCAAGGCAGCAGACTAGTTTAGGGGGAGCAAGACAGTTTGTGTGGCATGCATAATTCTGACATCCAATGCAAAGGAACAGCTCTTTTAAGGACAAATAATGCTCAAATAGCTGCCACAATTGTTCCCATCACCTGCTTCCTAAGGCAAATGGCCTGCTTTGCCTAAAGTTGATCTGGCCCTGTCTAGAAGTAAACAGCACAACAGGAATTTGTAACATTGGTTTTTAACCAGCATGAACCTGTCAATGTGTATTTCAGCATGGAAAAGTATCTAGGTTTCACAAACTTTCCAAAATACAAGAATGAAACACCATTCATACTTTTGCAGCTGGGAAGGAAATGAGGCTCCAGCCTGTATCTTTCCACACCAGGGCCCCAACACTGGGATGGTTTCTTTGTTTCACAGGGATCCTCCCTTATCCACAGTCTCACTTTCTGCAGTTTCAGTTACCCTCAGTCAACTTTTCCCTCACAGATTTACCTTCCCCACCATCCCCCCCATGTCCAGGCAACTGCACCAACATGGCCTGCTCCACATCCTGTCACCCAAACCTTGCCTGTCTATCTACTTGCCCACCTCCACTTTAACTGCCCTCCAACAACACCTCCAGAGGAAATGGCTCTGGCACCAAAGGAAGTAGCTCCCTAGCTTCTCAAGGGCCACAGAGAGGCTTCATAATAACTGGAAGTATGAAGCTTCCCTATGGTCCTGCAAAACTAGAGGGCTATTTCTGGTGACAGTATGGAGTTCAGTATCATCCTTCATTTCAGGTATCCCTGGAAATGTATCACCCACAGATAAGGTGGAACTACTGTACTTTTGTATGCTGCTCTTTGTGCATGTCATCTGTGATAGTAAGTTGTGTCAAGTAGCAACCATGTTGATAATAACATTCCTTGAAGTATCTTTTTGTGAGTAACACAGCACAGGTGTGGCTTCCCTGAAACCAAACATGGAAGCAAAATCTTTAATTTGGGATACACTGGAGGAAGACACTGATTGTTCCATCTGTTAACGATTATAGCCTTGGACCTAATGCAGTAACAAGACATGTGATGAAAAAAACACCTTTGAACGTAACACTGAACACACCCAAATCTTACATGCCACCCAAGTAGTCTTGTATTTTAAAAAAAAAACTCACTGGACTGTAATGTCTTAATGGTCTTTAATTGATAAAATGATGTTTCTATCAAGCATGATGGTAACGCCAGCTTTAGTTCATTTCTGTTTAGTCACATGGCAATTAGAGTAGCATGAAAAGTCATTTAGAGCTGGCCATGAATAGCTAATAGCATATAATTTTGCACAGTAGCAAAGTGCAGGTTTACGAACTTACCATACAACTCCAACCCACAGGAGCACCCAAAGGTCTGTGCCAAGGAATTAGGAGACATTCATATTTTACAGCTGGTAACCATAATGCACAAAACGAAAAAGAAAGTTGACCAGAGATGCACTTGTTATTTACTTAGGCACCTTAAAAGTGCAACACTGGGTTCTAACAAGGTTTGCAGGCAGGGCTATGCTTTGTTATTCCTTCCTACTCTCAGCTACTGTTGAAATACCCGAACCCACCACACACAATTTTAAAAAAGCAACCAGTACTATCATGACCAAAAGAAACAATGTAGGGGAACACTACCTTAAACAATGGCATGCCCTTCAATTAAGCTTCTAAGAAGCTTTACTCCTCTAATTTGTTGTTGTGTGTCTCCAGGTCATTTCCAAATTATGGCAATAATAACACAAACCTATCACAGGGTTTTCTTGACATGATTTATTCACAGGTGATTTTCCACTCCCCTCCTCTCAGGCTGAGAGAGTGTAATTTGCTGAACGTCACCCAGTGGGCTTCCCTGGCTGAGTGGGGATTCAAATCCTGGTCTCCAGAGTCATAGAACAACCCCCAAACCACTGCATCATACTGGCTTTCTACACCACACTGTCTCTTTCTACCACTATCTCTGCTCTAGCATTATAATACAGGATGGGCAAAGTGAGACTCGCAGGTTGTGTACAGCCAGCCTTCTAGGACTCTAGTTGTGGCCCCTAGGCCTCTCGGGGGGGGGGAGGGATATTCATTTTGCCAAACAAACAAACAAAAAAATCAGACAAATTGTTTTTGCTCTGAAATGCCTAAAAATGATCTCTCATGGGCATGCAGGCATTTTCACCATGTCTGAAGCATCTCCAGACCAGCTAGGAGGAAAAAAATGAATTTTTTTGCAAAAAAAAAAAAAATTTTTGCCCAAGACACCCTCTAGGGACCCAAGAAGGCCCAAAACCATTCCCCCATGTCACCCAGAGGGCATTCGGGGGCATCTGGGTGTCAAAAAATATCTTTTTTGCAGGAGAATTTCTAAATGGAGACGTGGCAATCTAAGGCCCCTGGAAGACTAAGGCAGCCCCCTGATCATGTAAATTGCCCACATCTGCTTTAATGCTATCCCAATAAAGCAGGGATCAGTTGATATCCTACTATTAATTTCTACATTTTGATATAGTTTACATTTGTAGGGATACTTCAGCATTTAAATAGCTAGAGACCAGAACTCTAGCAAAAATGAGTTCCCAGGCCAGTTAATGTTGTGCCACAAAAAGGGGCTGAAATATATCTTGGAAAATGAACCTATCAATGTCTCTCAGTCTATGGCAACTAGAGGAGGAAGACTCCATCCAACATTTCTCCACTATCTCTCTCTCCCAAAATATGGTCAGCAACTTTTTTCTTAGGAGAGGGAAAGGGGGAACCCTGGTTTGACTTAACAAAACCCTGAGACGCTGAACCCCATATCCCTGCAATAGTTTCAGCACTTTGGAGAGCTCCTTCAAAGTTTTGTCTAAAACTAGAGCATATCCACCCACCCACCCACCCCCCTGAAACTGCCCCCACCAAATGACACTGCAGGCTTTCTACAGCTGTAAAGCCAGCAGGTATGCAAAGTCTCTCTGCCCCAGACATCCCCACAGAATATAAAGATTTATTGTCCCTGATAGATTACATTCATCAAATTTTTTCACCATTTGCCTTCTAGTCATGAAGCGAGCTATTTCATTATCTGCAGCTCTCCATAATATCAAAGAGCTGACACAACTCCATAATTGAGTCAAGGTGAGTTCCTGATGTATTCCAAAAAGTTTAGATGGCCCATAGTGCTGGGGGAGGCATTTCACTCACTTCAGAGCCAAAACAATTCATACTTCCCTGATTTGCAACCCGGGGACCTTGGGGCAAGCAAAAACAACCTCCAGGCCTAATGAGGCTCACATTTTGCTCACTCTTGCTCTGGAGAAAGACCATATTAGACAAATATTTCACCTTCCATAAACACGGGACATAGCAAATGGGAATAGTATCAGATTTGTATATGACATGTCGACCTAGGCCACACAATCAATCCAAAAACAGACACAATCATGTAAACTATATAATTCGCCTACAACCTCCAGCATTGTTAGCAGTAATTATTGTTCTGTTATGCAATAAAACTAACTCATAACTATAGTAGTGACAGAATGCAATTTATACCAGACAAATGGCCAATCTGACTATTCCAAATCATTTAGACATTTGTTCTACTGGCAAAGTGCCTCTTGCAGCAGATGTTACACTAAGTGCAAGGCAATCCAACAGCATCCTCATAGAAAAGTATACAAAATTAATGCCACATTGCCACTCAGTATTTCTTCGTAAGATGGCAGGAGTTTGAGAAACACAAAGAAAAGAAGTGCTTTTCAACTTTATTGATGTATTATTCAATACATTAATATTCTGCTTGTCAGAGGTGACATAGAAGTTTACACAAAGGAGCTGGGTATAAACACAGATATATAAAACAGTACCATCCAGACTAAAGATATTTGAAGTTTAAAGTTATTGAAAGAGCAGCAGAAATGAAGCATACTTAAAGGTTTGCTCCAAAGGTTGATGTTGATAAGCAAGAAAGGAATTCTATAACTGAACTACTTTGCTAAAATTCATGCGGTATTTTCTCTCCTTACTGCATAAACAGGTTTCACCAATATTTAGTGTTTGCATATGTTCTGATGCACTTCCTCTCACCAGTCTGTGTAATTGAAGAGAGGGGAACACGAGCATAAGAAACAGAGAAAGAATCTGTATTTCTTGGCAAATTTGGATGGTGTCACTTCTCTGCTTGAATATTACTTGTGTGTTTTTGTTAGGGTCAGCCTTTCTAAAACAGAGATACTGTTGTTTAATTTAAGTAATTTAAGAGAAGACTCAAACAATGTATGACACCAGAAACACTAAAGACTTCAGATAAAAGATTTTCTTAAAGCTATGAAGCCAAATTTTATTCTTCAGTGGGTTGACATAAGGGGACTCTTAGGATTAATTTGGCTGGTTTTGTGACATCTGACATTCTGATGAAGTAGTGAAGGATAAAGTACATGTTGTGCCTAATGCACAATGCTTTAACCTACATCTCAGGTTTTGTCTGAAAATATTTCAGCTTGCAAGGAAAGAGATACATGCAGATTTTACTGGGAATATGGCACTTTGAAGGGAGGAAAAGCTTATCTCTTCCATCACTAGCACACAAGGATCTAAAACTCTCCCTCAACAGAAAACTTAGGGAGAAAGTTCTCACTGCTACCCCCATAAATTTTTTTTCTAAATTGTTAGTTAGGAGGGGGATCTGTGGCTCTCCAGATGTTGTTGGACTCCAATCTCCATCATCCCCAAGAAGCATGCCCAAATGTTGAGGTATGACAAAAGTTCTTGCTGGAGATCCACAGCTTCCCTGACCCACTTAGAATTCAACAGGAACCTCTCCCCCCTAAAAAGTTGACTGCTTCTAAATCACTAAATAATCACCAGTTCTTCATTTCACTTCACTCCTTCAAATGGCAAAACCAGAGAAACACCAATTTTTTTCATCCATTGTTCTCACTGTCACCATCTAAAGAACTGACTGCCTTCTTCTAAAGCCACATTGCGTAGTATGATAGATTTTCCTTACCTTGTTTTAAGTATTTCATTGACTTTTTGTTCCAGTTCTATCCTCCTCAGACGTTCTTTTTCTAGTTCTTGTTTCAATGTTTCTGCATTTGTTTCTTCTCTCAGCTTCCTCAGCTCCTCCTCTGTTTAGAAGGGAAAGAAAAAAACAAGGGTTTTACCTATCTTGACAAACTGAATCACCCAGACTGGGGACATGAACAGACTGTGGGCTCATAAGTGTCTTGTGCTGTAGGGGAGAAATAAGTAACTGAATGGATGGATTCCATATTTGAACATAGACACTCTACTGACCCCAATAAATCAGTGTTTTAAACTAAATTTGTGACAAGCCCTCAAGATCAGGAGGTTCTGCCTAAGCCATTACACCCTTATGGATGCACCACACTATTATCTGATGTCCCCAGCACCTTAGGACAATCCAGTGACAGAGTGGGGTCAGATGTATGGGTGGTGAGATGTTATCTCTACATATAAACTTAGTAAAGTCTTAATGGAGCCCTGCCCATCTTCTGCAGATGCAGTCCTACTATGTCAAAGCGTGGTTGAAATGACATCCGAGTTGCAATAGCATGGCTGCATCTCTTGACAAGTGTCCTCCAAAACCTGACATAATGTTCTCCATGCCTAGGATCCCAGGTTCAATGCACGACTTCTCCAACCAGAAAAAAAAATCGCATAACACAGATGTTCTGCTCCTTAGGACCTAGAGAGCTGTTGCCAATCAGAGTAGACAATGCTAAGCTGGGTACATTCCTTACCTTAGACCCCAGTTGCCAATGGCAAGAGGCAGCATTTTACAGGGAGAGCAAAGCAACTGCTGAAGATACATACCATGACACATCAAAGATAATTTTATGGTTGAGTTATGAAAGCAACTATTAATAGACGAATCTCATTCAGGTACTATCAACGTGATATATCATCTGACTTCTGGAAAGCTATACTGCAGTGTGTTAAGTTTTAACACATTTAGAAGCCCAATGAAGCAAATAAATTGAAGTCCCATGAGGTTAGAGGTATAGTCCCTAACTTGGATGCTAATTCTCACGTACACTAATGACACTGTATAGTAATAATAAACTGATACTCTGTCTTCAGTTTCTTACTCCTGATAACGTGCTTTATAGCACAGAAGCTGCAGATGTAAAAACAAACAAATAAACAAACCTGAGTTCATACTAAATGTGATCACTCATATATGGCCTGTTATCTGACTCTTAGTACTTAAAAGCTGAAAGAGCCTCAGCAATTATCTGACAAGAAAAGGCAACAGAAATACTTGTAATACTTTTAGGTAAGATTTACAGATGCAAAAACCCAAAACCGAAGGCTTCAAACCACCAAGAAAACTTTACTATCCTCACAAAGGAAATTCTTTTGTTCAATGGAACATTTTAACATTCAACCATGGTCATAATCAGGATCATCAGAAGCTATCCTGAACCTCAGAAGATAAAGAGGAATCTGAGCTGTATCTCAGTGGTTTAGCAATAGGAGAAAGCCTAACCTCGCTAAAAATACACCTTCCTTCATCCAGCATGGTCATGATGTTACTCCAGCTATGGTACTGTTGGTGAGGACCTCAGATATCACTTTGATATCAAACAATTCGGCCTTTGCTTGACCTTTTCCTGCCATCCCACTCCACGTGTTTGCGAGGTTCTCCGGACAAGCATGTACAGGATGTGGCCGCTAATGGTTTTACATTCCAGACCCTATTGAGGCCAGCAACTCAAGCCTCGTTCATAGCTTCAGGGAACTCCCAACTGCAAACCGTACAATAACTGCACGGTTCTCAGCCAAGGCAGTCCTTTTAAACAGGACATTTACATACTGGCCAAACTATTGTCGTTGAGCGTTAAGCTCATAATGTAAACTTGACCTTTTCAAAATCCTTTGTCCAGCTCTAAATCTCCTTTGTTCCCACCTGGCAAGCCATAGCCGGTAGGCACAAACTCCCCTATAAAAACCCCTCATTTCTAAACGGTCTTCGGACTACCTTGGACTTCCATCCCGCCTTGCTGCCGGTTGTCTAAGGAAACTCCCCTCAGCTAATCACACTGAGCTTTCTCCCCGGAACCCCACTTCTCTCCAGGACTACGAGACCAGGTGTCGTATTCCCTTTCCCGAACAACTCTCCATTTCTATTTCCCAGTTAGTTAGTTTATGTTTTGTCTCTCGTGTTTCTTGTATTTAATAAAATATTGTTTGTTACTTTGAAAACCTTGTCTAGCCACTCTCTGACCCGCCGCTGTATACATAGGGTTAAAGATCCTTGCTAAAGTTACCCTGCCTCTCATTTAGCTGAGAGAGTACTCCAGCTAATTTCCCCCAACTTGTGTTTTTATTTGGTTATTTGGGCGCCCCTCCTGGGACCTCCCAACATACAGGGTAACAATGAGATCAGACGTTTTCATTTCCACCTTAGACTAACTGCAGTTGATAACACTGTCCAAGCCTTAAATGTTAGTTAATCTTAATTACAATTTGTGAAAATGAGCCAATTTCATCAACCGTAGTTTGAAGTCAACATATTTCTAAAGTCAGCATATTTCTAAAGATGAACTACAGTTAAGATTAACCATGGTTTTATCAAGTTCAAATGGCACAGCAAGCTACAGATGATTAATAATAATAATAATAATAATAATAATAATAATAATAATAATAATAATTAATTAAAAAATGGAAGTGGAAGCTTCCAAACTCCTTCTCATAGTCACAATGGAGGGGACAGCATAAGAGACTGCAGAAGGCTAGGCTCACTCTCATAATGCTAGACTATGGCCATTTCCGCACTAGACTGTTATAGTGCTATTATTCCAGTTTCAACATCCTATGGAATCCTGGGGTTCGCAGTTTAGGGAGGGGCCATCCCTAAGAGAACACAACTGATTAGAAAGGATAGAGGGTAAATGAAATGAGTCATATGAGTTCTCTGCTTCTAGAAAACAGTGCTTAAGAACACATTCTTTACCTTCACTGTATATTTTCCCATCCAGAACACATAAGTTTTATATGTCAGTATCCCAAATCTGTAAATTAGGTGGCAAAACTAATCTAATTTCAATCTATCTTCAGAATATCAGCAGTCATGACATGTGCATTTCAGGTAAGAGTTGACCATAAAGCAAAGAGAACTGGCATGGTGACAGACATAAAAGTCACATAAGTAGGTTCAAGATTATTACATCCACACAAGCAACTGTGACAGAGCAAGAAGACCTGTTAAACAGGTATACTCACTGTATGCATACAAACTACCTGAAGTTCCTTCTTCCCTCTATTGAATTTATTTCTCTCCCTTCAAAGAACAACGGGTGAGGCTTTTGATGCCAGCATGTCATTAGAACAATTAACTTAAATCTAATCCATCAAACCCTAGGATGACTCAAAGTTATTCTGTATTTCTCTCTGACACTTTTGTAAACCTAGTGACTGTACAAGCAATTCTTTCTTAAAGGTCATTAAAATAAAATTAAAAGATAAGAAAAAGAAGCCTTTCATGAATCAAGCACAAGCACTGTGCTATGTTACTTTATAGTTCATCACTATAGTTCATTACATCTTTAATATAATAAATAATATCTGCATTGTTAGTAAGCAAAGTGAATGCCCACAAGTGTCAGAAACATTCTGTTTCTGAAAACAAAAACAAAAAGGTTAGCATATTTATGGCAGCAAGAGATTCCCATTAGCAATGCATCTTAAATAGGATACATCCCTACCACCTAGTTTATGAGATGTGCCGGCATATACAGCTCATAAATATGATTCTTGTGAGCCAAATTCTACCACTATGCATAACATTTCAAATAGCAGTACCATTCAGGGACATGTCATCTAACCATTTCTTCCCAACAACATCCAGCCAGAACTGAGACTTGTAAAAACCTTCAATACTTATTTGGGCTTCTGGCTGAATGCAAATTTGCAAGCTATAGCCAGCGATAACCCAAAATCCATGTTGGGTGCTATAAGGTAACATGTTCCCACTGTGTCTTTAGTTGTCCTGTGTGCTATAAATCCAAGTGTTTTAAAATCCTCTTCCTATTATCAAATAGCTAAATTACACTCTTAGCTTTTTTGTCTTTTCTTTTTCCTTGTCCTGCTTTTTCCTCAGACTTTTTGTAAAATCTTACCTGGTGAAGAGATCTGAAAACTTCAAAAACTTGCACACATTTTCCTATTATTTCTGGCTAATAAAAGTATTCTCCATTCTGGATTTTGGATTTTCTTTCTTGGACAACTTGATTCCCTTTGCTCATTGTGTGGTCCAGAGATAAGATCTTTCACAACACCAGATGTTGCAGACACATAGTTTGTGCGCTGCACAGAAACATCTCACTGGATATCTGTTCAAACTGAATGAGGAGCTGGTCTAATTTCTGAGGCTCAGAGGTGCCTCATGAATTCAGTCTTTCCAAGTGGGAGTGTAAACTAACCTGACCTGGATTCACACCTCCCAGTTAATGGGTGGAATATATGAGATTTTTGTCATCCCACAGATGTTTGCACTTCTCCTGATTTTACAGCACAAAATTCTTGCCTCAAAAACAATAAAACATATGATTTAACAGGAAAGTCACTCAGAAATGTGTATCTGAATTAAAGCTTTCATGATCGTTTTTTTCCCCGAGTTGCAAATATGAGCAGAAATGGCAATAAAAGGGGAATACATGAAAGAAATGGCACAGAATAGAACCAGACTGAGTAATCCACCCCTAGCAAGGCATTCTCTTATTCCATTCAGAGGCAGCCAGGTAGCTACTTGGCTTACTTGCACAAGCTTCCATACATTCCTCCCCATGAGTTAAGGAAGAGAGAAAACTACTGTACAGCAGAAGAAAAATGACTGTGTGTTATTGTGGGAAGGGGGAGATGACAACTAATCTGAGTGATTTTTATGTTTTGATACAAATGACAATTAAGCAAGGGGTAAATTGAATGCTTCCATAATATTAACCCAAAAGATGAATTTACTGGTCATATGTTATGTCCTTCAGCCACTAAAGTAGCCATCTCTTCGCACACTTTTGCATACCTGTGCATTCTCCCAACTGGAATAGAAGATGACAAGCCAATTAACCTTCAACAAACTGCTGGAGTTGAGCCCATAAGGTTAAATCTACAGTTACCAAAGCAGAACATGGAGTATGTGATTACTTGCAGGGGTCAAGTTAAATAATGAGGCTACTGGCAAGTTTAATGCCATCAGCTAGTTATACGGCTAACCGCTATTTCTGTGTGTAAACATAAGACTGATATAGCTTAACTTAGTCCATGTTAATTATGGCAAATCTCTTTACCGCCTCTTTCCAAAATAGTGTTTTAAATCAAGTGTGTTGTATAATTGGTGCTCAGTTGATTGATCAAACCTTAAGTCACATGCTGCCAAACTGGTTCACGTAAGCTTCATGCAAAGAGACCTAGTCTGCAAATGAGAAAGCATTCACTTTTGCCAATATTATTTCAAGCTATAACTGGCAAGTAAACATGTGATGGGTGAATAATACAGTATACATATTTTCCCACTGACAATTATTTGAATCCCTAGTATTTTAAGAAAATATTATTGGGGGAAAGCTTGCCCCCACCCCTTGGCTTGCAACCCCATCCTCTTCCAGTGTGGACATGAGGAAGAATTTGAAGTGTGGAATCTTCCCCTTTTATTTTAAATTAACCACATCTTGCTTGTATCATCCAATGCTTGATGAACTGTAATTAATTTCAACTATGATTAATGGAAACAAGTCAACTCCAAAGTATAGTGTATGAAGGTGATTTCATGCCATCAACTATAACTAAGACATCCACAGTTTAGGGTTCAGCCAACACACTAAACAGTGTTCATTTAAAAAAAGAAGCTCTTCCCGCATGGGAAGAGCCACAATGGAAAACAAGCAACCAAATATTTTAACACTAAATCATGATTTAGTATTACTGCTACTGAGTCCCAAACAAATCGTTTTAAAATTTAGGTCAACAATTATTTTTGTTTCCTTTTTGTTGTTGTTGTTTGTATCTTCAAATCACTTCTGACTGATGGAAACCCCTACGGTAAACCTATCACAGGGTTTTCTGTGGCCAAGAGTGTGTCATGTGCCAAAGGTCACGCAGTGGGTTTCCATGGCTGAGCAGGAACCCGAACCCTGGCCTTGAGGGTCATAGGCCAACACTCAAACTACCACACCATGCTGGCTCTCTACTGAGGAGAAACCTCTGATTATTCAAGTATCTACATAATGCCTAAAATTTCTACAAGTATTTCAATTTTTCTCTCAATAATTTGAACAAACCTTGTTGAGACTGTCTGTTTCCCAAAAGCCACAAATAAAAATCCAGTAAATCCACAGCATACATTCACACTGGAACCTGTTCACCAAATGTGTTTCTATTACTACAACATTCATACTTACAAATGATAATTTTCTCTCAATTTTCTGCTAGAAGACCCAGGAGTAAATATCTGGCATTCCCACAGGTACTTGACACAGACAGTATAAATGACCTGGGAGTAAAGTGTGTAGCTAGTTGTTCAGCATAATAATTAGTCATTCTGCAGTGGGAGCAGTCTGATGTTCATTTATGAATCCATTGAACTCCTTCTTTGCCTTCTCCATCAATATTGGCTGAATGTACTAAGCTTCCAATCCCTAACTCACCCGTAAAATGTTTGCGAGACTTCCTGTACCATGCCTCCATTTTGTTCATGAATGTTCTTGCAAATAAATCTGATTTCTCACTATAAAAACACAGATTTCTTCTGTTTCCCAAAAAGCCTCTGTTCTGCCCACCCTAAATGGTTAACAAAAAGAAATTATGAAAGTGTTATAAAACAGAAGCAGCTACTTACTGGGCTCTTCAGCCAGCAAAACTTTCAACATTTCCCTGTGTTGTTGAAAATCTGAGGACTTTTTAGCAGACAGTTATATCTGATGGAACTTTTGGAACTTCTGGTACTGTTGATGGTGGCATGAACCAAACATTTAATTCTGCCTTTGCTCCTAGCCCTGCATGGAAGAGTGTGGCAGTGGGCAGGCACACCACCTCAGCTTCGTAGTAATTAAACAGATAAACAAGTTGTTGCCACTGTAGCACACAGACTTTTACTGTATTATATTTTTACAAATATATAAACTACCCTCCCTCCACAAGGGATCCTACATCAGTGCAGATAAAATTACAACAAGCAATATAATAACAATAACATTATAAAGGAAGAGGCATAGCCAGCAAACAAACAAAGAAAACCAAAACAATTTAAGGAGACATAAAATGGGCAAATAAGCACATTTTAACTCAGCACTGCAAAGAAAATGAAGTTGGAAACAATTTTATCTTTAATGTTGGAGTGCTTCCACAGAGAAAGCCACATCTTTTGTAAATTCAGAACATATTTCTCCCACTGATAAAAGAAAGGCTTTCTCTGAACGCATGGGCAGGATAATATGGAAGGACAAATTTCTTCAGGTACTTGGACCCAAGGCTATGTAGGGCGTTAAAGGTAATAACCAGCAATGAAGGGTTTTACAGCTTATCCAGAGAGGAATCCAGAAAGCTTACCAATAGATGGTGAAGAGTTTTATTTAGCATTTGCTGTTCCTATTTCAGTCAGCATGCGTGGGTAGATGCATTTTGCCTTGGGTTTGTAGATGACACATGGCGTTAAACTATACTACTACCAACTTTTCTTTAATCCTCAAGTGAAAAATGTTAATGCAACAACAACAAAAGTGGACTCTCTCTGGTGAGGTGCCAGGTATTAAAGAGCCAAAAAGGTAATGTAGGTTAGTATGGCCTGTATCATTATCACTGATCTATTTGAGATGCTTAACTGTTAACTCGTCCATTGGAGAGCACCACAACAGAAATTACAACACTAGCCAGGACTCAGTTTCTGCAGGAATAACAGCACAAATATAAAACATAAATGGCCTAGGACTGAAGAAGCATGTTTACCAGGAAAAATCAAACTGCAATATTCCTAAAGCTTGGACTATTTCTTTGTTTGTATGGCACACTCCCAGAAGAAGCTGGGGGGGTGGTCATGAAATTCAAACTCTTGCTCTCTGCAGAATTCACCTATAGCTTCTCTAACTTAAATACTTAAATACTTTTGAGTCTGAAGGGAGCTCTAAAACGAGGACTAAAAAAATAGTTCAATTGGTCTGCAAAGGCATTAAGCTAAGATCTATCTGGGATAGCTGGCCATCTAAAAACCAGCTAAAGATGTCTGGCAGACCTTATGAGCCTTTTTGGCAAACTACCAAAATCTCCCAATCAGCCTAGCCAGTGGCCATGCCACTTGTTGTTAAAATAGTACCCTTTCCATGCTCTGTTTTTATGAATGAGGACACTCAGACCATCTATGCAGGTATCACTGAAGAAACCTAAGCATTTAGAGTCTCCTAAATGGACTAGAAGAGAGTCAGCATGGTGTAAACATTTGAGTGTTGGGCTAGGACTCTGGAAGATCAGGGTTCAAATCCTTGGCCATGGAAAATCATCAGGTAACTTTGAGCAGATGAAGGCAATGGCAAAAAAAAACATCCAACCCCCAAACAAATCTTGCCAAGAATCTTGCTGTGATAGGTTCGCCTTTTAGTCATCATAAGTCAGAAACAACTGGAAACACACAACAACAAATGGCCTAGAAAGGTGTAACTTCTTCTCCTTCTCTCAGCACAAACTCATACCTCACCTCTACAATCACTGCATGGAAGAAAAGAGTGCAAATTTTTTCAGCAATCTGCCTGAGAAATACCACACTTGTCCAGCCGAATGCAATGGCACTTTGGCAATCTTAGTCTATTAATAAAACTAGCAATAAAAGAAGTAGAAGGCCATCATAACATGCTAGCAGAGCTAAGGAGCCTTTTTGTCCAATGTCATTCTTAGTCTCTGAGAATGGAGAGGAAGAACAGCATAAGAAGTAAAATGTATGTGTGGGTTGGCTCACTACTAACTGTGGTTAACAGCTCTAGAGCCAGATCTTTCCTTCAGCCACTTCCTCCATAAACTGCAATTGACAAGTCATTAGCACCAACATCAACACAATTTCCTTTAAACTATAAGCTAAAATGCAATTCAAATGGAGTTTTGTAGTAATGGGGGCGGTTGAAGGAGTCTGTGAGACAGTCACATTTTTCACAGATTTTTTTTTCCATTTCTAAGGTTGCTGCCCCTGTCTGCAAAGCCTAGGATGAGCTGTCAATCTTCTTTCACACGAAGCTGTTAACAGATAAGAAAATGTGAAATGCTGTCACAAGTTGTGGGTATTTTGCCCAGTTCTGTCTGTAAGATATTTATAGTCATCTGAGTCAGCTTTGGAAGGAGGTTCAACTTCAGAATGGTTATCCTTTTTCTGTCCATGACAGATAAAAAGAACAAAGACCCCAAATTATAAGAAGAAAATATCAAACTGCAGACCAACAATGTGCAGATGAAATTTCTGCAGACTAATAGCTGACTAATTCTGACTGCAGAAATGCAAGTTCCCTCACTACAGCTTCACAAGTCCTATGGCCAGCTTCTGCTACATAAGCTAGACTACCAACTCACAAATAAGATATGAGATGATTCAGTTGGAGTTAATATAAACTAATTAATTTCTACCTGACAGACTCTTTGGAAGCACTGCCATTTATAGGTTATCTTCATCATAGGCTCCCCTATTCATACTCCCCTACTCATGGCTGTTACAAGACTGGTAACTGAGCTTTTCAGGAACTTCACCATCTTTGTGATATCATTTATACACTGGAGATATCACACAGAAATCCCATCTGTTAAGGGTTTAAGAAAGCTTAGAAAGACAAGTTGTTGTCTGAAAGCATCTAGACCTGTAGGTCCCAGAGACAAGTGTGAAAAATTCATTAACATGATCTTGGGGATGTGATAGAAGTCTTTTTCGGTAAAACCAGTTTTTAATTCAGTCAGAGAAGTCAATTGTTTCTGGGGAAGGAGGCTGAATACAAGAACCAACCCTCAATAGCCGCACCTTTCTTTTCCCCTTTGTTTGGCATAAAATCAGACTGTTATGCCTATAATATGCATAAATCCTCATGAGAGTATTTTGTACATGGTGTTTCACCATGAAGAAAACTGCATTGTTCTTTTTAATTGGTCAGAAGGCTGTTTACTTTAATAGAACACTGTTCAAGAAGAGGACCAAGTGCCCTACTCTTTTTCCAATTTATTGCTAAAAAATACTGGCTAACAGCACTGTATGATAGTTGTTATTACTCACACAAGAGAAATTGATCTCTTAACCTGTGAAGGTTTTGTTTTGTAAGGATTGGTGGATTACAGACCAAGGCTTGATTTGTTGCAGTCCTTTTCACAACACAGAGACTTAACTGGCAGGATGTGGCAAGTACCTAATAAAAACCTGAAGAGGAACCCACACTATATGTGAGTTTAAAAAATACTTATGAATGAATTTTAAATGAAGAGTGGATTTAGAGCTGTGATTCCCAAATGTTGGTTGTCCAGATGTTTTGGACTTTGGCTCCCAGATGCTGTAGCCAGCTTGGCCAAGAGTAAGGAATTCTGGAGCTGAAGTCTCAATCATCTGGGAGACCAAAGTTTGAGAACCAGTGATTTAGAGCTTCTTCCACAATACATGGATTAGCTAGCAGTGGGTGATAACTTCCCAATCAAATTCAAGAGGAACCCATATTTACAGCCAGTTCTACAAGGCTGCTGTTGAACACCAGCCTGAGCTAAATTTAATTTCAAACATTCTGGCACCTGGGTGGAGCCAAGGAAATGCTCACAAGGATGGAACAAGTAGCAAAAGCTTTCTGTTTCCTCCTCTGGCTAGAGGTGGAAGATACAGTGGGGTAAACATTCTAAATACCCTAAAGGTACCAGATCCCATCTGATCTTTGAAGCTAGACACCATCAGCCCTGGTTAGTACATGGATGGGAAACTGCCAATGAATCCCAGGTGTTGTAGCCTATATTTCAGAGCAAGGAACTTGCAAAATCACCTCCCAGTATTCCTTGTCAAAGAAAACCCTCAAAAGTCATGGGGTTATCTTAAGTCAACAGGCAACCTGAAGGCATGTATACACACAGAAACATTCTAATGTGAGGTGAGGGAGCTGTGCAAGATGGATATAAGAGTGACGTTAACAGTTTCTGCTGCCATGCTGCACTGCCACTCCCTGTCTTATTTCCTGTAACTACAGAGCATATGAACAGTTAAGTGTGCCAGAAAAACACACAAACTCTTCAGCCTCTCCTTCCTACTTAGTATAATTGCCTGGGGTATGCACTTCAAAACATGCACGCTAAGTGAGAACCATCCTAAATTTTGACCCACAAAAATTCTGACGCACCCTACCGAATGAATGACTCTAATGTTTTCCTTCAATATAAGAACTGTTTCTAGAAAATATCTAAATCTGGCGCCATGCCAGTTCTACTGGTACAGTATCTAGTCTATTTTTAGCAGGTTTTGTAACACTCAACCTTTGTATTTGAACATTACAAGTTTCTCCTTTTTGTATTAGCATCAGAAACACAATCCTACAGTCCAAAAGCAAATGCATTTTTGAAGTGGGAATCCTGCAGTATAACCAACCAGGAGGCACAAGCAGACCTGGAGGAAACCCAAAGTTTGCAGAAGTAATGGGCAGGAGACTCTAGAGTGGATAGGGAACAGCCAAAAAAATTCCATCCCAATGAGGACTGAACATGCTGAACAGGCAAAAAGTGCTGTCTGAATATTAGGAGCACAAAGAAAGGGGGTGATGGAATAAATTACAGTGCATGACAACATGACTGGATGGATCATAGGCAATACTAAACAAGAGCATCCCATGGTGCAGCTTTTTCTTAGTGGTCTAATTTCTTCTCTACTCTTTATGTTCTTTATCCTTAGCAGACTAATGCAATGCTTCTTAAAACAGGTGCCTGTGTCTGCCTTTGTGTTGTCTCCATGCCAGGGTAGGAAGTAGCGGCCCTCCAGATTTTTTTTTTGGACTATGCCTTTCGGATGCTTTTCGGACTACAGCTCCCACAATCCCTCACTACTGACTGTGCTAGTGGACTGGCAGACCAAAAACATTTGGAAGACCACAGCTGCACTTCATTGGTATCTGTAATGTTTAGTTTTCAGTTAGAGTTTTTTGTATGAAAATACATTTATGATTTTCTGTGCAAGAATTAAGATGCATTAGATAACTTAACATTAGACAGCCAAACACAATATTATGCTTTCATGCCAATAAAGTTTTCAGCTTTCAGAAAAAGAAGACATGAGAGTCACAATTCTTCAAACCAGTACACTGAGGCCACCTCTTATGGACATATTGTTTCTTTCTTCTTAGCCATGAAAATACAACTGGAGCACACGCGCAAGTGGAGGCCACGGGGCATGCAGGGAAAGGGCGATCACTGGGCCTGCACACCCCTGCGGGCCTTCTCCGGAGCACCCGTGTAAGTGCAGGCCCTGGGGCATGCAGGGAGGTGGCAACTGCCGGCCTTGTACACCCCTGTGGGCCTGCTCTAGAGTGCTCATGCAAGTGCAGGCCCCAGGGCTTGCAGGGAACAAGCAATCGTCGGCCCTACACAGTCCTGCCCTGTATGCTCCTGCTGCCCCTGCGGAGGGCCTGTGAGGGCTGCCAAGAGGGTGTGAAGGGAAGGGATGATCTTTCTTCCTCCCTGCACCTGACCAAAAGGCCAGGGAGTGTGAGAGGGAGAATAGGGAAGGCAGCAGGTATTTCTACAAATAATCAAATCTGAGAAAGTGAAACCCGCAAATGTGGAGGGAGAACTGTATTACCAGTTTCCCCATTTTAAAAATATTTAGCTAGTATTTAGTTCACTCCCTAACCAGAACAATTTATAAGTTTCCTTATTAAAATTTTGTACAGCATCATCAATTTTAAAGAAAAAAGCTCCAAATCTGTACTCGTTATTTTATGTCATTCTACAAATGCTTTCTGACAAGGACAACCCTTCATGTCTCCTAATATAAGTGTTATATTACAAACAAGATGCAGCTATCTCCTTGCTGTAGTCTCAAGCATAATGTTTTATTAGCATTTTAATTACGTTATTCCAATTTTCTGGCCTCCTTCACTTTTTGCTCCATGACTGGGGTAATAAATTTGAACAGCTACAGATATCCAGTGCCAAATCTCAGAACTCATATGAAAAAAACAAGAGGCAGATGGTAAATGACAGCTGCTGGGGAAAAGTGACAAGCAAAAGCAAAAGGATGAGTATGGACAGACAACTGGACTTGTAAATGGGGAGGAAATGCATCTGAGGCAGGCAAGTTGTTCTTCTTGCCCTTTGTTAAGAGAGTTTTAGGCTCCATGCTGCCACCAGTTTTTGGACAGTCATGGTGGCAACCCTTGCCTTGTCAAAATGTGTCTAGATGCATTTGTTAGCTATTGCTAGGGCATGCAGAGATCTACGCTACAATAGCTTAGACAGAATCTGTCAGCCATTATAGATTCACCTTAGGGTCACCATAAGTCAGAAAAGACTTGAAGACACACAACGAAAACAATCATTCAAACCACATCATAGCCAGCTGCATGGGACAGGGACCTGGAAAGAACACAGCAAGTATCCTCATGCCCACGTAGCAGCAAACAGCAAGGGCTAGGTGACTGAGAGAAATGCTTCTCCTTCAGTGTTTTAGTCAGAATTATTCTAATTTAAGACCAAGCCAACTGCCTGCAGTGAAGCAACAACTGAGGCTGGTAAACTAGTATTGTAATGCTACAGTTGGGTTGATACATTTACTTACCCTAGAAATAACAGGTAGATTCCTGTTACACATTCAGGCAGCAGCATGAAGAAGGCACTTAGAAATATTGTTTGAACAACCACCAGATGAAGAATGAACACCTCAGTCTAGCTAGAGATTGTGTACACGTGAAATTAAGAGTATATGCAGAATACTGCTTTGCACCAGAAACCATGCATGTCTTATTTCTTATTCAGCTGCCAGATCTGCACCCATGCTTTAGAAAAAAGACAAAATCTCATCAAACACATAATAGCCAGCATGTTCTTAGACCCATACACAAGCATAAGTCCACCTTACACCTAGGTATGCCTTTTTGGGGGGTTGTTGCAAAGGTTGGTATTCTCTTCTACTCTTCCAATGACTGAAGTCCCCAACGATCCATGGGTTTCCAGCAATAGCCCTACTGAATGGCCACTGTGTGGTTGGTAGAGAGTGCACAGGATTAGAGTCTGGCTATAGGGCAGATGCAGACTGATGGCATCTTCTGCTGAGATGTTCTAGAGTTTCAGTGGATGATGTCATCACTCTGCATCTGGCTACAAGACCGAGTCAAATGATTCTTCAATCCCTATCCACTCTCCACCAGCCACAAGAGTGCCCATGGAGAGGCTGTCACAGCAAAACTATGAGTTCTGGGAGTGGGTACTGGGGATCCCTAGAGGTGTTCAGCCTGCAGAACTCTTATGCTATGCTCATATGCTATGCTTGGCCAATGTGCAATGTTGGTGCAGATCTGGACTGAGCACCCCTACTGCTCCTCCTTCCAAGCTGCTGATGTGCAGGATTTTAACTTTCTAAAGAAAAAGCCCTGCATACACAGCTCCAGCTGCTCTCCAATGTGCTTTGCAGAACTGAGGCCCAAAAGAAAATTGTTCTTCATATAAGGCTTTTGACCAAAAGTTGCACAATAAAGACTGAAGAAAGGGAAAGAAGCACTAAATTAAATAAGAGCCCTTCCCTCACAACTCTTCACTTTGAACTGGCCTAGGAAACAGTAGTGCACAGCATCAACACACCAAGGTGGAGATGGCTTTTCATTCAAAGGCTTTTCATTCCCTGGCATTCTCCCACTACCCTGGCTTTTCACTACTCTGGCATGACTCTCACTACCTTGGCAGTGCATATAGGGCAACACACTCTGTGGTCACTGGAAAAATACTTAAACTCTTACTATGCTTTATTCCTTGAGATGACAAAGAAGCAGAGGAGGAGTATCTTTTCTAGTCAGTCAGCATTGCAATTTCTAGTCATGCAGCACTTTCTTCTATTAAGCAGGAAGGTTGCTGGCCCTCTACCATCAAAAATTGAAGACTTCATCACACACATCTTACTGTGTTGGCTCTGCATCTTTTTTGTTGACAAACGTAGAAAACAAATGGGCCTACCACACCTAAATCATGTGAACAAGCCCTCAAAGGATCTTTAAGTTTCCCATTTCCCTGTACAACTTCTTCTCATAACCAGCTGTGTCTTGCTAAGATGTAACTAAACAAATTAAGGCAGCAGTCATTTTCAGTTGTTCGCAACAAGTTCTTTGGTGTTTTCACTCACTTACCTAGTAAATTTAAATGGACCTGTACAATATTGCCAATGAGTGTCAAAAGCTTTAGAGCTAAAGAGAACAAAAAGTCCAGAATTGCTTTTACCTAAAAAAAATCTATCTTACTAGCCTAATGTAATTGTTCTGCAGATTACTTATCCTGATATGTATATTAATTAACTTCCAATTATAATCAAAACAGTTTTAATGAGTCCCAATTTCAAGCACCATAGTGATTCGAGTAGCATCCATGCTTTTTTAAATGTACATACTTTAGTTGCACAGCTTGCTTATTTAAAACAGTATATCTAAATATGTTCAAAACATTCATGAACTAACTCTGTGATTTGAGCCTAAGAAATCCAGAGAAATTCTTAGAATAGAAATTTCTAAAAACAGAAATTCAGTACACAAAAAATGAGAGAGCCAGTGTGGTATAGTGGTTTGAGCACTGGATCTTGGAGACCAGGGTTCAAGTTCCTGCTTGGCCATGGAAACCCAATGGGTGACCTTGGGCACATCATACACTCTCAGCCCCAGAAAATCCTGTGATAGGTTCACCTTAGGGTCACCACAAGTTGGAAATGACTTGAAGGCACACAACAACAAATACATGCACACACATAGACAGACTTGAAGGCACACAACAATAAAAATACACGCACACACATAGACACACACAGACACACAAAATCAATGAAACTAGGCCAAGAAACATGGTCTTAAATCTATTAGACAAAAGGTCTTACTAAGTACTCTGAAAAGAACCTTGCCATTGACTACTAGTGCAAAAGAAACATAATTCTTGTTTCCAAAGTATGTCTCCACCTCATCTTCAATTGTTAAAATCTTCTGAATGACCTAGCAACCAACACAATGAAATGAACCAGTTTCTATGTTACTGTTGCCATAATCCTTTGGCTAGACAAAACATATCATTCATACAAAAGCTTCTCTCTTTCTACCAAGCCAATTTCTAAACAGCTTCACAATTATCTGCTCCAAAGTGGGAACTTTTTTGTGTCACCATTGTCAGAATAAAACAAGCTGAGCTTATTTTTTTTTTCATTTAAAAACAAAAGCTTATTACAAGATTAGCCAGTTTTAGAAATTCATTATTTCCAACATGCACACAGACAGCTCAATGCACCAAATCATTGCTAAACATACTACAACCATGCCATAAAAACATTCCTTTGTACTTACGTAGAAAGTGCTTTTCCAGCAAGGCAATTTCCAGATGGCCTTTGATCTCATTTAATCTATCAGACTCTGTTCTGTTATAATCCGGGACTCCTGAAGCCATGTTGATGGTCCCAGGACCAACCTATTGAGGGGGATAGAGGAGAGAACAGAAACACTGGTAGCTCAGAAATCAAGCTCTCTCAGAGAGGATCATTTACACACACGTACACACATGCAGCACGTAACACAAAGATACATTTTCTAAAACCAAGCCTAGGCCAGGTCAACAAACCTCCTATTCTGCATTAGCTTGCTGAAATGAATCAATAGGAGCTAATGAAAAGAAGCGTAGCTCTCTCAGGCATCTCAGAGCACTGCGCTTGCTCAGACCTCTGAGAGTCATAGGGAGAAAGCATTTGGAGTTCTGCAGCAAAAATCATCGTCATCTGAACTCCCTCCCATTGGCTGGAAACACACTTCAAATAATGGAGATCCCGAGTCAATAAAAGCCAATTATTTCAAAGTAACCATTTAAGTGATTATTAGGAAAGTAGAACAAGTTTAATAACCACTGGCCAACACTGCATTAATCCCTTCTCATGCATATGCAAACACATTTTGCAGTAGAGCGTAACAAAGAAGGAAAAGGAGACTGCAGTCCTCATGCAAAGCAGACAATAGAAAGGAGCACCTATATTCAGAGCAGATGTGAAATTTAAAGTTCTAATATCTAGCCCTTTCAAAGATTCATTATGTGGCTGTTCTGACCTTTGTGACATTACCTACCCTGTTCTGATTATTATTATTATTATTATTATTATTATTATTATTACTATTACTACTACTACTACTACTACTACTACTATTATTTGCATAAATGGAAACTAATGTAACACCATCAATTGCCATCCATGTAAAATTAATGCATACAACAGCAGAGATAATGTAACCGTACAAAGATCAGAACAGATAGACCAGTACTTCTTACATAAATCACATTATATAAACTTGGGCATAAATAACAATGAACTGTTGAAAAAAAAAAGACACATTTCCAAGCAAGTGAAAGGCCACATTCAATTCAACAAAGAAAAAGGTGTGTACAAGGTACCTTTTGCAAAAAGAAAGGAATCAACAGGGGGCTAATAAGAAACACAACATGAGATAACAACTATCAAAATATGTTGACGGCAGATTTCCATTAGAGACTGCTTTGCATCTAATACTATACAGTAGAATGTACTACATTTTGCCCTACGTATTTCAAAAAGATATTCCTACATGTGCTAGAATATAGAGAATACATTACTTAGAAGATAAGGTAACATCGCCAGTTATTATATTTCTCACCGTGGGGCAAATTGCAGCCAATATATGTGGTTTTAATCAGGGGGAAAAACATGCCAGGTGGAGCAGGACTCATCATGACCACATTTCGGTATAAAAGGGAAAAAGCGAATTACAAAGTCAAATTACAAATCTAATACACAGCTTGGTCTTAAGATGAATGGAAGGGAGTGAGGAAATTTGTTACAAATTAAGTCCTATATGGCAAGAAAACTAATTATAATAAACAAGTCAGAATCCTGCTGGTTAGTCCCAACTAGAATAGATCCCATTAAATAAATTGTAAAATAGCAAGTCAATAAATAGATTAATCCAACTGATTCAATGGTTCAGGACTAACAATACAATTTAGGCCATTAAGTTGACACTTGCCAATTATAGCAACTTTTTAAAATTCACAAGCATTTTGCATTTTAGGGAAATAGGAGAAGCCAGAAGAAGCAAGGAGGCCACAGCAATCCAAAAGAAATTGCTACAGCCTGTCCCAGTACCCTCCAAGTTCTAAATAGACCCAGTCATAGGAACTCACTCTTCATTCATAATCACCAGTGGAAAGTTGGATTTAGCCTTAACTTTCCACTGGTGGTTATGAATGAACCTCCTTCTCCTCTTTTCTGCCCTGTACACTTCTTTGTCACCTGAAGACAGGCTCCAGATGGCTTCTTAGCCCTCCAGAGCCAGATTTAAGGTGTATCAGGTATGTATGTATGTGTAGAGTGACTTCAGGTTATTTAACTGGCCCAGTAGGTGCAAGATAGAAACTGATCAGCAAAATATGTTAATGTACCTTCCTTTTCCTTAAGGCATACAGTTTCTTTCTCTGCAAGGCCTTCCTTCAAGCTATATTTCACTTCTTCAGGATCCTCCAGGTTTTGGCCAAGCTCGTCTGCTTGGAATATGGTTTCCTTTTTAGTAAACTAGAGCTACTGCTGTGGTCATTATTTCCTATTAAGTGGAAGCCTTTGGACATTGCGGGGGAATAAGGGGCATATTTTCTCAGCATCGTTATTTTTCTGAACATCTGCAAAGTATGCAAATTCATTTAAATCCTGGCCTGAGGGCCAAATGAGATATTATGATGACACAACAAGGAGCCAGTGCTTTACTATTTCCCTCCCCCACTTGTCTCTTCCGTGAAATACTAATAACACGACAAGACATCACACTGTGCATTTCCTGCCCCAATCTATCAATGTTGAAAGGTGAGAAGATGAAATTTACTACCCAATACATTGTGTGCTATTTCTGTTAGATTCCTTGCGTTGCATAGACAAGAGGGACAAAAGACACAGAGCACTGGTGGCTTCCCTCATCTAATTAACATCTAGACCATCCTTAAGTTGCTCCCTTCCTCCAGACACAATGAATGCTAAAATCCTATGCATACTTATCTACCCAGCCTCATTTACTCAGTATGGCTCTCGCCTCAGTATATACATACAGGTTGTACTGTTATGGCATTCAATTACAGTCTTGCAAATTCTTTGCTAGTATCAAGATTTTTATAAAGTTATTTCCCAGTAATAATAAAAACAGGAAAAAAACAATGTCTACCAGCTTTTTTGATAGAAAATATTTGCATTTTGCACAAAGGTATCTGACATGAGGGTATTAAATCTTTTATCTGCTTCTTCCATAAATTGTTACAGCACTATTGACAACTTCTGGTTCAGCAATAATCTTAACTGTATAGTTACTAGGCACCCACACAACCAACTGGCCTCTTAATCTTTCTTAACCTCACACAAGACAACTGAAAAGTTTTGCAACTAAAGGCTCAGTTACAGAAAGTAAGTGAGCAAATAAGGTCATTTTCTTCATTTCCCAAATTGCCCACCTATGACAAGGGTATGCAGTGGTGGCCCTCCATCAATTTTGAAATGTGCTTTAGTGAGTTGGTCATCAGAATGTGCTACTGTGGATGCCTCACCCTCTGTCAGATTTCCAAAACAGGAAGGCCTGCTTGCCTCAAATGAAGGTGTCCTAGGACTAGAAGAAATGCCTCACATGGCTCTGGAGAGGGGGAAAAAGAAATAAAAGGAGGGAGGGGAGATGGTCTAGAGTAGAGCAGAAAGAATGCTGAGAAACAAACAAACAAACAAACAAACAAACTGGAAAGTAGAAAAGAAGTGAGCCATGGAATGGAAAGGAACAGGGTTGGGCCTAAGGAAACTAAGCAGGACTAATGTGCCCCTCTCCAGGTTATTTTTTTGTGGGGCCTGAAGGTCCACTTTTTTTCTTTTCTTTTTTTTTTTTTTTTTTTGAGAGGGTGGATTTGCCTCCATATGGTCAAAAGAATGCAGCTCAGATCTATTACTCTTAATTAAGAGGGAGCAAGGATCCCTATGTGTGGGGCAGGGGAGATTTGAACCAGCTTTTCCCACCTCCACAATTCCCTAATTCTCTACCCCCCGACACAAACACACATAAATTTGAAAGAGAAAAATAATTTTTTTGAAAATAAATTTGAAAGAGGAAAAAAGTCTCTGTTTAACCTTCCCCACATTTTAGCAATCTGATTAGCAATCTGGATGAGGGAGCTCCACATGTTTAGTTGTATCTCACACTACTGTCACTCACGGATGGCTCCAGAAGGCAGCAGCAAGTCCCACAGTGTCCCCACAAGTTGATACAGCAGCTTTAGTTTACATAAAAAAGTTTCACCTAAGATTTCTATCCTGATTCTCACAATGACATACAGAGACTGAGAGAGGCTGACAAATCACATTGAGTGAGAAGGAGGGATGGGAGGAGGCCATTTTAGGGTTTAGCCACAGCAGAACTGTCTATCAGGGTAGATGCTGGGCTGCTTTAATTACCATGCATTCCCCCGACTCCCTGGGCTGATTTGATTCCTTCCTGGACCTTTGCTGCAGATGTCTCACATGAAACAGACACAGACAACAATAAGGATGAGTGCAAATACTGCATGATTTCATTAGCCTCACAATACAAGGTTAAGAGATTTAAATGAATAAGTATTGAGATAAAATGGGTGCAGAGAAAGGTAGAGTTGTTAGTTATGTAATCTTTTAGAGAAGCCACAGAATTTGGGATCCTTGGCTCCTGCATGCAAAGCATGTGCTGTACTACATGTCTTGATTGAGCGTGGAGACTCATAAAAGATGCAATGCTTCATTTGAGGAGAAAAATGTTCTGCATCTGCTCAGAAGTTTCTCAAAACATTTCTGAGTATGAATGCCCCACCCCTCAATCACTGACAATGTGCAGCTATCCAATTATTGCTGCATTTGCACTAGATAAGTTCCTTCTAAGTAAAACACACCACCCTTTCTTAATCTTTAACAAACAAAGCATTTGAAGAATAAGTGAGTCATGCATGTTGTCAGAGGAAGGAAGAAAAGAGAGATGCAGATGGGTGACACATTTAGTTGAAGAGGTTGTAAGATGAGATCCCATACCTTAGGACAGCCCCTTCCAAACTTACATTTACCAGCCATGGTGGAGTCACACCATTCTTAGGAAACGAGCATTATGGGCTTTCTAATCTATGTGGGGGAAAAGTCTAGGCTGGAGGAAGGCAACTTTAAATGACAAAGAGAGCACTTTTGAAGGAGACAATAATAAAACCTTCCCCTAAGTTCAAGAATGACAACTCTATGCCAGAACAAAATATTGGGACCCTATCAAATGATTATCTTATTTCCTTCAGGGCACTAACACATATGTAGTCCTCAGAACTGCTAAGTTTATAGATAGGGCTGTCCAACTGAGAAAACAAACAATATATTGGGGTTGCATGCAATTCATTTAGATGAATTAATCTAAATACATATTGCCTCTGCATTTTACTATTTTCATCTTATTACAAGATGATAACCTGTTATTACAAGTTTTGGTATTTATTTATAGTCTTCTGCATTATTCTTTTTATTTCATCTTATCATATTTTACCTTATTTTATTTTACTCCATTGTATTTTAGTTATTCATTTTATTGTATTTTATAACATTTGATGTTATATCTTTTGATATGATCAATTGACTAATCAATAAATTTATACTGATACTGACAATCTCCATGACTTTCTCTATAAATCCCATGGTGGATTTCAAATTTAACACTTCATTCAGTGAACTAACAAGTATTTAACTAATTAAACTATTTCAGTTACTAGTGTTGATGAAAATGAACTATCTTCCCCATTTCTAATGGTAAATGTCATTTCCAGTGTTTATAATGTTTAAAGCTGGTGTTTGGTCCCAGGACACTGGATGAGGCACATGATGCAGCAAACTATTAAAGTTAAAGATATCATAAACTTGCACTGTCTGGATGAAAGACCACCTAGAGTTACTGTTTTGAGTTCCATGAAATAAAAATAAGATACACATGTTAACAAAAAAAATATAAAATAAATTGGCTCATTGGCGTATACTCTCATAGTCAATCTGTGACTCAACCTTCTGTGAACCAAGTCTCTGCAACAGTAATAACCCCTTCTTAAACCTTTAACTATATAACAATCCTCATCTGCTTCATTTAGCTGTTGATTCTGTGACATTTGGCATGCATACAGAACCACAATAACCCAGACATAAATTATTTAACAAGGCAGTCATTTACAAAGTACAATTCCCGATACTGACAAAAAGAATGAAATGTATGCATTTGGCATGAAACATATGCAAGCAAGAATGTCTAAAACCCCCAAACAAACAAAACACAAACACAACAACATTATTTTTGGAGCTACGCTACACCCAATGTCATAAAGTGGGATTTAAAGCCCGATTGAATTGCCCTCATCTGGTATTACTACAGAAGCTTCCAGTATCCTCATTTTTTCAGTGCCTTTACAGTTGAAAAAATGGTTTCTGTCAACATAAAAACACACCCTCTGAAAAAAAATTCCAGAAACATCAAATGGCTTTACTTGCATTTTCTTTCACATCTTTCATTTATCAATAATATTTACAAAAACCAATAAAAGGCAGGAGACTGTTATTGTTGAATAGTACAACTCTTACTTGCAGTGATGCTTCCACTTATCTACGGAAGCTATATGACACCTAAATATAGTGAGGCTAAATGCAGAATCAAGTGGCCAGATTTCCATCCTAGAAGGCTTTTCATTTATCAGAAGTATGTTTGCTGATAAACTGGATGACCTGTGCATCTCTAGCACTTAACCTTTAAAGATCACGTGCATTTTTTGAGTACCAGAAGATACATTTGCAAGATCCGGTGAAACTGAATTATTTTCCCATAGCCTACTGAACAGTAAATCAGAGCATGCAAATTTTGGTCAGAGAATAACTGTATGCTAAGGTAGGAAGCAGTAGAGTTTTTTTTAAAAAAGCACAGTCACATGTGGCAGATAACATCAATGTATCATGTACAGCTAACACAAGAACAAGTAGGCAAAGTGGACTGCAGATTTCACAAACCTGAAATTATGTTCCATTATCCACTGCTTTACTGTACTCTGTCATGCACAAAACTATGTCATAATCGTACCATTTCAAGAGCAAAAATTGGAGCCATCACTGCTCTAAAATCAGTGTTAAATAGTAAGAACTGAAGAATCACTTTTAGAAAATTGCTTGCTCTACTTAATCTAGAAAAAACACTGCAGCAGGATCTAGAGTCAAGAAACTGAACACAACGCAAGTATCCTGGTCAGGTTGTACCCTTTATCAATTACTATGAGAAGCAATGCCAGAACAATAAAATGAGATGTGACATTTTGTATTTTGGGCTTTATTTAGATCCTCATACTATACCCCTATCTCTAAATACCTTGAAGACACCAGACCCCATATGATCTTGGAAGATAAGCAGGGTCAGCTCTGATTAATATTTGCATGGGGACACTGCCAATTAATAGTAAATCTGTAGACAGTATTTTAGAGGAAGGAAATGGCAAACCTTATCTGAATATTCCTTGCCTAAGAAAAGTTTATGAAAAATTCATGAGGTTGCCATAAGACAATGGGCAACTTGAAGGTGGGCGCGCACGCACACATGCACACGCACACACACACAAAATATAGCCCTATGTATCCACAGTATTTTATTGATAAGGTAAACTGTGGCAGAAATTTATGTTAGTGCATTATGCTTTGTACTTACTCTTTTCCAAGAGCTGTTGATGTACTCATATAATATTTTAATGCAGTAATACAGAGCTCTTAAAAAGTGAAGCAGAAATAGTTCTGAATTATAAATGAAGTCAATGACTCTAAATAGCAGCTGGAGAAAAGGACACTAATAATGCAACTCTAGGCAGGTTTACCTAAGTTATTAAGTCAACGTAAGTAAGTCTAACTTTGTAGGGAGGTTGACATAAAAAGGCAGACGTAACTAAGTTCATTAATAGGTACTTGGGAGTAAAATATACTGAACTCGATGGGATCTGCTTCTGAATATTGGATGTTAGGGGACCATAATGTATACTGCAAAGGATTGCATGGCAACCCCCTTCAAAGACCACTGATACTTGGACAAACAAGGACCACTCTTATCAGACCAATTTAATAAAATCCCATATTATTACTAAGACAAAATGATATAATGCTGGAAATTGTCTACCATTGCCCACAATGACTTAAATATTGGGAGAACACAAACTGCAGGTGAACCATGAAATTTTGACATTTTCTTAAGCATAATTTGGAGTTAAATTGGAACAGGACTGCTATTTTATGATGATCCATTTACAAGCTATAAGGCACGAATGAACTTACTAAACTATTTATTTTCTATCCATTAGTTAACAGGACAGCTAGGATAGTTGGGGAAAAAATTAAAAGGATAATTTAAAAGGATAATTCAGTACACTATAGTAAAAATCACAGGAATGAAAACCAATCAGAGCCAACAAAATCATTAACCAAAGACAGTTTCAGTAACTTGTTAGTAGGCACGGGCATGGGAAAACAAATAGACCTTCAGCTGGTACCAGTCAATCCTTCTATTGCCCATATAATTGCCAACGACAAATGGATCCTTTTCTCCACTCACTACCCACTGTACGATGCATCTATTCATATGCCAGTGAAGGAAGGGTATCATTATATTTATATATATATATATATATATATATATATATATATATATGCGCATATACACACACATGCACACACACATATATATATAAAGTATTACCTACAGCACAATGTGGGAGCAGCCTCAGAACATCAGCAACCATGTAACTGGAGGAAATATCAATGACACTTCAGGCCGCTTCTTAAAAGGATTGGAAACAATCAAAGAGGATACAGCTATCAATGGCTGTGATCCAGGATGGCTGCATGGGCCTCCATGTTCAGAAGCAATATTCTATATCCTAATAGCAAACTCATATTCCAAATATGAACCCTTATGCAGCCAAAAGAACACTATCTATGCACAAGGGAGAGCTATCAGCAGACCTAAGGATCTGCCAAGGTTTGCAAAAGTAAGCCCAACTCTCTTAAGGAAAACCTTAGCAGGGGTGGAGGTGGAAACCAAGCCCGAAAAGGATTGAGTGGAGTCAGAATGCTAATGGAATCAGGTAGGATTTGAAAGCAGGAAGGAAGGGAATGAAATAGAGCATCCTTCAAGAGAGTATGGCTGGCTGCTCCACAGATGTGTTCCACAAGGCCATGTTTTATGGCAGCTCCCACTTCTAAATTGCCATTAATAAAGAACAAGGAATGGCAGCCTCTTGGGTATGTTTCTGATTTACCTCCATCAAAAGCAAAATACTTGAATAGGGCAGTTTTGGTTTGTCCCAGAAAAGAAAGTATGATGTCCTAGAATATATTCTTATTGCAGATAATGTACAACAATAAAGCAAACCTTTACTTTTATTTTCAAATGATCTTAGTAAACCTATCATTAAGCAATTCTGTATTACTTCTACTTAAATTACTGGTACTCTAGAGGTGTCTGGCAAAATAAGAAAGCTCAGAGTGCTAACAGCAAAAGAGGGAAGATCCCAGTCCACACCCCTAACATGGGGTAGAGTCCCCTGTTTCCTCTTCCTTCTTAGAATGGCCACATGGCAGGAGGGAGATGGGGCAAAATCATGCATCTCTGCAGCTAAGGAGCCAGTTCCCTCATTGCCTTTATTGTCCGGTGCTTTGGAAGTCTGCTGAATCCTAGCTCTGACACTCAGCCAGCTCTTGAAGCACTGCCTGAGTGATCCCTCCTTGGTATTTGTCCTTCCTTAAGCAGGAAATGAAAACTGGGTTCCTGGCTGAAACACCAACTACAAAAAGAATAGATAGCATTCAGTTTGGGGAGCTGGTGATATCAAGAGCCACATGTCCTGATGGCTGGCCACTTCAAACCATTGCTCTAACCCCCAACGCCTGCCATAGAGTTTGTACAGTTAATCCAGGTGGGGAAAAAAACATTAGGAGGTTGCTTCCAGAGGACTTCTTTTGATACTAAAGTTTCTTTGATTTGAATCAAACTACTATAAATCATGAGTACAATTACTTATTTGAAAGACACAACTTCTGTAATTTAAATCAGATTAAATCATTAGTGAGGAAGATTCTAATTTAATCATAATTTTTTTTAGAAGACATAACATTTTTTTTACTATAACCTTAGGACATAACAGAGACATACAACGTATTAAAAGATAGGTACAGAATAATAAACTGTTTTCATTTGAATGTTAAATTATCAAAAATGGGATTGCTTGTATTTGTAATTTAGGCTCCTCCTTGCCCACATCTACTTCATTTCCCTAAATTCTCTTATTATTGGTCTTCTTTATCTTTGCAGTTAGAGAGATGCAAGGCCGAGGGAGGGGGAGGGAGGGAGAGCGCGTGAGCACTCCATGTTCATCACTTGCAAGGGGAAATGCGAGATCAGCTTCTCTCTCATCTTCATCAACTGCTCTTAAAATATTCACAGAATATAATTAGAAGTTGTATAATTAGTACTCATGACAACAACTTTGACTTGTGCTGTTTTGTCAAATTGTTTTCAGAAAATGTTGAAATCTGGTTTAAATTTTAAAATCCAACTGAATTCCTGTACCCATCAAAAGAAACAGTATTCTGCCTTCTCCTCCTTAACAGATTTGTTTATGTCGGTATGAAAAAAGATGGAAGAAGCAGTGACAAAGCACGAGAGGCTTACAAATGGAAAATGACATCATCTGGACCCCTGTTCAATTCAGTGTTTGAAGCAGGGCTCAGTGACAGCCTTACAAAGCACCTTAACTACCAAGATGTATTGTACTAACTGCATCCAAAGCTCACAAGAAAAAGATCATTAAATGTGAAGTCCATGGACAAAGAAACAATAACTGATCACAAACAAACAAATAAAAAAACAGTTATCAGATCTGTGTTATAATTTGATCCGACACTCTGGTACACAGAAAGTAAGTGTTGTTTTAAAGCCCTCACGTTCTACGGGTAAACTGCGCACTGTGGGTGAACCAAAATATTTCTAATTCAGCTGCCTTGACCAGCATCCTAATTTACACATCAAGGTCATGCTACAAAATCAATATAAGAGCTCAACTATCCACTTCCTAGCCATGGTATGAAACACAGCAGATTATTTTTAACTTCAGCAGCTAGGATAGGCAAGTCTGCAATGTTTCAGAACACAGTGACACCCGCCATAGGTATCATGGATACTTCCAGGGATTTTTATTTATTTTTTGAAATATCAAACTTTCTCACGCCCAATGTGTTTCTGTAGCATTTGGTCCTTCTACACAGAGTTCACCTCCAACAATGGATCCACTGTAAATCTACTATATATTCAGTTTGACCTTTACTACACCTGTTTTTCTACATCTGGCCTTCTCCACCACCTAATCTATGGATGATGTTAAGGAAAAAGTATATCTCAGGTTCAACAATGTTGAGATCCAGAAGAGAGATGTTTTCTTTTCTACCTCAAAAATGTTCTGGAAAATTCGTTCACAACACTGGTGCAGAAAGGATGGTAGTGTATGTGTTTTAGCCAAAGCATGGAGAAGCTCTGGCTACTTTCCAAGATCTGGGAGTGGCGATACTGGCTGGAAGATTCTTGGGTGAAAAACTCACTTTTCAGAGTGAAAACCCTCCTGCTATACACAGAGAGAGGACAAAACATGTAGCCTCACTAGAGAAAATGTCTGAAGTTGGGAGAAGGTCATAGCACATACCTGATACATGTTTTAATGTGCACTCCTGTGCCTTTGATGTGAGGAAAGTCAAAGACTTGTGAATTTCACTTCCTTTTGGAAAAATTAGGAGTGCTGTGTTATCTGATCAAGGACTGTCCATGTTTTGTCTGTTTGGATCTTCAGTGGTAAGAAAAATGCACTCTAAAGCCAATCAGAAACATTTTAATCTATTCTTACTGGATATATTCCAGTAATGTACTCTGGAACAAATTAAGCACTTCCAGGCTCAGTGTCTCCTTCAAAGTTACATTATATCACTTCTCAGTGCTGGGAAATGCAAACTTATATGAGATCATAGAGATCTCTGGACAGTCAGAGTAGATAGATACGGGCTAAACATACTGAAAATCTGAACCTTCAAGCTACTCTACTTTTCTGTTTCTCTGTATCAGTCTTTCCTTCTCTTTTTCCTTTCTCTCTCCAACTTATTATTATCACAGCAGTAGTGTATTCCAACTTATACAAGGACATTACAGAGATGTGGTTAACAAACCAACACCTAAAGAATGATAATAACTACACAGTATCAGACAAAGGCCAAAATCCTATTGTTCATCACAACTACAGCAACCCAATGGATTAGTAGGATTTAGGTATGCACTGTTTCACTGTTTGTGGACTGCTTTTGACACCCATGGTAAAATGAGTGAATTCCAAAGAAAACTCTAATGATACCTAAAATTCTTGCAATTATAGGTTAATATATATTTTAAATAGCCAAGGAACTATTAATTGCATCCTAAGAGAAGAATATTATTACATTTTAGTGTAATAATAACGTAATTTAATGTAATTCTGAATTCAACACTATATCAACATTTGCTTCTGCTCTTTGACAGCACAACAGTGCAATCTCATCTTAATATGCACAGTCTCATTTGAATGGGTAGGGTTTTATTTATTTGTACACTAAACCAACTGGGGTTTTTTTAAATAATGTATTTGATTTTTTTTAAGACAATGTTCTTTAAATTTGTATATATGTTCCTTAAGACTACAGTGAACCCTTCATTATCTGCAGGGGTCTGTTCCAGGACCTCCCACAAATGAGGAAAATCATGAATGCCCATGTCCCATATTATTAAATAGTGGCAACATGTGCATGGATGCTTCAGCACATCTATATGTATGCTGCCACCATTTTAGGTATAAGACACCACGCTCCACAATCACTTAAATTCACAAATCTGGACATCATTTATATAGAGTGTTCACTGTACATGTTTTCTTCTCCTATTCTGTGTCTCATGGGTATACCAGGAAAGGAACATATGTTTGTTTGTTTTGCATATCAGTACAAATCTTGAGTATATATATTTTAGCTGTGCTCTTGTTGAGGGAGGGTCAAAAAATTCACAGGGCCAAACCCCACTCTCAGTAGCCTTGTCTGGTGGAAAAGTTTATTACAATTGCTCATCTACAGGTGCTCCAACAGCAGCAAGGGCAAGATGGTGGTATGTTCTCCAGAGGAGTGAGAACAATGCTAACCCTGAAGTTGTTGTATGAATCGCCCATTTTTCACCTTATATTCATGTGCCCTCCAGGGCTTTGGATCTAGAAGTTCTTCAGTCATTGACCTTTTACCCTCACCGCACTGGACTGTTCTGCATGGTCTCTTGAGAATGCAAAAATGACAAGAAAATATATATTATTAGCTGAAAAACTTACAGGGTCTCTCAGTTCATCATTGTCTTTGCCTGATGTACGAGGTATTTTCATAGGGATTTCATCCCCACATTCAGTGTCTGAAGCATTGGGAGACTCCGCTAAATCAAGGAACTCATCTCTCTTGTGACCTCTGAATCTTATTTTGTCTAACCTCTTTAGCATGTTCAGCACTGCGCCTTTCTGCTTTATCTTAACATGACGGTTGGAGTCCCTGTAAAACACAAAGGGGAGTGGAAGAGGCAAGTAGAAGATTATTTTCAGAACATTCGTGATATGACAAACATTTTAATTACGCAAAGTGCTCTTATACTCACTTAGCGAATGCTTGCTGCAGAAGTAGTAATCTCATTTCAGAAAGAAAAAAGCATGCTAAAGCTTATATTTCAAAATCCATTTATTTTAGCAAAGTGGCTATCTATAGAAGCATGGCTGTTTTTGTTCATGGAATCATCAAGATTTATTTAGAGTCATGTTTAGAGCAGACCCACTGAAAATTATGGGACTCAACTGATTCATTACTAACTTCAGACTATTTCAATGGGTCTACTTTCAAGTCTGAACCAAAACTATCAAGAAAGTGATTGCCGATGGAAAACTACAGCGTTTTGCTTCCTTTATCCCTTCAGACATGTACTGTCAATAATAAAAAAATCCGGAGGGAGTCCACATAATATAAAAATGTACTGTTACTTGTGATGGTCTATAAAGTAATTGTGACTGTAACATGAAGGTTTTAATATCATTCAGTCTTAACCCACTTATTTGAATACAAAAATAACAGTTTCACTACCAGGATTGTAAATCAGAAGCAATTTAATTACTCCAAAGAGCTGTAAGTATTTACTATTTTTATTCCTGTTAATAATTGCTAGTATTATTAAATTACACAAAAGCATCAGTAGAAGAGCCAGGAAGAAACATGAAACATACAGGGTCCCACTGTCTCTGAGTTAAAGTGACCAGAAGTAAAACATTGATTATTAGGAACTGGATGACTAACTGGTGCTGGTTACAGGGACCATGCAACTCCCTTGCTGTAAGAATGCTACTGGCTGCCTGTTGGTGTCTGGACACAATTCAAAGTGCTTGTTATGACCCATAAAGTCCTATACCACTTAGGTCCAAGCAATCTGACAGATCATATCTCCTCATCTGTGTTTACCTGGTCCCTGAGATTCTCATAAGAGAACCCTCTCTCAGACTCACCATCTTCACAAGTACAGCTGATGGGGATGTAAAACAAGGCCTTTTCAAGAGCCCACAGGCTCTTGAACTCCCTACCTAGAGAGGCTAGAATGCCCTCTTTGTTGTTCTCCTGTCAGTATGCAAAGGCCTTTTTATGCTGTCAAGCTTCTAAAAACCAAACATTTTTAGAGAATAAATTTTTAAGAGTGCTACATTGTTTTAATTGCACTATTTAATTTTTAAACATTTTATTTGAATGTTTTAAATTATTTTTAGTTTGACAATATTTTAATTCCATTTTAATGTTAATCCCGTCTATGTTTTAACTATATGTTATTTATACTAATTTGCAAGCTGCCTTGAGTTCCACTTTTGGGGTAAAGATGAGGTATAAATTAAGTTAAATCAATTAAAAGGAGACAGGAAAAAGGATTCTCACTGCAGTCAGCATTGTGTTACCCAGTGTCTTCTCTACATTCATATATGAAATTGCATACATACTGAGATAAGTGATCACTGAACCTTGGTAGTAGTGCATCTAAGTAGATTTGCCCCTGTAATATGCTCTAACAGAGCTATTTCTCCAGAGGTGTAGGGATTGCTGAATGAAGGAATCAAAAATATAAACAATAACTACTACTACTAGGGAACTAGCATTATAACTATATGAATTCTAGTAGGGAATTAATGAACTCATGAGCAATGAGCAACGTGATACCGACTAAGAATATAAGGAACAGAATTAAACAGGTAAGATAAAAAGCACATAGATCAGACATTACCATAAGAAAATTACCTCTACTGTAAGAAAACAGCAATCTCATTACCATAAGAAAATCAGCTCCCAAGATTCAGAGTGAGAGCTGTGGGGTGCTAAGCCGCTGTCATTCACAGCTGAAATTAAGGGCCTTTCCGTGCTACACTGTTAGCACTATAACAGTGTCAACACTATATTATTCCACTTTCAACATCCTATGGGATCCTGGAGTTTGCAGTTTAGGGAGGGGTATTTAGAATTCTTAGCCAGAGAGCTCTTTGACCTCCTTAAACTACAAACCCCAGAATTCCACAGGAGGTTTAAAGTGGAATAATAGCACTATAACAGTGTAGTGGTGGAAAGGCCCTGAGTGTAGTGGACAATTTTGGTTTCTGGAAGGCTACAAGAGGCAGGCCAAGGCAAACTGTGGTGAAGGAGAAGGGGGAAGGAGAAGAGAGGAATATAAAAAATAAAGGAATTTGCAGCAATTTTCCTGACCTCAAGCAGAGCATCTGGAGTCCCACAGTTGCCCAGCCCTGCTTTAAGCAAAGGAACATTCTGCATACTCTTACACATTCCTGTCAAAACGAATATCGGGTTTTGTCAATAACTCACTTTCTTTAAAAGCATAATTTACTTCAGAATGGAGTGAAATTGCAACTATTCTATTGCAGGTGACTCTGTCATTGAGTGTGTGTAGGAACACCACTGGAGTGGAAATTCAACTCATGAGTGTATGTCTGCAGTCTGTGTGCTCCATGCCAGAGAGAATCAAAAGGAACTCCCTTCTCTTTTTCTGCTATTCAGAGAGGAAGAGAGGGTGTATATTTGTATGACAAAGAGCTCACGTGAAGGTTGTTCTCTCTTCAGCTCCCAGAGAGAGAAAAATTGCCACCAGCTCCATATACCCTTAATTACTTGAACCAAAATCTCTCTCTCGCTGTCTCCTCTACTACACATATGCACATGTACAATAAATTCATGCATCTTACAGAGCAGACTTCTGTTCACAGAACATGTTTCACAGTGGATGTAAAATGCCATAAAACATTTTTGTGGTTTTGCTGCAAAAGACTAATACGCTTACTCCCCTGTGAAATAATCCATTATTCTCTAAACAAAGCACTCCTTTTGCCACCAGTGTTTCGGGCAGCATGGATTAGATCTACTTGATTTAAGAATCTGAAGAACAGCCAAGGCTCATTCCTGCAACATTTACAGAGGTATTTATTGGCAGGCATTAAACTGGGCATGTTTCAACATCCTTCCAGGCTGACAAATAAAGCCAGTTTAGATTAAGCAACCACTGATCAATTTATTAAAGATGGGAAAAGATGATCTGCATGTGTAGTCAGAAGAAAACCCCACTAACTTTAATTATAGATTCTTCTCAGTAAGCATACAAAGATTAGGGGGTGCAACAGCAGCCATCAAGAAGCTGTTGGATTGCTGCTCTCATGATACTTTACTACTGACTGCCAGAAGTCACAGTCCAAAAATGTCTGGAAGACCACCATTGCCAATCATGTGTGTATACAAAGGCATTCTTAGTGAGTGATAGTATGTGGAATGTCAGTATGGCAGGTTTGTTTATAAGTTCAGTTTATTCAACAGATGGAAGTGTTATACTCTGTTCTGTCTTGCCTACTTAGTTTCTTATGTAATGCACAATGGCAAAGTTCAGAATGGGAAAAATATATTTTTGTGGCATTTTGACTTTTCCTAATGAAGCTTTTTTCAACTGCTGATTCTGAAGTACAAAAATCAAGATGACATTCCCTGTAATATTAAAAATGGAGCCATTACAAATAAACTATCTATATCCAACCATCTAAGGGAGGGGAAGGGGAAGAATCTCCTACCCCAGCAACTTATGAGCTCCATGCATGTATGTCTTTTCAAGTGAATACACTTATATGTCATGTGTCTCTTCGCACATCTAAAAAGCTGCACAAAACTTGTGATGTCAGGAAGGGGAATAGTCAAAATCCATGAATGAATCCCTTCCCCTTCATATAAACCATGGATTTGAAGCTTCAACAAGTTTGGGACCCAATTTTCTTTTTCCAGAGTTCTCTGGGTGGGGGGGGACACAGCTTACCCAAATTGCCAAAAAAAATAAAGAAAAATAAAACTACAAGTGGCTGGAAATCCATTTCTGGTTTGAAAACAGTGGTGGGAGGGCGTGCAAGGAAGATCCAAGACCTACTTGAAAGGTAGATAGCTTCTCCTGGAAATACAATTCAGCTTCCAGAACATATAATTCACTCTTTTTCCCCCAGAAAAGGAGAAGTCTGGAGAGGGACTGGGGGCACAAAAACAGCCTTGGGGGGCACATGCCTACAGGTTGTTCCACTTTGTTCACACTTGCACAGAACTTTTAGCCAGAAAGATATGGAAGTAGTATATGTGTGAAAGAGAGAGAGAAAGAGAGACCGAGAGGAAGAAGCGCCAAGGGAATGGAGAAGTTGAAACTGTTTTACTGACAGACCTACATCTTCACTAACAACACTGGTAGAAGATAAACAGTTTTGTGGATGAGCATGAATCCTAATATGGACTCAGGATAAAACTGTTGTGGCAAACCCTGAGCTTGATACTTTTTGAGAGGTGCCAGGACTCAAGCCTACTTGAAAATCTGACTCTCAATCTTTGATTCTTTCCTTTTAAGTGAGCAAAAGCTTACTGTGATGACGCAGAAGTGAGTAGAAGAATTCACATGAGATCAAGCTGAGTTTGGAGATTCCAGTTGGGAAAATGAGAAAATGGCAGTTAGATTCCTACTGATACTGCTGGCCTACCACCTGCTACAAGTCAGGAGTGCTGTAAACTAAGCTGCAGAAAAAGGTATAGCAGATTGATGGAACCTCACAAAGCTGAGAATGAAATTAAGTAAAGAATAAGAAGAGACAAATGCTGGATCCCACAGAGAGAAATATCCAAACGAGGAAGAAGAGAAATCCCCTTTCAGTTCTCGTTAGCAGTCTAGACACTAGTAGCCCAGCCCAATTGTGCACGTTTCAGCAATTACTGGACACCTAGATTTTTGTACTTCACAAATCCTAAAAGAGGAAAAGCAGTGATAAGCAAGAAACAATATGTCATTGAGAACTTGATAGAGGGAATATGTACTGTACATTGTCAGATCAGAAACTGAACAAGAATTACCAACAAAACTCCACAAGCCAACTTTGACCTGGTTCTGCACCAACTGCATTAATGTATTCTTGAAGGTCAGCCTTAGAATATTATACAAAAGTCAAAACTTGGAAAAACACAGAACCCAGCAGATGGAAGAGTTTATCCTACATACAACAGCAAGCTTGCTGCTTTTCAAGTAAATTTTATGACCCATGTTCTCTATTTTTCTTTCTGGAGTTGGAAGCCATACAAAGATTACAACACTCTTTCATACACAGAAACTCTGCTGTGCTTACACACTTCAGCTACTTAACACAAAAGGTCTGAAGGTCACAAAACCAGCTTATAAACAGAATGCAATGTGTGCACTATGGAAAATAACACCACCACAAACAGAATCCATAACAGCTGATGTTATTAAATGGGGGCAAGAGAGATTGAACTCAAAACAGACTAAGGAATAAATAAATAAAGGAGAGCAGGGTTCATCAGCAACCCTCCTGAGAAGCCAGCTCCATTGAGCTTTTCCTTTTCCCAACTGTCATCCAGGAACCATTCCACCATTATGAAGAAGAAGGAGAGATGCAAACAGGCAACATTTCCACACTAGACTGTTATAACACTAATATTCCACTTTCAACATCCTATGGAATCCTGGGGTTTGCAATTTAGGGAGAGGCCTCAGGGCCTCAAGAGTCCAGACTACCTGAAAGATTTTGTCTTTGCATATAAGCCTAAGTCTCACAATCTCCAAGGGAGGGTTTTCTCTCATTCCCATCATGCTCACAAGCTAGTATAGTGAGAACAAGGGAAAGCACTTTCTTGGCAGCTAAGTCTAAGCTATGGAACACCATCCATTTGTTGATAATTGCCATTTTTAACTTATGGCCACCTTATCAATTAAAGAACTCCAAGACACTCTGCTACAGGAAGCCCACATCTTTTGACACCCTGTTATCTGACAACTCGCTCTTTTGATGTTTCCAAACTAAGGGCAAATGCCACTAATTCAACATAGGTTCTGCTCTTTCATCACTTCTTCTTGCCTACAAAGGCTCACTCGGAACTGCTTAACAGTGCTTGCTGCTTGCAAAGCAAGCTGAGGGGGAGATGTGCTAAGCCAGCTGAGAGACTCTGCAAGCAGTGCCCACGCGGTTAATAACAAGCGAGCCTCCATAAGTCCTTCATGCTCTCTACAATATAGCACATGGGTTCTGCTTTTCAACCAATTCTGCTGACAGTGCTCTGGTCCATAACCTGTCAGATAACTGTAGGAAACAGCCCTATTAACAGCCCTGCTAAGGTCTTGCAAACTCAGGTCTGTAGATTCTTGAGCTTTTAACTGGTTGGGCAGAATGATTTTCTAAACAAGGTCTACTTTTCTGATTTTGTGGGGGTTGCTGTGCTCTGGAAGTGTTTTTAACTTTTTTAAACTACTCCATTAACTGCAATTTTTGATGGTCTTCTAATGGTTGCATTATTTATTGTTTTAGCTATATTTGTTAACAAACTATACACTCATTTGGGTCCCACACTGGAAGAAAGGCAGGGTAGAAATTAAATAAACACCCTCATAACATTGAGAATTTTTGCCCAAATTTTCTTGTTGTCCTTTCTTCTGTCCATTTCTCCTCCTCCTCCTTTTGTGTCGTGCCTTGTTTTTACTTATTATAATTTATTAAATTTATAATATGTCTGGCCTCTCCACCAAAACAAAAAGGCTTTCAGCGGCTATGCTTTTATTGACATGTGAGATGCTCCAAGAGTTGCTCCAGCTGCAAAGTGTGGAACAAGCACTATAAATAAATAAATACTAAAAATAAATGACTGTATCCACTGCTTCATACATGACTGGAACAGGTCTGGATTTAAAACAGGTCCACTGCCATCTTGTGCGCTCTAAGCCTTATATATCATTTCAAGACAAAAAACAGCAAAGGATGGGGCAACAACTGTGAAATATAAAATATACCATAGGCAGACAGAACTTGAATATGATTCTGATGTCTCCTCAACCTACATTTTTAAAACGCATTGAACTTAAGACTCACCAAGCAATGTGGCAACAAGCAATATGTGTATATATACACACATGAATCAGACTTCTGCAAACAAGAAAAGGTGGAGTTCTCTCATCAAACATGAGGCTAAAGAAACAAAATAGAATAAGGAATGCAAGCAAGTGCTTGTATGTTTGCTTTATTCTTCAGAATTGAGATACACAAAGATCCGCCTTTGCCACTTTATTTTCATCAACCTCCTGTGCAGTATTTATGTACACAGCTTCAAAAGCAATACCCCAAAGCTTTTCTGACTGTGAAATAAGGACACTCAGAGAAATCGTTCCTCCAAGATTATTCTTTCCAATTAAACAGTCCTCTGATTCTTTTTCTCATCCCTTTTTTCAGTAAACAAGCCCCCTTTCCATGCAAACTGCAGTGCATGAATGCTGGATGAGCCCAGGGCACTACAAATAAGCCAAGCTCCTCCCTCCCTCTTCTGGTAACACTGGAGCCAGCTTCTTTTAGAGTTTGATCTGTGTACTTACCTAAATTCTCCTAACAACAGGATACAAACAAGGTGACACACAGAATGCAATTAGTAAAAATGCATTGCCATCTTTATTTATACCTTTTTCCCAAAAACTGAGACTCAAGACAGCTTACAAATTGAAACAAGTGCAGTACTGCAATTTATACATACGCACACATACACAAAAGACCAATATTAAAACAGAATGAAGCAAGTCACAGTATTAAAACAATATTAGGTACTTGTTGTTGTTGTGTGCCTTCAAGTTGTTCCTGACTCATGGTGACCCAAAGGCAAACCTATCACAGGGTTTTCTTGGCAAGATTTGTTCAGAATGGGTTTGTTTTTACCTTTCTCTGAGGGTGAGAAAGTATGGCTTGAAGTATAGAAGTAAATACCGGTAAATAAAAAGAAATTTCAAAAAGTACAATTAAAATAGGATCTCTTAAAAGCTGTTTCTTTCAAAACCTTCAGCCCTAAAAGACTGCCAGAATTAAAAGAATTTGCTTGGAAATGGAAGAAGAGCTGGAAGAGGCCATTCTAACATCTCTGGGAAAGAAGGTCCAGTGTATGCCCAGGACGGACACTGAGAAGGCCCTATCGTGGGTCTCCACCAGACCATGCCTATGAAAGTAGTGGGACTGCAAGAAGGGCCTTTCCTGAGGATCCCAGCTTCTGACTGGCTCATACAGGAAGGCACACTCTATCAGATCCCCTAATTCAAAAGGTATCCAGGACAGGGATGAAGAGATGCTTTCCATAAGGTTATGTGGATATTACTGTAGAGCAGGAAAGCCATGTAAAGATTCCATGTTTATTTTGACATGTGTGCAAGGAGGGAACTTCTACTGGCACGTCTTTTGTCACCATACATACAAGTGCTGAAACAGAGCTGAGTGCATGGTTACAGTGTTGGAAAAGCAACTGAAAGGAGTAGAGGAAAAATGAGTTATGAGGATCACAATAGGGAGGAGGAACATGTTGGGTGTTCCTGTTTCTGGTAGCCTCAGTAGTCCTGACTTTGCTGAATTCCTAGACTCTGGCCTGCCTCTGGCCCTTTGGACTTGTGACACCAGATATACCTTTGTTGCCTTGCACCTGCTGAGCTCTGACTTCTGGCCTGTTCCCTGGACCTGCATCTTGTCTCTGGCCCTTTTGGACTCTTGATACCTGGTATACCTCTACTGCTTTGGATTCTTGTTAAGCTCCAGTCCCTGACATCCTGACCTAGTGCCTGTTCCCTGTCCTAGCCCTGGCTCCTGCATGTAATATCCTTGCTGCCTGGACCCTGACAAAGGCTCTGGTGAGCAACATGAAAAGAAAAGGCCATGATTAACAGTACACACAAGACTACAGAAAGGGGGCTCACTCTGGGAGAGAAGTGCAAATTGCTCCAGTTACCCCTCCCCAATCCTTCTGGGCAGCCATTGTTGTCTTAAAGATTCATCTAGGTTCAAGAAGAAGAAATCATATGAACAAAATTAAATAAGACAGAGTATGTTTCTCCTGCTTCCAGCTATGACACAGGGTGTCAGCCTGAGTGAAGCAGCCTCCTGAGAGCAGCAGGGTTAAGGTTAGAGCTGCCATGGTAGCATGCCTGGGAAAGGGCAATTTGTGCCTTGATGACAAAGTTCCCTGTTCTATTTTTAGGGTGCAAAAGGGATCCCAATAATTAAGAGAAAGCCCTTCAGGGAAGCTACAGGAGGATGTGACTCAGCTCAGCAACAGAAGGAAAGCAATAGAAACAGTGGTGTATCAGCACCTTTAAAAAAAAATATCCTTCGTCTTTTTCCACTGCCATCCTACACCAAGACTATTTTGGTGTTCAAAAACTAGACTTTCTTCATATAGAAATATCATCATCGTCAGTCATCCCAGATTATATAAAAGTTTCATAGGCAGCCAACCATGTATTTGGATTCAACATCTCTTCATGTATTTGGATTCAGCATGTCCTACTTACACTGTCCTGTGGTACCTATGACACACTTTCAAATTGCTGAGTTGTTCCTGCAAGCAGATTCCCTATCTGTACTAGACCAGAGTGCTATCAGTTTGCCATGGCACCTTAAGATACTTTGCTTTTTTTTAGTTGTATTTTTACAAAGCAAAGTCAATGTAAAGCATAAATAGTTTTTTAAAATGTATATATAAAAAAGGCAAATCTATAAATCTAATATTGGTACAACAACTTATAGAAAAACTTAAGTAAGATCTTATATGAATACAACTTTCCACTTATAACAAAAATGAGTTTGAGAGGAAAATGGGAAATATGAAAATATAAGAAAAGAAGGGAACAAAAAGGGGAGGAAAAGAAGAAGAGAAATAAAAAAGGGGGAGAAGAAAGGTAAGAAGAAGAAAAACCCTAACAACTTCCTTTGACAAATCAAATTTTTAGTTTCATAGGTCTGTCTTGAAGGATCTGTTTCTTACAATACACTTACAAGATTCGAGCTTATATTAGATATAAATTGCCTTATTTGATGTATTTGTTCTATTCCATTGTTCTAATTTTATGGAGTGGCCTATAGTTTGAGACCACTTATCATCGGGTTTTTTATTAATTCGTCATCTGTCTCCCATTTCAAAAAGATCTTACATTGCAATCCTCTTTGTTAGTAAGTATTGAGCTCAATTCTGTTTCTCCTTTTTGAAATCCATTTATTTTATTCTCCATTTCTCTCGCAGTTGCCTATATAGCAACCAATGGCAATTGATATCATCTTCCTTTAATTCTCCTTGAGTCTTTATATTTATAGCTTCACTTTAAATTTTAGATAAATTTTTGAAAGTAATCCATCTGCCTTGCAGTATATTTTCTTTCTTTGTAAAATGCCTCATGAGGTGATAGCCATAATTGTGAGCATGGGAAAAATCTAGGTTTCAATTTTTTTCCAGATTTTTAACAACGAACTTTGTATATAATGGCTGTGGAAATGCTTGTGAGCTTTCTCTAGACTGAACCAAAGATAGGCATGCCAACCAAAGGGAAGATCTTCACCCTCCAATGTTAGAAGATTATAATTAGTAAGTTGTATCCATTCTTTAATCCAATCAAAGCACAAGGCATTATAATATATTCTTGGGTTAGAAAGGCCTAAACCTCCTCTCTCCTTAACATCACGTAAGATTTTTAAATTTATTCTTGGTTTTTTCGCTTCCCCTAGGATATCTTGTTGCCATGATTTCAAAATTGTCCCTTTGTTAATCACTGGTATAACTTAAAATAAAAGTAATTTTGGCAGAATATTCATCTTGGTAGCCACGATTTTACATAGGAGGCAAAATTTCGTATTATTCCAATTTCTCAAACCTGTCTGGATTTCTTTCCATATCTTCCCATAATTATTTTTAAATAAGTCTGAGTTCCTCTTCTAACATTATATACTGATATTAAACTCAATTGTTTCTCCTCCTTATTGATGGTTTTATTCAAAATACTCATTTTTCCTCGTTAATTTTTAAGCCAGAGACTCGTCCAAATTCTCTTATCTGAAAATTTATTTCTTCTAGACTTTCGTTTGGGTCCTCCAACATCAGCACAATATCATCCACAAATGCTCTAACTCTAAATTCTTTAGTTCAGATTTTGATACCTTGAATGTTTTTTTTATTTTTATATTCATTATCAACAGTTCTATCACCAATAAAAATAATAAAACAAAAATAATAGGGGGGATAATGGACATCCTTGTCTAGTTCACAACAACATGAAATACATTATACATTACAAATAGTATGTATGGTTTACAATGTGTTTTAGCTAATTGCCCCCAATAAGCTGGATACTCATTTTATCGACCTGCGGAAGGATGGAAGGCTGAGTCAACCTGGAGCCCGGCAGGATCGAACTCACAACCTTGTGGTTGCAGTACTGGCATTTAACCACTGCGCCACCAAGGCTCCTATTTTTTATATTTTATATTTATATTTTATAAATATATTATTTATATTTTTGTTTCGGTGAGTTTGATTCTAGCTGCACGGTCTCCCTGAGCACCTGGTCTAAGGGCTTCTGGTCTATCATTGACTTGCTTGGGAGCAGAGTCAGCAGCCACTAGCTCTGTGTAACTGCTGTCTCTGTCTTTCAGACTCATTTCCAGAGGGGAGGCCAGAAGGTGAACTGTGTCTCGGAGGACACCTTTGTCTGTTTCAGTGTAAGTCTTTCGAGGTTTGGGTGGGTCTGTTTGTTTCTGGCCTTGTGCTCTCCCTGAGAACTTGATAAAAGAGGTGAGGCTTCTGATCAGTTACAGATGAGTTTGGAGGTGGAGCTTTCAGCCACTATCTCCATATATCTCCAGTCTCTTTTTTCAGGCTCAGTCCCTGACAGCAGAGCAGAAGGTGAGCTATCCCAGGGAGGTCATGCTTGACTGTAAGTCATTAAAGGTTTGTGTGCCTGTCTTTCTTCCTGGCTGTTTGTTGTTACTGAGCACTTGGTCTAAGGCGGTGGGGCTTCTGACCTGTCACTTATTTGCTTCGGGGTGGAGTTAGCAGACACTAGCTCTATAGCTGTGCTCTCTGTCTTTCAGGCTCAGTCTCCATGAAGAGAGCAGAGGCTGAGCTCTGCCTGTCGGGACACCCTTAACAGTTTGACCTCATGTCTTTAAAGATTTGTGTGGCTATGTCTCCTGGCCTTTTGCTCTGCCTCAGCCCTTGGTGCAAAAGGGTGGGTCTACTGCTCAAACACTGACCCACTAAGGGTGGATCTAGCAGCCACTAAAACTGTAGAACTAGTGCCTCTGTCTTTCAGGTTCTATTCCTTAGGAGAGAGCAGAAATTGAGCTTTCTCATTTTTGAATGTTTGACTGTGAATCCGTAAAGCATAACTTTCCAAACTGTGTGTTGGGACACATTAGTGTGTTGGCTGCAGTGTGCGGGCGTGTCACATGAATGTAACATTTTGAGGGGCTGCATCTCCTGCCACTGGTGCTGGCCTGGCCCAACTGAAGGGACTGCTTCTCCCGCCTCAGCCCCGAGGAATAGCCTAGTGGTAGCCTTGGTGGAGAGGCTACCTGCAGAATGGTTTTATTGGGAGGGTGGGACTGTAACTCCTTCAAAATCCCACCCAGTCACCATTTGAAACCTTCTAATGTTTCTAAAAACTAAATAAGCCATCTAAACCTATCCATAGACCACTGTGGGGAGAATACCATCATGCTCTGTTTTGCCTTCAAGATGGCAGGGTTCATTTGCAAGGCAGAAGTGGGTAGCTACTGATCTGCACCATTTTTAGTATGGATTTGCATTCCTCATCTTGTGTTCAGTCTCTTGCAGTCTTTCACAGTCTCTCTTAGTCTAATGAGGCTTGCAGAGAGACTGTGAATACAAGGCTAGACTTTTAAGTCCCTATTAGAAAAAATGGCATCAAGCAGCAAAAGAGGTGGCAGCAAATAATCCACAAATAGTCAAATCTGTGAAAATTAAACCAGCAAATGTGGAGGGCCGACTATATTTCCAATTGTATGCAACGTTTTGAAAGCTGGGCTGTGAAGAAAGCTGAGAGGCAGGGAATTGATTGATCTGAAATGTAGTGCTGGACGAGGGTTCTCAAAAGATGAATAAAATGGGTCATAGAGCAAACGACACCCAAAATCTCATCAGATGTTGAAATGATCAAACAGGCTATCATACTTTAGGTGTATCACGAGCCAACATGTCTCTTTAAAAAAAAAACTCTAATTCTAGGTAAAGTGAAAGGTAGGAGGAAAAGAAGACAACCATATTTGCAGGTGGAGAAACTCAATCACAGTAGCCACAGCCCCGAGTCTGTAAGAGCGGAGCTGTTAGTGGCAAGGGCTTATAAAGGCTTGTGATTTATAGGATCACCATAAGTTGATGCCAGCCTGAAGGCAATTAACAACAACAAATTGACCTTTTAGCATTAAACTTGTTTTTGACATTTTTGTCCAAGATCAGCCAAGTAGAAATCCCGTCAGATAGTAAAGTTTAAACTGACTTAGCCATTATAAACTTCAAAAAGGAACAAGTACAGTTTTCATACATTACATTTCCATGTGCTTATAAACAGCAACCCATTCCCTTTCTGACCAGCATGGCTGTCCTGACAACAAAAGAGCAGAATCTCCATAAACGGGTATGCACTAGGGCTTGGGTGCAACCTTTCTCATGCTAAAGTGTTTTTCTTCCTCCTAGACACAACAAATTCCTATCATATATAGCAATATAGGTAAATCTATAAGGAAATATATGGTCCTCCAAGACTGCATTGTCACTAAAATAAAATAGGAACTACAGGCTACCAAGGGTGGGGCATTATTGGCTAAAGAGGTGGCTCGTCTCCTTTAGTATTTCTAAGTCAGGATGAATGCCATAGGCAGACAGGCTTCTATTTGTGCTCACCCCTCCTCCTTTAGGTAAGATCCTAGCCAGACAATCTGTAGAAGCCTATGCTTGGCTGACACTGCATAATTAGAAGGGCACCGCTGCTAGTCAGCTCTTGGATTTCAGTCGCTGCCACCAAAGCTGGCTGAGTCATGCCAAGGCAAATCACTTACACTCTGCAGACAGCAGCATGCTCCACTATGTTAACAGTGGGAAGCACAAGCTTATAATGGAGTCATTGAATCACATGCCTGTGCCCCTCTTTGCCACCACTATGCAGCACTGAAGCATGCCAATGCTGAGATATATTTACCCAGAAATGCACAAGTAGACTGCATACACAAAGGCAAGAGTTAGACAATATTTCCTAAAACTGAAACATGCCAGCCAGTCAGTGGCAGATTTCCCTTTAAAACAGTTTAATACACAAGAACACTGAGGCACCAAAGACTTGGATCATACATGCATGGTACGTAGTGGAACTCCAAAAATAAATTTATACAAAATTTTGCAAACCAAGCAACAAAAAGAAAGTACATAGCTACTATCAACTAATTAGTTACTGAATTATTAAATTTTATTTACTGCACAGACCTATATAACTATTAGCAGAAGCCAAGTCTGTAAACCTGTTGTAAATACTTGGGGTTTTTAATTCCACATCCCCTCCCTCTTATCTTTCCCATTTTTTTTATTTTTTTTATTTTTTTTGGACAAGGACAGATTTTGAGTATGGATAGCTCTCTATTTTCCCTTCCAAGGCTAACAGAAGGTTAGTGGACCAATTTAAGATGGGGCAAAGGTAGAAGGATGAGGATTTAAAAACCCCACCAGCAACAATACATAACCAACACAAACTTTTCATTCCTTTTAGGAAAATAAAAACAGATCAGACCGAGGATTTTTTATGTGATCAAAAGAAAACACAGGGTCATGCAACACAAGTCCCTTCAGAGATTGGGCTACAAGGAAAAGGTTTTGCATCCTTAATTAATCCCAGTGAAATGTGGGGCTTGATGAGATATGCCATAAAACAGCATTTCTGAATGTAATTACTAACATGAGTCTATAATGTGTATTCAATATAGTTAGAGTAGCAGTCTGGAAGAAGTCATATTAGTAAAGAATTAGTAGCTAGAGGCTAAATGTGATTTCTTTCCAACTGTATGCAGAGGATTTGCCCAAATGCATGGTTTTGTTCCACCTAATTAAGATTCACTTGGGACTTTTTACTACTTTTTTGCACACAGTTAGCTACATCTGGTAACATATTTAGAGGACAATATTTTGATGTAAATGTTCCATCTCAACTTTAAAACAGAATTTGCTTTTGGCTGTGAACTGCTGTGTGAGCTTGTCAGTTAGACCTCTCAACCCATTTCCTGCCACTTTCCTTGTAATCTGTAATACGTACACCTTTAAAACTGCACTGTTCACTCTCTCACTTACACTATGCACAATCACATCTACTATCCTAAAAATCTGAGAGGAACTTGACATTGCCTTTGTTCACACCTACCCACTTCCTTCTTGAAATATATGCTTTCAGAAAATCTTTGACAACCGTCTTTCATCCTCTCTTACACATTCTCTAAATGCTATACCTATACTATATTACCTTATACTATACTACTATTATAAACCATCAACCAAAACTGGGAAAAGCTATAGGAGGGTATGTGGATTAATAAAAGCCTTGATTACCCTACATACACCAAATATGCACCAGAGAAGCAAAGCAAGAAAAACTTCCAGCCATTGGACTAAACTTGAGGAAGCAGGCACAAAACAGAAAAGAATTAAAGTCAGTGGTGTCCTTACCAGCTGTGAGGTGGTATCATGCCTGCTCTGGACTGGAGAAGGGAGCAGCATAGAATGTGGAGACAGAGAAGGAAAATGGCTGTTAGGGACAATGGGGAAAGGCAGTGGGAAGACTAGGAATGAAGTCTAGCATGAGGTCTTCAAGCCTACCAGGAAAAGTGAAAACTCAACAACAGTAGTGAAAAACAACAGACAGAGGAAGTGTAAAAAAAACAAAAAACCTGTTGCTGTCCTTAGAACAGTAATGCCACATTTTGTAATTAATTGTGGTTTAGGATTTGAATTGTTTGTGGTTCATATTATTAGATCTATTTAATAAATATTACCAAAAGTCTGGAAAGAAATGTGTTTCATATTAGATGGTTTTGGCACCTAATAGCTTCCAAATTTGTCCTTCCAACCACTACACTGAGAGCCAATGTGGTATAGGGGTTTGAGTGTTGGACTATGATCCTGATGACCAGGGTTTGATTCCTCACTTGGCCATGGAAACTTTGGGCACATCACATACTCTCAGCCCCCAGAAAACTATTCCTTGCCTAAGAAACCCTATGAAAGGCATGCAGTCACCATCAGTCAGCAGGCAACCTGAAGGCATACAGACAACCACACTATTTGTTCTCCACTCAGTGAAAACACAATCTCACTTGAAGAGATTAGTCCAAATCCTCCTGTCAGCTGGATTTTCAGGACAACTAGCATATTGAACTGTACATCTCATCAGCCATTTTCCAGACTTATTCTCCCTAAGAAAGTCACTCTTAATTTTATCCCTATGGAGACCTCTGCATAAAAGACTTAGAAGCATTGCATTTAACGATAGCATTAGCACTGCTTTATGAAAAAGCAATTCATTGTTATTATGTATTGTGTCATATTTGTAAAGTGGCACATTACCCATTCATTAATAATCCATTACTTTTTTTTATTAAAAATACAAAATATGACCACAATGACTTCAAGTAATACATTGAAAAAACAAGTAAACATTACTCATTATTTTAAAACATAGGTGTTAACTTAGCCCTATTAGAACACTTAAAATTAACATGCTTGATCATTGTTACAAAAAGAGGGGGGATGCGTAACAATGTTACTTTTAATGCATTGCTTCCTATTTTTCCCTAGTACAGTAGAGTCCTGGTTATCCAATCCCAACGGGCAGCCGCAGCATTGGATAACCGAAAGGGTCAGATTACCCGGACGCCAGGGGCGACCGCCATTTTGGGGGGGTGTCGGGGGCGTGTTGGGGCAGGCCTGGGGCATGTCAGGGCGTGTCTGGGCGTGTCTGGGGCGCGGAAATGCCCACAGCCATGCCCCCAGGCCGTCGCAATGTCGGTTAATCCGGATGGTCGGATAACCGAGCATCAGATAAACAGGACTCTACTGTACTATGAAAGGGAAAAATTCCCCAGAGAGTTGGTAACCATGAAGGAAAGACCAGAAAAAGGAAAATGATTTAAGACAATGTTTATATTATAGCTACAAGATTATTAGCAGTAATAAAAGTTTAGCTATAAGCCATAACAAATCTAAAATAAACTCTTATGCCAAAAGTTGCATGGGTACCACATACACAAATATATTCAAGCAGTAAGTCATACTAAGAATCAGCAGAATCATACTTTTTTTATTTATTAAAATAATTTTATTAAATTCAATTTAAAATATTATCATACATTACAAACACTATAAACAATAACACACAACAACAACCACATACACTTATACAGTAAACTGTTAATGATTAGACAAAGATTTATCTAGTATATATTTTTCCATATATCTATATTTTCATCATTATCTGTTATCCATAATGCTTAAATTGTATGTCCGTTCACGCAAATCACTAATCAATCTTAAAATTAATTAATTATTATAATTTATGCCTTATACTTCATATTATTTATACTACTCTTTGTACTACTCCTCTATGTCTATAATTCATTTTCCCATACTTCTATACATACACATCTAAACATTAAACAATCTACCATACATAAATGATTTGATAAACAATAAACAATAAGCATTTCAGACAATTACTAATTCACTAGTTCATACTCACTTGCATACTAACTCTCATTCTAACCTCTCTTCTTCTTCTTCCATCTTCTCACATCTACTTACATTCTCCTCATCTACACACTGACTTCTTTCATTTCCACCACTGGGGATATTATGTATATATTATTTATTATCCCGCTCTTTGTATATAATATCCCCTACTCTTTATAGCAATTCCTATACTCTAATCTAATCCTTTTGTTTACATCATCCATGTGTTGTAGTTTTATTTTCTTAAACCTCTTTTATTCTACTCTCGTTCTTTCACAGTTATCTTCTTCTTTCCATCCCGATCGTATCATACAAGCTAATATATTATCTCAATGAATTCATTCGTACAATCTGAGCATTGCATAATCTCCCCAATATTTTCCCCATAAAGTGTTTAGGATATCCCATTCTCTTTTAAAAGTATTATTACTTTTATTTTCTAATCTTAGCGTCAATTTATCCATTTCAGCCAATAATCAGCAGAATCATACTTATCAAAATATATACATATGGGCAGAAAATACAATAGAGAGGATGAGAAACCCAGCTCTGTTCCTCTCTTCTCCTATACGTGTGTGTATATAGTCCATGTCAATGTCATCTATTAGTGTTTAAAGTTTACATGACAGTTTGGAAAGACTTAACATATATGTGATACACGGTGGCATGGAGAAAGGATAGGCTGAACTGGGTTATATATGAAAGTAAGCTGGAAGCGAACTATTTTGCTGTCACTGCAGCTGAAATATCAGAACCACATGGATCCTTCTGACCAAAAACATGACCTGGTCCTTGGCTCAGAGATATAAAACATTAATTACTTATCCAAATACAAAAGAGTTTGCTAGGCAAGGAACACAAGCTAAAAAAATCCAGGGTCTCCAAATATTTGATTCTAACACTTAAAAAACTGAATAATCTTTCCAACCACTCCATATGTGTGCAGGTGGCTCAAAGTTAGATGGCCAAGAATTCTGCAGCATACATGGCAATGACGTATAATGGAAGCACCACCTAACAAAATTGTGAAGAGACTAATTTCTTCAACAAGTGAAAGGTTCTCCTGAATTAAAAGGCTCAATACCAACAGTTTTTTGGTCTGGTTTTATGAAGAATGCAATATAAATGAACAAAAATGGAAGTTCCTAGAACACAAATAACATTCAATTTGCATACAAGAAATGTGTCTTTTCTTAAAAGTTTATTAGGAAATTCTTCGTTGTTGCTCCCATTACATCTGGAAAGTGCCATGAGACAGAGCAGAGCTGTCCCAGATAACAAATGGCCTAGTTAATCCAGGCTGTTTGTCTACTGCCTGTTGTAATAACACTGTCATCTAAACTGCAGATGAAAATCATCTACAGCTGATGAGTTGAATACGAGGTCAGAGTTTAGGACAAGACCATGCCCCACACCCCTGTGGGAAAGTACAGCTTTCCAGGGATACAGGAGACATGCCTGGAGCCAACAGGGAGCCAGAGACAAGTCAGTCCCAAACCCATTCTGTCTAGTCAAAGCTTGCTTAGATGAATAGGGCCCTTTGCCAGCAAGAGTAATCAATGCATCCACTCAGGGAAGGCAGAATGCCAGATGGATACTCATCTGCAATCATTTTGGAATCTGCTCAAAACTGGATACTAGTCCCCCAGTCAGTTATCAATCCAGCTCCAACCCCCACTTTATGTAGAAGGTATTCTGACAGCTGTTCACTCTGTAGTTTCAGATACTGATGAATGCTCCCGCTCCCCTAGTTCCATTCATTCAAGCTTTCAACTCAACATGGGCAGATTTTAGACAGAGATGGAGACTGATAGAAACAATGATACCCAGACAGTCCTGTCAGGTCTTCCTGAAGCCCTTAATAACTTAATGAAGCACAAGAGGGGTAGCAAGCATTTTCCCTCTTTCAAACTGCGTCCACACTAGCACTCTTAATAATATTTCTTTGCATTTTTATTCCTGTTCAGGCATTCCTCTCTCCACGACTGTAACTGTACGGGCCCTACTGGACCTCACGCTGTTAATACATTCCTGCCATCCATTAGAGACAATCACTCCCTAAGATAAAGTTGCTTTTGGTGTCAGCCATTTGAAATGCAATTACAACTTGATGGCAGGTTGCTAGGCAACAGAGATAGTACCCGTAAGAGTGAAACCCAGCCCAGTGGTGTGCATGGGATGGCCTTATCGATCAGATGAATTATATATAAGGAAGAGATTCTGTTTATTAAGAGCCTTCAGTGATATCTTGGCCAGAGAGGATGGCTGGGTTGTGTATAAGCAGTTGAGGAAAAGACACAGAGAACTGCTGTCTAAGGCTGGGAGTTACTGGCACAGGCTGCCAGAAGCTGAACTGTTTAGTGTAACAACACTGTACTTTATATGGACTTTGACAAGATACTTTATTTCTAATGTTACTACAATAAAGGATAGATTGTTCTTATAACCACTAAGTCAGCTGAGTTACCTAAAGTCACTGGTAACAAAGAAGACGACACTACCTTACATAACTATTTCAGGGAACACTTCAAACTCTAGCCATTTAACATGAAAGTTGTCTTTAAAAGGGGAAGTTGGGGCTAAGTGTTAATATTAGGGCACCTTGTTAAGTTGGAACTGCAGGACCAATATAGTGGGAAACAGGGACCTGTCATACTCCCTTGTATGGACAGTGGGAATTATACAGTAGGAGGGGTCCAGCTTTCTGCAATATTGTGCTCCAGGTACATAGACAGTTTCTATTAGAGCTGGAGGTTGAGGGGAAGGGGCTTAAAAGATTCCAAGAGGCAGAAATGCTGGTTATGTTTCTATACTCCAAGAGATGAACGTCTAGCATCAATAAATCTGATACAATTTACCAGAAGGACAAGAAGGATATCAATGAAGCAGGACCATAATGCAGTGAAGCCATACTCCACGAGGGCAGGGCACAAGATTTCTGTCCCAGAGTGAGTGAATTTTAGCAGGCATTGAAGTAAAAAGATGCAGATTTTTAAAAATATGAAAAGAAAGGTCTGATAATGATATTAAAAAAACATATACTGCCCAATATTGAAAGTTTGCTGGACAATTTCTGGAGGTATAGCCATGAGGCTAGCAAAAGGGGAAGCTCAAGATTTCTGCCCAGACCAAGTATACAAAATGAATAAATTTTGCACAAACTCAGACAGATTCCAGGACACAGACGTAGGCCGCTCAATACCACATCTGAATACGTATTTTGAAATATGTCTGAGGGAACTCAACAGAACTTACTTCACAAACAGATGTCCATCTGACTGCAGCCACAAAGCTCAACCACTGTACATGTTGTTCCAGTTCACTCAGTGCACAGGACTGCAGTCCTAGGCTGCAGTTATGAAATCAAGGAAATGAAAGTAAATCCAACTCAAATCAAAGGCAAAAAAAATAAAACTGTACAGACCAAGTGACTGAACCCTGGGAGAAACTGTTCACAACTTTGACAATACCTCAGAAAGCCTACATAGTGGGCCTAGTTCTGTGTTGATTCTGCAACAAAACTTGACTCTGGACGACTAAAATGTCCTGTCTCAATACATGAAGATTAGAATCATAATTCTCAGAACAGAAATACTGTAAGTAATAAGACACAATGAAATGAAACATAGCTGTTGACTATCCTCTAAAGGCTTACACAAATGTTTTCAGTTGGAACTGAATCCTACACAGTAACAATGAGGAGGACATAGGGCCGAGCAGGGTGAGGACACATTATGTGGCCTCTGTGGAAGAACAAGGAAGCCAGCTTTACAAAAGACTATGCTGTATATAACCCAAGCCTGCAAAATGTATAGTCTGTTAAACTGAAGGTATTCATGATAAAATTCCTATTCTACTGCATGCCTGAGCAATCACCAAGGATTTGAATGGCATGAGAACATGGCTGGGAGGCTGGATTTGAACTGGTGGATCACAAATCATGTAGGTCCAGCACAAAGAGCAACAGACATTAAGCGGCCATCTAGAATTTTTTTGACGTTGCAGAACCCAGATTTTGACAAAGAAGACATCTGAAACACAATACAAGCAATGTCTGTTGCCTTTACTCTTGAAGTTCTTACAGCACAACAGGGGATGTTAGGGCTCAGGCAGGGAAAGCATTCAGCAACCCTTCTTCATCTATGACATCTGTGCACTCAACTGAAATCTCCTGACAGGTTTTTAAAACAGAAAACAAGTAGTGAAAGCCAGCATGGTATAGCAGTTAAGAGTGTTAGACTACAGTTCATACCAGCAATTTGGCCCACACTTTGCCCTTAGAAGAGATTAACGGGAAAGCTGACTAGTAGAGATAGATGGCATACACCATGAAGAATAGCAAAAAGTAAGTCTCTATTCCAAAGACATTTTGACTTGATAAACATGTCTTGTGCAAAATGATCCTTCTTTTATTGGAACAAGTTGCATTTTATATCTCTTGTAATGAAGCCAGCATTTATATCTACAAGGCCATTATGTAAGTGTCCGTTTCCTCTTAACTCCTAAAAAGAATACAAGCTCCACAGAAAGAGTTCAAAGGAATTCTGGCAACAGCAGGGGGTCTCACATGATAAAAATGTGTGAAATGCAAAATTAGGAGAAGCAGACCAGATAAAAGGCAAGACACAAATTCCAGCACCAGTTTTCCCCATCCCTGGCAAATCTGTTCAAGTTCCTTGTATGCAGCCACCATTTTACACTAACTCTAGACCAGCCCTCCACAAACTGGGATCCCCCATATGTACTGAATTATAACTGCCATCATTCCCAACCAGCTGGCTAAGAAAAAGGGAACAACTGTCCAACATGTCTAGGAAACACAAAGCTGATGAAGGGTATAGACTAGTGGTTCTTAACCTGGGGTCTGTGGATCCTTGGGAATCTGCAAAGCCCTCACAGGTGGTCCATGAAGCCCTGTTGTTGAATATTAACAGCAGCAGCAGCAGCAGCAGCAGCAGGGGCACAGCAGCAGAATGTGTGTGGGGGTGCTGAAAGTGGTTCCTTGTTTGCCAACAAGGGAGCAGTTTCGTCACATTAGTGCTCCTAAGGGACAACACCCCCTGCTGTCATGCCCCTGATGAAAGGTATGTGCATGCACCCCCAAAAACAAGGGAGCAGTTTTGACAACTGTACCACATCCCTGTCATGTCCCTGATGAAAGGGACATGGTGGCAGATGTGTGCACGTGCCTAAACTATGACTCTGGAGTCCAGGATTTGCATTCCCACTCAGCCTTGGAAATCCACTGAGTGACCTTGAGCAAGTCACGTTATCTCAGCCTCAGAGAAAGGCAAAGACAACAAATCTTGCTAAAAAAAAATCCCACGATAGGTTCATCTTAGCATTGCTGTAAGTCAGTTTGAAAAGGGAGAGGCATGTTAGCTAGAAAGAACCTCCTTTTGTCAGTGGCACTTTGTTATTATGTCCCTTCAACTCATTTCTGACTTATGGCAACCCTAAGGTGAATCTATCTCAGAGAGTTTTTGGGGGCAAGATTTGTTCATAGGGAGTTTGCCTTTTCTTTCTTATGAGGCTGAGAGAATGTGACCTTCCCAATGTCATCCAGTGTCTGAGTAGGGATTTGAATCCTTGTCTCCACAAGACTGTAATAAATAAATAACTATTTGAATATTTAAATGTACATTCAAATACCTTGATCTTGAGTTAAGTCTTGGGGATCCCTGGCAACAAATTATATTTACAGTGGGACCTCAATGCTACAGACCATCAGTATTACCACAGGCCAAGTAGGGATCTGGCTATACGAACTTTAATACTCACCTGTACCACTTAAGGTAGTGCCTAACAAACATGGATTAGATCCACAGGTTGGGATGTTATAATAAATTGAAATGGGACATCTGAAAAGGAAGAGTCACTACACAGCTTTTCATGAGCAGAAATAGAATAAGCATCTGCAGCCCCTTCACTGCCTGTTTCATCAAAATAAACAGCTCTGTCACACTCAGAGACATTCAAGTAACTAATAATCAAAAATGAAAAGTAGCAAAATTCACATTTCTGTTTCCGTCTATGAACAAAGATAATATTTGAAACCTGAATGATGAGATCTACAAGTAGATCTCAAGCTCCAGCTATCTTTTTAACATTTTTCAATTTTTATAAGTTTTTTTTTAATTTCAACAATAAATAAATGTACTGTCTTCTAAACTTCTTTTTTTGGAACTTCTGATTATAGAAGTTTAGAAGAGAGTGTTCATTTATTTACAGTTGGAATAGCATGAATAGAATGGTGTGGGTCCCAAACAGTTTAAGATCTAGCCTTTGGGTGCACAGTTCAAAAAGTACTAATGTTTACATCCATATGGCCCTGTTGTGCCTTCTGTCCTCTCTGCTCTCCTGTGAATCTGATTCTATTGCAAGTATAACACCTACATAATTCACAAAGATGTCCATAGATGGAAGAGTGGGTGCTATATAAATATTTTAAGGACAGCCATCAGCTGCTAATGCTGCAATAGCACAGTAAAACATTTATGTAACATTTAAGATTTAGTATAACAAACTACATGGTTTGAGCATTAGACTATAGAGATGAGGGTTCAAATTCCTGGTCGTGCATGGAAACCCACTGGGTGACAATCTCTTAGCCTCAGAGGAAGGCAAAGACAAAACCCCCTCTGAATAAATCTTGCCAAGAAAACCCCATGGTAGGTTCACTTTAGGGTCATCATCAAGTCAGAAATGACTTGAAGATACACAGCAGCAGCAGCAACATAATATAGTTTAACTCTGTCCTAACTAGAGTAAATGACTGAATCACTGGAATTTACATAAGAATTGACCTACCAATTTTCATTAATTCAGTGTAATTATTTCAGTTGAGACTAACAAATTTATACCCAAGTAGTGTTACATCTGTGAGGCTGGCTCCATTCTTATCATTTCTAATGTAGTAAGACAGCATCTGAAGCTTGACACAATTAAATATTACTAGCCTCTAAATTAATAAAAAGAATGTTATCTTTTAAAACACTCAGAACTATATCCCCCTAGATGCTGTAAACTGCTTTACTCAGTTCTAGATGAACATATTTAAGCGAGCAAATACTCACCATAATAAAATTTGTGAAGACATATGGCAGTCAACTTTATGTTTTTTTGTTGTGTTCAATTTTTAGAGCATAATAACATAGAAAGGAAAAAAGTAGCTGTGATTGAGCATTGGCTGACCATACACATTCATATAAACTGAGAGTATTTCCAAACATACATTTTCTTGAAGTAGGTATCTGTGAAACACACATCAGTGGTTTCGATTGTCTTAATTTAAACCAGTCTACTTTGCTAGGAATATAAACAGGGCACGTATACAGAGATTTCTGTACCAGTCAATCCAATGGAGCACATAAAGTTGTCCTATACAAAGTGTGAAGAATCTCTGGATCTCCAGATGTTTTAAAGGGATTATACACAGAAACCTTTGGAGAGCTAGGGATTCTTTGCCCATATCATACACCAAATCAGATCACTGTTCCATTTAGTTCACAGATTCTTATGGTGTGTTGCACATCAGAGTATTCCAGAATTAGAGTGAAGTATGCCTCCCTATCCCATGGTCATTTTGCTTGCATATTGCTCAAAATCAGACGCTTCTCTACTTGGCATCCCTGGAAAAGGCATGACTGTGATATACATGGGTGTTTGACAAAGCATTCTTTTGTTTTTTAAAGGGACCTACTGGAGCTCATTTAATACTGAATGTCAGTTCATGCTTGTATATCTGAATAAACCCGAGAATGTGAAAGAATGTGAGAAAGGTATGCCAACTATGAGGCAAAAGTATAAAGGAAATAGGAACATAATTTCACTCTCAAAGGCATACCAGAAACACTATAAGCAACTGTTCATCCGCTGAAATTGCTTTTTTTAGAAAGGAAGCAAGGCAGAAACAAAACTTTCTCCAGACAATGTTTTCGATGGAAATTATCACCACTGTCTGATCTAACAGAGATTTCCCAGAGGCCCAGACAGTGCTGTGAAGGCATTTTAAAAACACTGCTAAGGACTCCAGCAAAAGGGCATTACAAAAGTTGTCCTATATCATCACCTCAAAGTTAAAGAAAAATTATCTGCAGCAATGTTAATTGTCTTGTCTAGAATCATGTCAATCCATCTGGCAAGTGTCATAAAACAGACTAAGGCTGATAATAACTCTGTAGCATTCCAGCCTTTCTTCATAACTCTGCGAAGTAAACTGGGCAGGCAGATGGAGGGGCTGCCCAAGGCTATCTAGCAGCCTCTTAACTGAGAGCTCCCAAAATAAACCCCAGAAGATTCAGTTGCCAAAGGACACCGGAGAGAACAGGTAAGGAAGCAGATCCAAGCTCTCTTACACTGACAGCATATATATCCACCTACAACTAGTGCCTGTCACAGTAATCTCACAGTTTACAGGTCTCAGGACCAAGAGATAATAACATCCAGTTATATTTCACAGCATTGCTTTCAGAAAGAAACAGTAAGACAACTGTGGGCTCATATGCAAGATTTTAGAAGCAGACAGCAGGATATGACCGCCTTTCTTTTCCATGGGGAGAGTACTGATCTCACACCCCATTGGAAAGCAAACAAAATACAACTTTCCACCAAGCACTAGTATTCTGGGGTGGGGTTGAGATATGCAAGGAACAAATGGCTTCCATCAGTAGCCAACTCATAACAACTAAAACAGCGCAGGATAGGCCCCTTCGCTGCTACACATACACACATAATGCCTGCAAAACTCTCCAAGGTAAAAAATAAATAAAAAAATCCCATGCAGCCCACAAGATCTCACTCCGAAGAGAACAATTCACTTCCCACAGTCTTCCTCCTCTGCCTCTCTTGCGCACATCTAGCCGCCTAACACTTCATTTCAGAACAGCGTCATATTAAGTTAACAACACAGAGTATAATAAAACCAGAGAGGACTCATTTTCTCTAATTGGAGAATACAAAGGCGGGGGCTGTGCTGATCAGAAGGCTAACTCCAAAGTCGGTTATTATAGCCGTATCAAGCCAAAATGGGAGAAGATCTCTCTCTCTGCACGAGCGAATGTGGTGCCTGTTTGGTCCGTCTCATCAAGGCATTATCACAATACGGACTATCTAATGGGGGGGAAGCATGAAAAGACACAAAACAGGAGCACCCAGACAAAAGGCTTTCAAAGGAAAGGGGAGGGCATTCCTTGGGAAAAGGGGGGAGATCTCCCCCAGCCACGATTCGGCCCCTCCTTCTAGCAGAGGTTCAGGAATCTCTTGTTCTTTGGGAAGAAGGAAAGAAGTCGAACCTCAGGCCCAGGGGGGACCGTGAGTGACAGCACTCAACAAGGATACCAGGGCCGAGCAGAAAGAGGTCCAAGAAGGCTGGAAAGCAATGCGTTTCCAAGGAACCTTTGGTGGCACTGGCGAAGACAGGTGCCATTTCCGCACGGGCCTGTTATAGCGCGATGATTCCACTTTCAACGTCCTCTGGAATCCTGGGGTTTGCAGTTTCGGGAGGGGCCGGCCGGCCCCTCCCGAAACTGCAAACCCCAGGTCCAGAGGACGTTGAAAGTGGAATCATCGCGCTATAACAGGCCCGTGCGGAAATGGCCAGGGATTCACCTTTCTCCTGGGAGGAATTTAAAAAAAAAATGGCAAGGGCTCCCTTGTTAGCTTTGCAGAGGAAACCAGGAGTGGATCTTTCCCCACGCCTTGATCATGGAGGAAAGGCAGAAAAAGGGGACACAGCTGTGGATTAGGAAGCGGCTTAGCAACGAGCTGTGTGGAAAAGGGGAGCCGGAGGAGGGAGGCTTCATTCCGCGACCGCCCGAAGGACCTGCCGGGGAGAGGAAGCGGAGGAGAATCACCCACCCTGGGGAAAAGAGGCGGCGGGGGGGGCAGGAACCTGTCCCCCTAAGAGGTTCGGGCAGGAGGGGCGGCGGCGGGCTGTGGCCCAAACTGCCCCGTCCTCCTCCTCCTCCTCCCCCTCCTTGGGGGCTGGCCAGACAAAGAGGGTCGCGCCAAGAGGGCCGGGGCTGGAAGCGCAAATAAAACGCGGGGGGGTTCAAGGGACCCCCAGGAGGCCGGGCAGGGGACGGAGAAGAGGGGCTGCGCGGTCCCTCCACCGCCGGGCGACGGAGGCCCTCCAGACGGGGGGCGGGAGGAGGAGGGGCTGGGAAGGGGCTCCCAGCTCCCTCGGGGGCCCGAGCGGCGGGTTGGGGGAGGCGCGGCGGGCGCGGCGTCCCTTACCCGGCGCGGAATTCGGACCAAACTTTCATTCACGCTGCCAGTCCGGCGGGCTGCCTCCTCTCCTCCGCTCCCGCGTCACAGACTCCGGAGCCTGGAACGCCGGACGTCGCGGGCGCCGGGCCGACAATTTCCACACGGCCGCCGTCGCCTCCTCCTCCTCCTCCTCCTCCTCCTCCTCCGAAGCGCCTGGCCTCACGCTGCCAGCCCACGGACCCGAGGCGGGGACAGCAGCAGCAGCAGGTGCCCGCCCGCCCGCTCGCTCGCTCCGGCCGCCCGGCCCCCGCAGCAGCAGCAGCAGCCCTGCCAAGGCCGTGACGACCGCCCCGCGCAGCCGCCGTGGCCGCCGAGAGTCGCCCCCTGCCTTCGGCCGCCGGCGTCGGCGGCCTCCCGAGCGCGCCAAGGGGGCCGGGCCTCCGGGGGCGACGCCCCGCCTCCTCCCCGCTGATTGGCCCGCAGCGCTTCGCGCGGGAGTTGCCTCGGGGTCCCCGCGGAGGGGGAGCCGCTGGCAGAGCTGACCCGGCGGGACTGTCGGGTTGGGTTGGCGGCGGCGGCGGGGACGCTGCCTCGGGGCGCCTCGCACCCGAAAGCCGGGGCCGGATCAGGTGACACGAGTGGCTGCTCCCCGCCAGGCTTCTCCGATTATTAATAATTATTAATCATTAATTAATTAATAATAATAATTATTTATTAATAATTACTAATTATTAATAATTAATAATAATCGCGAGCTATTTAGATAGGCGTATCTTCGCGTGGTGGGGAGGCGCCGTCCACAAAGGGGAAAAGCAGTCTTTCTTCTTAGGGAGGAGCAAGCGGCGTCTCCCCTTTGGAAAACAGTAGGAAGGAGGACTTTTTTGTATCAAGAACAATAAAGCTTTGGATCTCTCCGGTCCGGTCAAAGGATGACACCTTTTCCTCCGACAGTGATCATCTGTGGACGGGGTTGTTTTGATCAGACAGTCCAAGATCCTCCCTTGCAGCGCCTCGTTTTTTATTTATTTAAGGCCATCCTAGAGAAACAGGTGATGCTCAGGGTGCAGTTTCTGCTTTACTAAGGCCATTTCCGCACTAGCCTGTTATCGCGCGATGATTGCACTTGCAACCTCCTCTGGAATCCTGGGGTTTGCAGTTTCGGGAGGGGCCGTGCCGGCTGCGAACCCCAGGATTCCAGAGGAGGTTGAAAGTGCAACTGCAAACCCCAGGATTCCAGAGGAGGTTGCAAGTGCAATCATCGCGCGATAACAGGCTAGTGCGGAAATGGCCTAAGAAAAGGCAACGCGAATTACATAATATGCTGACCTGTCGTTCCCAATGTGGAGCGTGAAAATGATATATAGGTAGGACAGTAGTGCTGACCTGTAGGATTTAACAAAATCTAAGCTATTTTATTTCCTATGCCTCGCCTAGGGAGGCAAAGAGTGCCCCAGGTGTTTTGTGGTTCTTTCTTGCAAACATTTTTGCTTGCTCCTAAAAAGCAACAAAAGCATATAGCACATGATTCTCTTTCGTTCGTTCTTTCTTTCTTTTTTCCTCCCCTCCTAATGTGGAAAACAAAATGATGCATTAGGTAACATGTGTTTGCCTATTTAGCTTTGAAAAAGCTAGCTAACCTAGTTTCCTAAGCAACGCTTCAACAGGGTAAGCTGGATTAGCCCCAGTTTCTCCTGTTTATCCCAAGAGGGTTTAAGTATCAATACATTTCTTAAGTTGCTCTCAGTGTTAAGCATGACATAATAGAAACGAAGAGAGCTTGGACTCATTAAGCCAAGGGTGAGCAGATTTCAAGTCCGTGCAAACTACACACTTTTTTTCCACTCTTGAACCCTAAAGGCCACCTGATAGAGTCAAGTGCAAACTAGTCACCTAGAAAGAGGCACAAATACACACGTCGAACTAAGGATCTGCTGCCTGATGCTGTTGCCTAATGGTTGGATCAGTCTGGCCCGTCACCACCACCACAAGCAGTTTCTTTAAACTATTTCTCCTTAATAACTCACTGGTGATATCACTGATGAGCTGATAAGTGGGATGAATTTTGGCCTTGTGGGGTCCACTTTATTCTTTTTCCTCAGATCTCCAAGATCACCCAGCTGAAACCATGGCAAGATGGTAGCTTAGAAAGAAGGGCAAACAATCAATTAAGCAACAGAAGGCCATGGTGCACTTCAACCCAGGTCGTTGTAATCCTGTCACGCACAAAAATCCACTCTCTGTCTTTCCCCTTCAAGCTTTTTTTTCTTTTTTTTTCTTTTCCATTTCAGCAGCCTAGACTGGAAGTAAATGTTGCTACCACTAAGCACATTAGAATCAGAAACCCGGAGTGATCCACTGCATGTTACCCGCTGCATATTGGTAGATACAGTCTACATTCTTTTCTTCTCTGCTTTAGACTTTGTAGATGTCAGCTTAAGTCCTCCTTCCAACTGTCTCTTTCTCTTTGAAACATCTGTTAGGTTGAGAAAAGCACATGGCAACACAAGTGTGTAATTTGGCTTTGCTTTGATTTCTGCCTACTCATAAAAGTAGTGTAAGCTGATGAATCACTCCCTGTGAAGAATGAAGTGATGTACAGGTATAACAACATAATTCTTATCTTCAATGGAAGAAGTTTTAAAAGATTTTTTAAAAGAAGAAGAAGATGATGAGGATGATGAGGATGGTATAAAAGGGTGGAGACAAAAGTGCAGAAATGGTTATTCAGTAAACAATATAAAGCACAAAGTGGAACACTATAAGAATATCTTGGTTAGTTTAGTAGTAATAATAATGTTAACAGTAACAGCTGTTTTAAAATATATACATAGTATGTGTATATATGTGTGTATGTGTGTACACACTATATATAAAATAGTAATGGCAATTCTTGTTGTTTATTGTGTCTTCAAGTCATTTCTGCCTTATAGCAACTCCAAAGCCCCCAGAAAACACCATGATAGGTTTGTGTAATGGTCGCCATAAGTCAGAAACAACTAGAAGGCAAACAACAAGAATAACAACATACCTTAATTACCTCCCATTTGGATTTCTGTAATACGCTTTATGTGGGGCTGTCTCTAAAGCATTTAGAAATGATATCTGGTCCAAAATGCTATAGCCTAACTGCTCTATAGGAAACAGACATCTATGTCACTTGAGTCCAGGGTATCTGAAGACTGTATACTCTCATGTAAACTTGCCTGATGTTTGAGATATGCAGGAGAGACTATTCTCTTGGCCTCATCAATTTTGAAGCTACATTTGGTGAGGATAGAAGAGATAACCTTCTTAGAGGTCACTCCAAGATTATGAAATTCTCTTCCAAGAGTATATACGCTAGCCTTGCCGTTTTGCCAGCAGGCATAAAACCTTTCTATTCAGGCATCCTTTGAGCAACTGACTATCTGTTGGGATCAGTGGCTTTAAACAAACATGATAGGCTATTTTGTACTTTAATTCTTATTATTACTGTAGAGCTTTAAACTGTTGTAATTCAATCTGTGTTTTAATAGTAAAATTTAATTTGTGTTTTAATATGCATAATTTATTGTGTTTTTATTTTATATATACTTCTTTTTTCATTACACTGGAAACTGCCTTCCACCCTAGGAGTGAGAGAAAAGCAGGAAATTAAATAAATAAATAAATAAATAAATAAATAAATAAATAAATAGCATCTTCAAGCACCAGGTTGCAAATATCTCTAAACAGTATTTAATACAATCTGAAGCCATGAGATGTAACAACTCACATCTGTGGGGTGCCTCTCCTTATGGGGCTGGCATGCGCAGACCCCTCAGGAGACTGTGGGAGTGTATCATGGCAATAAACATTCCTAAGAGTCCCAGCAGCTACCACTTCATGCAGATAGTATAGATACAAAGTGACCCACTCTGACAGCTGTATAACTTTGCTTGAAGCCTTTCATGTAAGACATTTAAGGGTTAACCTATGTGAAGCCAGGCACTTTCTCCAGGTAGAAATAGCTACTAAGGTAGGTATGAAACCTTGGTAAGACCCAGCATAGTGTACTGGACTATGACCCTGGAAACTGGGATTCAGTTCTCCGCTCATCCATGGAAACTCAATGGGCACATCACATGCTGTCAGCCCTCCAGAAGACCCCATGATACAGTTGCCATAAGTCAGAAATGACTTGGAGACCTACAACAATGAATGAAACCTTGATACAAAAACGAATCCCCAGTGGCACCCCATTAGATGTGCAGTATAGCCCATGATCCCCCACTCCCACTGTATTATATACCTCTGCTTCTCTGCAAGAATTCTCCCTTTGTTGACTAGCTTCATACTGAACCAGAACACAGTCAGATAGAAGTGACACACAGAGTCTTGAGAGATCCTCTGTTGTTGAGGTGGGGATAAAATGCACTTTGGCTTGTGGGATCATCGCCTTGAGACAAGGTGTAAGCAAGGGGTTCTTCAAACCATTTAAAGACCTGCCAATCCTTATATACAATAAATACATAAATAAAAATGGCCACCAACCAAGATTATATTACAAATGGTTCCATTTAGTTATAACTAATGCTGGAACCCTATATACAAAGAACTTGGACTCAAGTTACCTTTTTATACTACTGTGTGCAGTCAGCATGGCCACAGCATGGTCTAGCATTTAATTTCATTCAGTTAAATAAGACTGCGCTGTAAATCCCATTGAAACTGAAAGAACCAAAGTAGTAACAGTAGGAACAAAGAAACAAAGTAGTAATAGCTAATTTAAGTTACATTGATTTCAGCTGAACTCAGACCACAGAGGTATAAACATTTACCACAAATGTCTATGATTTTATTCTTAGACTGGCTAATTTTGAGTGAGTCCAGGCACTCTGTTCTACAATCTATATTTTATACAGCTAACTATATAATATGCTTAAAATTAAATATGGAAAATCTTGATTTGATTTTTCTCCCAAATAGTAAAGTTATTTTTCATATAGTATCTACTACTTACTAAAATACATTGCATTTATTTTGTTCCCTTCAGCATGTTCTGTTTGACTCTAGCTAACATTTTGTTAATTTTACATCCAAAAATCATTCCATAACAGCACAGTCCTATACATAGCTACTTTAGAAGTATATTCCATGGGACAAAATAGGTAATAGTCCCGGATAACTTCATTTAGGATTGCAGCCTTAGTTGGGTATATTGGTACACAGATAGACAGACAAGAAACAACATAATCCCTACCTCATCATTTGACTGGAAAAGCTGTAGGATTTAGCTCCTGCTCCTGCTTGTTATCTGAAGCGATGCATCCTTCTATCCCTATCGACTAAGTGATCCTGGCACTCATTTTATATTTTTGTGTTCTGGTGATGGTGGGGGGTTTGAATTTTTTTGAAAAATGGTGTTCACATGATGATGAGTCAGATGTTCCTGGCCCTGGAAACACTCTTGGGCTTTTTGTCATCGTGTGCCTTTTGCTCACAGAAAATCTTTGTGTGGCAAATTCATACGGAAGTTATGAATCAAGAAATGGCTGGGAGATAGCATGGATTCCTGCTGGGGAAATTCAACCGGGGAAGAATAAACACTGGAAGTTCCAGGATCTCATTTACAAATATGTTCTTTCTCCATATGCTGCTGATAATACGTTCTTTCAAAATGTACCACTTTAAGGAGCTTGTTTGAATGATCTGGGGCTAGCGTCCAGTTTCTCAGCTGCTGTTAGATTGTCAGTGTCTCCCTTCTCGTATTACACGAAGCTGTTCCTTATTGCCGCAAGAACTTAGTAATATGCTGGCATTTCCCACACTTCTTTCTTTGATTTTCATGATCTGGCATGCAGAGAAATGACAGCTAATTTACCTAATTGTGCAAGTGTCTTTAATTTGTATAAATGTATTGTGGGTTTCTTCCCTCCCTTTTACCAAGGAGATTTAGATGGAATGTCAACTGGACCCACACCATCACAAGGCTGAAATGTGAAGTGAAGTTATTTATGTGAACTGACTTTTACCCTGGTAGAATTTCCCTGGATTTTATCCCTTTGTCCCATTATTATGAATTTGAGACATGCCACAAAATATAGTCATTTTTGCAGTATGTCCATTAAATGCCAAAAACATAAGAAATCATATATATATACACACATACATACATATGCACACCTATCCATACATACACATACACACATACTCATTCACATCAGGTCACTCAGTTGCCAGTTCATGGGACAGGCAGTGTTGGGGCTAAGCAGACCCTCAAAATTTCTTCTTGTTCTTATGTGCCTTCTAGTAGACTCTCAACTTATGGTTACTCTATGCTAAGGTTTTCTTGGCAAGATTTACTCAGAAGAGATTTGTCATTCCGTTCCTTTCAGGCTGAGGGGTTGTGGCTCAGCCAAGATCACTCAACATCTTTTCATGGTTGAAGGCAGATTTGAACCTGATCTCCTGGATTCCTAGTCCAACACATCAATATTATGCTGGCTCTCAGAACATAAATACAGGAAGCCCAAGATGTCTGATGTTGTTTAATGCCATTATTTTTCACTCCTGCTTACACATTTTATACTGATTTTCTTTTAGATTAGCAGAATATTTCTTTTCTGTGACACTTCTGATGAAATAGGGCAAAAACTTCCCCAGTACTTGATTCCCTTGGTATTATTCTCAGACATTATAATATCCACTGATTGTCTGTTCAATAGACCCTATTGCCAATTTGAACATAATATTACAAATAGTTTTGAAAAGAGGATTTGGGCACAGCATCCTTTGGCTAACTGTGCTACATTTAGGCAGTGAATGAAAGGTATTGGATTTAAGTAACATTTTATCTGAAGGAACAGATAGTAGGATGTGTATTTTGCATGAGATGATTAGAACTGAGATAAAACCCAAACTACTCCTTCAATTCACATACCTTCCACAAACCATAATGTTTGCACACCTGAAAATTGCCTAGTGACAGTGCAGTCCTATCTGTGTTTATTCAGAGTTAAGTAGGATTTAATCATAGGTAAGTTTGCACAGATTTGCTGCCTGAAACGCCTGTTACACAAAGGTAACATCAATGTTAAAATATTAGAGCATAATACACATTTATTCCAAATTAAAGATCTTTTCTCAGGATTGAAGGCCTGGTGTTTTGTTTTTTGTTTGTTTTTGTTTTTTTGTTTTTTGCTAATCCTGCAGCAAGAACCTGTCCAAGATAATACCAATCTTAATAAGGGAGGAGCTGGACAAACCTGGTTTGTGCCAGCCTATCACAGCTCAGGGAATGCTGTTCAGGGGGGCCTGTGGGGGAGGAAGGATACAAAAATGAGACTTGTGTCTGACAGAGGGCAGATGGAGAAAGATGGTGTGGAGACAGGCGGAGGATGACAATGAGATAGGGAAAAGCTGTAATAGAGGTAGGACAGTCAACCAGGGTAAAGAAGGGAAGAGGATTTTGGGGAGCTGGGAATGATTAAATAGTTCAGGAGTTAATGTATTGTCCAAATATATCCAAATAAACTTCTGCTTAGGTTGTTGTGGGTTTTCCGGGCTTTGAGGTCGTGTTCTATTAGTATTTTCTCCTGACGTTTCACCTGCATCTATGGCTGGCATCTTCAGAGTATCCTCTGAAGATGCCAGCCACAGAAGCAGGCAAAACATCAGGAGAAAATACTAATGGAACACGGCCTCAAAACCCAGAAAACCCACAACAACCTATGGATTCTGGCCGTGAAAGCCTTCGATTTTACATCAAACTTCTACTTGTTTATTTCTTTTATATAACTGTGTCTGACTGTTCCTATTGAGTTTGATAGAGGATCTGTTCATGTTTACCACCACAAACCTACAGAACAACACATCCACTGGTCCACATAGGGATCATCCTGAGGCCTGAGTACCCAATCCAGGAAAGGATTAAGAGATGAGAAAGGTCAAGGAAAGTGATAGGAGTTCAAGGGTTGGAAGTGTGGGTCCAGCATGGAGAGGGGAATCAATCCCACCAATCTTTTAAACTGTGTGAAGATTGAATAGGTTGATGAAGAGCCACAAGAATATACCAGCAGTAATAAGTTCAAAAATTCTATCTCATCTTCTTTTTCTTTCTGAATAACCTGGCATGTAATTATAGATTTTTTAAAATATCGCATTATGCCACCATGTCAACATATTTGGTAGAATATATATTGATAGTGTTAGAAAAAAAAACTTTCATGTAACCATCATTTTGCTGCCATTATTCTCCCCATTGATAGAATGCAACGTTCATTCCACTGGTTATGATTCTTTACAATATACGGAATTACCATGAGTTTTTCCTAAATTTCAGCATTTACTGTATTGTCAGTGGTTCATTCAGAAATAACTAAGGAAACAAATTAATAAGCACTCTGACTGTTATTGTTTTCATTAAAAAGCACTTTAAAGGTTAGCTGAAAACCGCAATCATGGACAGAAGGGAGAGAAGCCCCCTTATTAGCTGCCATGAATGTGATAGCAATGCTTTGTTTCTCCAGGAACTGCGGATACATGTCCATATATAAAAAGTAAACAATCCCTGAACAAATATCTATCAAGGATTAATTCATAAACATTTTATTTGAAGAGTGTTATTGAAATAACCAAATATTCAGAAAAGATATTTCTTATTATTTGCTCTAAAATCAGCTTCGACTTATGGTGTCCCTATAAATAAGAGAGCTCCAAAAGCCCTGGTCAACAGATCTTCTCAGATCTTGAAAACTGAGGGCTGTGGCTCCTAGACTGAATCAATCTGTCTGTAATGTGATCTTCAGGTTTTATTATTGCCTTCTACTTAACCTACACTTTCATAATTTTAATGATATTGATCATGTGAGCAAGAATTAGCAGGTATGCCAGTATTTTTGCCCATACAAATGAAGGATGGGGAAGATGTTGCCCTCCAGAGGTTGTTGGACTATAGCTCCCATGATGGGACTCCAGCAACATCCAGACGTCAAGATGTTGCTCATCTTTTACCTACGTGATCTTAAGAACAAGATAAACCACCCTCCTCAACACTATTTCTAGCCAGTCTGCTTAGATTCCTGCTGGTGTGCAAGAGCTGTAATAGAAGCAATTTCTTCATGTGAGTAAAAAGCCCTTGGCCCAGTTGTTTATCATGGCCTCCCAGCTGGGAGGTACAATTAAGGAATAAGTCCTGATCCACAGACCTTGCTGATATCTAAGATTGCAGTCCTATACATGTTTACTCAGGAATAAAGCCCATTTAATTTAGTAGAGCTTACTTCCCAGTAAGTGAACAAGGAATTGCAACCTTAGCTTTTTTGCATGCAGAGAAAAAACTCTTAGCAAGTATACAAACAACCTTGGCATGGTCCTTCTTGCAGCATCATATCTTTGGCCCAAAGTTGCTGAATTTATGGGCATCTTGAGTTATTCTCAAGTACTATCTGTGCTTCAGCAGGGGCCCTTTCACACTACACAAATCACAATGATTCTACTTTAACTGTCATGGTTCCAGCCTATGGAATTCTGCCATTTGTAATTTCATGACCATTTGAAGACACATAAATACACATTTACGTTTCTCAGTCAGAGAGCTGTAGTGCCTTACCACACTATAATCCCTAGGACTCCGTTGGATGCAACCATGGCAGTTAAAGTGGTATCTAAGTACTGTAAAAGTGTAGTGTGAAACGGTCCTGATTTCTTGAAGTCAGAACCTGTTAGAGCAGGATAGCAACTACTTTCAGCATTGTGAAGCAAGAGAGGGAGGCTTTATCACATGGTAGGTTTGTTGCACAATTGCACTGGCTTAGTTCTGTGTTTGATCTTTCATTATCACATGACATCATGACTCTCCTATGGTTGCATTGCATTCCCATCATTACTGGATCGCATCTTTTCATTGGTGGGAAAACCTGTTAATGGCTCCAATGTCCCTGCTGTTCAGCTATTGCAATTGTTTGCTTCTACAGCAGTTCCAATATCTGGGAGTCATGTGATGTGAGTGGACATGGTTTTCCTCTTGCCCCCTCCATATCCCCAGGCAGGCTGAAGTCACTCCACTTCTTGTGTTCAAACAAAGAGGACATTATGGTGTACAGGAAGAATGTTGCTTCTACTCTGTTCCCCGGTACTTATCTCTTTTTTTAGTTGTCTGTCATAATTGTCCAATTGCTCTCCTATGGCAGTCACCTGCATGCTACGATTACAGTAAAATAAATATTACTAAAAGAAACAAATACATACCGGAGAATGGAAATTGTGCAATTGTGGAAAAAAAAAAAATCAAGAACAACATTGCTTTTATTCTATTCCCTAGTATGTATTTTTTTAAAAATTTGTTTTGCTGTAATTGTGCAATTGCACTGCTGTGGCAGTCGCCAACATGCCAGAATTATATAATTATGGCAAAGCAAACAAATAAACAAACAAACAGAACTGAAATTGCTCAATTGTGGAAAAAAGAAAATAAAAGAAAAAAAATAAACAGTGCATGTGCTCTATGTAGTATGGACACAGGTAGGAAAGCAAGGTCAGTGAGGCAGCGCCAGTGATTGTGGGAACGTGTATTACCAAAGCAGCCCAACAGCTATTCCAAAGAAAATATGAAAGTGATTGTTTCCATACAAGTATGTTTCTTTTTGCTTAAACAACATGATTGCTTTAAGACAACAGGCTGGTGTGATAAAGCCCTGAGTGAGATCATAAGGAAGCATCTGAAATGCAAGGAACAATCTTCTTTAATCAAGAACATGTTATGCATTCTCCTCTGGGAGAATGGCTAGGTATTCAAAGGTTTGTGACTTCTGGCAACCTGCAAGGAAAGATAGAATGCCCCTTTCCATAGGATTAATTCCATCCACAGAATTTTTTTTTTGGAGTCTTCATTGGAAATCTCATTGCTCTTTATATCTAACTAACTAAACTGACTGAATAAAATAGCTTGAACCTGATCTTTAGTTATTTGTTTACTTTCAAATGCCTGTGATTGACTATACCCTGTAAGCATCCAAAGTATCCTGTAAGCACCATTCAGTGAAGGGCTTAGTTGCTTCCAACCCATCTGCTTGTCTGAACTGACCCAACACATTTTGAAGCCAGTCCAGAGCAACACATTTCCCCTGCTTGCTCCAGCAGTGTGCCCAGGGTTCTGATCCAGGCACTGTACAAGAGTTGTCTCAGATGTCTTTTTCTCCAAATTGATTTTCTTCAGCTTGGTTTGGAGGCAGCAACAACTGGGGAGAGCTGCTGAGTTCTGCAGGAAAAAGTTATTATTTAAATTTGTCAATAAGGTCTATCACTCTGTCTCTTGTCAACACTGTTTGTCTTTAAATCACCAAGCTGATTATTGAAAAGCAAAGGAAAGAGAGACAAATTACTTTCCATCAGAAATTGCCATTTTGATTAAGGTGTCCTTTCTGTCAATAGAAACAAAACAATTCCACCCCAGCATTTTCTGCTTTCCCTCTCGAGCCATACGCTTAGTCACTGAGAAAGAAACAGAAATTTCTAATCCACCTCCAGCTGATCAACATTTTGCTTTATGCTGATAGTTAATGACAAGCCTGGTGATTCTATTTAAGAGAGCCTTTTTAAGATAACACCTGACATTCATATCTCCTCTAACTTCTCTCCTGCAGTATTTTTAAATGTTTATATCAGAGAAACAAGGGTGCATGTGTGTTCTTTCAAGTCACCTGTCAACTTATGGTGACCTTGTGAATTTCATCAGGTTTTCTTAGGCAAGGAATATTCAAAGGTGGTTTTGCCAGTTCCTTCTTCTGAAATATAGCCTACAACACCTGGTATTCATTGGTGGTCTCCCATCCAAGTACTAACCAGGGCTGACCCTGTTAGCTTCCTTTAGGGTATTTATGTGCTCATAAAAATGTTATTGAACCTTATCAGTTTGCTGACTGTTGGATCAACATAGCAGAGGAAGGCATACCAGCCAGGGCTGATCCTTTCATTAGGCAGAGTAGCTATCATGAAAAAGCAGCAAATTGTTAGTTATATATTTATTTTATGAGCAGACATGGAAGGAAGATTTGTCCAAAGGTAAGCAGCAACTGATCCCTCTTCCTATGGGATGAGGCACATAGTATACGTGCTCAAAGTTCAGGATATATTTATGGCATCAACATGAATTTGGATCATTGCACTGAATCCTGTGGTTTTCACTTCTCAGAGCTACCTGTGCTTGGAGGGAAGCAGCTTTCTAACAGTAGATTCCTCTGCCTCCCAAACAACACCTGTTTAAATTTCTGAAGAGAATCTGTGTACCTATATTTATATGTGCAATGAATTCCTCCCATTACATGAATAAATCGATATGTTTAAAAATGTACATACATCCAGATGAAGGAGGACTGGTTGCTCATCTGTAACTGTCATTCTTTCTAGTAGTCATTTGTGAACTCACACATCCTGCCCTCCTGCTCTCCTCATTGTCCTGCCTTGCTTCATTATAAGTCCTATACATAGCAGACTGGAACCGAGGACAGTGGATGAGAAGGCACCAGTACTGGATGCAACAGGGAGGAGGCAAAAAAGCATAAGCTAGCTTTAGAAGTTTCTGAACGTGTAGTTGCACAGGCACATAATAACCCAAATGCATGAGTTCACAGATGACAACACAATCACAGTTTCAGGCAAACAACTTGTCCTTCCCCTTCCCAACAGCAATGCTTGTTTGTATTTCTGAAGAGAACATGTGTGCTTATACTTATATGTGCAGTACATTCCCCCTCAATTGAATAAACCTATGTGTTTATAAATAAGCATGTATTCGCTTTTAAAAGTGTATGTTCTCCATAAATCCCAGCCTTTTTAGCTTCCAGTAGTGCATAATGCTACTTGTTATTCAGTTTATTCCTTTCTTTCATTCAACCCATTAGATTTTTTTTTAGATTTTTTTTTTAAAAAAAGTTAAAAATAACAACCTATGAGTCAGGTCTATTTTAAATTGACAACAATGCACCAGGCTGTTATTCTTGACCTTTCCGTTAATGGCACATTTTCTGCTAATCTTTCATTAGTTTCTGTAATTTGGAGGAGACCCCTGTCTTTTGCATAATGAAACATTTTGTAACAACAGCAGCAGTAGCCTGATTCTGAAGTAGCAAGTTCATGAAGGTATTCAATCTGAGTTTTGAAGGCAAGACCAATAAGTTTTTCATCAGCAATGGCTGGTAGCTGTAGTGTCAGGAGGATGGTACTTCCATTCCACGTTTTGTTTAGCTTTGAAGGTAGCTTCCCAGGTGCTGAAAGTTTTAAAGATTAGGGTTGAGCACCTTGGAGAGCTCATTTAAACCCTGGATTAAAACTTGGAAAGGATTCACCAACCACACTGACATGGAAGCAGCCTACCATCACTGCCCTCCATTGTATCCCTCTGTGAATGAACAACGTCAACATTTCAGTGATGAACCACACTAAGTTTTCCTCACTGGATGGGAAATGTTGAAGTGTTCAGCTGAAAGAAACCTTGCCATCCATGTAAATGTTTTTTCAGGCTCTATTCTGGAGAGTGGATACTGCTCCAGGGTTTTTTGACACAAAACCACATCAATTTATGATTACAAATAGAGTGCAACAAGCATGTAGTACATTCTTTTATTTTCTCTTGATGCATGGTGAACAAAATAAGTGAGAAGCCTGGAACACAGGTTTCTGCCAATACCTGCTATTATCTTTTCCTATGTCAGGCCCAGTGGTTTCCAAAGAAGCAACCCAGAGTTACTCCAATTTCTGCATACTACATATAGTGCAAGTATAATAGTCCATGTCTCTGACTTTACAGAGGGCAGGCCTCTCTTTGAGGATATCATGTGTTTGAGGGGTTGGCCAGTCTAAGTCTGGTTTAAGGACAAGAACCCATAGGAAGAGAACTTTGAGGTTACTCATCAACAGTTGCTCAGCACACTGAGCAGAAACAGTGGTTACCTAGTCACAGTCTTTCTCATTGTATCAGAATATTGTGTCTTTATTTAAATTATAGTAATTATTCTTAAATGTGAAGCTATACCTATATCTTTAGAAATTTTATGCAAATCCATATGTGCTATTGCACTCTTCCTCTTTTGGTAATATTTAAATGCAGAGCTGTGGTCAGAATCATGAAGTCAGAAGCAAGTTTGGGTGGAGTCAGAGTCAGTAGAAATGTACCACCTCTGACTCTGGTTTCAAAATAAAAATATTATTATATTAAATGCCCAATTTGTTGCATATTAACTTTTGTAGGAATTTGAGTAAGTTTTCATGTTCAGAAATTTTAAATAAATTATGTTCTATCCATCTAAGTAGCCTGATTATTCACATGGTGTTAATGAACTACCATTTTACTGCAGTAAATTTTTGTTACTAATTAATATACATTTACTATTTATAAAGGAGTTAAAGTCAGAGTTGGACAGTAGCAAAAAGTAGAAGAAGGAGTCAGAGTTGAAGGTTTGGTGTACCAATCCCACTATCCTGTTTAAATGCCCACTCCAAGCTCAGCCAAATGATGCATTACCTTATTATTTTTTTCTGGCCTGGGAAATGAAATGATATATAGATAGAAATGCTGGCCCCCAAAGCATCACAAAACCCAGCTACTTTATTTTCCAGCAGCTGTCCTACAGAAGCAAGGAAAAACAGGTAACGCTCCAGGTGTGCAACTTGAATTCATCTTTATTTCTGCTTATCCATAACAGTAGCCCAAGCACCTAATAAATCGCTGCTTCCCATCTGGAGAATATGACAGATTTTCCTATGCCTGATCCAGAAAGGCAAGTCATGCACCAGGTGCATCCTCACACATTTCAGTGATTGTTGCATTCTCTTAGAGTGGTGTAAATACAAGATAACATTATGAATGTCTAGCAGTCTGGATGCTTATTGGTTTCAAGTTGTTTTGTGTCACTCTTAGTGCTGTTGGCCTGCCATGGGTAGTAAGTAAAAGTAAAAGGCTGTTGCTTTCCACCCATGAGCAAATGGTGATGTCTCTCTTCCCTTCTAAGTTGAATCATCTGAATTGTTTTACCCCTCTGTTCCCCTCACCAGTTAGCAGCAGTCCCTCCTGAGACTTGACAGCTGCCCAGGGCAGGAGAGGACGTGGAACTGTGTGGGCAGAGCATTATGCTCCATCTGTTTGATGTGGGATCTCTGCCTATGTTGAAACAAGGGGAAATGGCCAGAAAAAGCCACATCTACTGGTACTTTGTTTCCTCCTCTTCTGGTGGATTGAAATGTGAAGAATCATAATCTTGTGTGTTCATGAACTGAAAGCAATAAAATTGTAACAAAAACGTGGAAAAAAGAATGTCTGTATGTCCAGGGCTCTAGCTAGCCACATCCTATTCTAGGATACTCTATTTCATCCCAACTTTTTCTCTTTTTCTTTTAGGATTCAAAATTCCATGGCTATTGAATATGCTCAGTCCTCATTATGGGTGTGAGATGAGCAAAGTTTACTGCCCTCTTCTTAAATATTGTTCTTCAGACCTTTGGATTTCCCAAGCATATTAAGACTGCCTTCTCATTATTCAGTTTCAGGTCCATTTCTGTCAGCATTCACCATCCCTTAAATTCAGTGTTTGAGAGACTGATAATTTTTAAAACTCTGCTCATAGAAGTTAATTCTGTTGACTTGCTGTGCTTGGTCAGGCTGTGTCCTTCATGGATCCTTGAAATTTCCTGGTGAAATATTTGACAATAATCTGAAGCAGCTGTGCTCTTTGTTCTATGTATTAGTGCAAGATACACTCCTAAAGAACTGCCTAGCTCTTCTTAATAGTACTATTGTTTATCTTTTAGAGCTTGGTCCATGGCCTTGCCTTGCTCACAGGAACAATGGCAGGCATCCAGGTTGCCTGAAATACCACTGGCAAATATTAACTTTCTCTCACAAGCTCTGTGACTAAAGTCTTCACTCACATCTGAAAGTGAGTGGCTTATATACATTTTCCAGGACTCTAGAGGGGCACCACTATGTTCAGTTAGCAGCATCTTGAAGCCAGCTTCAAAAGCACTCTGGCTGTGGCAGTGAAGGTTTGAGGCAAGAGAGAGATTGCTAGGAAAACATGCTTTCTACCCTTGACAAAAATGTCTAACTACAAGCTAGTTGAGAAAATTGATTCTGCCATGATATACCTGAAAGTAGTCATGGTATGTCACAAAAAAAACCTGGTCATGTTTACCCAGAGGATGAACAAGGAACAACCTACACCAGATAAATTGCTCCATTACTGTAATGGTGGACTCACTCATGATCCACTCAGCAACCTGTTTTTATAATGCTGTTTCTGACTTATTTTCTTGTATTATCCAAACCAACTGTATCATTTTTTAAAAAAAAATATTGCCATTGTTCTATGAAGATTTAGCATGTACCGATCTCACGGTATTATAACTTTTGTAGCTTCAAGCTGTACAACTGGTTTGGCAATATTAACAACAGAGGTCTTTCATTGTGAATGGCTGTGTTAAGCAGGAGGAAACATTTACAGAGTCGATGGTAAGAGTGTCTTTGGAGAAATAAGTGAAAATCTCAACTCAGCCATTAAGCTCACTAAACAAATCTTGCTGTAGTCACTATTGGTTAACCTCAGTAGCCTTACAAGGTTGTTGTGTGAATAAAATGAAGGAAGGGGAATCCATATATGCCATCATGAGCTCCTTGGAAAAAGGATGGATTAAAAGTGATAAACCTGAATTTAATTTAATTGCATGTACAAGAACAGCTTGATATGTCATCCTTCCAGAGTAAAGTGTGAGCCTATTAAAATATTCTCCTCTAAATAGCTTGTTGGAGGCACAAGCAGCCTGTTTTATATTACTGCTTTATTATTCTATTAATTCAAGTTTTTGGAGGTAATTGACTCTGAATGCTTATGTGTACACATCTACTACCAGTCTCTTCTCTTTCCTGTGAAATACATGTATCTAGCTTCATATCTATGAACACACTGCCCAAAAATTCTAGAATTTATAGTCGTTTTTTAAAAAAACTTTTCCAAGTCCTGGCCATTTCATTCCCACCTCTCACCCAACTAATCAGAATATGTTCCAGGCCTCAGGTAGGCAGATTCCTCTCCCTTTCTATCAAAACCTCCTTCACATGTTCACTTGGCCCTGTAAACCCTGACCTTGGTGCTGCAATTTTCTCCTTTGCAAACCACAGAGTCGGATGCACCATGAATTTGGGCTGATTATAAATGATGAAGAATTTTTAGGGTGGATTACTTTAAAAGGTATGTTTTATCCTTGTGATGCCTCATGCCCAACGAATAATGAACGTCTTACATTAGCTTGCCCTTTGAATAATGAGATTCCTTCTGTGTATTTTACGCTCTGCACACAATGTAATGTGAATGTTGAGCAAGGAGGATGATTCAGCTGTAAAACAGCCAGGCCTGACTGCGTGACGCTTCCCACTCTCTGCTCTTCTCAGGTAGCAAGCAAACTCCCTTTTGAAATATTGTTCCATTGCTCCATTCTTAAATTTAATTCTTCCCATATCCTTCATGATTATCCCTCTCCTTTCCAGATTAAGAGTCTTTTAACTGCTCAGTCAAACAAAAGAGCAATGCTTATTCAAATCAAAGGCAATGCTAATCTTTTATGATAACCTATTTATTGAACAGCTTGCCAGAATTCTTTTTTTAAAATAGCCAGGGTTTCTCAGAATATCACAAACCCTTATGGCGAGGATGGGAAATCTTTGGCCCTCCACATGTTTTGGTCTGCAACTTCCATTGCCCCACCTAGCATGGCTAGGCATAAGCGATGCTGGGAGTCATAACCCAAACAATTCTCAGGGCCAGAGATTCCCCACTTCTGTTTTCTGGTTTACCTTCCAAAGGATGGATCACTGGAAAATTTCACTTACCATTGCCATATCTAAAAAGGAATGGTGAACCATCTTCTTAGAAGCTTGTACCTTGCTAAAGCAATCACTTCCCGGTGGCTAGTCACATATTTCTATGTATGACTGTGAAAGCTGGACAGTAGAAGAGTCCATGAGAACAAGCTGTAAGCCATATAAAGCTTGTCTAGCGCCTAAATTGGCATGGGAATCACACCAACCCTCTCACTGATGTTCAGCTGCTTTGGTTTGCAAGGTCAGTGTTAAGGGATTCTGTGCATTGCACTCCAACAGCATCTGGAGGGCCTAATAGTTCCCCCTATGGGCTAAATGCATGTTACAGTAACACACATGCAAGTATATGTGTAGGTATAGGTGTGATGATTAACACTACAGCATGTGGAAGGGGATGCTTTAATCTTTTCTTCTGTGGACATAATACTACCACCCTACTTTTAGCAGCAACTAGCAGTAGGAGAAACATCTCCACTACTTAAACCTCCCATTCCACTATACTACAGTGCTGATCACCATGGCTCTCCCTGCATAGTATTTAAATTCTTTTAAACCTCAAAGGGTATATCTAATGGAATCATTAACACAAAATGCAGATAGTACCTCACTGTGTTTCCCCATTGCCTTCATTTTAAAGCATAGAGGTTGTGTCCCTTTCACAACTGCACAACAGGCAAATATAAAGCAACCAACCTCTCTCTGTCTCTGTCTCTGTCCACAGTGTTCTGGGGAAAGTCTTATCAGCTGATTTCAGACATTGGACTATTAGAGCTATTTGTTCAGGGCTAGACTGTATGGTGTCAGTCTACACATAGGATTGTAGCCAAAGAATCTCAGCATCATCTGATTTATAAAATCTGTTGTCTTTAGATAAAGAAATTCAGGATACAAGTGAACAAGAATCAATCTACTTCTACCTCTCTTTTTTAAAATCTAGAGCATATAATCAAGCTAGATTTGCCTTTTTTTTCCTTAGATGGGGTGTGTGTAATGTGGTCTGCAGCCTGCATATGGTCCCTAAGGACATCCCCACAACTATGGTCACTTGTGTTTGCCTAGATTTTGCCTAGATTCTAAGTATGTCATCTGATGTCCAGATGGACCTTCATAGGTACAAGGTTCCAGGATTTATTTATTTTTTAAAAATTTCTAGCACTTATAGTTGCTGAGACTTGGAGCAAAATGTGAAGTCACCCTTCTCTGCAATTGTTCTGCCCAAAAAATGTGTGCTCCTGCCTCTCAGGCACACGGAAAGGAAAAGAAAGTGATGCTGATGGTAGAGGGATGCATTGAGAGGGCAGAGGGAGGGAGTAGGAGGGAAAGGAGAAAGCAATATGAGTGACAGTGCAAGAAGCAAGGGAGAAGTGTACTGTGAAGGCTTGAGGTGAGGCAAGGGAAGGACTAATAGGAAGAGCACAGTGAGGGAAGGAGGAAAGAGAGGGTGAGCAGTGGAGTGGTAGAATGCAAGGAGCAAGGGAGGGGCCTGTAAGCTAGGCTTTCTGGGAGACAGGTCATTTACACATTACACTGTTATAGTGCTATTATTCCATTTTCTACATCTGTGGAATTCTGGGCGTTGTAGTTTCTTAAAGCCAAAGAGCTCTCTGGCTAAGAATTCTAAATGCCTCTCCCTAAACTGCAAACCCCAGGATTCCATAGGATGTTGAAAGTGGACTAATAGCACTGTAACAGTGTAGTGCAGAAACAACCATCTTAAATTTCATGACTAAGTAGAGCCTTGAACTTCCATGTTCCAAGTCCAGCACTTTAAACATTAGTCTCTACTGATTCACCAGGTCAGTTGTAACAGGGGGGAAAAAAATAGTATGACAGATGAAACATAGTGGGGAAAAAATGCAACAGTTAATGAGCTGAATATACCTAATTAGAATGCAAATTACTCTAATTATAATTTTAATTATACACATTTAGCTCATTAATTATTCTAATTTGCATAATTAGAATAATTTGGATTGCTTTGTGAATATAATATGCAACGTAGATGCCTAGATTTGAGGAGGTGGCAAATGCAACCCTACCCACAGACCTTTTGATGAACCCATGTACAAAAAAAATTGTCTCTTGTGGCAACTTGTACCCGCAGAAGCCTTAGTGATGGGGGCATGATTTGCCAATTGAAATATAATTTTTTCCAGTCTGTTTTAGATTGGATCACAGGTTTAGGTGCACATTATTTCTGCATAGGTGCATGTTGTGGTTCTGCAAGGGGAGTGGACATAATTGTTGTGGCCATAGGGGGATTGAGACTTTAGACAGCTCTATTCCACAGGATTGAAGGAGAAAGAGAACATTTGGTAACCATAAGAACAGTGCTCTTGGTGATTTGAACTAGAGAGAAGAGCAGAGGAGCAGAGGTGAATGCAGCAGCTAGAAAAGCTTTAGGGCTTTCCAGGGGTGAGCCACTCATTGCAGTGATTTGCAGAGGAAAATCCTCCAGGAGGGAATAATCTGAGGCACAGCAGGTACTCTAGTGCCCGTCACTTAGACAAGGTGTTGCCCATCCTCATTTAGAATAATCATCTTCAGTGAGAAAAGTTCTCATTGGAAAAACATAGGCAACTCAACAACAGAACATGCAGATGAATAGGATTAAGAATGAATGAGCTACTTCCATGGCAAGACATTGCCTGAGAAAAGTACAGCATACGGAATGCATGTGAACACATTTTGACTAGTGCAAGAAACATTGTGGAGTTGAAAACATATTGCATATTATTTTAGTGCAACAAAGTTTTCATAGTAGTAATGTTTATCATCTTTTTTATCTCTTTCTCCTTCTTTTGTACAATAATATAAAGATGTGTGTTGACTAACTTATGTTCAAATGATTCCACCTCAGCAGGTAGTCTAGGACTTGAAGAAAGAATGTTTATCTTCCTTCACAACAGGGAACATTTTCCTTCATAGCTGGAAAGTTTGCTCCTCTGCCTTTGAAAAGTCCCAGTCTCAGCCAGTGGGAAGGACAAAGAAACAGTTTGGTCTCAGTTTTATATTTTGAATTTGGGAACAGAAAAGCAGAGGTACACAAACATCCAGTTGAAATTTGGTTTCATACTTGGAACTACGAATCTTGCTCTCTGAACACAAGGATTGCCCTGTGGGACTGACCCAAAGGCCTGTCTAGTTCAGCTTTCTGTTTCCTGCACTGGTGAACAAGATGCTTGCAGGAAATCCACAGAAAGGACATAAGAACGATAGACTTCTTTCACAGTTGTATTCCAGCTACTGAGAGGCAAACTTTCCCTGATCCTGGAATTAGGTAGCATTTAGCCATCCTGGCCAGTAATTGACCATGGTGGGATACAGAATGCTGGACAGGGTAGACTTCTGGTTCAGACTTCATTTATTTCATCAACATTTATCTTTCCTTTTATTCTTCTCAACATGATTTCCATTTTCTGAATCAAAGCCTTCCTGGTTCCAGTTGATTCTTTGATGCTACTCATTAACTGTGCTGATATTCTTATGGCCTTGCTTGTACCTTTCCAAACCTATGAGGTGCATTCTACTTGAGCTTCTGATATTGTGGTTTTGAGATTTGGCTGTCTTCTTTTTAAGAATTTTGCCATTTATGAAAAAAAAGTCTGATAATCTGATGTAGGATCAGCAGCTGTGCTACTTTCTTGTAGAACTGTCTGTCATCATTCTGCTCTGCTTGTGTGTTTAGCTACATATATCCTATGTATGTATATCAATTATATCTTTAGCATCTAAGAAGGTAGAAGTCGAAACATTTTGCCCATGTTATATTTTTTAGTTCTGTTTGAAAATCATTTCCACACAAAACAAACGCACATATGTACATACAGTATATGCAGTTCCAACACTCACTCAGGCCAAAGAGATTAAGTCTTTGGTGCTGGTGCTTGTAATTATAACTTTTGGGGTAAGGAGCAAACAAATAATATACTCAGAGCTGCACACTACGTTGAAGGTTTCCACACTTTAAATTATCAGGATTGATTCAATACTATGTATACATTTTTTTACAAAATTGAGATATCTAATTTAAAGGCACATGATGAACAGTTAATGGTTGTTTTTCAGGCATGTTGCTCTTAATATTACTAGAAGATGACATTTTTTTATATCAGATATTGTGGTTTTAAACGTCATAGCCGCTTAAAGAAATGCCAATAGAAAGAGATTTGGCAATTTTATCCATGTTTACTCCTGAAATATTACTTGAAAGAAAGAAATGTCACTCAATGAACATGAAAATTTGTTTTTCAGATGTCAACTCATGAGTTCGGGCTCAGTTTTGTACACACATATCTAGCAGCAATAGCCACAGAATATAGTGGATCTCACTTGTAAATAAACAAGCTTAGGTCTTACAAAACAATATTTAAAAAATTGACCTAATTGTTTAGAGTGGGACCAGAGGTTTTTACACATTGCCATTCTTTTTTTACTACAATTTAGTGTCTGCTTTTTTGTTTTGAGAGTTAACACCTATAGTATATAGAGGCGTAAGTGAAAGTAGCCACAGCCTCAGTCCCACCACCACCACAGTCTTCACCAGTAAAACCCAGGCCACCAACACAACAGTGGAGACCATCGAGGAGTGCAGTTCCCTGCCTAGCCAGGAGGCGATGCTGGGGCAGCCCTGGAACAATTGGGTCAATATTGCTAAATTTCAAGGGAACAGCAGAGCTGCCTCAGAAGAAAGTTTCCCGGAATTTGGGAAAAACCAAGAAGCAATGCAGCTCTTTAGAGATGAAAGCAAGGGGAGGGAAATAACTGCAGAGGCAGAGGCAGAAGGATCCATAACTGTCTGCTACAACGTATGTGCAATGTTTGTGTTTATGCCAGAAAACATCTTCAACTACACCTGCAGCAAGTGCAGTATGGTAGCTTTCTTGAAAGAGAAGGACAGTGCACCACAGTTACGTGTTGCATCTCTTCGGTGCATCAGACACCGCGAGGACTTCGTTGACAGAACACGGGGAGAACTGATCATACAAAACCAACAGAAAAAACTGCCAAGGAAAATGAAGAGGCCTATAACAGGAAGGAAACACCCTGGAGGAAAGTCAGGAGGAGACTGTACAGAAGGAATTTAGAACCTCTCCAACTAACCAATTGCTTCCTGTATCCTCAGGAGGATAGCAGCAAAGATGCTCAAACAGGTAACCAGCAATAAAGGATATCACATGCCAGGGAATGAGTCAAGGTAACCACCAACTGCAACCACAAGAAAAGAAAGGTGCTGGTTGTTGGGAACTCATTGCTCAGGGTACAGTGGCATCTATGTGCCAACCTCACAAGATGAATTGGGAAATGTGTTGTCTTCCTGGTGCGTGCATCTCGGATGTCACTGACAAAACTCCTAAAGAACACAAACCAGTACCCCTTTCTCCTTATTCATGTGGGTACCAATGACATGGCCAAGAACCCCTTTGAGCAAATCAACTCTGATTATTGTTACCCTGATTTCTGGGGGTCCCGTGAGGGGCACCTAAATGCGCTACAAATTACAAAGTTGGGAATTAGCAAAGAGCACAAGCTAGCACTACGAGAGGCAGCGCAACGTAGCGAGATCTTTTACCCAATGTCTACGGGTTCAGGCCGAGTCAAGGAGCAAACAGAAGTAGATAATAATAATTGTTGTTTTATTGATATACAGTCAAACACGTGTATGCAACACACTCACACAGAGATCTATAGAAATAAAGGTTGGAGTTGGATAGAGGGATTTTGAGAGGAGGTTTTGTATGGGAAATACTACACCTGTCCTGAAGCCTGGTTAGTCAGAAGAAGTTGTTCGTTTGAAGCCCGGTTAGTCAGAAGAAGTTTTTCATTTGTAGATGTTATCTGATTCCTTGATGTTTGATGTTATTTTAGTCTAAAGAAAGTTGGTATAAAATAAGTGCTGAGGGGAAGGCTAGCCAAATGAAGCGACAGCAAGGCGGTATGGAAGCCAAGAATGATCCGAGGAAGCACTCAAAGTTAGGGGGTCTTATAGGGGAAAATGTGGCCATAGGCTAGTCCATTCTCGGGGATAACAATGAGTTTCAGGCTGGAGACAAAGCCTCCGAAAGGCCAGTATTTTACATGATTGAGTTAAGACCGAATTGTCAATAGAGTAGCCAGTATGCAAATGCAGAGTGCTTGACAGTTGAGTATTCGGCTCATCAAGCTGCCTGCTCAGGGCAGGGAGTCCTTTGTAAGTAGCGTGCATACATAATGTGGTACTTGCCTTGAGGTCTCCTAAAGCAGCAGTCTGGCTATTTCTGGCCTGCCTGTATTTGTTTGGAATATTTCAGCAATTAGCGGCCGTGTCTGTACGCGTGCTTGTCTGGAGGCCTTCTAAGCACGTGGAGGAAAAAGGGGTATAGAAGGCCAAATTATTGATATCAAGTGATATCTAATATCCCACAAGTCCGGGCTAGAAACTGTGGTAACATTATGAAGCCTTGTACAGGAAGCTGAAGGGTGTTGAGGCACAGGTTGTATTCTTGTCAGTTCTGCCAGTGAAGGATAGAGGACTAAACAGGGACAGGAAGATACTAAAAGTGAATGACAGACTAATAGATGGTGTAGACAAGAGATGGTTGGCTTCTAGGACTTCTTAGACAGAGGACTACTGGCTACAGATGGGCTGTACCTCATAAAGACTAGGAAGAATGTCTTTGGTAGTAGCATGTCAAATGTAATCAAGAGAGCTTTAAACTTAATTTCTGGGAAGGGGGTAGAGATTGTTGCTCAAACATCAGCCCAAAGGCAAGCTATAAACCCAAGGATGTGAATGCTAGAGAAGCTGAAAGAGAGAATGGGTCCACAGAAACATTGACAGTGAATTAATATGTGAAAACAAGCAAAGCTTTAAATGTCTATACACCAATGCACAGGTATATTGGGAAACAAACAAGATGAGCTTGAAGTCCTTGTGCAAGGGGATGAATATGATTCTATAGGGTTAATGAAGACCTCATGGAATGGCCCAGTTCTTATGGAATTTCATGAGTGATGCTCAGTTTGTACCATGGCAGAGGTTTGGGGGGAAAGGTTAAATTTAAAATATTAATGGACAAATGGGTTTTTTTGTTTGTAGATGTTATCTGATTCCTTGTTGTTTGATGTTATTTTAGTCTAAAGAAAGTTGGTATAAAATAAGATTTGGGGATATTTAAAATTTAAGAAATTGTTTAAAATTATATTAAGGTTGATTTATGTGTAGTCTGGAAGGCGAGACAATGACAAGGGATATTAACATGAGAGAGGGCTGGGTTTTTTTTTTTGGTTTTTTTTTTTTTTTTTTGAAATAGCTATGGAAAATTCAAAGGGAAAAATTATAGCAAGATGAAGTTTTGTTTTTTGAGAGGCACAGCAGAAGGAGAAAGGATAGGAAAGAATAAGTAAAATTGTTTTAATGAAGATGAAAGGATTAAATATTTGATATTTTACATAATGATAAATTGTTGTTAAATTAGAATGAGAGGGGTTAGTTTGTTTAGCTTAACTTAGGGGGAAAGTAATAGCATTTGTTAAAGAGTACTAACCCTTTATTGAGTTTGTGTAGAAAATTTATAGAAGGTTTTGTTAATCTGGATTTAGATATGAGTAGGTATATGTTATAGAAAGGAGGATAGGGAATTATGGTGATAAATGAGAGAGGTTTGGATTGATTATATACTAATAATTGCTAGAAAGAAGACTGGAAGTCACTCGTAATTTTTCTTATCTATATCTTTTTTATTTTTATCTATGTTTTGTTTTCTTTATTTGTTGTTTTTTCCTCTTCTTTTATGTTTTTTGCTTTGTTTAAAGTTTTATTGTGCATGAAAAAATGTAAGAAATGTAAAAAATATAAAAAATGATTTAAATGATGGGGTGAGGGGAATCGTTATTAAGTTTGCAGATGATACAAAACTGGAAGGAGTGACTAACACAATGGAACACAGGAATAGAATTCAAAAGGACCTAGATAAATTAGAAGATTGAGCAGAAATTAACCAAATGAAATTTAGTAGAGACAAATGCAAAATTCTGCTTTCTGGCCACAAAAACTACATGCACAGCTATAGCATTGGGGATACATGGCTCAGCAGTACTACATACAAAAAGGATCTTGGGATTATTGTTGATCGTAAGTTAAACATTAGCCTGCAATGTGATACTGCAATAAAAAAGGTGAATACTATTTTAGCCAGCATTAATAGCAGCATAATTTTTCAGTCAAGGGAAGTAATAGTCCCACTATATGCTGTGAAAGTCAGGCCTCATCTGGAATACTGCACTCATTTCTGGGCACCAGAAGGATATAGACAAGTTGGAGAAGATTCAAAGAAGGGCGATGAGGATGAGGAGAGATATGGAGAGCAAAACATATGAGGAAAGGCTGAAGGAGCTGGGCATGTTTCAGCTTGATGCAGAGAAGACTGAGGGGTGACATGATTGCTTCTTTAAATACCTGAAGAGCTGTCTCAGAGCGGAGGTGGCAGGCCTGTTCTCTGCTGTCTCAGAGAGTAGGTCCAGGTCTAATAGTTTGAAGTTACAGGAGAATAGATTTTGATTGAAAATTAGAAGAAACTTCTTGAAAATAAGAGCAGTTCAGCAAAGGAATCAAATGCCTAGAGAGGTTATGAGGTCTCCTTCTCTTAAAAAGAGGCTGGACAGCTGCCTGCTGGAGATGCTTTAGCTGGAGATCCTGCATTAAGCAGGGGGCTGGACTTGATGGCCATTGAGAACCATTTCAGCTCTATGATTCTATGATTAGATTTAAAATACATGTTTTTGAATGTTAATGTTATATTTTAAGCTTGTGCTACATCTGTAACTTGCAACATATGAAATAGTCCCTTGTTTAGTGGTTGCAGCAATGAGTAACATTAATGTAGGTACGTTAGCCAGGTTACTAGTTATCAAATAGAGCCAAGAAAAAGATGTCTTATGTAGGTGTTTACTGGAAAATATGGCAACTGGTCATACACTCCTGCATTATAACAGATTAGTAAGTGCTGGCTATTACTCATATCGGGTTGTGACCTCTGCAGGTTCCTGTAGTATTCACAGGACTATAAATAGAATGTGAGATGGACTCTGAGGTACAGATTAACTGAGTTTTATATAATCTTCCCAGGTCCTTCTTGAAGTACATGAGCAGAGAAAGAACTGAAGAAGTGCATCTAGTCCCCCAAGTTTGTTTTTCTTATTCTTTTTTAATCCCAATGTAAAAAATAAGATTTATGCAGTATTTCTTAGGCTGTAATCTTATTCACGTATATCTATGAAGAAGCCCTACTTAATAATGAGATTTATGTTTGAGTAAACATGCATAGAATTCTGCTGAGTCTTCCTCAGAATGCAGTAGGAAACCTCGTTCTGTTGTCCGTCAGCTGTTGAATCATGTCTGCCATCATTCCCAAGAACTGATCAGGCTGTTTGGGACTGATGAGATTGGAAATCCAACAATAGATGGAGGTCCATTAGTTCGCTTCCACATCTCAGGCTAATAGAAATGCATAGTTCTGAACAGGACTTTAATAACTATCAAATATAATTCATCATCAATGATTTGATTACAGACATACCCCCATTAACAAAGTAGTTGTCCTCCTGGGCATTAAATCCTTAAGAGAAAATTTGGCAGAAATGACATGGAAATTATAGTGATAGGTTACTGCACCACAAAAAAGGTAAGAGCAGTTCAATATGTTTCAGCAGACTCTTTACTCAAAACTAACAATATGCCCAAATGAAATGGAACAAGCAGATCAGGTAAGCCTTGCATAAATAACCAAAAAATTATTCTGAACCTTCTACAAACCATTTGAAGACTTCTTTCAAAATGTAACCAGGGTTTTGGTTTTTTTTATTTCACCATCCTTCACTTTTCATATCTTTTCTATTTTGCTGGCTAAAAGTATATATCCATGCCTTTTTTTTAACCTACTGGAAGTAGCTGGAGAGGTAGGTTAAACTGTTTTCTCCTTTCCTCTCTATTTTGCTGTTTGTGCATGCTCAGTAAGGACTTCTAGAAGCAACTGCTGTTTACCTTACCTGCTGTCGACTGCCAAACACGGCGGCAATAGGATTGGCTATCGTAGAATCCTGCTGTTTCCCAGCTCAAGCTGAGTTGCTTTGTTTAGTGTAGATATGTTGCTGCAACCCAGCACCAAAAGTGTTTCTTTTGTACTGGGGACAAGGAAGAAAAGGGAGGTTGTGTAGGTGTTAAAAAGGATCATTGTTGACAGAGGCATTATGAACTGAAGTATGCCAATATGGTCCAATATCATTCCATACTCTGAAAAGCCAATGTCCTTGCATAATATAGACAGGCGGTGTACCTTTTTACTGCATCATGTTATACGTTGTTGTTGTTGTATCCCTTTGAGTTATTTCCAACTCATGGCAAACCTAAGGCAAACACAGGGTTTTCTGGAGCTCAAAGTGTGTTATATATCCAAGGTCACCCAACGGGCTGCCATGGCTGAGCAGGGAAATGAACCCTGGTCTCCAGGGGCATAGTCTAAAGTTCAAACCACTAACCCACACTGGCTCTCTACCATGTTATATACATGTTGTTTATTATGGTCACAGACAAAACAACAGAATTACAGTCTAAAACATTATACATAGCAGTTTCTATCACAATAGAGTGAAATGAAGGCTCCTTGTTTCCCATCACAGGACCTACAAGAATTGGAGTCAAGTAGTCCATGTCATTTAAATCTAGATGTCTTCAAACCTTTTCAAGAGTTGTTCTGGTCAGGATTAGAAACCTTCCAATTGTATGTACAGGGCTATTCTGAATAGTAAACCATCAGATCTGCAGCTTAGGTCAGGGATGAGGAACCTGTGGCTCTCTACTTGTTGCTACAGGACTCTATCCTTGCCCATTGGTCACGCTGGCTGAAGATGGTAGCAGATGAAGTCCAAGAACATCTAGAGGACCACAGGTTCTACACCCTTGATCTCAGCTTTTTCTTGGAAGAGACATTTTCTCAGGATCCTTCTGGCCTGGGCCCAGGATAGGATAGGGAAAAAAAAAACTTTGACCAGTGACCTTGCCTGAGCAACACAATTTTCTGGCTCTGGTATGTTTTTGTGCACCACCTGATTATCTCTCCCCCACTAAATTCCTGACTTAACCCCTAGTTCACTTCTTCCAGTTGTCTATGGCTCAGCCTTGACAGCCTCTGCAATTATTTCCAGTAAAATGTCTCCCTCTTTCCTCCCAATTAAGCCACACTGCTGAGCAATATCCTTTTGGTCAAATGGTACAGGAACACCATTTAGGGAGGAGTATGCATTACCCCAAAATGTGGGTGACTCAAGGGTCCACCCACAATGCCAGTACCTCCACATGACAGTGGGGAATTAATAGCTCAATTAGAAGGCCTGCAAGATTTTTAGTTGTGTATTCCTGCATGGCAGGGGGTGGACTGGGTGGCCCTTTCGACCCCTTCCAACTCTAAGATTCTATTATTCAAGGTGACCTCTTCCAAATCTGACTGCTTGCAGCTTCTGAATGGGTGCTGAGTGAGGGTTAACTTGAAGCTCCTGTGGTTAGAAAACATTTGCTGCATAGACGTGCCAAGGTGATGACTCCTGCCATCTGTTTCCAGCTACAACTCAGTCAGCTCTTTTGTCTTATTAACTTGATGTTAACTTGTGATTCATCACTATCTGTCATTCACATCTTCTGAGGTGCCCTCCACCTATCCCACCCTCTGTGGAAGCTGAATCAAAGGAAAGCACTATTTCCTTTTGCCTAGCTATCCAATAATAATAAGCAAGCCAGAGTGGTATTAAATAACCATTGTTAAAAGTACTGGAAAGGTAACAAGGACACTTGACATTGCAATGTAGTTTTACGCTAGATTGGCTTCTTCAGACAAGGCCAGTTTTCAGAGTGATTATAAAGGTCACAATACAGTTCAGTGAACCCAGACATTTCTGTACCCTCACCTTTTAGCAGATCTTGACAGCTGCACACAGGAATTATGTGTGTAATATCATCCCCTACTGGTTTCAAGGAAGAATAGGCTTGTACTACTGTTATTAGCAAAAGTTGATAAGAATACCTTTCAGCTCAGAGGGTTTCTTGTACTTACACGTACTACATTTCTGCCAATGCCTTCAAGGGAAGAGTCCAAATGATGTTTCAACTAAAGCAGATCTCTTTCTATAATCAGAAATGCACCCCTGCCTACCTCAAACCTGCAGGGCTGCAGGAGGGCAGGGAGGGGAGCGGAGCATGTTCGATCATGCTGGTGATCAGAAACCACAGAAACATTGGTTTTAAGCCAAGACAGTTCACAATTTAAAATACCAAAATGGAGGAAAGGGGGACACCAAACAACTCTTGTCTTCTGCTCATGGCATGTATTACAGTTCTTAACTTCAGCAAGTGACCTAGACCATGTGAAAAGGTCAACCTTATTTCTGTTACTAGAGATAACAACTGACTCATGGAGAAAGGCATTACAACATGTGACCAATGGTCTTAGGTGCTTCAGTGTATTAGAGATCCTTATGAAGATGAAAATACATTGAATGGCTCTCTGAGTAAATCAGTTACCTTGTCACAACTAGTAACAAAAAGGGATCAATGAGATAGGCTTGAATGATGGGGACCACCACAAAGGTAGAAAATATTCAAAGTACGATGCCTTGCCTTTGCAAACCACAAAGCTTTATCTCTCCCTCTGAAAAGGGATGGACATCAGGAGGTATCCTTTTGTTCTCCCATCATTCTGGGAAATTTGGGATGCATTTTTAAAATGCTTTAAAGAGAAGTCTACCTAATGTCATCAGCAGCTGTGTAGATGATCCACCACTACCATTCCCTTCCAAACCAGTTAGATGTTTACTTTACTTTAACAAGAATATGTTATTCTTTATTTACTATGCTGGTAATAAAGAAGGCCATGAGGGCCAACAGTAGTGTGAACCCTGATTTTCTGTATGTGACCTTGGTTTTCCTACAGATCATATGTTATAGGTCTACAGCGTTGCTCTTTACCTTAACACTGCCTTACAAAGGAAATTGCTTCCGTGCTTTGCCTTCTTCTGAAGTCCTTTCTTCTGTGCAATAGTGCACATAAGGACAATTCCATTGAGAAAAGACTGCTGACAATAATTGTGTGGTCCAGGTCTTATATAGATCTACAAGAAATCATCTGAACCTGGAAATAAGGTATGGTAGAGGAGTTAATAGCACAAGCTGATATTAGGTTCAGATCTCTATTTAGAAGTACCAACAGATAAGTGAACTAATTCACACATGCTGAGATAAACTATTTCACAGGTGTACAATAGTGCAAATAACCCAACCAACCAAGGACACCAAGTTTATATCTGTTGGAAAGCTCCTCTAAGCACTGTCTTATTATCAAGTGTATCTAGTATGACAGGAGAGTGGTTTCAAAGCATAACGGTGTACACCAGTGTTTCTCAAGCTATCTGATGTTGGAGGTTGGAATTTTTCCCTATTTTTGTGGGGGGAAATTACCATATTTCTGTCCACTGCATATAATTATTTCTTTCCTTCCTGGAGAGTCACCAGATACCAAGAACCAATAGCTTGTGGATTGGCACAGGTTTATGGAGCACCACTTTGAGTACCACTATTTTCCTGCCTGCAGTTTATGTGAGAGCAGAAAAATATTGCACATAAAGCAGGCCAGAGTCTCTGTCTCAATTTCAACTTTCATCAGTAACATAAGGATAACAGGAGTGTTCTAGAGTACAAAAAATGTGAGGGTTGTTAGAGATTAAAAATATTTAACTGTGTTTAATAGTACATTACCCATGGTCATATGCCATATGCACTAAGATGGCATTTGTAAAAACTGCATTGTGTGAGTTGTGGGGCATTGTCTCATCCCAGTGAGAATTCCAGTGTAGCAGTATATAAAACAAGGAGCGATGGATTCAAACTACAGGAAAAGAGATTCCACCTAAATCTTAGGAAAAACTTCCTGACAGTCAGAGTTGTTTGGCAGTGGAGTATTCTGCCTCAGAGTGTGGTACAGTCTCCTTCTTTGGAGGTTTTTAAGCAGAGGCTGGATGGCCATCTGTTGGGAGTACTTTGATATAGGTTCCTGCATGGCAGGAGGTTGGACTGGATGGCCCCTGTGGTCTCTTCCAACTCTATGATTCTACACTTGATGTCCAAAATAATGTTCCAGTGTGCAGAATCATTTTTGTTCCAACCAAGCATTAAAATATGGAATAAAAGCAAAGTAAAACCAGATAAAATAAAAATAAAGTATCGTATTATAGAATATTTTTGGCTTATGAATTCCAGTGCCATCTCCAAGGAATAAAAACTGATTACCCCAAATTAGAGGCAACCTACCAAGAATCAAAACAACTCATATAAAAAGAAAATAGCATCTATCATTTTTTGTCCTAGTATCTTGCATTGGTGAGGGAAGAAGCAGCCCAATGGCCAAAAAAAACAAACAAAACAAAACAAAACAAAAACAGACAAAAAAGCTAGGCATTTAGTTATGGTTTCATTTCCAGGAGTTAAAAATAGTACATGGCAAAAGTTACTTTCACCTAGAGTAAACTCAGACCAACTGTTGAATGGTGAGTCAACACATAGGTAAATTCCATTGATTCAGTGGGTCTTCTTTAGTCTGAAGTTACAATAGGATTTAGTCCATTGTTTTAAACTGGGCAGGTGAACAATTGCACAGAATGTCTACACTGTAGATCTCTTTCTGTGTGGATTCTGCAACAAAACATGACTCCAAGAGACTAAAATGTCCTATCCTAGTACATGAGAGTTAAAAATGTAATAAATATAATGCTTAGAAACAAATCCTGTACCAGTACTAATACAATACTGGTGCAAATCACAATTCGCTTACAATTATGGGAAAATATAAGGTTACAATTGTGCTAGAAATCCCATGCCCAAATAAAAATGAGCATTCTGGACATTTCTAGGTCAGCCTAAATACCCTAAAAGCACCAGATCCCATCTGATCTTGGAAGCTAAGGAGGGTCATTCGTGGTTAGTACTTGGATGGCAGACCACTAAGGAATATCAGATGCTATAGGCTGTACATTGGAGGAAGGTAGTTGGAAAACCACCTCAGAGTATCCATTACCTAAGAAAACCCTATGAAATTCATAGGGTCATCATAACTCAACAGGTGACTTGAACACACACACACACACATACATAAGAGTGATACTGACAGCTACTGTGCAAGAATACTAGCAGATGATTCAGTCTTCCAAGGCAGCAAGACAAAAATAGCAAGCTGGGGGCAGGGCAGGGATGCCTGCCAAACAGTGTAGCTAAGCTTCAAAGAACATTGAAAGATTTATTGCAGATCCAAGAGGCAAAGAGAATGAAAGCATAAAACTGTTGATAATGTTGCTTTTGTTGACACAACAGAAAGTAAAAAACTGCTGATGAAGACCCTATAATCTGAAACTTAATACAAATCTTGATACATCTGAGCAAATATTTGAAGGAAATTGAGCATGCTTGAAGAGCTAATATAAAACATAAAGGAGCCAGAAGAACTGTTCATTTTGGAAAGAGTAAAAGGAGCTTCATAGCTTGTTACACGACAATACTGTGAAAATGCTCTATTAGATGTCTCTTTGTTCAGATGTATCAAGGTCTCCTGCAAGATGTAAGTACGTATGTAAATGTTAAGGGATGGTCAAAGTACATTGTGAATCACTGATGAGGACCATGAATTATCACAGTACGGTTATCCCTCTGCATTTGCTAGGGTTAGGGGTTTAGGACTCCTGCAAAAGTGGGGAAAAACTGCAAACATCAAAATGTTTGTGTCTGTGGGAAGTAGGCCAAGGCATAATGGAAAGAGTGTGCACCTAGGGTCCAAACCAGATCAGGGAAATGAGAGGGAAAAGTGGTAGGTCAGCAAGGTGGCCCTATACCTTCTCTCTTGCCCACCTTCTTCCTTGGGTGTAGGGAGAGCATTGGGAATGTTCAGGATGCTGAAAAATTGGGGTGCGAGCCATTCTTAACTTGTCAGGCAGTGGCTGGTGAAGAACAAGGAGGAGGATCAGAGGCAGTTGTTTAAAGGGCTGCACAGCCTTGTCAGAGTTGACAAACAAAGGTTCCCCTGGAAAAGAAGTGCTTGAGGTAGGATGAGCGTGGGTTGGAGAAACTCGCAAATAATCAAATCTGTGAAAGTCAGACCTGCAAATGTGGAGGGCCAACTGTACTTTTGAGGCATACAGAGCTTTAAACAGTCAATTAAAAGATCAGTACTCTGAAGGCACCAGGGTCAGCCCTGGTTAGTACTCGGATGGGAGGCTGCCAAGGAATCCCAGATAAGCCATATAAGCTATATGTAAACAGTATTTCAGAGGAGGAAAGAGTTGGTAAAAGCATCTCTGTGTATTCCTTGCCTACGAAAGCACTATGAAATTCATAGGATCACCATAAGTACAAAGGTGATTTGAAGGCATATATGCTCACTGTGATGGACAAACTGCTCTGGAAAGTTAGCTTGGCCTGTTCCAACATTTGGAAATTTGGGCACATTTTAAGCTCGTTGTCAGTTAAAAGTAGGGAAGTGATGAAACCCCACAGATTTGTCTCAATGCCTCAGATAAACTGAATCTGCAGTGCATCAAGGTTATGTGGAGGAGTACAGGATTTCCTCAGCAGAAGAATGTGCAGAAAATGCTCCCTGGATTACAGCATATTTTTAGCCAAAGGGGAAGCATAATAAAACACAGGCTGCAAAAACATTAGGGTTGACAAGTTAAAATGTTTTTGGTTCTACACTCATACTGAAGGATGGTTTCTGAGTCACCATTGTACTCCTGAAGGGTATTTCCCATACCACCCAGTTCCTATCCTTGGGACCTTCCCAGATCTCTCTGCTAATCACACCTGATATTATCAGTGGGGAATCCTGCTCTCTGCCTGTGACTGTTCCAACTCTGCAACTTAATTCCATCTCTGGATTAATCTAGTTTGCTTCCCCTGCTGACTCCTCTGACTCATACTGTGGCTTATGTAGTGGATTCTCTAATCTCCCCACAACTCCCCCCCCCCAGACAATAAGTTGGACTTGCTATCACCCAAACAGACAACACAAGGTATGTCAATGGTGTCAACTTAAAATTGATTTAATAACCATTTCCTCTCCTAAAGAAATCTTGGGAACTGTAGATTAGTGAGGAAGACTGATAGAATTCTAACCACACTACAGGTCCCAGGATTCTTTCAGGTGAAGTCAAAAATAGGAATAAAACCAATATATCTTTGTAGTGTATCTATGCCTATAGTTAGTAGTAGTTTCTGAAAGCAAAACAAATCCTCTAGAGAAATGATTCTTACACTTTTCTTTACAGGGGACCCCCTGTAAATATAATTTGTTGCCAGGGACCCCCAAGACTTAACTCAAGATTAAATGTTCAAATATCTATTTAAATATTCAAATATAAGGCTTCTGGAGACTAGTATTCAAATCCTTGCTCAGACACTGGTGACCACACTCGTTCAGCCTCAGAGGAAAGCAAAGGCAAACCCCTTCTGAACAAATCTTGCCAAAAAAAAAAAGAAGAAGAAAGAAAGAAAGAAAGAGATAGGTTCACCTTAGAGTTGCCATAAGTCAGAAATGACTGAATGCACACAACAACAAAGTGCCTCTGACAGGAGGAGGTTCTTTCTAGCTATTAGTTCTCTCCACTTTGAAAACTGACTTAATGTGACCCTAAGGCAAACCTATCATGGAAGTTTTCTTGGCACTCAGTGAGTTTCCATGATCAAGTGGGGATTCAGACCCTGGTCTTCAGAGTCACAGTTTGGGTACATGCACACATGCCTGCCATCATATCTTTTCCATCAGGGATATGTCATGGAGGGGGGTAGTGCAGGTGTTTCAACTGCTCCCTTATTTGCAAATGAGGGAACAAATCTGGCACCCACACCCTCCTCCACTGCTGCATCCCTGTTGTTGCCACTGCTGGTGGTGTCCAGCAGCCGGGCTTTGCAGACTCCTTGCCAGGGCTCCACAGACTCCCAGGGGTCCCTGGACCTCAGGTTAGGAACCAGTGCTCTAGAGGGCTTTTTTTAAAAATAAGCACAAATTATTACTGTCAATACAGAAAGTGGAAATTAAACCTCAGAATTATTGCAGACAGAAACACTTCTTAACACAGGCAAATAAGGATAAAAATTAAAATAAAAAAAAACCCTAAAAATCTGCCACTGAAATATAGCAGCGAGATCTTGTAGGCCTAGTCAGGGAGAAGAACCTCAACCCTGAGGTTGAATCTGGCTCCCAGGTGTTCTCCGCAGTACCATAATTTTCCCATTGTTATACTGTCCCCCTCTCTGTTTTAGATTAAAGATCTAACAGCTAGCAATTAAGCCTCGTAAAAGGTCATTTCTTCCAAAAGATCTATTTGATTCCTTAAGCTCAATATGCAAGCTAAAAAATAGTAAAGTGCTAAAAATGCTGGTATTTTCACCCTAGCCATATTTCTTGCATCCCCTTTGCCTCTGGAATGCAGCCCTTAAGAACTTCCTTGAATCTCAATGTGGCTCTCAGGCGAAATGAGGTTCCCCACCTTTGCCCCAGGTTCAAATCCACCTCAGCAATAAAATTCTTTGGACAAATTATTAACTCCCAGTGCCTCTGCCTATACAACAGTGAGCTGTTTCACAAAGTTCCCATGAGGGCACGGTAAGTCCATGATATATTGCTGCATGATGCACAGCCAAAATGACACCCACAGATCCACTCCTTTTAAGTCAAGATCAGTCAAACTATTTTTCTACATGAGGCAGAAAATGTCACAAGTGCCTCCCCTTCTCCCAACGGCCCATGAAGGTAAAAGCACAAAGAAGTAAATAATTTAACAATTTTGTCCCCATTCATAGGGTTGCTAGATTAAAAACTAGAGAAGGCATCTGTACCTTTGATGGTTACATAGAAGAAAGAATTTCAGCAGTTATTGCTTGTCAGGAATGCAGTTAACAAGCAACACCTGCTGAAGTTCCTACTGCTATGCAACCATTAAAGGTACAGAAGCCCTCTCCAGTTTTCTCTCTGGCATGCCTACAAAGCATCCCAAATCTGTTGGCTGAGGCAGTTCACTCAGGCCCTTTCCGCACGAAGCGAGTGAATCACTCTGTGCCGTTACTTACCGGTTCTTCTCTCTTCGAAGCAACGCGGACTTTCCCTTAAGCCCTTCTTCAGGGCTCCTCTGTTTGTTGCAGGCCAAATCGGAGCAGTGCGAGGTCTGTAGATCCACACTGTTGAGGCTGAAAATGGTGGCTTCCTGCTCTTCGTGGGTCCGGACCAACTGCTGACGCTGACCGCACCCACAGCCCACCCTCCGCTGATCGCAGGCTTGCATTGGTGCAAGCTGTGCATCTGTACAAGTGAGGAGGAACGCAATGGCGCGCTCCAGAAGATTGAAAGACCGGATTTTTCCAGTCTTCATTTAGTGCACTGGAGGGTCACTTGGGGGTGTTTTGGATTGGACTATGGTGAGGAACCAAGGTAAATAGTCCGAACCTAATCCGATCCAAGGTGCAGATGACCTCTGTGACAGCATGCCTTGGCCCGTTTTAACTTCCTCGTGCAGAAAGGGCCTCACTCTGCCTAACAGACAAGCCTTATACGAAGCGCAATGAGCAGTGGCGGAGCTTGGCACAAGTGGGGTAGGGGTGGGGACGGAGGGGTAGGGGTGGGGCTACAGTGTGTGTGTGTGGGAGGGGCTACAGCACGCAGAGGTGGGTGACCACACACAGTGGGGCTGGCAAGGAGCAGCAGCGCCCCCCCCAAATGCTGCCCAGGGCGCACCGCCCCCCTTGTCCCCCATCCCTGTGCCACTGGCAATGAGTCCTGATTCTAAAACTTAAGAAGCTTCTTGCTTGATCACAGTTTCTCTCTCCTTCCCCCACTTTCCCCCTCTGTTCTCAGCTTACTTCAATTGTGGCAAACAAGAGTTCAAAGTGCAAAGGTAGTTTGCAGTCAGTTGACTCAACAGGGAGGACAGGAGAGGAGAAGGATGAGAAATCTTGGCTTTCCCAGTAGGTTCAGGCAAAAGCTTATGTATTCTTCCTCATTAATAATTTTTGTCATCTTGACCACCCTCTGATATTGCTTGACCACATGCCTTCCAGTTTTAATGTGTGCAATATTGGAGGGAGTAGTATTTATTTATTTATGAAATGTCCCACATTTCTCTCAATACGGGACCCAAGGCAGATTACAAATCAAGTGTAAACAAAACAGTTAAAACAGTGGATAATACAAAGTTTTTTTAAATAAATAAATAAATACAGTCAGCCCTCCACATTCGCGGCTTTGACATACACAGATTTGATTATTTGCAAGTTTCTCCAACCCCTGCCTTCCCACCTCATGTGGCTCTTTTTTGGAGGAACTTTTCCTCTTGGTGGCTCCAATCAGGCTGCATAACCCTTTAAAAACCCACCTCTGGTCCTCCTCTTCCTATACTAGTCTTTACCTGGCCAGCTGAGGATGGCTCTCTGCCCAATTCTCAGCACCACAAACCCTGTACCCATGCCCCACACACACCCAAGGAAGGAGATGGGCAAGAGAGAGGGAATACAGAACCACTATGCCAACCATCTCATTTCCCTGACCTGGTTTAGACTCTGGATGCCCATTTTCCCCATCTGTGCCTCAGCCCCCTTCCCTCATATACACAATTTTGTTATTTGTGAATTTTTCACTTTTGAGAGGGTCCTATGTCCCTAACACTAGCGAATGTGAAGGGCTAAGTGTAATAATATTTTTAAAAAATTTATTTAAAACAGATATAGTATTAGTGGTAAAAATACAAAGAGGACACACTCCAATTAAAGGCCTGCAACAGACCAAACAAGGGCCTGGGTACAGAAAGTTTGCAGAGAGGGGCCAATCAAGCCTCTCAGTGAGGATCTTAAAATCTGACCAGGCTCGTCTTGGGAAATCACGTCTTTCAGAAAGACTGCACCCAAGCCAAGACTAAAGCTTCCCAGCAGCTAGCTTGTGCTCTGTGAGTGACAGCCTCATTCAAATTGCTGGACTATCCAGGACTGCTGGGCTGTGAATGTGAAAGTGAGGTTTGAGATGGTGGGTCATATTATTATTACAACCTTCTGCATATAAACATCATTTTATTGAAAGTCTAATTGTAAATTTTCAAAATACAGTTGACCCTCCATATTCATGGGTTTCACTTTTATAGATTTATCTGTGAGTTTCTTCAACCTCTATCCACCCCCCACCTCAAGCACTTCTTCTCTGAGGGAACCTTCCCTCTCAGACTCTGATCAAGCTGCGCAGCCCTTTAAAAATGTTGTATATTATGGTATGTTATAGAATATTTTATGTTGTAAACATTAACAAGTCTTATGAGCTTATGCCTGTAAGAATGAAAAATTTTAATAAAAATAAATTAAAAAAATAAAAAATAAAAATTGCCTCTGGTTCTCCTCCACCTCCTCCTCTTCCACTGGCCACTGCCTGGCCAGCTAAGGACAAATCAGAGCCTGATTTCCCAGCACCACAAACTGTCTCCCCATGACCGCCAATACCCAAGGAAGGAGAGGGCAAGAGAGAGGAACCTGGTTTACCCCCTTTCCCTCTCCTTTCCCTGATCTGGTTTGGAAAATGGGCCTCCGCCCCCTTCCCACACACACACACACATGCATTTTGATATCTGTGGTTTTCCCAATTTTGTGGGGATCCTGTGCCCCCAATGCTAGCAACTCTGAAGGGCCAACTGTACAACTCTTCTATAAATGGATGTTCAACCTGGCATTAAGAAAAATTTTGCTGAATCAGATCAAGCCTATCAAAATCAGCATCCTTTTCTCTCACAGTGGTCAACAAGATGCCTCTAGGAAACCCACAAGCAGGACATGAATGCCCTCCTCCACCTGTTCTTCTCCAGGGACTAGTATTTATCATGACTAATAGATATTGATTAAACAGTCCTCTGTGGAATTATCAATCCTTTTTAAAATTCTAACTACACAAATAGCCATCATCTCACATGCTGCTGAATCAGTTAATTGTGTAGTCAGCACCTGGTAAGCTGAGAAGGCCACAGATAGGATATACAATAGATTTCTCAGGACACGTTCAACATTAAAATCATGGTCGGAAGGTGATTTAACTTCGGGAGATTGGAAAAGACAAATTCATGGATAATTTCCATTTCTTAAATAACTGGGCTTTAGATGCTGGCCAAAATCCAGATGGAAATTGGACATGCATATGCACAAGCAAGTAGAAAGGGATGAAGTATTCATTGTCCCTTCCCTGCTTCCCTGGGGATCCTTCACCACGTTAACTCTGAGTCAATATTAATTTTGGCACCAACCTTGCAGTGCTGTGAGGGCTTTTCCCCTTCGGCTTCCTTAGTGGCATTCTAATGCTTTTCAGTCTGTACTCCTGGGAAACCGAGAAAGTTCACCAAGCAATGAACCTCTTCTTTTCATAACAAACAGGCTGGGGGAAGGGAAGTGCAGAGGCCTTAAGGATCAGGATGGCTTTGCAGTTTTGAAAATGTTTGCTGGGCAGAATGCCAGACAAAAAGGCTGTAACCAGATCGCCTCATATCTCTGTGGTAGAGTATGCCATTAAAAAGAGTGGGGAAGGGAGGTTACCAGCAAATGTTCCTGAGGAGATGAAATCGCATTATAATTCCATCAGCTCTTCAGAGCATTTAACCCACTTAGCAGCTAATTAAGGCATTTCCACGCTGCCCCTTTTTACCTCCTGGGAAAGTTATGCTTCCACATGATAACTATCTTGGAGAATCACCACTAGATTGTGGTCCCAGACCTAATGCTTTATTTAGTTCTTTATAGACGAAGGGAAGATGTGTGACCATCCAGATGTTGTTGGACTTCAGGTCCCTTCAGCTCTATTTAGCAGATCTGGCGAAGAATGAAAGGACAAACATCTGAAGGGCCCTATCTTGCTCAACAGTATCCATCCAACACCTGCATGTGCCATCCCTTCTTTCATCTCATAGGAACCTCACATATCAATATGGCCTATGGAGACATCCAGTTAAGAGGCGTTGGCAATGGTAGACAAGGCTCAGCAAAAAATATAGATTTGGAGGGGACAGATTCCTATGGAAAAATTGTTAGGTTTTGGGTTACCAAGTCAAGTCTATGCCAAGCCCTGACATTTCAGGGCCAACACCTCAAAGAACTGATTTCACAACATTTTACAAGGAATGCCTCATGGTCATGTCTTTAAGCATGATACATTCAACATCAACCACGTATGCCATTCAGATCAATGGCATCATGCATAAAAAAGTGCCATTCAGATTAAAACACCATATATAAAAATGACACACAGAAAAACACACACACACAAAAAACCACACAGAGACACTTTTCAGGGCCCTTAGATTCTACCCTATTACCTATGGACCTGAGAAGAGGGACTAAGCCCTGAAACTCAGGGCAAAGCCCTGATATTTGGGAATATTAGTTAGGTTAGGGAAGAGGTTCAGCTATGGATACTAGACCAAGGGCCCTATCACAGTACCCTGCTATAGCGCTATTATTCCACTTCAACTCATGATATGGAATCCTGGGATTTGCAGTTTAGGGAGGAATGTTCAGAATTCTCAACCAGATAGCTCTTGGGCATCACTTAACTACAAACCCCAGAATTTCATAGAATGTTACCATGGCATTAAAGTGGAATAATAGCACTATAATGGTGTAGTATGATAGGGTCCCAAATCCTTCATGGGACTCATAGAACTAGAAAGAACCTCAAAGCTTTTTCACGCTCTGGCAATGCAGAAAGTCTACAACCACAGTGTCTCAATGTCTCCTTTAAAAATGTCCAACTGGTGTTGCTGGGATAGCTATTACTCCCCAGCCTAGTAAGACCTTTGATCACCAGCTATTTTTAGCACACACACCAAACACTGATTTCACACATTGGGAATATTTTATACACACACACACACACACACACACTATCATATTTACCTGGGGTTCCTCAGGATTTTATTTTCCTCTTAAGAACTCACCAAACTGTCTTTTCCAGTACCTGCAATTTTTCCCCATATTCTCCAATCCAATCTGTATTCAGAGTTATTTACATACACAATTTGGGTTCCTGAGAGAATACACTGTCCTTCTCCTTGCTGCTAGGCCTCATGTCCATAGCAACTGGCCTATTCCAGGACCTGTAACTTTTTCCCATAGTCCCCAGTCCAAACTGTATTTACAATTGTTTACAGAGATTGCATTCCAGAGGGAATACGCCGTCCTCCTCCTTGCTGCTAGGCATTGTCTCCATAGCAACAAGCATATTCCAGGACCTGTAACTTTTCCCCATAGTCTCCAATCCAGTCTGTGTTGTTTGGCAACAATGATGTATTGGCTTTTGATTTTTTTGCTTTCTGTTGAATTTGTGCAACGGCTTTGTGTTTTTCTGGAAGCATTTTCTGTTTTGAATTTCAGCTTTAAGATTCCTCACATATGGAACCCATACAATCTACTGTGTGAGGTGAGAAGACCTTGTAACTATGTTGTGTACGTCACTTTAATTTTTCTCACATATGCCTCCCAAATGTTTCCTGGCATCCTTATTGATGGTAGGCCTCATCTCCATAGCAACCAGCCTGAGGCCTAAGAGCTCTCTGCCTCAGAATTCTAAAGGCCCCTCCCTAAACTGCCAACCCCAGGATTCCATAGAATCTTCACAGCCAGCCAATTATATGAGGTCTTCGCCTGGATACAGGAATCACAGATCTGTATTTCCAGTCAGTTTTGCAGCTTACTGAGCAAATGTCCCTGTCAGTTTCAAAGGCCCTTTGCGCACGGGCTTTCTCTCATGAAATAGTCCCATGAGCCTCGCGGGAGTGGGAGCGTCGCTCTGCACGACGCACTCCCACTTCCGCCACGCTCATGGGACTGCAGCAGCACGATCGCTGTTTTTTTGATTTTCGCTTCAAAGCGAAAATCACCCGCACTCGCGCAATGCTCCCGGCGCCCATGCGCACTTACCTGCTGTGCGGAGCGTTGGGGAGGCGGCCGGGTCGCGCTTCCTTCCCTCCGCCCCTGCGGAAGGAAGGGGCGGGGCGCTAGCGCGACGGATGCGCCAGCCTGCTGCTTTGCGTGAGCGGGGAGGACGGACGCGCCAGCCTGCTGCCTCGTGCGAGCGGGGAGGACGGACGCACCAGCCTGCTGCCTCGCGTGAGCGGGGAGGACAGACGCGCCAGCCTGCTGCCTTGCGCGAGCGGGGAGGGCGGCTCGCGCGAGAAGCCTCATCTGGGAGGCTGCCGCTTCTCCCTTCGTTCCTTCGCCTGCGGAAGGAATGAGGGGGAAGCGGCAGCCTCCCAGAGGAGGCTTCTCGCGTGAGCCGTCCTCCCCCTCGCGCGAGAAGCCTCAATGCGAAAAGGGCCAAAGTCCTCTCTTACAAGAGGAAAAGCCTGGCAAATGTACAAAATTGGAGTGATGGGAACAGCCCCCCTGAATTCCAAAGGAATCTACTAGAAAGAGGTAACCAGAATGTGGTTCTTCCACTCCTGCTTGCACTTGCTTCTGGCATGAAGCTAGTGGCATGAAGGCTGATGTTTTACATAGCTTCCCTCCAGAAAAACTGAGTGAAAAATCTTCACTTTGAATAGAGACCCAACTGTGACAAGACAGTGTAGGGACAGACTGAAATATCAGTCTACCAATCCTTCCCAAGTGAAGCATGGAGCTGGATTGGACCCTGAACCCAATCAGGAAGAAGTCACACAGAAAATTACTTCTGCCTAAGAGAGAAGATCTTCTCAGACCCTGCGTGGCTGCAACAGTAGTATGAGCTGCTGTACAAGGTTTATTTGAAACAATAGCATAGTTATAGCACTTCCAGCATTACATGAACAGAGAAAGAAGACACTCTCAGGAATTGCTTAACAAAAGTTGTGAGAGCTACAGAACAGAGTCTTCATGACCTTTCTTAGTATAAACATCATCTTTCCTATGAAAGCAGATGTCGTCAGAGAAGGACAGTCAGTTATCAAGTGGTTCTTATTTATATTATTGACTTTTAACACAGTTCCTTGCAGTAGCAGTTTGCAAGGATAGTTTCATATCAAAATGTACTCAAAGACTTTTAACCCATAGAACGACTTGTTTAGAATTGCTTAGGAACTCAGAAATAAAGGGCTAAATGCTCAGAAACATTTTTGCATCCAACAGCAGGCCAGGGGAAGTTACCTTCTAGGGTTATTTTATTACTGCAACTAGTGCTGCAATTTAATGTGCTGCTGCACATTTATAGCCATTTGATACCACTTTAATTGTCATGGCTCCATCATACTAAATCCTGAGATTTGCAGTTTGCTGAGGTACTAGAATTCTCTGCTTGAGAGCTGTTGTAGTTCAGGGGAGATGGACTAGCAGTTGTTTTCAGACTTGGACCTCCTGATATTTTAGCCTTTAGCTTCCAGAATTTTTGATCATTGGTCATGCTTGCCAGGACTTCTGGGGATTGAAACCCAAAACATCTGGATGACTAGCTTGATAGACGAAGGGAATGCTGTGGACATTGCATATCTTGATTTCAGTAAGGCCTTTGACAAAGTTCCCCATGACGTTTGTGCAAAGGAGCTAGTAAAATGCAGGCTGGACAGTGCTACTGTTAGGTGGATTTGTAATTGGTTGGCCGACTGAATCCAAAGGGTGCTCACCAATGGCTGCTTTTCATCCTGGAGAGAAGTGACTAGTGGGTTGCCACAGTGTTCTGTCCTGGTTCCAGTGCTATTAAACATCTTCATCAATGACTTGGATGAAGGAGTGGATGCCATGCTGATCAAATTTGCAGATGAAACAAAATTGGAAGGTGTTGCTGATACACCAGAGGACAGGATCAAAATACAAAATGACCTTGACAGACTGGAGAGTTGGGCCAAAGCTAACAAAATGAATTTCAACAGAGAGAAATGTAAACTCCTACACATAGGCAGAAAAAATGGAATACACAAATATAGGATGGGGGATATGTGGATGGATAACAGTATGTGTGAAAGGAATCTAGGAGTCTTGGTAGATCACAAGCTGAACATGAGTCAGTAGTGTGATGCAGCAGCCAAGAAAGTCAATGTGACTCTTGGTTGTATCAATAGGGGTATGGTGTCTAGATTGAGGGAGGTAGTGGTACCACTCCATTCTACATTGGTTAGACCTCATTTGGAATATTGTGTCCAGTTCTGGGCACCTCAATTCGAGAAGGATATCAACAAGCTGAAGCATATCCAGAGGAGGGTGACCAAAATGGTGAAGGGTCTGGAAGCCATGCCCTGTGAGGAGCAGCTTAGGGAGCTGGAGATGTTTAGTCTGCAGAAGAGACGGTTAAGAGGGGACGTGATAGCCATGCTTAAATATTTGAAGGGATGTCATGTCGAAGAGGGAGTGGGCTTGTTTTCCACTGCTTCAGAGACTAGGACAAGGAGCAATGGATTCAAGCTGCAGGAAAGGAGACTCCACTTGAACCTCAGGAAGAACTTCCTGATAGTCAGACCTGTATGGCAGTAGAATATGCTGCCTCGGAGTGTGGTTGAGTCTCCTTCTTTGGAGTTTTTTAAGCAGAGGCTGGATGGCCATCTGTTGAGAATGCTTTGATGGGTGTTCCTGCATAGCAGGGGGTTGCACTGGATGGCCCCTGTGGTCTCTTCCAACTCTTTGATTCTATGATTCTATGACTAAAAATTGAGAAACATTACATTAAAGATCTCCAGTAGAAAAGTTTAAGTACCTCATCAAACTACAAATCTCAGGACTCCATAGCATTAAGGTATCACCAGTCTTGTAGGTTAGGGATTCCAGAGTGGTTGTCCGAAAGAAGAACTTCACCAAGCTCTGAACTGGGTTGTTGATGTATTGACCGCCACAGGTTTTCTCTTTTACTATCCCCCAAAAGTCCCAAATAAAGTTTAGCATCTCCAGGCCAAGAAATATTGCTCTCTGAGCTGAAACATCAAATGAAGCCCCCCCCCTCCATCAAGTGTAGGTGCAGAGCATATAAAGCCACCCAGGTTTTTGGAACATGATGCTAACAAATCCCACAAGTGCCTCTTCCCCTTCTGCCACCAACAGCACAAGAATAACAATGTAAATCACTAACATTTTTGCTGTTCTTTCAGGATATGCAAAATCTTCCCTTTCATCCTATGTTTATACAGCCACAAGGTATCATATATAAGATGTTAAAATGTATATCCAATTTTGTTTACTTTCTGGAATAAATTGATATAGATTTATTATTTTATTATTATTAATTTATTATTATATTATATAGATTTATTTAGTAGCTTTTTTAATCTGTTCCTAGCTATTCCTGTGACTATAACTCATTACCTGCTTTGATCAATAGATAGCAGATATGTTTTTGACTGAACAAATAAATCAACAAACAGATCAATAAACAACTATTGTTGTCATCTCCAAAGGAAACTAAACTTTCCAGCACTGCTGTTGGACAATCTGGAAAAGTGTGTGTGTGTGTGTGTGTGTGTGTGTGTGTGTGCGCGCACCCGCACATGCCTTCAAGTTGCCTATGGTCTTAGGACAACCCCATGAATTTCTTAAGGTTTTCTTAGGCAAGGAGTACTCAGGGATGGTTCTGTCAGTCCCTGAGTGCTGAATACTGTAATTATTTTGAGTTTGAGTGACCCACTACTTATGGTCAGAGAACCCTCCCTAAGTCAAAAGAAGGATCTCTTTCAGTCTGAGGGCCTTTTTCAGGCTATTTCCACACTACATTGTTATAGTGCTATTATTGTGATAGATGATGGCTCTGAGGTCGAGGAGCAACTGATTGTGCCAGGAACAGAGCCAGCTTGCAAACATTCCCAGCAATTGAAGGACAAGCAGAGGCAGAGTTGCCCCAGAGTTGCCCCAGCCAGCTCCAGAGGGAACCAGCAGTGATTTGGAAGAATTACAGTCACCTGAGCCCCTTAGCTCCCAGTCATGAAGGAGGCTGAAATGGGCAGCTCAGAGGGAAGCTGTGTAGGCTAGATTAAGAAAGCAATGACAAGTAACATCTGTCTCTGTGGCTATTTAGGTCTGTCAACATAGCTTGCTCTATGCTTGTAGCAAATTACTTGCAAGCCTCACAAACAATGTGTTCTGGCTCCCTTGGCCCCTCTGGGTGGACCTCTGCTTTCTAGACTATTGGACTGGACTTCAACCTGGCTTGGCTTTGCAGTTTCCTTAATAGTTGTTGTATTGGACATTCCTTGCTGCCTCTTCCTCCTCTTCTTCCCAGTAAGTATTCTCGCCTCCTCCCCCTTGCTGGCAGTGAGGCACAGGCAGGGAGTTGGACTCTGACAATTATTCCACTTTCAACATCCTATGCAATCTTCAGAGATCTCTCCCTAAACTGCAAACCCCAGGATTCCATAGGATGTTGAAAGTGAAATACAGTCAGCCCTCCACATTCACGGGTTTCATTTTTGCAGATCTGATTATTCACGGATTATTTGCTGTCCCCTCTGCTGCCTCCCTGTGCCATTTTTAATAGGAACTGCAAACCTCATGAGATTGAGAAACTGCAAACAATGCTTCTAAGTCCCTCTTAAAAATGGTGTGGGGCAGCAGTGGAGGTGGCTGTAAGCCCCAGCAACCCCCCACTTCTGCCTTGGGAAGGAACCCTGATGCCTGAAAGGAATCCACAGTGGGTTGAATATGGCAATCATACTTTTTTGTGTGTTAAATGTGGTTTAGGAGGGCCTTGAGTAATTCACAGTTTTTCCACTTTCACAGGGGTCCTGTGCCCCTAATCTTAGCTAATGTGGAGGGATGATTGTAATAGCACTATAACAGTGTAGTGCAGAAATAGCCTCAGTTTCAAACCCCACAGACCCACACTGGGAATCCAGAAGGGCTGGCTTTGGTCTCAAGGTCTGATGTTCCACACCTCTTTTCTAAAGTTATGAACCTGATGCCTTCCAGATGTATTGGACTAGAGCTAACATCATCTCCAGCCAGTAGGTCAGTTTGGGGGAAATTGCATGGTATCGAGCCCTCTAGGATACTTTTCACTTCCAAGCAATTACTTTATCTATTTTCTTTAGCAGTAGAACAATGGTGTAGACTTGTTTCCAACTGCCAACTGTACGTAAACAAAATCAATATAACATTACATTTTAATGCCTTGGATGCAGAACCAGACAACCAGAACTTGATTTATAAGTCCCGCTCATATTGTCTTGTTAACAAACTGATTAAATGAAGAGATTAACAGTACAACCCTACAGAAGTCTTCCCAGAAGTAAGCCTCATGGACTTTAGTGGAAGTTATTCACTGCTATATAGGATTTCAGCCTAGGAATGCAAGAGATATTTCCATGTCTGAATCAATTAACATAAATATTTAAAGAAATTTCATCAAATATTTGAGTCAGTGAAGCAATTTTGTAAGAGGCTTTGCTTCTACCTAGTGGCAGAAATGTGAACTGTGTGAAGGATTTTGTGGTCCCCCCCCCAACACACACACATTTCATTTCTTGCTATTAAAAAAAAAATGCCAGTAGTAAATATATGTTTATTTGTTTATTTATTTACCTCCCTCTTCCCAATTTGAGAGTCCAGGCAGCTTACAACAGTTAAAACAAACATAACTTAAAAATTAACAATATACAAAAATTAAAAATGTAATTGAACTATCAAAAATATGTTAAAAACATTAGAGAAAACAGCAGATGGAAAATGTATTCTGTACCCTGCCAATCTGAAGTCACAAAAAGTAGGAATATTTATCTTAGCTAATGAGACCTAAGAAAGATTAACATTCTTTGAGTTGTGGCACATAAATATAGCCATTTTTCTCATTGTCTGTGACAAGTAAGCTAAGCCTAGAAAGGTCCAAATTGAGCTAGTATCATAATTCCTTTCCTACCCCATAATGATCATGGGTCTTAGTGCCTAGTGTGAATTGGAGGTGGGGTTTATCAAGGCCCGCCACCAATGATAGCACAGTGAAGTAAGTTTAGGCTCTGAACTGAACGGTCTGAGAGAAGGGTTGTTTCTTTAAATAGTAATATGCATTTTTCACTGATTCACCTCAAAATGTGTTAAACCAGCCTGGCTGCTTATTCTGATAAGTGAGACCATGGTCCTCTGATCCAAAGTTCTACCCAGATGGGACTGCTTTACCATACCCTGAAGCTCAGTGGGACACAGCAAAAAAAAACAGCATGCATATTAGCATCTAGAGAAGATCTTTTGTTTAGAAGTAAATAACTTACTATAATTGCTACACAAGTAGGATTGGGAAGATGCCATTCAAGGGAGAAACGCATGACTTTGGCAAGTCTTTATTAAGGCTGGGTGGAATTTGGACACATAAGCCTTTGTCAAATACCTGTGCGCCCTTCCTAGCCCCCTTTTACTTCCTCTCATTTTCTCCATCCTGCCTCACTTTCTATTTTCTCCTCTTCCAATACATGCAATGAAATCTTTCCTTCTCATCCAGCTATATTTTGACTCTCACTAACCATAATCAAGTCATTTATTCCTCTTCCCACTGACACACACTCTTCATTCTTGGATGACAACTGGAATTACATGGGGGCCACAATAATCTCCTCACTTAGCAAAGCCCTTCATGGATAGATGATGATGGAGGCACTGACATTATTGGCTTTGACAGGAATGTGGCTTCAGTCTCACTTCCCCATGCAAGAGGAGAAAAATAGTGGGATCTCTCTGAATAAAAGCCTCCAGGTGTCATGTCTGGGGGAAGAGAGGGGCTTCCATGGACCAGATGGAAAACTCTCATGGGCCAGAAGTTCCCCTGCCCTTCACATCTGTGTATGTGTGTATATTTATGTGTTTGTATAGAGAGAGCCAATGTGGTGTAATGGTCTGAATGTTGGACTACAACCCTGGAGAGGCAAGAGCCAGCATAGTGTAGTGATCTGAGCATGGGACTACAACCTTGGAAGTCAGGGTTCAAAATCCTGCTGGCCCATGGAAACCCACTGAGTGGCCTTGGGCAAGTCACACTCTCTCAATCTCAGAGAAAGGCAAAAGCAAACCCCCTCTTAATAAACCTTGCCAGGAAAGCCCCATGATAGGTTTGCTTTGTTGTTGTTTTGGAGTGACTGTTCTCTCTGTTGTAGCTTGGGCATGACCTTCACATTCCATTCTTGTCTTTGATCCTTGAATTGCATGCACTAATATTTTCCCTTTTGAAATGCCACCTAGGGATGAAACCATCCTAGATCAGGAGGTTTATTGTTACATTCTCTCAATTCTAGTGCATCTGTACTGTGGGTGTGTACATTATCTACAGATAAATCCATTCTTTCTGTTAGAAGTCATGCTTTTGTTTGTAACATGCAGCTTCTGAAGGGATGGATTGACTTGGGGTGGGGGTAGTGAGATGGAGAAGATTTTTATTGAAAATTGGAGCCACCAGTGGAGGAATAATACCTCTAATAGACATAGCCTGTTGTGGCTGAGTTTGGGCATTAAAACTTCCCATGTAGGAATAAGTGAGAAGTCCATTTCCCTTCAGAACATTCTTTCCCTTCAACATGTCTCTTTCTTTGGTGGCTCCATTTTGTCAGAATAAAGACTGCATTTAAAAGAAATCATAGAACCACACAGAACAAGGTGTTCCAGGAAATGGCTCCTGTCATCTTTGGTTTTGCCATGAGGGAAAACATTCATCTAGTTTGCACATGATCAGCAAACATCATCACTTCTTCCCATGACTGCCAATGAGAATGTTATATATAAGATATAGATTCCTTGCTAAGCATGGGAAGTGGGGGAGCAAGGGAATGGAGGGGTGTGATCCATCCCTCTTTTGACGGTTCTTTTTTGGCTAATATAACTTGTTGGGAAAAGGGAAGCCTGCTTGTGCTGTCCTCAAGCCAACGCCTACTGGCAAAACTGATTCAGGACATCCTTTTGCTGGCTAGGGCTGACCAGTCTTTATTTACAAAAGAAAACTGGAACATTTCCCAGTTCATAATTGCCTCTAATGAGATAATTACAGCTACACTAACAAGGCTTTACCTCAGAGCACATAACTGAGAAGAAACATAGCAGCTTCAGCTCAAAAATTATTCATACTGGGAGGATCATTATCCTCCCTGTTTATGAAATGATACTGAGTGATATCTTTCAGCAAAATTATGCAGGTGTCTGAATGTTATGGCACCTGGCATCTTGGGTAGCAAGTCCTAGCTTGATTGCAGATATGTATCATCCAAGAAGCGATGTACCCAATCAATTTGGTGAACCTCTTACAAGTTGTTGAGTGTAGGTGGGCTTCTGGGCTTCAGCCAAATTTTGCTGAATAGTTGAGGAGAAGGAGGAAAAGCAGCAGCTGCAGGCATTACTCTTCCCAAGGACATCCTGCACTCTCTCAGTTCCCCAGAATAAAGGATAAACACGGGGGGGGTCATTCACCAAGTAGCAACTCACCACACTTAATGAGTTGCTCATTACAACCAAGTCCACAAAGGACTCAAACCCTTACAGGAATTTGATCAAAATTTCCAGGATTCAAATAACTTGGAATTTTTGTCCCTCAAAATCTTTCCCAATCATTACTACATAGCTATGAAATATTTTTCATACCGTATGTTTAAAAAAGAAAATTAAAAGCTGGGCAAAAATTAGGCTATCCTGTGAGGTTAGAGTAGATATCTTACCCAGATTTATTTCCGTAATGTGAAAAGATGTCAGCTGTTTGGCAAAAATACAAAACATTGGTAGCTCCATCACTATCTCCACTCTGTGCCATTCAAGAACACTTTTAAATTTAAAAAACAAGGACAGATTTAAGTAACTTGCTAGATGTAAACAAACAGGCAGGCATAGAATCAGAGACCATCAAAGGTAAGCCATTAACAGATACCTAGCAATAGGAAAAACTAAAAGAATTAAGAGCATTTTTGTTCCATATTGGCCTGATCACTATACTTGAACAATACATACAAAGATCCTCAGAATCATTATGGTCTTTATAATTCTCATAAATCCAGAGGGCTAGTCTTGAACATTTACAAAGCTATCATAGGCGACTCATTTTGCATATAAAAGGGGTCAAAGCTAATTTGGGAATGAAACTTTTTTCTAAAAAATCTATTTCAGATGAAAATTTGGGGGGGAAATTGTACTGCTGAATCACATCACAAAAATGTTGGAGATAGAGATCTTGGAATACATGCAGATCTTTTGCCCTACAATTCCAGAATTTGGGGAAATTCTATTCTGGCTAAACCACATATGGAAAAACATTACTTTCTCATAATCTTTAATATTTTCCATCTTTGATGGGCGAAATGCAGGCCTTCCACATAAAAACTAATTTTAATTTAGGTTGGAACTGCTAGAGTATAAATAGTAAAATCCTAGAAACCCACAGAAGGAATATCTGCATGGATGAGACATACCCCCCCCAACATTTCACAGATGAAAAGTGGGACACAAGCAACATCAGTGTGTGGTCAAGGTGAGAAAAAGTATTAATAAGGAAGAACACACAAGCTTGGAAAGGCTGCAATAGCTTGCTTTTATCTGAGCCTGCTGGGAAAGGCAAGATTTAACCTTCTTCCTCTCCCTCTTACTGAGTTAATTGAGTAGAAACTGAATACTTTTGCACTTTGAAAAGTCTGCAGCAATTCAAGTAAGCTGAGGACAAAGGAGGAAAGTGGGAGAGAGAAACTGGGACATTTTAAAAGCAGATGAAAAAATGGGATGTTAGAGGATTAATTGTGACTGTTCCTGTCATAATAGGACAGTTGGAGGAAGCGGTGTATCTAGGTTCAAAAGCACCCAGGGCAAGCATGGAAATTGTGCCCCTAGGTGCTGCTGATCTTCCCACTGCCACTGCCCTGGGTGGAGATAGACCCTGGCAAACCAAGCCTGGTTGGAGTGGCAAACCAAGCCTGCTGCCGCCAGCCCCCACCCCAGGCAGAAGAAGGGGAAAGCTTTGTTTCTTTCATTTTAGTGGCTGTGAAGAAGTGGCTACCCTGGGTGGGGGGAGAGGGAATTGGACAGAGTGCCTTAGTTGTCTATTGTTGCCTGGAAGGAGTGGCAGGGTGGTGACTGGCCAGACCCAGTTGGAAGGGTTGCTGCCACCGTCACCACCCTTGGGCAGAGGAAGACCCCGGTAGGGGAGCAGTGGGACAGGCCTGGTTGGAAAGGTGGAGGGCTTTTTTATGCCTCCCTGGCAATGGCACCCAGGGCACATGCCCTGCTTGCTCCACCCTAGATACGCCTCTGGTTAGAGGGTATGATAAGAATGATCATGAAATAATTGTTCAAACAAAACCATAGTTATGTATACTTTAAATATTGCAAAATAATTGATTAATAAAATCAAAGTTTTTTTAAAAAAAAGTTTTAACACTGCTAGCATGTAAAACTCTGCCTATGCAGAGATCTAAAAGGAAGCGATGTCAAAAGGAAGCACACAAAACTGGCCCATAAATGTTCGCTTGTGTTGGAGGAAGACCTGTGTGGCGTCTACCACCGTGAAGCTAGGTAAAACTGGTCTGCAAGAATGTATACTATATAGTATGCTATAAAGTAAAACAAGATAAGGAAGAAACAATAACATGTCAAAAATATATTGTGCCCAGTCTGATAAACAATGTCATTTAAGAAAGTAATTCCTGCTGTTGCCCAGTTAATCCCTGGTTTGTGATCAGTGGCAATTGATTCTTAGGAAATGTACCTTATTTTCCATTCTATTCACAACAAACATCTCTCTTCCTCCTTTTAAATTTCTGCAAAATAAACAAAAGGCACATTTTTGAAATCTGGAAGATCATTTGAGCGGTATAGATGTTATCATTGAACTCCACAATGGTGTCATAAGTACATTTTCAGGTCATGCCAAAGATGGGAATATAAATCTCCTATTTATTTCAGAAGAAGGATTTGTCCTGAAAAGGTTCCTGTGGAAGGAATTGTTTTTTTATTTAAAGATTGAAATATTCATTTTTCCGTGACTTACATCCATATTTGAGGCACAGTTTTATCATGACCTACCCATTCCTGTCTTCAAGATGCTTCTTACTCCCTTTTATGATTTTTAAATAATCATGAGACTGTATGCCCTCCTACAAAACTCTCTGGCAGATGGGCGCAATATGCATTATTTAAATAAATAAATGAGTCACAGTTAACATGATGAATTATTTATACATGCCTTCTTTTTTGTAAATTATGTGCTCTAGACAGAACCCAGAACAGTCTGATGCAAGTAAACACTTTCAAAACTTGAAACAATAATAAAGGAAACTAACATATTTAGGCCATTTCTGCACTACACTGTTATAGTATTACTATTCCACTTTCAACATCCTGTGGAATTCTGGGGTTTGTAGTTTACTGAAGCCAAAGAGCTCTCTGGCTGAGAATTCTAAATGCCCCTCTGTAAACTACAAACTCTAGGATTCCATAAGATGTTGAAAGAGGAATAATAGCACTATAACAGTGTAGTGCAGAAACTGCCCATGGTACTCAATACGTACTCTTCCAAAATACATGTATATCCAATTGTTAGTCTCAAATAAAGTAAACCCATTGAGTAAATAGGATGTATGTGTCGAACTAGCATTCAGCAATTGATTGAATGGGACTATGCTAACTGGGACTAGCAAGTAGATCTAGACTATTAATGTGCTTGTTTATTGTAATAGTTTAATACACCCTCTTGTTTGGGGAAGGCAGCATACAACTGAAAAAAAATGAAATAATACAAAACAATACAAAACAAAATAATGTTTTTGTTTTGTTTTTTTTTAAAAAAGGGCAAACAATATCTTTACTGAGCAGTGGAATGATGTGGGGTCACAATCCTCCTTGTGAACAGATTTCCAGACACAGTGTGCCACTATTGAAAGGGCTCTGAATGCCAGACTGACCACCATGTATACCTTGCAAAAGGTTTTCAGAAGATATTCTTAGCATTTGTCTGTTGTAAAATAAGTCTGAAAGGATTATCTGTCCAGTGGAACTTTCAGTTATCTCTGTGATTTCTCCCCAGACTCATACTTTGCAGTCTGGATCTAAATTTATAGTTTTTTGCCCTTTATTGTCACAGAACATGTGCCATTAAACACTTAGGGCCAGCCCCACCACAAGTGAGTCAGTTGCCTCAGGCAACAGATACTGAGAAGCAAGGAACTGACATTACAGGCTGGGAGGACATATCTGCATGTGCCATGTAACTTTCCCCCACTTTCTAAGACAGCCTAATGTCCTCAAGGAGGACTTTATCCCCCAACCAATGTGAAAGTAAGATTTAACTGCCAGTCTGAGTTAGCCTTTCTACATGGAATGAGAGAGGACAATATCTCATCCTTTGCCTCGGCAGCAAAACGTAAATAATAGCTTGAAGCAGGCAAAGTGTTTTGTATTCCTCAATTGCCATGGCAGAAAAATGTTTCACATGCTCAGTTCCCATATTTCCAGCTATAACTGCAGGCATAGTAACGGGGGCAAGTGACAAGTCATTCCAATCTAGATCATACTGTGTCACAAGCAGACAGCAAGGGCCACAGCTTACTAGCAAAGTATGTTTTTGTATGCACAAGGTGCCAAGTTCATTCCCCAAGATGGACAATACTGAGTTAGGTAGAAGAATAACCTGAACCAGGTATAAACCTCCTATAACTATGTGCATTTTAAAGAGGTGTTGGATCTCAACCATTCTCATCAGTGACCCAAACCACATGCTGAAGCAGACAGTGACAAAACCCCAGGATCACTTGCCAATCAGACCAAACGGGGAAAATATGAATAAACCTATACATAAGTTGATAAGCAATGTAATGTGCATACATACACTATTCCAAACAAAACAGAAATGATTACCATCAGTCATACATCCAGCTGATAAACATTGTACTAAATGTGACTTTTTTTTCTTTCTTTTTTTTTTGGCGTAAAACACCAGTATCAACACAAGTTAGAATGTGCTGAAATGCAAGGAACGATGAGAATATGAACAATTAGCAATTGACACCTATGCTAAACAGCCAATTAAATCACACTAAGCAACCTGGTTGCTTATTTCATCTCTTCTTCAGTCTGGTATCAGGTTTAAGCCAATCAATAAAAATTGTTTGTATTATAGTACATTTTTATTTGTGAGCAAATCTGACATTTTGTGCTGAAGCACTTTTATGTTTTCTAAACTTTTTAGAAAAATGGATGTGAAAGAGATGAGCAGCAGTCTGATCTTCTGACTCTAAATAAGAAGATCATCAATTATTAATAATGCCCACAGAATGGTCAAATGCCACAAGAAAGCAATCTAAAGAGCATTTTATGTGACACAGAGAATCAGCAAAGAATTCTTCTTTGATTTAGAAAAATAGCATGGTAGATTTTTATTAGAGAGATGCTTGTCCAAGTTACCTTTGTCTGGATGATATTGGACCAGTCACTATCCTTTAGCCCAGTTGATGATGACTGATCATATATTAAAATGCAACCCCCATATGGGCCACCCTGAACCTGTTGGAGAATGGGCGGGTAGGATTCAAATAGGATTCCAAAGGAAAATGGAGGGGGGAATAAGATCAAATGTAAGGAAGAAACAATCACTTTCTCTTGTTTTTAGACTACAAAATGATGTACCTGAATAGAAATCATCCACAATTAAATACAAAATGCTGACTTGTCTGACTCACTTCATGTCTGACAGCACAATTTGCTTAGGCATTAAAGTTGAAAGACACTGCCTCCCCACTCAGCCACCCCAAACTGATTAATGGGGCTTATACCCCGTGGCAGCACAGTATTTTGTCTTGCCAATAAAGTATATCTAGATGAAGGAGGTACTTCTGGGAAGGGTACACAGTTCTATTAACTTGACTGTCTCAAAAGATCCAGACAATTCAACAAACACCAATTGTAAATCTTTACCTTGAGCACTAATATACCACCAGACTAAAAAAAAACAAAAAACCCTCACTGCTAAACTGGGATCTCTCATCATCCAAATTTAAGATCTGAATGCCATTAACATGATGTTTTTATATATTCCTTCCACACTTGAATCTACCTACAGAATGAATATTTCATGTACCTCCAATAGAGAGGAATAAGAGTGTTCCACAGGTTTGTCAGTGTTTAAGGAATGATTTTGCTTCATCACTGCATGTTTTAACTTGTGTATCATTATTTTTCCTCCCATATGATGCATGGGGAAATGACCTCCATGTGTGAAAAATGTATTGCAGGTAATACTAATTTGGGGTGGAGATAGATGAACTCCTGAGGCTAAATTCTAGAAAGTCATCAGGTTTAAAGACATAAACAAGTTAACTACAGCCAATGATAGCATTTGCCTATTCTGTTTTTAAAAAATAGCAGCAGTGCTATTGGGTAAATCAAATTTACAACAAGAAGAGTCATATCTTGTTTCTTTTTAAACGTGGTTTGGTATTTTGCCAGGATGTTTCATTAAGAAAAAATGTGGCTGAGAGCAGTCAACCGTTGAGAAAACTCAACTTTTGGCTTCCCAACAATATGAGCCAGTGGGAGGATTTTTATGAGCCCTTTCCAAACAATGATAAGATTAGAGCTTTGTTCTTTTGATACGTTAAGTGTCAATGTATTCCTTTGCCCAAACAAACAGCAAGCTATTGCTCAGAGGACCTCGTGCTCAGTCTATATGCTAAGCCTTGAGGCTCATTATGTGACCTTGGTCTCAGTCTCAGGGCTGTGTCAGGGCACATCCAGACCATCAAGCATTGTGGGAGGTGCTGGGATAATGTCGCTGGGTTTTCCCAGGTGATCACTGATCTTCCCACTTCTGCATCCAGTTGGACCATATAAAGCCCAGTGTCCCCTGCTTCTTTTTGTCACTGGTTGTACCACAGACCCATACATGTCTCCCCATCAGTTTCTTTTCCCCTTTCTGGGGCATGCTTCTTCACTAACAATGGGTGGGAGTCTACTCCTGGATAGTCCTCCTGGAGCAATCATTCCTCCATTTCTCAGCCCCTTCTTGTAAACCCAATACCTTCACCACATATGATGCCTCTATATAAGATATATAATCAGCTATTTGTACACTCATTCATTCCTTTCTGCATTTTGTTTTTATTTTTACCCACTTTTTTGTTTGTTCTTTCTTTCTTTGCATGTTAATGCAAAAAGTCTATGATGATGGGGGGGGCACCAAAACCAGATATTTCTACCTTTCTTTGCTATCTAAGATATCTTGGGAGCACTTCACTTTCTGTATATTCTGTACATATTGAGTCCAAAGTGGAAAAGTAGTTTGTAGTCAGTTAGTTCAGCACAGGGAGAAGAAAGGACAGGGCAGAATCTTACCTTTCCCACCAGGTTCAGGCAAAAGCAAATGGCTGCAGCCTCCACTAGTTTGTGTTTTTCTCTTCATTAATAACATTAATAACTGTTGCCATCTTAGCCACACTCTGTTGTTGCTTGTCCACATATTTCCTGGTTTTCATCATTTGAAATGTTAGAGGGTATGATATATGTGTCAGTGCTTCTCCAAGCATCTTCACCTTGTTTGTGCTTGTGCACCTTTCTATGCATGTGTGTCCTTGTGTGTGTGTATGTGTGCGTAAAATGACTGTTTTGACAGAATGGTGGACTGTACATCAATAAACAATTTTTGTTATGCTATCTGTGAAATGGTGTTGGAACAGAAATGTGTAGGTTCAAAGGAGTGATTTTATGTCTGACACTTAGGTTCTTGAGCAAGTTATTTTGTTTTCCTAGTTTTCCATATTGAAAATCATCCATACCAATTATGAGAGCCAATTTGGAAACAGGCAAGCCTATCCATGCCAGTCATTTTGTTAGACTGACCATGACATTGTCTAAAAATCAGCTGAGATCTCACTGTCCCAAAAGGTTTTGGGACCTCTGGATACTGAGCCACATTGACCAGCAGCCTAGCTTATTATAAGGCACCCTTCTCAATTCATAATAATCTTCCACAGGTAAAACCACGAATAATTTTTTTCTATGCCAGACACTAAAAAGTCACATTACTGCTATCTCCATCATCTCATACCTTCCTTCCTTTCAGAGTAATAGATTATAATGCTGATAGTTTCTATGCTAAGTCTAATTCAGCAGAGTCAAAATTTAATCATAAACAGATCTTTTAAAATATGGTGTCCTTATTAAGCACATTGAAATTTTAATGTGCTAACTGCAAAGCCTGGAAAGTAACATTTAAAAAGATTTAATACAATGATGTGTTGAAGCCATCCATAATTAAACAGTGACAGGGTGATGTTCTGGTCTCCTTCTTGTTATACACAAATTTCAAAGCTCGGCAGTCCAAATGAAATGGAAGCAGGTAGACATTCTGTTGAAAGCAGTATATATGGTTAATTCTGGCTCTTTACCAGGCTTACTCAGAAAAAAAATCCTACAGAGTTCACTGGCACTTACTTTCAGAGGAGTGTGCATTCAACTACAGCAGCAGTTCTCAACCTGTGGGTCGCGACCCCTTTGGGGGTCGAACGACCCTTTCACAGGGGTCACCTAAGACCATAGGAAAATACGTATTTCCGATGGTCTTAGGCTCCATTCCCTCCTCGGTGGTGGTGTGCAAGTGTGAGCCACATGCTTGCGTCCTCCTATCCCCTGTTCAGAAGGGACTGAAGTCACTCCTCTTCTCCACTACCGGGAGAACCTCCCGTCTGATGGGCCAGCTTGGGGGGGCAGCGGCAGCACGGGGGGCAGGCCCACTCACCACAGAGGGGGGCACTGCGGAAGGGCCTGGGGGCCACAAGGCGGCGCTTTTCTGGGGGGGGCGAGCTGCGCCTGGCACAAAAGACAAAGGTGCTGGGATTCTGCTGCCCCCCCGGCCAGGGTCGACACTCTGGAAACTTTTCCCACACTGCCCCCCCAGCAGAAACGAGAGCGAAGCAGAAGCAGAGCCCGGAGGGGGGTTCTCAGAGTTTTTTCCTGGGGGAGATGTGCGGCTCCTCTTTCCCTCCCTGCTCACCCCCCCCGTTCCTGGCCGGCGAGGGGGCCCTTGCCGGGGGGGAGGCATTGTAAATAATAAATAAATAATTTTATGGTTGGGGGTCACCACAACATGAGGAACTGTATTAAAGGGTCACGGCATTAGGAAGGTTGAGAACTACAGCCTTGTGCTCAACTGACTTTCTGTATTTCACTGATTTCAACAAGAGTTAACCACACTTATGTTCTATTGATCTAAGTGACATTCAATTTAACCTAAGATGCTTATCGTACACGCTAAGTGATTCAGTAAGTGTTCTGTTTATTTGATTCTCATGGCTGCCAAACAAGGTATAATGACAGAAGCTTTATCTTTTAACTAGGAGATAAGACCATGCAGAGAACGGCTGTAAAATGAAATCAGCCTATTAACTCTCCAACAGCAGCTTTTCCATTGGTCACTAGAGGCCGCTGTAGCAGCAGAAAAGAGATGCCACGGGAAAACCAAACCTAAAAGAGCATTAAATATTTCAGGGCCAGCATGGTGTAGTAGTTTGAGCACTGGATTATGACTCTGGAGACCAGGGTTCAAATGTCTGCTCAACCATGTAAATCCACTGGTTGACCTTTGGCAAGTCACACGTTCTCAGTGCCCTTCCACACTACACTATTATAGTGCTACTATTCCACTTTTAACATCCTATGGAATCTTGGAGTTTGCAGTTTAGAGAGGGGCATTTAGAATTCTCAGCCAGAGAGCTCTTTGGCCTCAGTAAACCTAGAATTCCACAGGATATTGAAAGTGGAATAAAAGTGCTATAATAGTGTAGTGTGGAGATGGCCTCAGTATGTTAGTTTCCTTCATTATTGTTTCAAGTTTTGAAAATGTTTACTTGCATTAGACTGTGCTGGGTTCTGTCTAGAGAACATAATTTACACAAAAGAAGGCATGTATAAATAATAAATAACAGTGTCATGTGGAAAGGCCCTCAGTCTCAGAGGAAGGCAAGATAAAAACTCTGAACAAATCTTTCTGACAAAACCTGTGATGGGTTTCCCTTGAGGTCACCATAAGTTGGAAACCACTTGAAAGCACACAACAACAAGTGGGATGGGAGCCCACCAATGAATTCCAAGTGCTGTAGGCTATATTTGAGAAGAAGGAACTGGCAAAACCACCCATGAATATTCCTTGTCTAAAAAAAACCCTATGAAATTAATGGGGCCTACAGGCAACTTGAAGACACATACACACACACAAGTAGGATTTATGAAGCCTAAAGTGAACAATTTGAACAGTGTGTTGTGAAGCTGCACCACAGTAGCACAGAGATCAGATAGTGGATGTGTGGAGAAAAAGGTTAAGATTACTGTTATAGTAATAAATTCTAAAATAATCTTGCAGTTAAGACAGAATCACAGAATTGTATGAGTTGGAAGTGGTTGCAAGGGCCATCCAGTCCGACCCTTTGCTATGCAGGAGTACACCCCGAAAGAAGTCCATCCAACCTCCAAATAAGATCTCCAAAGAAGGCAGTCAATTCTATTGTCCAACAGCTCTTACAGAAAAGAAAAGTTCTTCCTAATGTTTAGGTGAAATTCTTTTAATTAGAAGGATCTACAAGGAAGTATCTTGAATCACAGTGTGTAAATATTAGCCATTTGAAAGGCACAGGTCATAAGCAGGAAGGGCAGTATCCAATTAAATGATCTCATTTCTGCATTCCCACTTGCCATTCAGGCAAGTGTCTTTAAGCCAACTGACACAATAGTTCTGTCCACCCAAAATCTGCCCCTTGTGCATCAGAGATTAAGGTAGGAAATTCTAATGAGGTAAGCTGCCAAGGTGTTGTTTTTTTTAAAGAAAGCAAGTAAATACTGACTGCGTCTCAGCAGTCACAGGATTGTTGTGGGGATAAAACTGAAAAGGGGCCTACACACACTGTCTTTAGCTCTTTGAAGGAAATGTGGAATATAAATGTACGAAATAAAGTAATTGTTAGATGCCTCAAAAACTTTAGTGCAAACACTTTGCACTAAAAGGTGCATGCCAAGTATTTTGTAAGCCTTCATGAGATAAAGCAGCTATGCTGTTGTCATCATCATCATCATCATCATCCTGCCTTTTCTCCAGTTTGAGACTCAAGGCAGCTTACAATAGCTTAAAAAAAAATAGCTAAAATACACAAAATACAAAAGTTTAAAAAGTCATTAAATTACCAAAAAATCAAACCAGTTAAAAATATAAGCCACAAAAAGCAGAACAGCCCAACAAAAAATAACAGATGCCTCTTTAATCGTTTCCAGCCAACCTTATGCATACCTATTGAGTCCTAAATCCCACTGAATTACATAGTACTAATTGCCAAATGAGGATAAATAATATCTAATGCATACAAATTATCACACAGATATACACAGGACTTCAGACTGTACATTTTGGGGGAGTAATCTCAGCTGTGGGGACTTTACAGAACTCTGGGCTGCCAAAATCAAAGCTAAAGATTCTCAGCTAGAGATGACTTGCGGACTGATTCTAAGAAGCTTTATTCAGAAGTAAATACAACCAGTTTCAAGGGGACTTTCTTCCCAATTGCATGTTTACTTGCAGCTTCAGTGCAATGGATTCTAATGCAGCACGGGAAGTACATGGAAAATACATCACCACCGTGTGTGTTTGTGTGTGTGTGTGTGTGCGTGTGCTTTCAAATCACCTGTCAATTTAAGGCAACCTCCTGAATTTCATAGGGTTTTCTTAGGCAAAGAATACTTAAGGGTGGTTTTGTCATTTCTTCCTCTGAAAGACAGCCCACAAAACCTGGTATTTGTTGGTGGTCTCACATCCCAGGACTAACCATTTTGTTGTTCCATGCCTTCACATCGTTTTCGACTTATGACGACCCTAAGGCGAACCTATCACTGGGTTTCCTTGGGGCTGAGAATATGCGAGGCGTCCAAGGTCACCCAACGGGTTTCCATGGCCGAAGGGAGAACTGAACCCTGAGCGCCAGGATCGAGTCTAACGCTCAAACCACTACACCGCATTACACCCTTCCTAAAAGCCTTTAAAAAAAAAAATGGACAAAAAAATAATCATGATTAATTTCTCTGCTGCAATCAAAGTTCCCTCAGCCTTGCGTTTGGCCTCGTCTTCCAGGAATGTGGGGTGGAATACAGTACTTAAAACTCTGGAGGAGATACATAGGCCATTTCTGCACTAGCCTGTTATAGCGCATGATTGCACTTTCAACCTCCTCTGGACCTGGGGTTTGCAGTTTCGGGAGGGGCCGGACGGCCCCTCCCGAAACTGCAAACCCCAGGATTCCAGAGGAGGTTGAAAGTGCAATCATCGCGCTATAACAGGCTAGTGCGGAGATGGCCATAGATGCACCTTATGGCTTGGGAGTCCGGCTCTTCTGGCTGCAGTGGCGCCACGCGACCCAAAGGGCGCGCTGCTGACCCGCCGCGCTTGCGAGAAGCCGGAGCCCAGCCGGCGGAGGCCCGCCTCGATCCGCCGCTCGGAGCTGCCCGACGGCTGCGCCTCCCTCCCTCCCTCCCTCCCCGCTCGCCCCACTCCACCCCTCCCCAGGCGCCCCCCCCTCCAGTCCGCTCGCAGGTTGCTGCTGCTGCCGCCGCCCCGTTGCGCGTCAAGGCAGGAAACCCCGCCTCGGGCACTGACCGCAGCCTCCCGGGGACAGCTTTGGCGACCCATCTGTGGTCTTAAAAAAAAAAATCGGCACCTTTCAATTATTGTGGGCTAACAATACACGAAAGAGAAGAAGGGACGGGGCGGGGGGCCGAGAGGGAGCGACCGCCGCATGGAAGCAGCCGGAGGAAATCGCTGAGAGCCGATCGTCCTCCGGGAGGGAAAAGGGAAACTTTCGTTCGTGCCGCCCCGTTGCCTGCGGAGCGCGCACATGTGGCCGGAGAGGGAAGAGGAGGAAGGGAAGCAAACTTTTTTGCCGCCGCCGCCGGAGCGCTTGCCGACCGACGGGGCCCTTCGCCGCGCGGCTGCCGACAGAGCCCGGCCCTAATCATTCCCGAGGCATCTCCGGAGAGGGCTTTACCCGAAGGCAAGCGAAAGACTCCCCGGATAAAAAGGATCGGAGGCGGGAAGGACGGCCGCCTGTCCGCCTGCGGGAGAAGACTGGCGCCGTGACTCACGAGAGGAGCGGGGAGGGAAGGGAAAGGAGGACAGACACGATCCGCTGCCGTCGCCGGGGGTGGGGATCGATGCGACGGCGGCTCCGAGCCCTCTCTCCCGTCCCCGCCGGGGCTTTTCCTGGAGCGTCGGAACAGCAGCAGCGGCTGGTGCACCGAGGCGCCGGACCGCGGACTCTGCCGTAGAGGCGAAAGGCGCGATGGCGAGGCGGAGAGCCGTCCGGGGGAGCTGCCGTGCCCGGGGGAGTCCCCACCCCGGCTAAACCTCGTCTCCTCGCCACTACAGGGGGAAAAAACGAGGGAAAGGCGAGCGGCAGGTTCGGAGCGGGATTTGGCAGCGGCCCGGAGCCATTTTGAACTCCCTTGGAAACGAAAAGAAGCCAAGCGCAGCCAAACCTGCGACGGTGGGCGGAAGTTTCTGGTCCTCTTCCCGGCTCCTCTTCTCGGCGGGACCCCCCGGGGAGCGCGGAGGGAGGCGACGGGGCGCCCCTTCCCTCCCGGCCTTGCGCTCCCGCCGCTCATGGACGAGGCCGGATGAGCCGCTCCGCGCGGGTGGATGGATTTTGGAGCCCGTCGGGCGCTGCCATCCCTGCCTCGCCGCCCGCCCCGGAGATGCTGCGCCGCTGGCCCGCGGCCGCCTGGCTCTCGTGGCTGGCGCTGCTGGTGCCCGCGACGGGTTGGGAGCTCCACCTCACCGCCGGCGGCGGCGGCGGCGGCGGCAGCGACCTGTTGCTGGACCTCGCGCTGGGGCCGGCGTGGCTCTGCGCGCTGGACGAGGCCCGGACGGCCCGGCCGCTGAGGGACGCCGTGGAGGTGACGCGCGACGGGCTGCTGAGGAGAACCGAGAAGCCCGCCGAGTGCGCGGCCTGGCTCCGCAACCCGCTGCCGCTCCACTTGTTCTTGGTTTCCCCCGCTGCCGGCGGCGGCGGCGGCGCCTTCCTCTCGCTCTGCCTGGCCGCTTACCTCCACGGCCCGGGCTGCCCCAGCGCTGCCCTTCCGCGGAGAGGCGGGCGGCATGGGGTCCCCCCTCGTCTCTCTGGCTATTTGGACCTTCTCCCCTTGAGGCCGCCCTTGCCCTCCTTGCTCTGCCCTCCTGCTTCGCCCCAGCAGCCGGAGCGGCCCCCCAAGGGAGGGGAGGCCCAGGGGGAGGCAGTGCTTTCCGCCCTCATGACCTTGACCAGTTTTCCTCAGTGTCGGTGCCTCGAGGGCCGCCCCTTGTCCTGCAGCCGGCGGGAAGGAGAGTCAGGGCAGGAAGTTAACGGCCGGCCATCCTCCCAGACCGCTGGCCATTTGCAGCTCCTTTGTCACTTGAGGAGAACCCAGGAGGTGGTTCTCGTAGATCTCCGTGCCAGGGGAGGGAAGCAGGTGGTGGGTGAAGAAAGACAGGGTAGGTGGGAGGGAGGGGGGAACCGAGAGGCAGCCTCCCCACAGTTGTGGGCAGAGAACAAGGGCAGCTGGGATTCTTGGCGCCGAGGGCCCAGGAGAATGAGGAGTGTGAACAACCCGCCACAGTTCAGGCTGACCAATTACCAGGTGTCCATAGCTGAGAACCAGCCTGCAGGCACTGTGGTCATCACGCTAGAAGCCCATGACCCGGACGAAGGGGAGGCAGGCCGGTTGGTGTATTCTTTAGAGGCTTTCTTTGACAAGCGTTCCAACGATTACTTCTCCATTGACTCTGACACGGGAGTAGTGGTGACCACTCGTAGCCTGGACCGGGAGACGAAGGATACCCATGTACTTCAAGTGACAGCCACAGACCATGGCACCCCACGGCATCGGTCAGCTACCACCTTTCTGACAGTGACTGTGAGTGATACCAATGACCATGGTCCAGTGTTTGAACAGCCTGAGTATCGAGAGAACATCAGAGAGAATCTTGAGGTGGGTTATGAGGTGCTGACGATTCGTGCTACAGACAAGGATGCTCCAGACAATGCTAACCTGCTGTACCGTATTTTGGAACCAGGTGCTGGGGAAGGGATTTTTGAGATTGATCCACACTCTGGTGTGGTGAGAACTTGTGCCCCTGTAGACCGAGAGGAGGTCTCAGAGTACCACCTTGTAGTAGAAGCCAATGATCAAGGTAAAGATCCAGGCCCTCGAAGTGCCACTGTCACAGTGCATATTACAGTGGAAGATGAGAATGACAATTCTCCACAGTTCAGTGAGAAACGATACTTGGTACAAATCCCAGAGGACACCCCAGTAAACAGCCAAGTGCTCCAGGTGCAAGCCACCGACAGAGACCGTGGCAGCAATGCCCAGGTCCACTATAGCATTGTGAGTGGGAACCTCAAGGGCCAGTTCTACATCCATTCTTTCTCTGGCTCTATTGACTTGATCAACCCTCTGGACTATGAGACTATTCGAGAATACACCCTAAGAATCAAGGCTCAGGATGGGGGCAGGCCTCCACAGATCAATTCTAGTGGAATGGTGTCCATCCAAGTGTTAGATGTAAATGATAATGCCCCAATTTTTGTAAGCACCCCCTTTCAAGCCACAGTACTGGAGAATGTCCCTGTGGGCTATTCAGTGTTGCACATTCAGGCGGTAGATGCTGACTCAGGGGATAATGCCCACTTGGAATACAGACTTATTGAATTGCCTCATCCTTCTGCTCTGGTAGCCACTGGGGGTGACATTTTCCCATTCCAAATTAACAATAGTACTGGGTGGATTACTGTGTCAGCTGAGCTTGACCGGGAGACTGTGGAGAATTATCACTTTGGAGTGGAGGCCAGGGACCATGGGGTGCCCGTCATGACTTCTTCTGCCAGTGTGTCCATTACTGTCCTTGATGTCAATGATAACAGCCCTACTTTCACTGAAAAAGTTTATCAGCTCAGGCTTAATGAGGATGCAGCAGTAGGTAGCAGTGTCTTGACACTGACAGCAGTGGACAAAGATGTCAATAGTGTGGTGACCTACCAGATCACTAGTGGCAACACAAGAAACCGCTTTGCTATCACTAGTCAGAGTGCAGGTGGGCTAATCACTCTGGCCTTACCCCTGGATTACAAGCAGGAGAGGCAGTATGTCCTGACAGTCACTGCTTCAGATGGAACTCTGTTTGACACTGTCCAGGTTTTTATCAACGTCACAGATGCCAACACACACCGACCTGTTTTCCAGAGTTCCCACTACACAGTAAGTGTCAGTGAAGACAAGCCCGTTGGCACATCCATTGTAACAATTGTTGCCACTGATGAGGATACTGGGGAGAATGCTCGGATCACTTACATCCTGGAGGACAACATCCCTCAGTTCCGCATTGATCCTGACACAGGCACAATCACAACTCTGATGGAACTAGACTATGAGGACCAAGCTTCTTACACGTTGGCCATTACAGCCCAAGATAATGGGATCCCTCAGAAATCTGACACCACCTATGTGGAGATACTCATTTTAGATGCCAATGACAATGCACCCCGTTTCCTCCGTGACCGCTATCAGGGCGCAGTCTTTGAAGATGTGCCCCTCTCCACCAGTGTCTTGCAGGTGTCTGCCACTGACCGTGATTCAGGACCTAATGGCCGGCTCCTTTATACCTTCCAGGGTGGTGATGATGGAGATGGGGATTTTTACATTGAGGCCACTTCAGGGGTGATACGGACGTTGCGAAAGCTGGATCGTGAAAATGTGGCTGTCTATAGCCTGCGGGCTTTTGCTGTGGACAGGGGCAGTCCACCCCTCAAAGCCTCTGTGGATATCCAGGTTACCGTGTTAGATATCAATGATAATCCCCCTGTTTTTGAACAAGATGAGTTTGACATCTATGTGGAGGAAAACAGCCCTGTTGGTTCTATTGTGGCTAGGATCAGTGCTATAGATCCAGATGAGGGAACAAATGCACAGATCATGTATCAGATTGTGGAAGGGAACATCCCTGAGGTCTTCCAGCTTGATCTTCTCAATGGTGATCTCACAGCCCTGATGGATCTGGATTATGAGAGCCAGACAGAATATGTAATTGTGGTGCAAGCTACCTCAGCCCCTCTTGTGAGTCGAGCTACTGTCCACATACGACTGAGAGATCAGAATGACAACCCTCCTGTCTTACAAGACTTCCAGATTCTTTTCAATAATTATGTCACCAACAAGTCTAACAGCTTCCCATCTGGAGTGATTGGCAAGATCCCTGCTCATGACCCTGATATATCTGACCACCTTGACTACACCTTTGTCCAAGGCAATGAGTTAAACCTGCTTCTTTTGGACTCTGCAACTGGAGAACTCAAGCTCAGCCGTGATCTGGACAACAACAGACCCCTGGAGGCCATCATGAAAGTTTCAGTTTCAGGTGAGTAGGTGTTTTTGATGTTCAGAATTGACAGATGAAGGTCGGTCAGAATTTCATTTGTTGTCCTAAGATGCTGGCATAGGAAAGATGAATTCTTAAAAAGGTAATTGGTGAGGTGGAAGGCAGCATGGAGAAAGAACAGCTCCAGAAATGTTCAAAACTGTTTTGTTTAACTCTGTTGTGAAATGTAACCAACCATATTGTGACTCTCAGAACATTTTCTGTATAGGAAAATAAACATAACGTTGGTGTTTGAAAGCAAGCTTGAAAGCAAGGTACATTTAAGTTAGATGTTGAGCCTATATTGGAAATTGATAAGGCAGTAGATTTTTTCAGGGTTTGCCACAGACTACACTGACATGTGTTCAAGGTCTTATCAAAAGAAGAGTTATCCTGAGAAAAGTCAGAGGAAGGTTTCCTGACTTTCACAGCAGTAAAGGCCCTGTATTAGAATACTTCTTAGAAACACTTTTGTTTCCGTTAGAACATATGCTATGTTAGATGTGCTTCTTACATCATTGAAGCACTATGATGTATAATAAAATGTGGATGGGAAATGTATGAAGCATTTAGTTAAATTCTTTTTTATCATCATTTCAGCCCCTAAATTTATAAATGTGAAAGGATATTCTTGTTTTAGTAAATAGAAACAGAAGACAGCCAGAACACTACCTTTTCTACATCTGTTGCCACTATTTCCAGACATGTCTTAGTAAGAGGATAATACTTCAAGGCCAAATTCCATAGCATCCTGTTTGATGATTAACACAGCAGATTCTGCTTAGCCAAAGTGAATCTAAGTGCACTTGCTATATTAATGAGGATTAGGCTGATATTACTGTTGAAAGAACAATACAACACAAGATCTAAAGTAGAGAAAAGAAAGAGCATTGTTCACATACCCCATGAAATGGGTCTCTAAAAGTATTCTGGGGCAATATTTGATCCTGAGAGAAAAAGACCTGGAAGAATAGTCTTGCTAGTCCAGAACTGTAGTAAAAAAGTAATCATAAAGTGGAATGACATTTAAAATCTGAAGGGCATGAAAAGGCAAGCCTGTTTGTACTAAGGTTCGGGCATGTACATGTCTCATTGGTTTTAAGTTTTTAGCACTCTTTTCTGTTGGAATCAAAGAGATTTAAAAGTGCTTGATTTGGCTGGACTGTACCTCCTGATAAATATATTTGGGCATAAATTTCTGTCAGTGAGACCTGTTTCATCAGGTTGTATGTTTGATTCTGAGGCTTATATCTGCACATTATTTTGAAGAGATGGCTAATGCAATGGTTCTTCCAAAACTGGGTGTGAATGTTGCTTCATAGTTCCTTAGTAGCACCCCCCCCCCGCCACAACACTAAAGAACAGTAAAGAATGGTCAGTTAAGAGTTGCTAGAAGTGTTCTCAGTGGCAACAGCATGTGTGATTGCCAGGTGATAGGGACAAATGTCTGATGGTTATGTCCATCATGCTTTGCTTGTGGGCTTTTTATGCAAATCTAGATAGCTGCTTTTGGAAAAGGTGACGTATGCTTTTACGTGACCAAATAAATGGCATATCCATATTTGTGAACATGTGCTATTATACTCATGTGCTGTACTTCCCATAGGCTGGCCACTATACAACAGAATACTGGATAAGACTTCAGCCTGTTCCAACTGAGCCCTTCTTATGTTCTTACACATTATAATAACAAGTCTTTATGTGGTTCAGCAATTTCAGTGATAAGTTATGTGTACAAGTTATACGTTTTTATTCATGCCTCACTTCGCAATTCAGTTTTTTGAATAAGCCATAGAAACAACCCATAGAAAAGAACTTGTTTCCTTCTTCTGAATTATGGAATTGTTTTCTGTCATTATAGCTCATATTGTGATCTGTAATGGAGTGTCTAACCCTTTACAGTCTTGTTGTGCTGTTTTATTGCAGATCTTCTAAGCAGCTACATCTCTTATTGACCTTTTGTTAGTGATGCTTTTCACTCTCAGTTGTCTTTTCATTTTGTGAGAAGTGGCTTCAGTGTGTGTAAATATCATTTTGGGAGGTGCTTCTTTTTGGCTGCTTTATGTTGAGATTCTACTCAATGAGTTGCTTCTGTCAACACCTAATTAGAAGGTAGTGCTATAAAGAGAAGGATACCCTTAGATCAGTCAAACAAGTCACATTAGTAGGCAGTATGCTCCAGCGTATGAGCAGGACTAGTGAAAGTGATGCTAATACCCATGACTGTGTTTAATTCTGTATTCCATTTGATGACTGAATTCAATTTTATGCAGAACTTCAGAAGTGAGTAGTTGTGGTTAGCGTGTAATTGTTACATCTACATCAGTTAAAGATTCCTAGAGATAATAGTTTATTTTGTAGCTTTGTAGTGGTATGCATTTGGGTGATATATATATATATTCATCATCAAGCTGAATCAACTGATAGAGAATAAGAAATCCTTCAAAACTAAATGGTAATGAATGGGTCATGCAACAAAATTCAGACCGTACAACTTATGAAGAGGTGACTGCATAATGTATCCTCACTGTAACTGTTCTTCAAATTAAAATAAATGGCAATAATAATAATAATAATAATAATAATATCATCATCATCATCATCATCATCATCATCATCATCATCATCTGCAGATTCTAATGGATGGGCATAAAGGGAATGTCTTCATGCATATTACCACTGGAAAAAAATCTAAATATACTAAAGTCCCAAATAAATTATTTCACTAAAGTACCTTCACTAAGGTATTCACATTGCTTGATATCAATTTTCTCTGGATTTCCTCTGTTGGTTTTCCATGTTCACCTAAACATCAGCCTAAAGAGTCCCTTGTTCAGACTGGAGTAAAGTCTGCTTCAAACATGTCAGCTACTGCATGGAAAACATTCCTATACAGAGCATATTGCACAGTTTATTATGTGCATAACCTACATGTACATGGGCCTAATTCCATCATGCAGGTGTACCTGTAGGATAAGCATGGATTTATCACACAAGTCAATTCTCTCATTAGAAAAAAAAAAGGTCCTGTCACCTTCATCTTCTACCCATATAAAAACAAAAGAAGAGCCATGATGGATCAAGCTAAAGAACCATCTACTCTGTACACACACTGGTCAAGTAGTTGCCCTTGGGAAGTCCACAAACAGAAGTGAGTTCAGTGACTTCCTCTTGTTTGTGTTTGTTAACAACTGGTATAAAAGGAAGCACACATTCACTGATACTGTAGGTGACAAGCTATCATGAC